>JAUCBN010000004.1:1207500-2407500 GCA_035048815.1 Abelmoschus esculentus
ACATACTATAATAATAATCTGGATCAGGATCCTCCAAGTACCGTACCGAGCCTAAAACTGAGATCTGTAACAAGAAGCTGAGGGGGTATAAGCTTGGGAGCCTAGTGTGTCTCTAGAACAGATAACAGAATTACAGAACAGAATATGCAGAAGACGCAGAGTATGCATGATATGCACCCATCTCCGAACACCTCAGAAGAGTTGGTCCCCAGACCACTCTAACACCATCACACCAACAGAAGTAGTCTCGACCCGAAGGTGGAGCCACTGAACAGAAGTGATAAATCACTAGCTTCCCCGTACACAGATACTATACCAGATGCCATGTTATATGCAGTTACAGAATCAGAATGCATGCCTTATAGTCTATCAGGAGGCAAGCATGACAGATAACAGAATCAAAATGATATGTCAGAATGATGCATGATCATACGGTTGACAGGAATCGAATATACAAAATAACAGATTTGCAGGATGAACGGGAGAGAACACACCTGTATCAGAAGACTCAACGACGACCCTGACGTCTACTGGACTCGGCTCTACCACTAGGCTGAGCAGGCGTAGAGTCTACAATTAACAGAATACGTTAGACATCCTACTATGCCACTAAACCGAAAAGTATACTAAACAGAATTAAATCGATACTCACGTGAAGGTCCTGAATGCGGATGAATAGGACAGCGAACAGGAGGAGGAGGAGGCAGTTGCTCGGGGTCAGAATCCACGTCACCTGAGGCAAACAGAAACTGATTCAGAAACCTTTACAGATAACTTCCAGATAACTGATCGAACTTAACAGTCCCAAAAACGACACTTCGGGTTCGAATTTCGAAAAACGGACAGCGCCATTGGAATCAGGACGTCGAAAAACATAAAGTGGGACAGGGTTGAAAAAGTCAACGCTGACGTCAGCATGGTCAACGCTGACGTCAGCAGATGACGTCATCAGTCAACGCTGACGTCAGCAGATGACGTCATCAGTCAACGCTGACGTCAGCAGATGACGTCAGCATGACGTCAGCGGGTCACGGGTCGGGTCGGTCGGGTCGGATATCGGGTCAAACGGGTCGGGTTCGGGTCACGGTCGGGTCGGGTTCGGGTCACGGTCGGGTCTGGTCTACCCTGTTTGGTTCCCGGGAAAATCTGGAAAAATTCCAAAATTTTCCCGATTCCCAAACACGGGTTTTTCAAGCCTAAACCTCCCCCAATCGATTCGATTCGCACTCCATTCGATCCAAAACAAAACCATACTCGATTTAACACACTCCCACAGTGAAATCGCATCAAAAACACCAATCATCAACTATATTCGAATCAAAATAATGCCTTCAACCCAACACAAAATCGAAACCCCTTTAAACCAAAAATTAACCCTCATCATTCTTGCATGCTCAGATTCGATATCAAAAACCAAGGTTCACTACTGAATCCAGTGAGCCAGATCAAAAGAACATAAAAATTAGAGTGAAAAGCTTACCGATCTTACTAACCCGAAGAAAAGACGAACACTCGACGCAAGCTTGACTGAAAAAGGAAGGAAGAAGAGAGAGCAAGGCAATACGATTTTCGGTTTAAAAACTCCAGATGAGAATCAAATTTGTGGAATTAAAATCAGATTCAATGGGGAATTAAATCCCATAATAAACTGAAACGGATGAATCGGAAAGAAGAAGAGCTTACCATTTGGAAATGGTATATTCACCCTTCAAGGGTTTACATTTTTCAGATTTCAAAACGAAACCCTCTAAGTTTTAAAATCTTCAATTTAGTCCAGAATTTAATTTAAGAAATTTCCCAAATCCTAGGGTTTTCAATTAGGGATTTAAATTTTAATTTGGGGATAAATTGGGGTATTACAACTCTCCCCCCCTTACAGAAATTTCGTCCTCGAAATTTACCTGGATCAAAAAGATGCGGATATTGGGCTTTAATGACAGATTTGGGCTCCCACGTAGCCTCATCAAGACCTCGATTGCGCCAAAGAACTTTAACCATCTTAATGGTTTTTCTCCGAAGAACTCTCTGGTCCTGATCAATAATCTCAACGGGCTCCTCCTCATAACACAGATCTGGCCGAATCTCAAAATCCTCCACAGACAGAACATGAGACGGATCTGCTCGATAACGTCTCAAAACAGAAACATGGAACACATCATGAATACGCTTGAGCTCTGGTGGTAACTCAAGCTGATAAGCTACAGGTCCAACACGTCTGAGAATCCGGTAGGGTCCAATATATCTGGGGCTGAGCTTGCCCTTACGGCCAAAACGTAATACCTTTCTCCAAGGAGAAACTTTCAGGAACACCTCGTCACCAACCTCAAACTCTAGATCCTTATGCCTCAAATCCGCGTAAGACTTCTGTCTGTCAAATGCGGCTTTAAGCCGATCCCGAATCAATCTAACAGTCTCCTCAGCCTCATGTACAAGATCTGGACCCAATAAACGGTGCTCAGTGAGCTCAGTCCACCCAACCGGAGTGCGACACTTACGTCCGTACAGAGCCTCATAAGGTGCCATCTTAATGCTGGCCTGATAACTATTATTGTATGCAAACTCGGCCAACGGTAAGAAATCCTCCCAACTGCCTCTGAAATCCAGAATACATCCTCTCAACATATCCTCGAGGATCTGAATCACACGCTCAGACTGACCATCGGTCTGTGGGTGATAAGCAGTACTGAAGTTCAATCTAGTGCCCAGAGCAGAATGCAGAGATCCCCAGAACTTTGACGTAAACCGCGGATCCCGATCAGAAATAATAGACAGAGGCACACCATGCAGCCGGACGATCTCAGAGATGTATAACCGGGCCAACTTACTAAGAGGGTAAGTGGTCTTGACAGGAATAAAGTGAGCAGACTTGGTCAATCGATCCACGATGACCCAAACAGAATCCTTCTTTGACGGAGTCAAAGGCAAACCACTGACAAAATCCATGGTTACGCGCTCCCATTTCCATTGAGGAATCTCTATACGCTGAAGAAGCCCAGATGGACGCTGATGCTCTGCTTTAACTTTCTGGCAAGTTAAGCACTTGGACACAAAACTGACGACGTCTCGCTTGAGACCCTTCCACCAGTACTTTTCTCGAAGATTCTTATACATCTTATCGCCACCAGGATGCATAGAATACGGACTATCATGAGCTTCCCGTAGAATCACCTGTTTCAGCTCAGAGTTCCTCGGAACACAGAGTCGACCCCGGAAACACAAAATTCCATCCTGGTTCAGAGAAAAATCCTGAGAAGTTCCCTCCTGAACTTCCGCAATACGGTGAGCCAGGTACGGATCATTAGGCTGCTCAGCCTGAATCTCAGATATCAGAGTAGGAACAACACGGAGCTCTGCTATCAGACTGCCATCCTCCAACAGACTCATCCGAGCGAACAGAGCCCTCAGATCAGAAATGGCGTTGCGACTCAAAGCATCCGCAACGACATTAGCTTTACCAGGGTGGTAATCAATCTCACAATCATAGTCTTTCAGAAGCTCTAACCAGCGACGCTGTCTCAGATTAAGTTCCTTCTAGGTGAGAAGGTACTTAAGACTCTTATGATCAGTGAAGATGTAACACTTCTCTCCATAGAGATAGTGTCTCCAGATTTTCAGAGCAAAGATCACTGCTGCCAACTCCAGATCGTGGGTAGGGTAATTACGCTCATGCGATTTCAACTGTCGAGACGCATAAGCCACTACCTTCCCATCCTGCATCAGAACACAGCCCAAACCAGTGTATGAGGCATCACTGTAAACGGTATAGGGTTTCCCCGACTCTGGCTGTATCAGAACCGGTGCTTGTGTCAGAATGGACTTGAGTTTCTCAAAACTCACTTTCTGAGCTTCAGACCAAGAAAAAGGAACATCCTTCCTCAGAAGCTTAGTTAACGGAGCAGCAATAGATGAAAAACCCTCTACAAATCTCCGATAGTAACCAGCCAATCCCAGAAAACTACGAACCTCTGCCACATTCTTCGGTTGTTGCCAACACATAATGGCCTCAACTTTCGTCGGATCAACCTTAATACCCTTAGCTGATACCACGTGTCCCAGAAAAACAACCTCAGAAAGCCAGAACTCACATTTGCTGAACTTGGCATATAGCTGTTTCTCCCTCAGGGTCTGCAAAACAATACGGAGATGCCGCTCATGCTCCTCTTCCGACTTGGAATAGACCAGAATATCATCTATAAAAACCACAACAAACTGATCCAAGTAGGGTCGAAACACCCTATTCATCATGTCCATGAATGCTGCAGGGGCATTCGTAAGACCAAAGGGCATTACCAGAAACTCGTAGTGACCATAACGAGTACGGAAAGCTGTTTTGAAAACATCAGAATCCTTAACCTTGAGCTGGTAATAACCAGACCTCAGGTCTATCTTAGAGAAAATAGTAGCTCCGCGGAACTGATCAAACAGATCGTCGATGCGGGGAAGGGGGTACTTGTTCTTGACGGTCAACTTGTTCAACTTTCGGTAGTCAATACACAAGCGTAGAGAACCATCTTTCTTCTTAACAAACAGAACAGGGGCTCCCCACGGAGAAACACTGTGTCGTATGAAACCTCTATCCAGAAGTTCCTGTAGCTGAACCTTAAGCTCCTTAAGCTCTTTTGGAGCCATCCGATATGGTGCCATAGACACTGAAGTAGTCCCCGGATACAACTCAATACCGAACTCCACCTCCTCACGCTTAGGGGGTACTCCGGGTAGCTCTTCTGGAAAAACATCAGGAAATTCACACACCACCCGGATCTTATCCATTCCAGAATCAGATTGCCTTGGGTCAAGGATGTAGGCAAGATAGGCTACAGACCCTTTCCTGATCATCTTCTCGGCCTTCAGAGCAGAAATAATATTGGACAGAAACCCTCTATGTTCACCGATAAGAGTTACCTCTCGGTTATCAGGAGTTCTCAGAGTTGCCCTTTTACGCTCACAGTCAAGAGTGACTCGGTGAGCAGTCAACCAATCCATCCCCAGAATCAAGTCAAAATCCACAAATGGCAGTTGCATCAGATTAGCAGGAAAAACTTCCCCTTGGACCTCAAGGGGACAATTCCTGTAGACTTTGGTAACCTCCACAGGGTGACCTACAGGACTATAAACTGAGACAGATCTACCCGTATTTTCTACTGGAATTTTCAGATACCCCGATACAGAACTAGAGACATATGAATGTGTCGATCCAATATCCAACAGTGCAAATAAAGAAATGGCATGTATAGTAAAAGTACCAGCAATGACGTCTGGCTCATCCCGATCCTCCTGTCTCCTCGTAGCATAAACTATGCCTGCCTGAGATCCCCCTGAACGAGTAGCTCCCCTGAATTGACTGGGTCGGCCTCTGCTACCAGTACCAGATGCTGTCGGTCTATTCTGTCCTCTTCCCCCAGCTGGGGTCTGGACTGATGCCTGTGATTGCCCCGGAGCATAACCAGACTGTGGTGCTACCGGACAGTCTCTGAGACGATGATCAAGAGAACCACATCGGAAACAGGCTCCACTCCGCATGCGACACTCTCCGGGGTGCCATTTCTTACAGAAAGTACACTGAGGTACTGCTCGGGTACTAGTAGATCCAGCTCCACTAGCAGCAGGGACAGCTGATACTGCAGGTCTAGACCGTGTCGAACTCTGAGGCTCATACTCATCGCGACCTCTCTTCCGGGACTGAAAACCCTGGCTGTACTGAGCAGGTGCGGCAGACTGTCGTCTACCTCTATCCTGACCTTGGGATTCCATCTGAATCCTCAAAGCCTCATTACGCTCGGCTGTCCTAGCACGCCGAGTGATCATCTTGAACTCCGTATCATGATGTGTGGCAACTGCAATCCTCAATGGTACCCGAAGCCCCTTCAGAAAGTGATCACACTTCTGTTTCTCAGTGGAAACTATACCTGGAGCATACTGAAGCAGACGGAGGAACTCGATCTCATAATCATTTACCGACATGCTGTTCTGTTGAAGACTCAGAAAATCCTCTCGGCATTTAGCCAAATACTCAGGGCCTACATATCGATCCTCAAAACTCTGTTTGAAAAAGTCCCAGTTGATCCTTTCAGAAGTAGTAACCTTTTCTTCTGCCTCCCACCAGTTCAGGGCCTCTCCCTGTAACAATGATATAGCTGCCCTCAGTTTCCTATCAGAGGGGTATTCCATCTCGACGAACAGACGCTGAAGTTTCTTCAGCCAGTACTCTGCATCGGCTGGATCAGTACCGGTCTTGCCATCAAACATGGTCATCCCGGCAGCTAGAAGCTCAGTAGATATGGGTTTCCTGGAACCCTCATTCTGTCGCAGATATCTGAGTAACTCCCTCTGTACTGTCACTGAGTCCAAACCGACAGTCTCAGTATCGTCAGGCACATATGGTCCCTCACTCTGGACCGGCTGATCAACCTCGGCTTGCTGCGCCTCGGTCTGAATCTCAGGCTAAACCTCCTCTCCTAAATCCTGGGCTAGACTCTGATCCTGTGGCGGATCCACAGGAGGCGGAACACCACTAGCAGATGCAACAGATCGACCTCGGCCACGGCCTCGGCCACGACCTCTACCGGTCGCTAAACGGGTACTTCGACGCGGTGGCATAGTAAAGAATCTACAGAAAGACAGACAGAATCCTACATTAGAATCGGTACTTGGAGTAATATTCAAAAATATTTCAGAAAACTTAAAATACGAGTCAAAACAGAAATCCGGATTTTCAATTAATTTGACAAAACATTTTCAGATCAAAAATCATTTCAGACTACACAGTCCGAGGGTTGAACTTGGCTCTGATACCACTAAATGTAACCCCTAAAATTTAACCTAATTTCTTAGATTACAAGTTAGGGTTTACGGTTTGAAAACTTGTTTAGCAAGTTAGGGTTTTTACAAAATTAAATATTTTAATCGAATAAATTATTAAATAATTAATAATTTAAACTGCTGGAAAATTCATTATTTAAAATATACAAGGTTCAACCCGAAATAATAAACATAAATAACTTATAAAATCCAAGAAAAGTCCAGAGTTCTTAATACATAATTAATGTCCAAATAAAAATCATAATCCGAAAAATAAGTCTGTAAAACATACTATAATAATAATCTGGATCAGGATCCTCCAAGTACCGTACCGAGCCTAAAACTGAGATCTGTAACAAGAAGCTGAGGGGGTATAAGCTTGGGAGCCTAGTGTGTCTCTAGAACAGATAACAGAATTACAGAACAGAATATGCAGAAGACGCAGAGTATGCATGATATGCACCCATCTCCGAACACCTCAGAAGAGTTGGTCCCCAGACCACTCTAACACCATCACACCAACAGAAGTAGTCTCGACCCGAAGGTGGAGCCACTGAACAGAAGTGATAAATCACTAGCTTCCCCGTACACAGATACTATACCAGATGCCATGTTATATGCAGTTACAGAATCAGAATGCATGCCTTATAGTCTATCAGGAGGCAAGCATGACAGATAACAGAATCAAAATGATATGTCAGAATGATGCATGATCATACGGTTGACAGGAATCGAATATACAAAATAACAGATTTGCAGGATGAACGGGAGAGAACACACCTGTATCAGAAGACTCAACGACGACCCTGACGTCTACTGGACTCGGCTCTACCACTAGGCTGAGCAGGCGTAGAGTCTACAATTAACAGAATACGTTAGACATCCTACTATGCCACTAAACCGAAAAGTATATTAAACAGAATTAAATCGATACTCACGTGAAGGTCCTGAATGCGGATGAATAGGACAGCGAACAGGAGGAGGAGGAGGCAGTTGCTCGGGGTCAGAATCCACGTCACCTGAGGCAAACAGAAACTGATTCAGAAACCTTTACAGATAACTTCCAGATAACTGATCGAACTTAACAGTCCCAAAAACGACACTTCGGGTTCGAATTTCGAAAAACGGACAGCGCCATTGGAATCAGGACGTCGAAAAACATAAAGTGGGACCGGGTTGAAAAAGTCAACGCTGACGTCAGCATGGTCAACGCTGACGTCAGCAGATGACGTCATCAGTCAACGCTGACGTCAGCAGATGACGTCATCAGTCAACGCTGACGTCAGCAGATGACGTCATCAGTCAACGCTGACGTCAGCAGATGACGTCATCAATCAACGCTGACGTCAGCAGATGACGTCAGCATGACGTCAGCGGGTCACGGGTCGGGTCGGTCGGGTCGGATATCGGGTCAAACGGGTCGGGTTCGGGTCACGGTCGGGTCGGGTTCGGGTCACGGTCGGGTCTGGTCTACCCTGTTTGGGAAACGGGAAAATTCTGGAATTTTCCAGATTTTCCCGGAAAATCTGGAAAAATTCCAGAATTTTCCCGTTTCCCAAACACGGGTTTTTCAAGCCTAAACCTCCCCCAATCGATTCGATTCGCACTCCATTCGATCCAAAACAAAACCATACTCGATTTAACACACTCCCACAGTGAAATCGTATCAAAAACACCAATCATCAACTATATTCGAATCAAAATAATGCCTTCAACCCAACACAAAATCGAAACCCCTTTAAACCAAAAATTAACCCTCATCATTCTTGCATGCTCAAATTCGATATCAAAAACCAAGGTTCACTACTGAATCCAGTGAGCCAGATCAAAAGAACATAAAAATTAGAGTGAAAAGCTTACCGATCTTACTAACCCGAAGAAAAGACGAACACTCGACGCAAGCTTGACTGAAAAAGGAAGGAAGAAGAGAGAGCAAGGCAATACGATTTTCGGTTTAAAAACTCCAGATGAGAATCAAATTTGTGGAATTAAAATCAGATTCAATGGGGAATTAAATCCCATAATAAACTGAAACGGATGAATCGGAAAGAAGAAGAGCTTACCATTTGGAAATGGTATATTCACCCTTCAAGGGTTTACATTTTTCAGATTTCAAAACGAAACCCTCTAAGTTTTAAAATCTTCAATTTAGTCCAGAATTTAATTTAAGAAATTTCCCAAATCCTAGGGTTTTCAATTAGGGATTTAAATTTTAATTTGGGGATAAATTGGGGTATTACACATATTAACACCAAGAAATCACATCAAAATTCAAAACCCAGAGAATCGAATTCAGAATTCTTGGCATGCCTTCCCGTTACTCCGTCAGGATCAGGCAAGAAGACAATGGTCTCTTAGAGTTTCTTTATTCTAAGATCCCACATCACCTTTTTCACATAGATTTTGAGTGTCGTTGCGTTTCATCTTTTAACCCCGAGACAACCTTGGAGACCTTCAACCGGTCCGGTGTCGGTCGTCGTGATGTGTTTTTATCTGAAGAAAATGCTCAAAACATCATGTATTCCATGGCCGCAGTCATGGGAGCAAACCGAGAATTCGTTGATTCTGTTCTTGTTCCTCCTATCTTATCTTATGCAAGGTATGCCGATTGTTTGCCTGCGAACCTTGGACGTCAACTACTCAGGTTGAGAGTCGAGTTAATAATTGAGGTGAATCCCGAAATCGAGATCAATGTGTTGGTTGATGAATTGTTGGCGGATTCGACGATTTTCAAGCCTACGAGTAAGTCCTCTATTGAAGCTTTGAAAAGGGTCTATTGGAATGATGAAGATGAAGATGAAGATGAAGAGTATCTTCTGCTGAAGAAGAGGAGAAAATTGGACGAGAGTTCAAGTTCTAGTTCGAGTTCAAGGAAAGGATGCACTGTCTGTTTAGATGAGATGAGGTTACCTCGATGCCTTGCGGCCATGTTTACCATTACGATTGTATCGTTGAGTGGTTGAAGACAAGTCATATATGTCCGTTATGTCGATATAAGATGCCAATCGATTAAAATAATATAGTGATTTGCTAATATCTTTTGGCAATAATATAACAATGTTGATTTCCGATTCCAACTCGGTATTGTATTCGTTATTAGAGTCGAATTGATTTTACCTATAAAACACTCTTCAGATTTAACTGACATTAACTCAAGAAATCGGATCAAAACTCAGAAAATTAAATACCAAATCTTGTCATGGCTTCCATTACTGTATCAGAGGAATGCAAAAAGACGAGGATCAATTTACACAACTTGGTTCCGACTTCCCACATCATCTTTTCAACATAGAGATTGAGATTCGTTGGATTTCATCTCTTTACCAATGAACAACCATAGAAACCTTCAACCGATCCATTGTCGATCGTCGTGAGGTGGTTTTATCTGAAGAGAATGGTGGAAACATCATACATTCGTTGGTCGCAGACTCGAGTGCATCCCGGGAACTCATTGATGCTGTCATCGTTCCTAGTATCTTGTCTTTTGTAGGGGAAGTCGATAGTTTGCCTATGAACCTTGGACGTCAAGTAATCAGGATGAGATTCGAGTTGCTTGTTCAAGTGAGTCTCGATGACGTGATCCGTGAGGTGATTGATGAATCGATGGCGAGTTCGGTGAATTTCAACCCGGCAAGTAAGTCCTCTATTAAAACCCTGAAAAGGGTCAAATGGAACGATGAAGATGAGGGTCATCTTCCATTGAAGAAGAGGAGGAAGTTGGTCGAGGGTTCGAGTTCAACAAAAGGCTGCACGATCTGTTTGGATGAGTTCTTGGATGGAGACGATGTTGCCACGATGCCTTGCGGCCATGTTTACCATTACGGTTGCATCGTTAAGTGGCTGGAGACAAGTCACATGTGTCCGTTGTGCCGATATCAAATGCCAATCGATTGAAGTTTATTCTAATTTTGTTGATCAATATATTTGTTGTAATTATGTTAAACCAGGACGACAAGATGTTGGCCATGTTTTCCATCAGAGTCGTAACAATGCCTCAAGAAGGGCCTAGAGAGATACACAGGTGCAGCACTGTTGGGTTGAATTCGATGTCCGTTCGCAAACATTATCATGTCCATCTTAAGCAGTCGGACGATGAAGGCATAGCAGACAAATTCATGGCTATGAAGAAACAGCATCAGCAACATAAGCGATTATAAGACAGTTTTTTAATCTTTCTTTATTCATAATATCAGAATTCGACTAAGGTATCATTCTACTAGATCAACGGGAACTACACTGAGCTTACCGGATATAGTCCAACAAGCCCGTAACTTAATACGAGACTTATTTCAGACGGATAATGAATAAAAACCCTTCATCAATTTTTGGTGTTTTATCTATATTTTCACACTATGAAATTAAATAACTTTGGATTAAAATTTAATATTAGGGATATAAAATCTTATTTTTAAAGTTTATTTGGTATTTTAACGAACAAACATAAATGAATATAAACAAGTTACATTCTTAAACAAACAAAAACAAAAAAAATTATGTTTAAGTGAACAAATATACATACCCTTATTTGTGTTCATTAAATTCGTTTACAAACCTAATTAAAATATATTATAATCATGTAATTTTTATATCTTTCTCATTCTTTAAAGAATTTTTTTCTAAGTTCGATCACTAAAAAATATAAACTCTTGATTTTAACTTTTTATTGTCTTTCTTTAAAAAAATTTGAACTTTTATGTAACTAAATAATTATCAAATTTATCATATTATTAAATTTAATATTACAATAAACAAAATAAAAAGTTATTATTCAAATCAAAATTAAACTAAATATTTTAATTAACCAATCAATCAATTAATATTATTTAAAATAAAAAATAAATAATTTATATTATTAATTAATTAAAATAATTTAGTAACCATTAACCTCGACCTAATCTTACCCCCTCCTCCTAATGATGCTTCCATTAAAGACGAGCATTTTCTCCACACATTGGGGGTTGACTTTCTCTCTTTTTTAAATATAAAATATAATTGTTTGTTACAACCCGCCAACAATCCATAGATAAATATATTTTAATAAATACTTATCCAAAAAATATATATTAATAAATATCTAAGTCCAACATTAGTAATGTTTAAATTAATTGAGTTCGAGAAAACTCATGTTGTGGCTGCCAATCATAACATGCCACGTCTTCTTGTTTTTCAACTAATTAATCTAATCTTAATTGAAAAACACAACAACATTTTCGAGAAAATATAAATATTTTTAAATAATTCATAAGATATTTACATTACTATATGTTTTCTGGGAGAAAAATGAAGTTTAATTTCTGAAGTTTATTATTTTTCATCACACATTCATACTTAAATTTATTAAAAAAAAGTTGTAAGTGAAAATGTATGATATTTTTATTGAATTTCGATTTTTAAATTTAAAGTAAAATTTAAATTATTATATAAATTATGAATAAAATCAAGCTAGGGTTATCGTTGGATGACATCGTCTATTTTTACGATTGTTAAATTAGGGTTTTATGATTTTCTACGATCTTGTAACTTTGTTTTATTGTATCGAACTTTTGATGTTCATCTTTGTTTTAAGTTGTAATCGAACCTAATTGTTTAAAATTCTATTTAAATCAATTTGTGTCTTAACCGATCATTGTTATCGTATTTTTACTCTCAAACATATATCGTTAACTACCTTATCGAGTGATTACGTGATAATAAAAAATTATAATTAAATAAATATAGTGCGAAATTGTTTTTGTATTTAAAATTTCTAGAAAAATGATATCAACTTAACCTTTCACCTACACCCCACGTGCTTAATACTTTGATATGACATGAAAGTTGAAACTTGAATCAAAAAACAAAAACAAAAATCCATCTGACCAATTCAAAAGGTCGTTCTTTTTAGCTGAACCGGTGGCAAACCAGTTATCTCATGACAGTGATATAAACATTTAGAAATAATATAAACTTAAAAATATTAAATTAAAATTAATCATTATAAAATATAATTAAATTTAAAGACAATCCACATAAAATTTACGTACGATAAAATTCAAACTTAAAATTTTACGAACCTTGCCAAATGTGAACACATATATGCTGTATGGAATGGACCTACTTGGTTATAATTTTTGGGATACCTATGCACTTATGCATGCTTGATGCTTCCACTTTGGTGCCGGTTGTTGGTGTCGGAAGAGACCTAAAATCTAGGTAACATTCATGCATGTTGTCATTGAATGATAGGGACGAAGTTATTAGTATAAATAGTCTGTTTTTTATTACATATTTTATTTAAAATAATAAATTTAGATTTTAAGAGTTTGAGATTTATAATTAAAATTTATGATTAGAGTTTAAAAATTTAAGATTAAATTTTAAAAATTAAGATTAAAATTTAATTTATAAATATTTTTAGTGTGTAACATAATTAAGGGAACCACGTTGATGAGGAGAAATTATATTATGGGTCAGTCCCATCACGTGTCAATGGGATCAACTACTAAAAATCACCCACTTCATCAATTTTTTCATGTCATATTTTTTTTCCAAGTGAATCTTCACTTGAAAAATTATTTTTAAAATAAATTAACAGTAAATATGAGTGAAGATTCACTTTAAAAAATATGATATAAAAAAAATGATAAAATGTATGTGTTTTAGTGGTTGATCCTATGGATGAAGTGGTGAGTTTTACCCATGATATAATTTGTCATGGATGGTGGGAGGGGAAAAATTTTCTCTTAAATTTTTTAGTATAATTATATTTAAAATATTTTTAATTTAAATAATAATAAAATACAATTTTTTATTCTCGCGTATTTTAAATTTAAAAATTTAATAAACTTTTACTTATTTTAATATTTGATTTTTAGTTTAAATAATAATAATAATTCCTATTTTAGATTAAATCTTAATGTGTTTTAATTTTTTCTATATTTTTAATGACATGTTTTATTTTTTTTAATTTGATTTGAAAGTGTTCTTGTTTTAGGTCAAAGACACTACCCTAGTGCTTGTGTTTGGTCTTTCCAGATATTTTTCTGTCTTTTTACATAAACTCATTATTGTAGTACACGTGTCCATCTCACTGATCAACACGTTTAATGGAAACTTCTTTCGATTTCAATCACCAGACACAGCCCTTCTGTTATAGTTTTGCAACCACCGGAAAAAATCAATAAAATAAATTTCACATGTTAAATATATTTAAGAGATTAAAAAATCAATAAAATAAATTTCATATGTTAAATATATTTAAGAGATTAAAAAATCATAAATTTAAATTTTTTTCAATGTTAATTAAATTATTTGATTAATTAAAATTATCTTTAATTATTATTGTTTTAATGCGGCAATTACACGTGATTACTTATTTATGAGCTAACAATATTTAATTAGTTTAAAAATCCAAAACACTAATTGATAATAGAAAGGGAGAGATTGCGTGGGTGGACAGCCAAGGAGTATGTCCTTTCTGGGAATAAAACCTTGGCCTCGAAGCAAAGATAAAAGGACAAAGATATTTTTTTTGACCTTTGTAATAAAACGTTTGACTGTTTTATTTTTTTAAATACGAGTAAGAGTTTAAATTAAAATATTATATATAATAAAAATTAAATTAAAATAATTATTTTTATATTTTTTTATAAAGTTCAATTTGATTAGATCGATTAATAAACATAGATTGTACTTTTAAGAAATCAACGGAATCACACTCTTCAAAAAAATTAGAAATTAGAAATTAAAATAAAAAATTTATTTTAATCTCCTAAAATATATATACTAATAGATTATATTTGATAATAATAATAATAAATAAAAGAGAGAACATTAATGATGAAGTGATTGTGTGGACCACCGACACGTGCCCATTTCCACCGACTTTTACAGACCACGTTTTGCCGTTTGACTTTGTTGCCAACTGAGAACATAAATGATAAAACAGCTCCCTCCCTTCACATCTCGCAACAGTTGTAATTTCTTGGAGCACCTTCCCTTATGGAATATTAAAAAATAAAAATATTTTAATACATAAATTTACGTAAATTAAATTTATAATTTAAAATGTTAGATTTAAATTTTAAGGTGATAAAAATTAAAATTTATATATATATATATTTTTATAATAAAATTTATATATTTTTTAATCGGTCATAGTAGGTATAAGTACTATTTATTCTATAATATATTATTGACTATAAACATTAACACTTTAATTATTGTGTTATAAATATCAATATTCGAATTCGTAATTTTTAAAAAAAAATATTGTTTTCTTAATCGTCGAGGTAAAATAATTTATGATTAAATCTTTAAACGTGAAAGATTGTATAACATTTTTTAAAATATAATCATTAAAACAATTTTTTTATAAACATTTTTTATAATTTTATTCGAGGATAAATTAAAATTTATATTTGATTTTAAATATAAATCAAATTTATAAGTTATTTGAATTCATAAATTTTACTTAAAATATCTCTTCTTCTACCATTAAAATTACTTTTGCATCCTTTCCTTATTGACATTTTTCCACAAATAAATAAAAAAATATTATAAATTGCCATGCGCTTTCACCCAATCAATTCGCTCGTTTTGATTGTGCTGATAGAGTTGAAATCTTAATTTCTTAAAAAATGAATTTTTATTATATATTTTTTCAAATTTAATAGGAATTAAATTTAATATATTTTATCATAATTTTCATTTTAGATTCGAATGTACTTTAACCTACAAGAACAACTAGTGTATCTGATCTTGTTCCTGTGACCCTTTATTTGGTTCACCGAAAGTAAAGCCCGAACCTTGAACATTCGCTCAGCTCATTGTGCACCATTTTTACGCCACAAAATTTCTATAAAAAATAACATATATATTTATATACGGATATTTAAGAATATAAATGTTTTTTTAATAAATTATATTTTTATTTTATAATAGTTTATGTTCGCAATTCGTGTTTTTTATAATATTTATTTTTAAAGTTTTAATTGATTTATTTTAAGAATAATATAATTTGTCGTTACATAAATATCTTTAATAATATTTTTTATATAAAAGAAAGTCAACCTCGCATGGGTCCCTCAATACCAACCAAGAATGGCGAGACTCGTATAAATTCTCAAACTTCTCAATTCGTCACCGAAAAGTGGAGAAAGAAAAAACAGAGTCTCTCCCCTGCATTTGTCTTTGAATCATCGCTTCTCCCCTGCAAAAACCTCTCGATCTTAGCTTCAGAGAAACGAAATCAACCCCTCATCTACGTTTCTATTGCTACTTTTGATTTATACATTTAATCTTCCCATCATTTATACACAGAAAAGGTGGTGCCTGGTGCGTATCAATATCAATGGATGCAACAAATAACAATGGCGACGAGACAGAGAGGCGTCAATGGAAACCAGTTTTTGATGAAGCTTCCATGTCGAAAAGGCCTCTCAAGAAGATCCGTAGCCCTGAACGAGAAAAACCTTTTCAATTCCCACTTTCTTCATCGAATCCTTCTTTGCCATCTTCGAGTCTGACTTTTCCTTTCCCTTTTGAAGCATCTCAACGATACGGAAACAATCCGACTCTCGTGCCGACATTCCGGTCAACTCAAAACACGCAACACGGCGTCGTTTGCCACCCGATATTCCCGGGAGAATCGTCGATGCCACCTCAGCAGCAGCAGCAGCAACTCGTTCAGTACTGGAGTAATGTGCTGAATTTGAGTCCGAGAGGGAGGCTGATGATGATGAGCAGATTGGGGCCGCAGGATGGTAGCAGGAGACAATTGTTTAGGCCGACGGTGCAACCGATAAGTGCTACGAAGCTTTACCGGGGAGTGAGACAGAGACATTGGGGTAAATGGGTAGCCGAGATTCGTCTTCCGAAAAACAGAACTCGTCTATGGCTCGGCACGTTCGACACGGCGGAAGATGCCGCCTTAGCCTACGACCGCGAGGCATTCAAGTTGAGAGGAGAGAATGCAAAGCTCAATTTCCCCGAGCTTTTCCTCAATAAGGATACGACAACAGCCCCGAGTTCGCCTGTTTCAAACCAGGACCAGAATCCACAACAGCAGCAGCAACAACAACAGGAAGGTCAGAATCTGCAGCCTGCAGAAACGGAAACAGAAACGTTACAACCACAGCCAGCAGAGCCTGAAGAAGAAAACCCGGACACCAATTCGGAGATGACAGCAGAGAGTCCAGGAGCAGGGGAATACGTATCGGGTTCTCAAGAAATGGAATGGGGAGCCATGGCCGAAGCTTGGTTGAATGCGATTCCAGCAGGTTGGGGACCTGGTAGTCCCGTATGGGATGATTTAGATACCACAAACAATCTCCTTTTCCCCTCAAATCTCCATTTCACCGATCCAAATCAACAGCAACACAATTCTTGTCCAATGAAACCCTTCTTTTGGAAAGATGAAGATCAGTAACTTAACCATATGATTAGGAGATTTTTTCACCTAAACAGACCGAGCATCTACATCGGTGTGTATTAGCTGCAACCCCACCATGATTCATAGATTCCCAGTAACCTGTAACCACGTGCAAAAAGGTTGCAAATTTTTCCGGCCTTTTAGCAGTGACAAAACTTATGTCTTCACACGTCTTTAAAGCTTTAGGTCTTGCACGGTTGCACCATGTTTTTTTCTTTTTCGTTGTTGTCTGCTAGCAATATCAGTAGGTAGGGTCATTATGGGTTAATAAGCAGCCTTCTGTTTTCATACTGTTGCGGTTTTTAGTTGTAAAATCCAATTTGAGATGAGACAGTTCTGTGATCTCCTTGTCCTTTTGCAGTTAAGACATGTTGATGATGTTCTATAACCTAAGTGTTCAAAGATTTGATTGGCTGAAAAACATGACAAACATTTAATTCTTAAAACAGGGCATGGGAATGATTATAGTTTAGTTACTGATTAAAGCTAGAGTATGTTTTAATTATGGACCGACTGGCCCTGCCCTAGGGAATGAGGTGATGATGATGTGCTGAAAGTTGGACCAGTCACCGCCCCATGCCATCACATCTGGGAACCTTATTTCTTAACTCAAAAGCATTAATCAGAACCTTTAACGATTTTTTTTTTCTCTTCGTATACTTTCTCCTGTTGTTTTTTTTAAAAAATTAAATTTTAAATTTTAATTTGTCATATCTTAAACCTTAAATATTATATTTTACCCCTAATTTTTTAAACCTTAATTTTAAACCCTCTAATTTAAAATAGATGCAAGGAAGAAGACATAAAAAAAAGACATACGATTTATATCCAAATTTTTTAATAAATTTTTATTTTATGTATGTAAAATTGGTAGGTTTTATTTTAATAACTTTTATAAATTTGGTACGAGTGCATGAAGATCATCACTAGACTACTAGTTGTTTCTGATTCAAACCTTTTCTCCATATCTTTGGGAAGATATTTTTGGCAATCGTAAAAAGAAAAGAACCAGTTAAAATAGGCGTAAATCGTCTACCTTTCTTCATGTCTTTATTTATGTTTTTATTTTAAATTAGAGATTTAGGATTTTAGTTTAGAAGTTTTGGTTAGAGTTTAGGAAATTAGAGGTAAAGTGTATTTTTTTTGGATATAGGGTTTAAAGTTTAAAATTTAATTTTTTAATAAATTTTTAAAGGAAACACATAAAAGAGACAGAAGATTTTTGCTCCATCAAAACATGATAAATTTCTTTAAAAAATTCAAAAAAAAAGAGTTCTTTAAAAAAAATCAAACAATTTTATTGATTAACAGAAATACAACGAATACATTGATCAACAAAACTAGAATAAACTTCAATCGATTGGCATTTGATATCGACACAACGGACACATGTGACTCGTCTCCAGCCACTTAACGATGCAACCGTAATGGTAAACATGGCCGCAAGGCATCGAGGCAACATCGTCTCCATCCAAGAACTCATCCAAACAGACCGTGCAGTCTTTTGTTGAACTCGAACCCTCGACCAACTTCCTCCTCTTCTTCAATGGAAGATGATCCTCATCTTCATCGTTCCATTTGACCCTTTTCAGGGTTTTAATAGAAGACTCACTTGCCGGGTTGAAATTCACCGAACTCGCCATCGATTCATCAATCACCTCACGGATCGCGTCATCGAGACTCACCTCAACAAGCATCTCGAATCTCAACCTGATTACTTGACGTCCAAGGTTCCTAGGCAAACTACCGACTTCCCTTGCAACAGACAAGATATTAGGAACGACAGCATCAATGAGTTCTGGGTATGCACTCAAGTCCTCGACCAACGAATGTACGATGTTTCCACCATTCTCTTCGGATAAAACCACGTCACGACGATCGACAATGGATCGGTTGAAGGTTTCTATGGTTGTTCCTTGGTAAAGAGATGAAATCCAATAAATCTTAATCTCTATGTTGAAAAGATGATGTGGGAAGTCAGAACCAAGTTGTGAAAATTGATCCTCGTCTTCTTGCATTCCTCTGATCCAGTAACGGCAAGCCATGACAAGATTTGGTATTTTATTTTCTGGGTTTTGATCTGATTTCTCGAGTTAATCTGAAGAGTGTTTTATAGTTAAAATCAGTTCGACCCTAATAACGAATACAAGACCGAGTTGGAATCGGAAATCAACAGTGTTATATTATTTATATACTTGTGCCACAAGATATTAGGAAACCACAATTTCATTTGTATTAGTAAACATTGTTTTAGTAAAACACAATAATTTATTAATAAATAAAATTTATAATAAATGATTCACGATAAATATTTAGTTAATCCTAATTCTAAAACATAAAAATTACAATATAACCAAATTATTTTACTAAATTTTTTATTTGTCACCAAACCCAAATATTAAAAATAAACAGTAAGAAAAATATATTTTTGGTTTGGTCCATAACCTAAGTGTCAAAATATTTTCTAAATTTTAATATCTTTAATTTAATTAATAATGTTGCAAATATAGAGAGAGGGGTGTCAATATATTTATTGTGTTTGTTTTTAATGAAATGAAATTGATTTATTTTCAAATTATTTGAATAGTATACTGACGAACAAAATTTTTATACTCATTTATAGTATTTTTTTCTATATTCCGACGTTGAATTAAATTTTAAATTATGAATTTATATTATATCTCTAATTTTTATCTCTTAATCTTAAATCTTAATTTTTAATTACTTAATTTTATAGTGTAAGAACATAAATAAAAATACCCAAAATTGCTGAAGGGTCTAGTATTAAGTTATGGGTGAAATCGTATGCCCCTTTTCTATGCCTCCATTTATGCCCACTTCAAATTAGAAGGTTTAGAGTTCTAGGTTAGGGGTTTTGATTAGGGTTTAAGGAATTAGGGATAGAGTGTATTTTTTAGGGTATAAAATTTAAGATTTAAGATATAAAAAATAAGGGTTTAAGGTTTAAAATTCATTTTTTAAAAACAAATCAAAGTAAGCATGAAAGGAGGCACAGAAAGAGTCGATTTTTTTCTTCTTAAGTTATGGGCTTGTTGGACTATATCCAGTAAGCTTGAAATATATTTTCCCATAATTCATATGTTATAATTTATCATCCGTCGGTCCGTCCATTTAGAGATAATTTCTGGCATATTATTAATTTATTATAGAGTATTTTATTTCAATACATGTTATCCCAAACTACACTTAAACGAGACTGGCAACAGACAGACAACAATGCTAAACGCACACTCTCCTTTGGAGAGGGCTACACTGACCTATAACCACACTGTAAATACTAACTAAAACAAAAGAAAATGATGTTGCTTTTAAGAAAAACAGAGAGCAGGGTTACTTTTGGTGCCATGGGGACTGTAAGGAAACAGGGTTTTGACTGTGTGGTGGACCTATTGGTGCTTCTTCTTCTTTTATCAGAGTTTGAAGTTGAGGCGAGAGGTGTACGTTGCTTTGGGAGTCCAGTTTCTGGGAATCACATCCCTTGCAGACAGTGTTCTTCCTGTGGATAATGTTGTTAGTTTCACAGAGAAAGGTCCTTTCAGGGGTCCCCTAACGATGCACCAATTGGCTCCCCAAACATGGCTCATCTCGAACCACTGGTTGGAATTAGCCTGCCAGTGACAAAAACATAAATATCTCAATATCCATATCCATATCCATATATAAAGGGAAGCCAACATAAAAGGATAAAGCAACTTTAATAATATATAATAATGGAATTAGCCAACATTGGTGCCATTTACAGAAAGCAAGGGGGAAATGTTTTCTTGATAAAAGTGGCTTACATGTTGGACTAATGGAGCCTGTTTGAGCAGACAAATCCAATAAACTAGGAACAGAACTTACCTTTAGACATGGGTTAATAATATATAATAATGGAAGAATTTTAATAACATACTTCCATTATCTTTTTTAAGGTATGGGCTGGTACATTGAGACTCAATTTTAGAATCCAACTTTACTTGAGGGCTAAATAGTGAAAAATAATAATTTGTGGATTAAATAGTGAATAAAAATAGTAAAAAATATGGGGAAAGTAAAAAGGGTTTACTTCTCTTATGTGCATTGACCCAACATCTCCATCACCATCCTCAAATTCCACCAGAAGAGAGAGCCAATAATCAGTCGAGCCTTCATTAACATGGAAGGCAATGTTCTTCCCTGGGTATTTACATGGTGTCCTATAAAATTTTAAACAAAAAAAAGTTAAAAACTTTTTGTATTGATTGCAGAAATAGAAGCGACAATGAAAAGGAAAGATGCCTGCAAAACAAAGCCAGTCCAAAATCACACACCTTCTATAAACAACTGGTAGTTCACCTCGGTTCCTGAGCTGCGAACTCTCGCCGGTTACAGCCATTCGACCAAAGGCCGCACCACTTAAGTCGAAGTGGGTGCGGCCATTTGCGCAGTACCCGCCGGGACACTCGTCGGTTACAATGATGGTGACGGCTCTCCTCGAGCATATGCTCTTGTCTAGGCACTTCACTTTGAAGCAAGCCCCACACCCTTCCCCGTTCTTGAACAGCACCGGGCTCACCGCTCCCACTCTGGCCCTCAGCGGCTTCACATCAACTAATGACCCGTACCCGCACGCTCCCCCTGCACAATAATATCCCATAAACAACCATAATTTATTTACAAAAAACGGAAATTAAACAGCAGATGGTGGACACTTACCGTCGCTACCGTCGCCTTCAGGACTTCCATACCAAGTGGCGGTGGCAGGTTGCCAATGTAGGTCCATTTTGTGCTGTGCCGGGACCTGACCAGACACTATCGAACACTGCAACAACGCTAAACAGCATAATGTGACAACCCCGACGAACCCACCACGGCGCTGCATTGTGTTAACAGGCGGCGCCACCACTTGTGCAGCCTTAGCCAGTGGGAAAAAAGCAAAGTGAAAGGGTAAAAATGCAGATTGGAAGGTAGATTCTGCCGACAGTTTGTGTTCGTATTGAATATTTGAGTGTCTTGAAGACAGTGTTGGGAGCTTCCTATATGAAGCAGAGGAAAAGGTTGTTGTAATATTTTTTTATATTTTTTGTGACGATGGGATCCACTAGTTTTGGATTTATTTACGTTGGTGCCACTTTAGTTGCTCGGGTCCACCGACGGTTAAGGCGTTAATTCCGCGTGACCGTACCCTGAGGGAGCTGTGGGGACGTTTTGGTCATTTGGGTATTCGACCGTTAATATTGTTGTCGTTATGTGTGTGGGTTTCTTTTACTTCAGAGGGCCATGTGATGGTTAGTCGTTAGGGTCTTTTGGTTATTTATTATGGGGATGAAACATGAAACTACGTCGTATTGGGTTTTAATTTAAAATCTTTCAATGATAGTGTTACTCGATTATATTTAGAGTTAAATAAAAATAAAATTTTATTTAATTATTTCATCATCTAAAATTTTATTTAAAAAAAACATCATAATCCTTACCGTTAAACCTACCCATAGTTAAATATCACAAATTTTCAATCTAATATTTTATTCTCCTTGATATTATTCATGAAATGTGAAAAGGATTAGCCTGATCATGTTGACATATTTATGAGTACTTTTAAAATATATATCTAATTTTTAATTTTTATATATTAATTTTTAAATTTTTATTATTTGTATTCATTCTAAAATCTTAAGATTTTTATGATTTATATATAATTTAAAAATAATTTATTTTATCCACATCTTTATATATTTCTAAATCTGTCGCTATAGTTACATTAAAAGTTTAAATGTTATTAGATTATATTTATATATTTAATATTATCTTATTATGATTATCATAATATTTTTTTCAAAGTATTTCCCAAAAATAATTGAATTCAATAAAAAGCACTAAGGAAAAGTCCAAATACTATTTTGTAGCTATTACTTCCCAAAGCTAAAAGTATCTGGGCAGTGCAGTCTACGCACTAGAAAAAGCAAACCCCATGTGCCAGAAAGGGAATTTTTTTTAAACAAAAACAAATATTTCTCCATTTTTTCAAAAGATATGTTTCGATATTATATATAAAAATGCAGATTTGACGGGAGAGGAAATAAAGGCAGCTTAAAAAATAAATCATGATTTGATAGTATGGAATTGTTAAAATTATGATTTGATTAGTAATTTACGAAGGGAATTAATTATTACAATCACCCATCGGAAGTTGTAACGAACTAGAATTACGAATCCATATATGATTTACACGTGTCCTAAAAATTATTAAAAAAAACTGACGATCAATATATTGAATGGTTGTACAGAATAATACGTTAATATATTTTACATATTCTTATAAAATTATTTATTAATTGATATAATTTTTTTAAGTTAATATATTATGTATGATATTGTTATATCAATATATTCTGTTACGTTATTTTAAGTTATTTATTGTGAATTTATTATTAATTTTTTTTGTAGATGAATTATTTTGATAAAAATAAAATATTATGGATTAAATTAATTAATAAATAAAAATATTTTATATTTTTTAAAAAATTATTAGATGAATTCAGACAAATATGTCATCTATGACTCGTGCAATAATCACATAAAAATATATTACTGAATATGATCATAGCATCTAATAATTTTTTTACATCATGGATGTGGTAAATTTGTACCTAATAATATAAAAACATTTAATTTAAATATTTGAATAATTATAAATATTTAACATTTAATTCCATTATTCAAAACTCTTGTTTAAATTTATTTTATTTCTTCTTGGGAGAAAAAAAAATCTTGCAAACCTTACCTTTTTTTTTTTTTCTTTGTTCTATTATGTGACCACCTTATCCTTTCCACCATTCTGTACCATTGAAGTGGTCGTTGTGTAATAACTCACCAAGTCACTTTGTTGGTAACCAAAGTAATGGTCCATTCAAAGCCGTACAGAGTGTTACTTCGCTCTGACTCAGAGACATAGAACACAAAAAAATTCAAATATATTTGTATTAAATATTAATATCCACTCTAATCTAAGTGGTTAACGAGACGGTTGTTGTTCCTAAAGATCATAACAGAGTGATTGAACGATCAATATTAAATGGTAGAGATTATATTCTAAAACAAATACTACTGTAATTACTATTAATTTATTCAAATATTAATGGCACTCGCTCTAACATAGTTACCGATGAAAGTTGTAAAAAATCGTATACAATCTCGCATATTCGTGACTCATGTGATTTTCTCCCTTTTTAAAAGAGTTTAGACAAAACCTAGCACTAATGATGTTGCTCCCTCCACTAATGTCTATCTCGTAGTGGACAAAGCAAGTAGCACCTTCCATTTGTTGGGAAAAACAACCACCAGTAGGCATTAGTATTGGGGATGACAGATCCAAGACCCAAAGATTGAGGAAGACACACAGATCTCAAGCTGAGGGATTCTTGCATGGGAATGTTTGTTTGTCTTTGTCCCAATCTGAAAAGATTATTTAATTTACTTTTAATATATCATTAAATTATTAATTCTATTTCAATTTAAACATAGAAAAGAGACATGGATGTTAAATTATGATTCATGTGATCATTAAAGATTACAAATGCTTGAAATAAATATTATTATTATAATAATAATAAAGTTGGAAATAATGAAAAAAAACCATGTACCTACTTACTAAAGTGAGTGAAAGATAATTTGATTCATGCTTTTTGGTGAAGACTGTTTATTTGTTCGTTAAAGCAGCTAATACCATTGAAAGAAGATGCCATGTGACTCGGAATCGACTCAGTTTGTTCTCACCAACTTCATTATATTACTAAGATTTTATTTCATCCAAACGATCTATTTTATTTAACAAAACAACGCATCCCCTCAACTTTGTCAAATTACACGACACTCTTCTTCTTGGAAAAATCTAAAAAAAAAAAAAAAAACAGTCACTGAATTTTTTATAATATTTATAAAAAATAGTGTACATTAAAATTTTAAATTTTTTATAAAAAATTTAATATTTATATTTTTATAAGAAATTTGATATAAAAATACTATATAAAAATTTTATTGTATAATTTTTTAGTTTTTCTTTATTTATCTGTTCAAAACTTATTGATGGGATGGGAGATTGCCACGTGCAAGTCTAGACTCTACCGCTCCTCTCCTATAAGGTCCCACTTTCCTTGAATTTTCCACATAAGACACCCCACCGTCAGTTCCAAAACATAGCATCATGTCTGCAACTTGGATTGACACCCACTGCCACTAGGCCATGGATTTCATTTTCATATAAGATTTGGGTAACATCTTCATGAATACATTTTAGCTGTGTTAGGGACATATTCAGCTGAGTGGTTGATAGATTTTAAAAAAAAATATGAGATCGAATCGAATAAAATAATAATAATACATGTTTAAGTAAATAATCACCCATATCCCAAAATATTTAGCAGGAGATGATAATTTTTTTAATGATATCTTAATTTTAAATTCAAACCAATAACGAGTCTTTGTCTTATTCGATCCATACAAGTAATTATATATAAGGCTCGAGCTTATTGAATGATGATAAATTTTATAATTTTTTTTTAAATTTAAAATTATATATTTAATATTTGACTCGATAAAATCTTAATTTAGTTATCACCGTTACTACTACTATAACATCCTGGAATCATAGACTTAAGTATTAATTTATTTGAGATCAGAGTGAATTGAAAATTTGTTTTTATAATAATTTATATAATATTTGAATTTAAATTAATAAATTAAATATTAGTAATTAATGAAAGATAATGGATGGGCCTGGTTAATAGTTTTTCCACTTAATGAGGTGCTGGTAATCTATAACCAGAGCCCGGCCCAGATGATCCAGACCAGAATTCTCGGGTTTTCATTTTTCATAAACCCTAATCTTAACCATCGTTCCCATTAAAACCCTAATCTAATTGAATCAGACTTTCTCTCAAAGATTCCAATCCTGCTCTGTGTCGATTTCCCTTCCCTTTTGTTCAGTTTACAGATGAAGCTTCTTATCGGATCAAATCCATGGAGCAGTTCTTCCGTTTCTGGGGTTCTGAGAGTTGTGGCCTACTCCACCAAGACCCTCACCCGCCCCAGCGCTTCCCCTTCAAAGCCACCCGACACTCTGAACATCCGCGTCTCTCGATCTGGCGATCCCAAAGCCTCCATCATCCCGATTTTAAACCAATGGCTTGAAGAAAGCAAACCCATCAAGCCATCCACGATCCAAGTTATGATCCGACAGCTCCGCAGTTTCCGACGCTACAAGCACGCTCTTGAGGTACACTATACCAAACTAAAAGCAATGGGAAATCCCCCCTTTTTCCTTAAATTTCATGCCATGAATACATTGATTGCCCCATATTTGTGTGAACCCTGAATCTTAAAAACTATTGCTTTGGCAGTTATCGGAGTATATGACCGAAGAAATGAAATGTAACATTACCGTTGGGGAAATGGCTGTAAGGCTGGAGTTGATCTCAAAAGTGCACGGCGTGGATCAAGCTGAGAAATATTTCAACAGTCTTCCTCAGGATATGAGAACTTTCAAAGTATATGGTGCCCTTTTACATTGCTATGCGGACCACAAATGTTTAGAAAAAGCAGAGGCCACCATGCAAATTATGAGGGAATTTGGGGTTCAGATCAATTCAGTGTCGTATAATGTGATGTTAAATCTCTACCATCACCTAGGAAAACACGACCAGTTAGATGTCCTTATGCAAGAGATGACAGATAAGGGAATTAAGCATGATGCGTTCACGAACAGCATTCGGCTGAATGCTTATGTATCCTCTTCTGATATCGAGGGGATGGAGAAATTTCTTACTAGGATCGAAACCACCATGGATTGGCATGCTTATGTTATTGCAGCGAATGCCTACTTGAAAGCCAATTTAACTGAGAAGGCATTACAAATGTTGAGTAGAGCAGAGCAACTAGTTCCTCCGGGATCAAGAAAGCATGCTTATGAAGTGTTCCTCACAGTATATACCAATCTAGGGAGAAAGGATAGCGTCTATCGTATATGGAAGTTGTATGGAAGCTTGGGGAAATTCTTTAATTCTGGCTATTTATGTATGATAAGCTCATTGGTAAAGTTGGATGATTTGGATGGTGCTGAGAGTGTTTTGGCAGAGTGGGAGTCTGGATGCTCTTTTTTCGATGCTCGGATTCCAAATGTGATGATCAGTGCTTATTGCAGAAATGGTTTTGTGGAAAAGGCCGAAGCATATAGAAAGAGACTGATAGAAAGAGGTGTCATTAAAGAGTCTGATGCGTTTATATTGAATAGTCTGGCAACTGGATATCACATTGACGGCCAGATGGCTAAGGCAGTGGAAACCTTGAGGACTGCAATATCGACTAGCAGCTCGGGGTGGAAACCTAACACTAGAACTGTGGCTGCTTGTCTCAAATTTTTGCAAGGGGAGAATAACTTAGAGGAAGCTCAAGAGCTGTTGGAGTTGCTTAATGTTAAAGGCCATTTGGCAGTTGATGTTTATGATAGATTAGTAAGGAGTCTTACAGACAGAGAAGCTCCTGATGAAGAAAGTACAAGGATTCATGGAGGTCAAAATGAGGGTATCAGCTGAATCGATTTCTGTCCTTTGATTAGGTATCTAATTGCAATATTTCGATTAATGACCGACTGTGTTGGATTTTCCTTTGTGACATTTTGGTTAATCCCTTCAATTTTCTTTGAACTTTAACCTTGTTCTATTGGCATCAACTTTGAATGTGACATATATAAAATCAAGGATTTAGTTTAACGATTGATTCATAAACATAGCCTTCTTCGTGTTACAACAAATGATCAAGCTTACTGGGAACATTTTTCTGGGTAGTGTGAATGCTAATCATATTTCTCCTTCCAAGTATAGAGTAAAAAGAAGACCCAAGAAAGAGCCAGCAGAAAATCACCAATCAGTTGTCTAGGCCAATCCCAAGCCAGATCCTCTAGCCTCCTCTCGAAATTAACTCTCCAAAGGGCCATCGACAAGTGAATGAGCACACATCCTTTGGCGAAAAAGCTCTGGAACTGTTTGTCGTCGATGAAGGCTACCATGAACACCAAGAATCCGACTATAAAGAGAAGCAACCCGACAAAAGAATTGGACGTCTGAATCAACAGTTGATCCTGTGGGGTCGACCCCGAAAGCTTTTGAGCCGTTTCGACTCCATGGCCGAGTACATAAATCTCGTCGAGGTAGAACATTATCAAGGATCCACTCATTATGGCGATCCCCGAGTGGAGAATGCAGATCACAAAGAACATCGACAAACCCATCACACCGAATATGTCTTATAACATGCCTTGATTCAGTTGTTGCCTGGATCGTCTTCCCATCATTCAAGAGGGTAAAAAAAACTCGTACTTTACAATGAGAATGCAGAGGAATCCAACCACACAAGGGTCGACAAAATTATGCCAACGAGAAAATTACACACCCAGGATCCCAGACGAACTCAACAATGGAGAACCTTTAAGTTCACCGATCTGTATCGTCTCGTAAAATTGAGAAACGATTCAAAACAAACATGTGGATCGAAACCCAGTGTTTCAATGGGTCTAAATCAGAGGATCAAAGGTACGAGATATATGAAAGAGGATGTGAGAGGTCGTGTCGTTGAGATTGACAAGTTCAAGGCAGAGAATCTGATCTGGACTTGGGGATTGAATCTGAGCCTGTGGGTTTCTTTGGGATGTGTGATTTTCAGTGCCTTCGTGTTTGTCAGTTTTTTGATCTTTTCTGTCCATAGTTTTGTGATCATAGAAACAATCATAACTGCTAAATAATAGCTGGACTGAAAATAAAAAAATATTTAAATATAATCGAAACTAATTGTATAATGATATATAAGATTGTTTAATGAAAGTTTTCTCGTAAATTATTGATATTTAATTTATTAAATTATTAATTTAAGTTAAATATTATAAAGATTTATTATAACTGGCTCTTTCAATACGATTTTTTTATTAAAGATATTAGGACATAATCTTTTTAAGTGACATAGCACTCATCCCACTTTGATTGTTAAATTCAAATATTTTGGTGGCGCTTAAAAGGTGATTGTTAATTTGAAAAAATTATATCATAGGTCAGTCTCACCACGTGTTTATGGACCAACCATTAAAAGCTACTTATTTTATCAATTTTTTTATGTCATATTTTTTTTCCAAGTGAATTTTTACTTGAAAAATTAAAAACTGATGGGTGGGTAGTTTTTAGTGGTTGTTCCCATGGATGACGTGGTAGGACTGACCCATGATATAATTTTTCGTTAATTTGGGTGATTTTTCGATGTTAATGGGGTTTGATCTTTTATATAATAACTTAATAATTATGAATAAAGTATTTATTTTATAAATTAGCAGTAAAAATTAAAACTTTTATGTGATTTAGATTTATGATTTAGAGTATAAGTTTATTATGTTATAATTTAGAGCTTATAAGTTAAAACTTTAATCTCTCGTTATATTACCCTAACTTAAAAGTAGGATATTTTTTGACTTTAAGCCTTTTGTTTAGCAGAAACAGATATTTACACGTATGCCATTATTTCAACTTGCACCAGTGGTCTAGTGGTAGAATAGTTCCCTGCCACGGTACAGACCCGTGTTCGATTCCCTGCTGGTGCATTTTTTTTTTATGCAAATATGTTTCCATGCAGTGGGATCTGCAAATTACTCATCGATGATGCTCCCACGCTCTCATAAAATGGTGGATTGCTGGTAAGACGATGATAATTACTCAGATCTGTCGGGATGGTCATAGGTTGGATTAGATTGAATTTTCAATCAGTATGTATCGAACATGAAAATTTAACACCTCTATTTAAATCCGATAATTAATAATTTTATTTTTATTTAATAAAATAAAATAAAGAGTTAATTAAAAAAATTTAAATAAAGGTTAAACAATATAATAACTATTCTGTTTTTATTAGGCAAAATAAGAGATAATTGAAGAAAAATATACAAAGAGAGACATTATAATAGTTATACTAAAATATTTAGAATAAAAATAAATTATTATTTTAGGCCGGATATTTTTAATTTGATCTAATTTTATGTTTAAAAAATTAAATCTAAACTCAATCGAATTTAAATTTTTAAATTATCTTTATGAAATCAAATCATATCAAATCTAAAATATCATCCCTAACCATCATGTCCATATGCACTAATTTCTTAGGGTTATCATAGATGACGTGGAATTAGATATTGGTAGGTATTTTTTTTATTCAAAACATTGGTAGGTATTTGATTTCTTATTAATTTAGATATTTTAATTATTATGCGAAACAAATTGGAGGCAGATATAGATATTATCTATCAGATATTTATTTATTTAGAATCGATTTATTTTTTTATAATCGAAAGCGGATAGCACAATCGAAGTAGATGTAGATATTAACGCACATTTATATTCAGTTTATTGATTATTAATTATTCTAATATAATAAAATGTTAATAAAATTTAAATAACATATAATATTATTTTTTGTTATTTTATAAATATAATAAATTAAACTTAATAATATTTTATAATAATATAAATTATTTAATTAATAAATTAAATATAATGATTATAAAAAATTATTTACTTGGAGGGGATAAGTGAAGATATATAACTCTTTTTACATGTGCTAATCTGATGTGTACCATTATCCTGAAAATATATAATAAACGTAGAATATTCATTAATATTAAATATCATTAAATAATTTAAAAATTATATTAAATGTATTACATCAATATTATTACTGGTGAAAGCCACGTAGCATCTCAGACCACGTGGCAACTTCCTAATCGATCGTGAATTGCATCATTAGTCCCCCGTCATTAGGATAATTAAATCGTTATTTAACCCATAGTGATCAGTTTTAACGATTAAAATAATCAAAAAGAGAAACTTAAAGATAATATTGGAATATTTTATTTTCAACCAAACTATCAAAGCATATCCACAACGATGACTCGGTCTTGACTTCGTAGCATTATTCGTTTGATCTGACTCAGCAACACCTAGTCACTAGACACGTAAGCATTGACCCCACTCTTTCCATGAGCGCGGAGATTTGTTCGTCCACTTGGGACAGTTAGTGGGCCCTGGGTAGGACCCAACACGATTAACCTTTTTTTTCGAGGTAACTTTTACTATAAATTTGATCTCCATTTTGGGGAACTCAAACCCTGTCGGCGCCTTATAATATTCTGCAAAATTCTAAAGCGAAATATAATTTCCGATGGCCGGAGAAATGGAAAAGGTCCCCGTGACACGCCAGAATTCCGATGAAATCGACGAGTTCCTCGACGGAGCGGCGTGTTTTGCCGATTTGATGTTTGGGTTTATGGACGGAAGCAATGATTCCGACGAAATTTTTTTGGGTGATTTTGTCGGCGGCGACGCGGAGGATGAAACCCTGGTTGAACAGAGGAGAATTTTCTGGGAAACCCAAGAACAGCTTCTTCAGGTAAACGTTGCCCAATAATTTAAAATAAATACACAAAAAAATGAGCGATTAACATTTTTTTTGTCATAAATGTTGGTTTAGGCAACGTTGTTCCGAACTACTTCTCTAGAATCAAGAATTCGCCAAGCTACGAAAGAAACATTGAGGGAACTAGAGACGGTAGGAGTACAGTGCGGTTGTCGGAGACGGGTGGCCGAATATTGCCGGAAATGTATGCAAAGGGAACTCTCGGTTCGTCTCCAAAGCTTAGGTTTCAATTGTTACATATGCAAGTCCCAGTGGAGGTCCCCTGAAATTCTATCCGGGGAGCACACTTATTTAGAAGTTCTGGACGAATCGAATCACCAAAAAGGCGATGTCTGAGTCGTGATCGAGTTGAACTTCCGAGCCGAATTCGAAATGGCGAGGGCCAGCGAAGATTACAACAAGTTAATCTCTCCGTTATCGGAACTGTTCGTCGGCAAAACAGAGAGGTTGAAAGCAGTGATCAAGATATTATGCGTTGCCGCCAAGAAATGCATGAAAGAGAAGAAGATGCACTTGGCTCCATGGAGGACGCACAAGTACATGCAAACCAAGTGGCTCGGAACATACGAGAGAGCAACGCCGGCACCGTTGCCGGTCGGGATACCTGACCCCCCACTAAAACCGAAGTCTTCGATGTTAACTTTTGATCTTCGGGAGAATTTTCCTGCCATGCATTACGCTGCTGTTGCAGTTGTGTAGTGAATGAAAACGAGAAACATGAGAATTTTTCCGGCGGAAATTAAGAAACATCAATCAAATTAAGTTTTGATAATCTCTGTTTAGTTAGTAATAATATTAATCACGAAGACCAGTGTAAATACTACTAGGACATTATAAACGTAATTAATGAAAAAAAAATAAACCTTCAATAATAAATTAGCAATAACAGAAAAAATAATATGTATGGTACTAAATATAATGGAAATAATAATAATAAATATAACAAAATATACGGGGACAATATATTACACAATATTTATAATAATAATAAAGTATATTAAGTACCAAAAAATAATAGTGATATTTTATTGAAATAAAATAAAAGTTGAAATATTCAAAATAGCATTACCTTATATAAAATTATATTAAAATGAGATTTGAACCATATCAAATAAGATAATATGAGTATCTTTATTTACTTAATCAATTAATAATTTTTTTATCATCTTTTTAGCTCTTTATAAATATTTAAGTTTTTTAAGTTTTACGAAAAAAATCTATTTTTTTTTTAAAAATATGTTGGTGTTATGGATATCAATTAATTGACTTAATTGATAATTATTTTTTTAAAATAATTTTTAATAGATATTACTTTATATTCTTTGATATTTTTAATTATCTATTTTAGATTAGCTCGAATCTGACTTGAAATCTAATTTTTTTATAATTTTTAATTTGCTTTGATATGTAGTGATTTTTTTATCCAATTCAAACGTGATTTAAATTTTAGAATTAAAACACATTATGACATGAGTATGCATGCTAATTGAGTTAAACAACTAAAAAATGGCTCGAGTTCGATTCAATTAAATTTTGGGCAGCTTCCACTCTATTTGATTTGATTCAAAAATTTTAACGAGTCAAATTAAATAATGACCAATTCAACTCGATAAGTTTACAAATAATTTATTTTTATGTTTTTTATAGCTATATTAAAAAATTATATTTCAAAATGTCATATTATCATTCTCTCGCGTTGATTATTAATCAATCAATAATTTTTATCCACAAAATATCATTTTACCTTAAAATAAAATATTATACGTAAAAGTTAACTAAAAAATACGTACCAAAGATATTGTTACATAAAACGTTAAGATCACTTTTGGCATTATGCCAAAAACTAACAAATTAATGATATAGTTTATGTGCTAATTTTCCATTTAAGACATAGTTTGAGTGTACTTAAATGGTTATTATAAAGTAAGCTGATTGAAATAACTAAGTTTATGTGGTATATGATTTGGATTAATTAATTAATAAGATAAATATCAATAATTATAAAAATAAATATAATTATTTGATCTAATTAACTCAACAGATACAATATGATCTATATTATAACAACTCATTTTAAGACTAAAAAATAAAAAAAATCGTAATTTATCAAAAAATATTATATTTGCCAGCGTGATCCCAATTCTACGTCCTTCGCACCTTCACATCATTAATGGTGATGGCAACACCATTTTCCACTTTCTTCTTGGCAAATCATAACCAGACACAACTGTTCCTGTGTGTGTATATAATAACACCAAAACAAGACAGCTTCTTGCTCGATCAACTCCAATGGAGCTTCAAATGGAATACTTGGCTCAAAATTGGGGGTCCAACAGGGGAACCAAAAGGTCTCGTTGTTCTTCAGAGAAAGTTGAGAGGAAAATCATCGAGAAAAACAGGAGGAATCATATGAAGGATTTGTACTCCATGCTCAATTCTCTTCTCCCCCATCATAATCCCAAGTTTTTTTTTTTACTTATTTTCGCTTGATTTATAGTATAAATTCATGGTTTTTAATTTCAATGGCGGATGATATTCTGATTGCAGGAGATAATGTCAGTGCCTGAACAGATAGATGAAGCTGTGGATTATATAAAGAGACTGCAAACGAGGTTGAAGGGATTTAGTGAGAAGAAAGAAAGTTTAATGGGGAGAAAGAGATTTCAGAACTGCTCCGGTCGTAGTAGTTTCGGTGAAGCTGCTGATATCAGGATCAACGAAACGGGTTCGACGATGGAGGTGGATTTGACGAGGACGACATCCGACGGCTGTTTGTTCATGTTTCGTGAGATGATCCGCATATTTCACGATGACGGAGGTGATGTAGGGAATGCAAATTTCTGGTTTGTCAGGAATACTGTTTTCCACATTGTTCTTAATGCTGAGGTAATTAGCCGACGACCGGATGTTTCGATTCCGGTTTAAAAGAACACTTGGTATTAATGATTTCATCTGTGGTAATGCAGATTGCATCGCCGGCGGCAGCGAAAGGAGAAACAGAACAAGTTTGTGAATGGAACCTGTGGCAGCGAAGAGGAGGTTGAACAAGAGCTATCATGGGACTCTGAATTCGATCCGGAAACGTGGGATTTCTCCATCCTGTGATTCACGTTGGGGATTGATGTTTTTCAATAATACAGTATGTACAGTGAAGACTATCTACGTATATATTATCATATATTTCGGATTCGAATATCCATATACGCACCTTGGGGAAAAAACATTTAAAGCAAAACAGTTGTTATTGAAAGAAAGCAACCAAAAAAACAAGTGGAACCAATAAAAACACATGGTCTTGGAACTAAACACTCAAGGCTAAAGTAATCTTTTCGTCACCAACTTTTTTCATTAGCCGCCGCCACCAGATCCATATTTCTTGCCAAGGAAGATGACTTGCAGCTTGTCGTAGCCAGCAAGCACACCGGCACCAGCGACAGCACGAAGAATATTTGCACCAGCACCCTTGAACAACGATTTTGTACCTTCATTCTTGACGATTTGGGAGAACGCATCCAACGAGCTCTTGTACTTGACTGCTTCTCCGGAGGTCATCATCATTCTTCTACGGACTGTATCAATTGGATACGATGCCAGTCCAGCACCTATCGTGATACCCCAACCCAGCAAGAAACTTGCCAAGAAACTATCCTGTAAATACCAAATGAGCGCGGAATCAGGTATGTTTCAGCTGTTAAACTCCAGGTGATGTTACTGTCTATGGATGGTTGTAAGGGCAAGGAAACAGATACATACCTGCAATCCACCAACCAAAACAACAGGCTTCAGAGAATCGTACATCCCAAAGTAGAGCCCACGGTAGACAATGATTCCAACACATGAGATATTGAATCCACGGTAAAGACCAGCAACGCCATCAGATTGGATGGTCTTCTTGTAGACATCAACTAAACCATTAAACTGCCTCTGACCACCCTTTTTAGCAGCCTTATTGTCATTAGCCAAACGTGTACGTGCATAATCCAAAGAGTAAACAAAAAGAAGGGATGAAGCACCGGCAGCACCACCAGATGCCAAGTTCCCTGCAAACCATTTCCAGTAGCCATCTTTGTCCTTCTTGAAGTTGAACATCCTCTTGAAATAATCCTTGAAGGCAAAGTTCAGAGCCTGGCACATAAAACTAAGTTAAGCTTTAAGCAGAAAAACATCAAACGAGGAAAAGAGAGCAAAACAGAAAAGCTGATCGTTTGACCAAACTGATATAGTAAATACTACACAAAACATATAATTGGTCTTGTCAAGAGCCCAAGTTGCACTCCAAGCATTAGAACCCTTATATTACTCGAGGGGCAAGACATAAAAAAATGATAACCCAAGTAAAATAAGACACAATAGGTAAATCACGTCATCCGTTTTCGTTGACCAATATGCATAATTTCCTAGTAATCCCATGTTTGTGGTTGAATACTAAAAAAACCCATTAAGTTCAATATAACCCGTTTTCTTACTAGTGCTAAGACACAAGGCCAGGCAGTATGTATCAAAAGTCTTAATTTTTTTTTGGTTTTTTTCCCTGCTTTCCAAAGAAGAGGTCTGCTAAGATAGCTGATAGCCAAGGAGTACAACAGACAAACATCATTATTAAACAAATCGAAAATACAAATTCACTTTAAATGGGATGGCAGAAAAGTAATAGAATGCACTTAAAAAAAGAAATGAAAAACCACCTGGGTGGGGAAGTATCTAAGAACATTGGCAGTGTTGCCTCTCCAAAGAGCAATGACACCTTCATCCTTCATAGTCCTGGCAAAGCAGTCAGTAATCCCCTTGTATGGTTCAGACAAACGCCCAGATTTGATCATTTCATCCTGGTTTTGTATTAGAAGTTTAACCCGCTCGATTGGAGCAGCTGCTGTCTTGGAAACAGCTGCAGAAACTCCTCCCATGAGGAAATCCACCATAAAACCAGAAAACCCCTTCTCAGCCGGAGCTTGTACAAATATGGGAGAAACAGGAGACACATGTGCCAACCCGGTGGATTGACGTGATGGCCGTAAAGCAACATGAATTCCCCCATTGACATACGCACCAGTAACATTATAATTACTGGCAGGCAAGTTAGGAGAAAGCCTGGAAATTAAATAGGACTGCCCATGTAGTTTTTGAAACACTGATGGACGCTTTGATCCATCTGCCATGCTTACAACTCAAGATATTGACCTGCAATTAAACAGAATAAGAGGGCAAAAAGAAAAAGAAAAATCAACACGGACATCAACACTAGATCATCCTAATGTTGAAAGCAAAATTTAAAGATTTTCCACATAATTCAAATTTATCCTCACATATTTCCATATACCAATACGAACTTGATAAAATATACTACAGATCTGCAAATCACAACAACTATTAAACTAATAATCCATTCACCATTACTTAAAACTAAAGCACAACCATACATAATTCTCAATCACAGTAAAATTCAGTTGATTTTGGCAGCTAATAATGAAACGATGAAAAACAAAAACAAAAGAGAACTAATTTGAACTCGATTGCAAACCAAATTGCCAAATACAAACAGCAGAATAATTTCTAGTCACTTTCTTCGCTCAATTTCTAAGCGATCAAACAACAGATAATACAGATCTGGTAGAGAAAGTTACCTGAGAGGTCGAAGAGGAAGCTGTTTGACTACTTCCTGAATGCAAGGAGAAAATGGAAGAGGCGAGCAATTTATATGTCCGGATTTATGTTTAGGGTTTCGCTTCGTCATGAAATGACGGATTTGACCTCGCTTCGCAATTTGATTTGTGCTTGTGCTACCATTGGCACGGAGGCTGGAATTGACAATTTACAAATATGATATGTCTGAAAAGGCCACCATTTGAGACTTTTCTCTACATATGAAGCATTTCTTAAGGACGGGAACATCTCTGTGTCCGTGGGTCCAATGAAACTAAAGACACCAAGTTTGCCCAATTGACAATGTTCATTTAAGTAGGGACTTGCCTTGATGGTACCATACATGATGAAGCCGAGGGACAAGGGGTATGTTTCATGAATATATTATCTTCGGGATTTTATGATCGAATATAATATCAAATATACACGTTATTTTTAAAGGTTATTCTTGATATTATATTCATAAAACATGTCCTTAAACTTTAAACCATTAAATATAAATCGATAAATTCATAATTGTTATAATAATAAGATAAATAAAAAACTCAATTTACCTTTTATTTAAAGTTTTTTTTCTTAATACATATAATATTGATTCAACACGACTTAACCTTAATTTTGCATGATTTACATAATTATTAAAATAAAAAGGTAAAGATTTAAAATAAAACGACTAAAATACCCATTTGAGAAGTGAGAAAGAGACCATACATGTGCTCATTTAACAGCTGATAAATCTGATCTCTTTAATTAATTAATTAATTATTAAAATATAAACATTATTAGAAGAAGAAAAAAAAGTGAGAGCAATCTCTGGGTCGTCGTCCTCCCTCTTCGGCCGGGTGTCTCTGTTAAAACCAAAAAACAATTAATAAAGGAGCGCACGATCGACGGACCAGAACGCATCAATGCCAGCCCAGAAGCGCTCATTGCCGGAGAATCTCATCGATGAAGATTCCACTCTCCACCACCAAAGCCACGCCAAGCAATCTCGGAACGAAGATGGCCAACACGATGCTGAAGGCGACACGACCCAAGTTGGAGAACAACAGCTCGATCCCGAGTCCGAGCCGGAGCAAGAGCAAAATCACCCAAAACAAGACCCCGATGACCAGAACCACCAAGCTCAACAACTCCAAGCCGATGATGAAGATGAAGAAGACGAAGATGGTGACGTCCTTTACTCTTTTTTCACACTTGCGTTTCTCGCATGTAGCTCGATGCGTAGGTGTAAACACATGTTTGAAGTTTGATTTCGATTCTTGGGCTCTTTTTTCTGCTGTTCTCAGATTCTGACGGGAGCCAATCTTCTATTTCTCAAGAGAAACCCGAGTACTGTTTTTCCTCTCTTTCTCTGTCAATCATTTATGTTCCTTTCGTTATTGAATTCTTAAGATCCATTTTTGCTTCATTTTTAGCTTTCCCTCTGCTTTTGTGAGTTGGGTTTGCTATGATTTTATTTCTTTGTGACGAGCATTCTTCTTTCTTTTGGATATTTTAGCTGCTGGAGAGAAAGGGGTTTGAGTTTTATTTCTTGGGTTTTGTGTTATTCGTTATATGGCATTGCGCCTTGTGATATGTTAACCCATCGGTTAATCGATTTGCATTTTGCATGTCAACAATCTGTGTCCTGTATATGCTTCTAACCACTTAAGGCTGAAAAATTGTGAATTTTGTTCAGATTGTATTATTTATCCGTTTCGGGTCCTTGTTTGCCAAGTTTACCACTTTGCATACTCGTGACCAACTTGTAATATACTAGCTTCAAAACACGTCCTACTATATTCTTTCACCATTCAAAATGTGCAAGTGATTTGTCTTATATAAATGCATTTTATTTTGATTCTGGGTTCTTTTTCTTCCCCATCTTGCGTTTTTCTGAATCCCATTATGCATCTGGGTTTAACTCTAGACAATCTAATAAAACCTCAATGAGTCGGTGCCACTAGGCTAGCTTTTTTACACTTTCAGTCAAAGAGTCTATGTATTGAGAGTCTGAGTCTAGGGAAGTGCCTCTGCCAACGCTTTTGAACTTTTCTTTCTTCAAAGAGTATAATCTTAGTAAAATACAATTTCGAGCTGAGGCCTGAGGGGTCTGCGAACAAGATTGAAAGTAAGAGCTGAGACAGTCTAGTGTGGTTTAAAAAGTGCAGCTTTTCATCGTCTATTCTAGTCTTGGGAGGAAATAATGGTTGGGAAATGGGAACTAACAATCATGGTGTCTGTTATTGTTGGAGATAGTGTAGTTTCATTAATGAACCATAATGTTTGGTTCATTCTTTTAATATGGGACATGTGAGGGTTGTCATGCTGAGTTGGTTTGGACTTAGTTCTATCTCTTTTCCTACACATACCTATATTGCTAGATTTACTAAAAAAATAACAGCTTAATTCCTTTTTTTCTCGTAGTCGTTCTTGGTATATGATAGTAAAGTATTAGTTGACACCTTCTGTTGTGATTTCCTTGCCTATCTTGGCATATTTGACCATATGATTGCTTGAAAAGATTTAGATTACCCATTTAAAGTTGGCAGTTTCTTCAAAATCATCTCATGCAAAGTCATATATTTACATTGATGACTGCAACGAATCTATCTTTCCACAACATGCTTGCTGGGATCTTCATGCATATGGTTTATAACATAGCTCTAATCTATAAATGACATGATAGAAAGTTCTATTAACATTTTTATTTTTGAATTCCAGATTTGTCTTCGTGGAGCTTCCGGAAATTCGTAAAGATGTTCAATGTCCAATTTGTTTAGGTAATACTTCAATTTGTTACCATTTTATACTTTACGCCTACAATATCTGTTTAATGTCTGTAATTAGGGTTTTAGACATGTGTCAGTGGTTGTAACATATTTTTCAAGCACACCTGTTTGTTTATGTGCTCTGTAGAGGTCAAATCCGTCAACTTTTTTTTTCAAGTTTGAGTCCCATTTTAGACATTTATTATTTATGTATACAGGAATCATAAAGAAAACAAGAACTGTAATGGAATGCCTACACCGTTTTTGCAGAGAATGCATTGACAAATCAATGCGACTGGGGTAGGTTATAAGTGGAATTCTACTAACTTGCCTCTGTTTGGGTTAATTTTGTAAATGTCTGGAAATTCTTAATTCTGATTGTAGGAACAATGAGTGCCCTGCTTGCCGTACTCATTGTGCTAGTCGACGTTGTTTAAGAGATGATCCAAACTATGATGCCTTAATTGCAGCTCTTTATCCAGATATTGACAAGTATGAAGAAGAGGTACAAGTTCTTTCCTTTCTCCTTTTTTCTGATTCACTGTGGCATTACAAAACTTCTTACATCATAATCTGGCTAGTCAAAGCTGGTTTTCTGCATTTGATTTCTCAGGAATTGGCTTTCCATGAAGAGGAACGAACTCGCAATAAGCAGGTAATATACATATATATCATAGTGTTTGTTACCGCATGCATTTATTTCTCCCTGCTCTACTTGCTCATTGTTAAGGCCAACATCCTATTTTCTAGATCGACAGATATTTGTGAATTGTGATGATTTGTGTTCGTCCGCCCGGCTATAATCGGGCAGACTGGCATTTTACATGGTTACATGTATCATCTGCATCGATACAATTGTATTAGGTGCATATTCTAGTGTCATTTCTGCAATTTGTCTTTGGGATTGCTCCCGTGAGCCGTGACTACTATATTGTCGTAGATGTACCATTTCATGTGTCAATCTAGCTCTGGAACTTAATACTGTTAAATGACTTGTCTGTAATCAAGTAATATGATGACATTTGACAATTTTTTCCATGTCATCATCTACTCCCTCTGTCCCACTATTTGTGTCACATATCTACTTTTCACAAAGTTTTAGGAAGAAAAAATTTATATAAGATGTGTGGTAAAATAATTTGAATGACAAGTTTGCCCTTAAAAAGTTAACTTTTATGTTCGTCCGGAAACTAAAAAAGGATAGAAAAGTAATTGCGCCTTATAAAAGTTATTGAGTTTTTCAAAGTGACATTTTGACTTGGATAATTTTTAAACACAAATGTGACAACTCTATGGGGACAAAGGTAGTAATATTTTATTTTTTAAACTTTATTTTTTATGAAGTTAAAATTGTAAATTAAAAAAGAAAAGAAATTTGTTTTTTAAATACTAAAACAATGCAGTTTTTTACATAAACTTTTAAAATTAAAATCTATAATTCTTTAATTTTTAAAAGAAATTTAAGAAGAAAAAAACATAAAATTTTGTGTATATTGTTTATAGATATTTAAACTAATGCCCTTTGTGTATATTGATATGATATGGCATGTTGACTTGGTAATAGAACATGCAACTTGTCACCAACTCTGATTTACTGTGTTAAGTTCAAGTAAAGCATTGAGACAGTAAAGATAGTACAATGGTAATGAACTTTTTAAAGTACAAATCTCACAGTGAAAGAAAATGTATGCTACAGTACCATTTATAACATTATCCTTGTCTTTTTGGCTTGGTGCGATGAATAACCAAAATGGAAGAACTCTATTTCTCATGTCATCGATGTGAGGTCAAAAAACATGTCCTAAATGTTGATCTGTCTAGGAAGGACATGATTGCTCAGTACCCTTTTTCCCTATCCAGTTCTCTGTTCTAAGATTATCATTAGACTGTGTTGTAAGTTCGAGACATTGACACATATTTTTGTTCTTACTGATGGTTGTTTCTATATTTTATACAGATTCAAGCATCGATTGCCCAAATTTTTCAGAGACAATCAGAAGCACTTGTTAAACGACGTAGTCTTGGTAAAGAGAGCACAGGTGGCTTTATGACTAGATCACAACGCCATCATCGGAGTAGTCATCCTCGTAGACGACAGAACTCTCGAGGAGCTGAACATCAAGGATCTGAAGACAATGAGGATGACAATGATGATAATGGAGGCAAAGATTCATCTTCCACAGAGGAGCGCTGTACGGAAGGGAGGCAGAGAAGGCGCAAAAGACGGACTGGAATCCGGACAACCCTGCCTTCTTCATCAGTCGCAGATGGTGGATATGTTGAGAATGATATAGAAGTGTCTAGAGACAGCAGGGGAATTTCTCCTGGGCTTGTCTGGAATCCCGATATGCTTGCTTGGGGGAGAGGTGGTGCTCGGAGTCACACTCGACATGGAAATTCGGCCAGTGGTAGTAGCAAGAGTTCACGTGCTCGCTTAAACAGATTGGTGGAGTATCTTAGGAGCTTGGAGGAAAACGATGATGAGGTAAGATAGGATGATACTAGTATAATATGGTTTCTGATCCGGTCCATCATTTATTTTATGGTCCCATTATTAGCATAACTTTCTAGTGGTTCTTATCTAATTTATAGGTTCCACTCGAGTAATACTGTAGGATTTCTATCCCCCCTTCTAGGTCCCTTTTTCTTTTTCTTTTTCCCGTTCATTCCCCATTTTGTATTTAGGTCCTCTTTTCCGTGCAAATAAAGCTTATTCTTTGTATGCAGTTGGATGTTCATCTCAAGCTTATTTCGGTGGATGAACACAATACATCAAGTTTGCAGCAACCACACCTTTGTTGTCGGCCCAGTCTATCAGTTAAGCAGCTATGTGAGGTGAGATTTCTTTCCCACTGGCTTAAACAGAGACTCTTTCTAAAAGGTAGATTATAGGAAAACTTGATGAGCCTCGACAATTGGTTGAATGGGTATATTACATAGTGTTTGATTGTTTTACCCCATATGGTTATGTTTTGGGGTTGACCTTAGATTCTGACATGTGAACTCATTGATTTTCTAACTTGTATCGTATGCAGGATGAATACTTCATGTGGTCCTGCTCTTTCTAGCATCTCCTCCCGTCCCCCGTCCCCTTCATGAAATCCGCTTTTATCATTGTTTTTGGTTTGAAGACTGAACATTTAGGATGATGTTTAAAATCACAGTGATTGTTTGGTGTGCAGTACATTGCTCTTCAGACACCATTGCGAGCTGAAGAAGTAGAAATATTAATGGTAAAAGGACCAAACCATACCGATAACAACTGTGCCAACCTCTTGGAGGATGCATTGCAAGTCTTGGAAGGTGAAGAAACGTTGGCAGGGCTTAAGGTCTCCGGAATAAATCATTTGGTGAGAACATTTCTTGGTATTTGACATCTCTATATGTCTCAGTCATATCCTTCGAGGTTATACCAATATGTGGCAATCTCGAATTAAGCCTTCAGTCATGTTTGTTGTCTCAGATTCTAGCATATCGACAGAGGCAAAGTGACTAAGCAAAATAGCAGCAATGTCAAAAATGGCGGTTCCACAAGAATAGTGGTTGTTGACAGTTGACGCTGGTAACTTGAACTTGAGTTTTGTATGTACAGTATAGGGGAAAAGTACAAAAGTGGGAAGGTGTTATAACATGTATTATTATCATCTTTTCTTCTTCAAATGTCATACATTATCTTTTCTTTATGAGTGCGTTTGTTTGGTGAGAAAAAGAAAATGCAAATTTCCTTTTCAGCTATTATTCGGTAAAATTGACAAAAGAAAGGGTCATGGGATGATTGGTTGGTTAATTGAATGAACTATTTTTTATAGGCTTAACGGTAGGAAAGGAGTTGAAACTACATTTGTTTCGTACTGTTAGATGCTTAAATTTTGTTTCGAGTTAAATTGATACCTGATGTTTATTTGGTTACATAAATCAATTTTTTCATGATAAATATTTGTTTAATCGTTACTGTTTTTTTTTTTCATTAAACTTTTATTATTAAAAATTTTATTATCTTATCGTCGAAAATAAATAAATTAATCATTGATTACACTATTAATGAAAACACATCAATACAAAAAGAGGTCAATTTAATCCCAACTGACGGTTAAAAGGTGAAGGAGATCTTGAATAATAAGGTAGACAATATTGAAGCTACAAATGACAACGTGAAGATGTTAGATGATAAGAGATTAATTTGAGGAATTGGTTAAAATTAATTTAGAGATGTAATTTGAGGGTTTTACTAAAATAAATTAAAATTTTAAAAAGATAAAAAATGATTTGAATTTAAGTGGATATTATATACTATTTTAGTCCAAAATAAAATTTAGGCATGTAATTGAAAAAAATATAAGTTAGACATTTTTTTGATGTTTAAATTTTTTTTTATACAAATCAGATCTTTATATTTATCGTTAAAAATTGATACCTAAATTTTTAATTTAAAAATCTACATTATAATTATAATCTCTATGACTTCTGATTCACGATCTTCTTTAGTAGAAATACTTCACATCGTATGATTTGACGGTTTAGTAGGTGAATCTATTTTCTTTCTTATGTTCTTAAATTCTTCAATTGTAATTACTTTCAAATCCTCTTATTTGGAATTAAAGGACTAATGACACTACATGAAACATTCTCAGGATAACAGAAATGTAAGACAGAGCGGTATTCCCATGAATTCAACCCCAAATGATAGGAGGGTCCAATTTAGAAATTAGGTAAAAATGGAAAACTCGTTAACCTCCAAAATTAATAGCTAATTATCTTCTCTGTAGTCTGGATTTTCTATCAAAATAACATGGCCCTCTAGGGTGGGTGTGAGGGGGATATACCTGTAAATGGAATCGTTAACAGAAATGTTAAACCATGTAGGATGTAGCCTTGCCGCAATGTCACTCACAAGGTAACTTACTTTTCAGTAGCCAGTTCTGCTCTCTGCCCAGCGGCAAGAAGGACGGGGGTCGTATGGTTTTGGAAACAAGAGATGGTTTTCGGCCGACCAGCCTTGCCTACAACATCAACAGCCCGACCCACACGAACAGGGACCGACAGAGGTTCAAGGTTTTCATTGACAGTGGTCAAAATCCTTGGCTGTACAAGAAAAATAATGTCATATGAGAACAAGAGATACTGAATTGATACACACTAGGAAAGCAAGTAGCATATGCTGGTATACTGAAAGGTACGAACCCGCATTGCCAAAACAAGGAAGTAAAGAACAAAATGGTATTTCCCCAGTATGAAAGTATTCATATCAAGACATGCATGCAATGTTATAACCAAACCAGCAAGAGCCGTTCTGCATGATAAAACAGAAGAAAAATAAAGTTTTTACAATGTAAACTAAAACGAAGCACGTCCCCGATGCTTCATTGTATGTAGAAGAAATACTTACGGTGATAGCAAAAATCGATCACAATGACAGGGATCAAGAGTCAATAAACCCTTCCCCAAATGTATTAAACCTTGAGCAATTTGTACCTGTGACAGAAATGAAGAGTTGGTTTTTAAGGCTAAAGAACTAGAACAGTGCAAGAAGCTATAGAGACGAGCACAAAATGACGTACACCGAATAAAAGGCAAGGAACACTGTAGTAAAAACTTGAAAGATTGCGAAGCATGAAAACTATGCGAGCATTATTAGTTCCAGCTCCAATCAAACCCAAGGAGATAATAGCGGCCTGTTGCATCCATACATACTTAAGTGCAAGCAGGTAGAAGAACAACAATGACAGAGTTTACTCTAACCGTCTTACCATTACAACTTCTAAATCCGTATCATGACTAAGCCTACTTAAAATGTCCATCACATTAACCTGTAGAATATGTGCAAAACCAGTAAAATAGTGAGATAGAGACCTTTAAAAAAAGATCAATAATCCCTCTGTAGCTTTCTGAACATCTTGAACTTAAATCGGTAAAATAGTGAAATAAGTTGTTCAGAAAAAATGTAACAAGAGTACCTTTGGGTTTGATATACACAATAGACCAAGAGCCAAAGGAACCACACGCCTGATATTCAGCTCGCAGTACTGCAAAAGATGCTCCAGTGAACGAATTGACATCTCAAGACCCACCTCCTCAACCATTGCTACCATGGCAATTCCAAGCACGGCAGGACCCTGGTGGGTTTCACCCTTATTGAGATGTTCAGCACAATGACCGAGAAGTTCCTGGACCTATATATAAAATAGTTTAGCCAGATTTCTAAACTAATTTCAGCAATGAATAGCATTTTAATGGATTTCAGAAAATTGCCTTCAGAATATTCCCAGTTCCAGCATAGGCACAAGAAAGCAGTGTAATAGCAAAGTACTTCCTTATCTTTTTATCAAACATTTCTTCACTAGCAGCCTCCAAACCTTCCTCCTGTTAGAGTAAGCATTTGTTGAACAGTCAGGTATATAGCAGTCTAGCATACTACTTTTCTCTCAAACTGAAAAATGACTACACAGTTCACTTCATAGAAACAAATATATCCAAAACCCGATATACCCGAGAACAACCTATTACCTGCTTCCCAAGGTATAAAAGACCATGACCAAGGGCTATAAGCCGAGTTAGGGGCTCCCCCAATTCGGACTCACTTCTGAAGAATAAAGCATCTACAATAGCCTGTGCAACCTTAACATTGCTGGAACCCACAAAGATCAAACCCAATGAAATTGCAGTAAATGCTATCACATCAAGTGGGGCTTCTCCATCGTTAAGTATAGGAGTCAGTCGCTTGCGTATCTATAAATCACATTCGTAAGCTTTCTTTAGAATTAAAAGCCTTATCCACAATTTCAGATCCCCCTCCCCCAAAAACATTTGATAGAATTGTTAGATGAATCTCATTCAACGAGAAAATAGCAGCGGGACTTCATTTCCCACAGGAGGGCATAATGGTCAGATCTATGACCTACCAGGTTCACTAACAGGATGGAGAGATGTGTACCTGCTTATTTTGGGCACCTGCATATGCAATTCCCAAACCCATAATTGCACCAATTCGTATCGAAGAATCCTTATTACCTATGTATTTACGCAGAATTCCCCTTGCCTGAAAAGAAAGAAAGACAGATCATAGCAGACATTATGCTATGTACACAAACTTAGAGATAAAAAGGATAAATAAACTCACAGGATCGAGATAACTAGAAACATTACAGTTGATGAGCCCAACTCCTAACAGTGCTCCAGCAATCACGTAGCTATCGTTGCTATGGATATACTTGTGCATCTGAGCAAGCCCAAAGTCGACATCCCACAATAGAATCAATCCCTGCTATGGAGAAAGTGATGGAAATTTAATTTAAACTAAATTCCTAACAGGAAATCAAGTAATGGTTTATGCATACTGATACCGAAGCGAATTTTGCAGTTCGATAAACATACCAAACTTGCTGCAGCACTGGTTTTCCCATGTTCTTTGTTTTTGAAAACCCAATTTCCAGATGAACCACCACTTGAAGAATCTGTTGGGACTGTCATTAACTTATCCTGCAAGGGAAAAATATTAACTGATATAAAACAACTAAGCTCCTATGCTTTCATATTTTTGTTTGCAAACAAAACCTGGTGAAACCCTGCGTTGACAAATGCATTGACAAATGTAGCAGCCAAATATGGTACACCTGAATCAGTTTTCGCACCAGCCCAAGCCTGACAAAACCATGCATGCAACACATCAATTTGATGAAGTGAAAAATATTAAACACGGGCAATGACAATGTAAAATGAATTTGCGTCATTGTAATAACAAGACATGCAAGTAAGAATTTCCTCAATTAGGAAAAGAATCATTATGAAGACAGGGCGAAGAAGCAGAGGGCAGGGGAGAATTAACAGCAACTGGATTAAACAGTCAGATTTCTTCGACTATCTCGAAATGTTAAACCAATAATTGAAGTCCAAACCTTATAGATGTCTTCTAGATATTTAGGTTCCATTACTTCCATGTCACGAGCAAGAGTTAGATAATTTTCACTTAATTTATCATTGTTGATTATATCTTGTAAAAGTATTCTGTCATCATCATTCCTACACATATCTTCATCAAGCTCGAAATCAAACCCCTGCCAGAAACAAACAAATACCCATGCTGATACACATGCATACATAGGCTTACAATTCTAAAGGAATTTAAACTTAAAATCAAAAGTACACAAATTTGACATTGAGAATATAAAACTTCAATCACCCATAATTAGCAGAAAATCAAAATCAAGTGACGTACCTGGCAAGAAATTGTTCAAATGCTTCCCAGCACAAAGAATAAAGCCATAAAAAACCTAGTACTTACATGTCGAGCAAGAATGTAGCAAAGTTGTTTCTTCTTCAGCAGATCATCACAAGAAGAGAACACCTCAGTCACACGCTGAAAGAGCACATTCCAACTTGTTAGGAAGAACTAAATTCACAAATGAAACTCACACTGGCATCCTGAGAAAGTAGTATCTCAAGAATGCTGCATGGAATGGAGATGGGAACAAACGGAAGAAAACCTCCAAGTCGCCAAGGAAAAGTGCAATCTGAAATGCATTTGCAAATTCCTCAAACTGAAGATATGTTGTGTATGCAATATCCAAAGCGAACATGTCATCTAAGTCAGCAAGATATCTGCCGAGTATTGTCAGTTAAATGTCAACGGGGAGAGAAAGAGGAATAACAGCATCCATGTATAAACATTACATTATATCTGATATCCAGTTGAATTTTTTTAGTTCAGCATTTAACATTTAATTAATTTCAAATACGATTGACGGGGAATACTCAATTAGAATTTACCAAAGTACACAGTAGGGGAACAACAGATAACACTTTCAGTGAATTGTCTGTGATAAACATGTTCAGAAGCTTCAATTTCCTGTTACCTCGCAACACTGGTGATATATAGACAAGTTCTCCTGAAATTTATACTATCAATGTGAGGAATTAAAAGTTCAAGATCTTCAACCTGCAATTTGGTGTAGATCTTATGTTTCTAGCTCTATAAATGCAGAGGGAACTCAAATAAAAAACCTGAAGAATAAAAAATTGTTGACAGATACCTCCATCAGAAGATCAACGGCTTCAGTCTCAGCATTGTGCTGCACAGGAAGTACAAATTATTAGAAATCGGAAAACCATGGAAAATTATTTAGAATAATATTTTTTTTTGCAATAGATCAATTGCTTGTTTCATATGACAAGAAGATAGCTAAACCTTCATGAGAATAGCAACAATTTGTTGCACAAGCCCCATTATATCATCAAATGGGAAGTCTTTGTCATCCTGTTGGCGGAAAAGCGTGTAAATACAACGTCTCACCATTCAGGAAAAAACAGTAGAGAGATTGTCTTGAAGTGCATAACCTCAACAAAACTACCAGATGTCTAAAGATTTGTTAGATTTCTAACCATTGAAGTCATATACTCTTGTGTAATTTCTCCTGCCAAGTTCCTAACGACAAATAAATCAACAAGATCGAACAAATAAATTTCCGCTAGATTTCATCAGCAATATGAGAAGGGAAAAATTCACATAATTCTTAGGTTAAGAATTCTAAGAAATAAAAGTTGGATTAGCAAGACATGAAAGCGTAAACTGTGATCAACGATCTGAAAAAAGTTTGGCCAGCAATAGCTAATGAAGAACTGGTTATACAAAATTTCCAGTAGAAAATGAGTAAAACATATCATCTTATCAAACCAAATGCTCACCTCACATACTCATGGCCCCATGACCCAATGTCGCCTCCTGAACCTAACAATATGTACTTTAAACTCTCCTATATGATTGTCAAATAAAAGAAATGATTGATTATTGAGAGCAAAAAAAGGAGGCAAAGGGGAAGATAAAGCGAAACTTATGTGATTCTCCAAGTATAGTAAAAGAATTGAGGGCTACCCGCTCGCCTTCTGCAGACATGGTCAGTGCCAACACAGACAAGATATCAGCTAGTTCTTTCTGCAAACAAGTGAAAATAATTTAACAATGCAGGACGTTCGAAGAAAAAGATATAGAAAGTAAAGAAAATTCGTTAAACTGAGTGAAGTTCTCTATTTGTGAGAATATAGCTAATTTTAACCTGATAAATTAAAGAAATTATAAACTTAAATTATTGAATAAACAAACCTACCTAAACTTGCAAAAGATGTAATGGAGGATCATTAAAGCAAAACAGGCAATACCTTAAAATCTGAATCAGGCACTGTCTCATAAAAAGCCTTTAGGGTTCCATAATGAGGACGGAGAAATTTCAAAGGCTTCGGAACAGAAGTCAAGGAGCTTGCAGAGGGGCGGATTTCTTGCCTAAAAAGGATATAAAATGGAGCTTTAAGAAATGATGCTGTATTTTGGCATTGCAACTGTTCACACTAACAGTTAAATCCAGACACACAAATACCACTACAATTTGATACATTGACAACGGAAATTTCACTTATGACATGACGCATCAACTTGATATGGTATTGATGAATCATACAAACATAAAATAGCAACTGCTCAACTGTAGAACAAACTTCAATTTTCCTCTACATTTAACTCTCAAATTCGTAAATAATTGATTACCTCATGCTCTGAAGAGCTTCTTTCTGGAGTTCAGGATCAGGATTCTGAATTCCTTCCACATATAATTCCAGTTGTTGCTTCAATACCAAGTCCTCTTCCGACTGAGCACGCAAGAAAACACACACACAAGAATCCACATAATTTATTAAAAAAATACCGATACCGATTACAGATAACTAAACATTAATCTCCGAATGGCGACTCACCAGATGCTCATCCTTTTTCCGATAATTCTTCTTCGGATACTTGAACGGAGGCTTCGTTTGGGAGGTTAAGGCGCCGCTTCCCGACGCCGAGTTCGCGACTAGGCTCATTGCGTCTCTAGCTTTACTTGACGGGTTTTTTTGGTTCGAAATTTGCGGGGTTTCTGATGGGAGGGTTTTAAGGAGAAAACAAAACGTAAATGAAAAAACGACGGTTTGTAACTGTCTCCAAACGGAAGGAGTAGAAAGTATTATAAAAACGGAAAATTCTACCACGTGAGACGAACATTGCTGAACACCATTAACGATGAACATTGCTGAACACTATTAAACTAATTAATAAAGATTAAAAATCACAAGGACTCAATATATAATTAATAAATATTTAAAATAGAATTTCAATTAAATTATTTTTTATAAGAAAAACTACATGAATGATCATCCAACTATCACTCATTTTTTGAATTGGTCACTAAACTAATTTTTTTATTATCAAAATCATCGTTAACATTTTATTTCATTATTATTTTGATCATCGACTGTTAAATATTTAACAAGGTTGTGACATCACATGGTTTAATAAAAATTTTAGTCCTTAAAATTATTACATTGTATCAAATTAATCCAAATAAAAAATAACTCATCAAATATTTTAACTAAACCTCAAATTTTTCATCCTTTCTTTTTTCTTCTTCTTGCAACACTACTTTAAAAATTAATTTGCAATTTTTTTTTATTTTTCTTGTGTCTTTAAACAACTTATTAAATTTTAGATTATAAAAAAAAATTAATTTTATAATTTATTCTTTTAAAATCTAAGTTAAAATAATAGTTTATTTTTCTTCGAATCGGTATGACATTTTTGTCGAATAATTTTTTTCAGACCAAAGAAGGTTGTGTTTCGGCATCTAAGAAGTCACTGATACTAAATTTGTGTGAAGTTGTAAGAACATCCATATGAAGATTGAAAAGTTGGACTATTCAATAAAAATTTAAGTGAAACCTGTAAAACTAAATTTGATTTTGATATAACAAGTAAATATAAGGACTACTTTTGAAATAACTTTTAAGTCCTTAAGTCAATATTTTTTATTCAAGTCAAACAAAGTTTTTAAAACAAAATTCTAAGTGTTATTACACGATGGTATCGAACTACCATTCGATACCCCCAAGGATTTTCAAAGCTGGTATCGAACTACCATTCGATACCCAAACTCACTGTCTGACTATTTTTTGAATTTCAAGACAAGGTATCGAAGCATCGTTCGAAACCAAAGCTCACTGCCAGTAGCTGTTTCGAAGCATGGTTCGAACCACTTAAAATATTTTAAATTCAATTTAAAAAGACCCCTGGTATCGATACCGGTATCGATACCGACCTTAATCCCCAACGGCTATTTTTGATTTAAATGTTTTGACCGTTGGAATTAATTATATTTTAAATGGTGGATAATATGTTTCGAAGCATGGTTCGATACCAGGCTTCACAGATTCAATTGGTACCGAAGCATAGTTCGATACCCTCTGTTATTGTGCATAACGGTCTCTTTGTATTAGTGGCTGTTTCGAAACAGGTTCTACGTGTTTCGATACCAAGTGCGGCAGAGAGCACTTATGATGGGAAAATGGAGTTTCAACGGATATATTTTGATTCCCAACAACTACAACGGATACAAATCAATGAGATGGTATAAAATGAAGCATTTGCAACAGCATTAAGCAAGGATTGAACCTCAAGCAACATCCAAGCTATCAAATCCAACTCCAAGCACAAATTGCATATCTTTAGCCTCCCAACTCCTTGTATTTCATTTTGATTTTCATAATCTGAGTTTGGGGAGAGTTTGTTTGTATTTTTGGGCAATATCCATCTTGTGAGAGATTACTTATTTGCCTGATTTTGTTCATTTTACCTTGTGAGGGTTGAATCAATCTTTGAGGAGAAAGATTGATTCGTATTGTAACGGTTACCCCTTGAACCGAGAAAAAGGTCGAATTCAATAGTGAATTGGTTTCAAAATCCTTAGTGGGAGCTAAGGTAGTGGATGTAAAGCTTGTTCGAAGCTTGAACCACTATATATCTTTGTGTTCTTCATTTTTCAATTTTTACCGAAAATTTTCCAACTAAATTTTTAATTTCCAATTCACCCCCCCTCTTGGTCATTCTTCAACAACGATCAACTCAACAATTGGTATCAGAGCTAGATCTTTGAAGGGATTCACCTCCACCAAAGAAGATCCAAGGATTGTTGATCATCACACTCAATCAAAGCAAATGGCCTCCACCTCCGGTTCATGGAACGAGTCTCACTCCATCACCAAGCCACCCTTCTTCAATGGGGATAACTACTCTTATTGGAAGAATAGGATGAGGCTATTCATCAACTCAAATGATTATATTCTTTGGGATATAATTGAGGATGGACCCTCTATCCCTATGAAGCAAGAAGGAGATCGGTATGTGCCTAAGAAGAGATATGAAATGACCGATGAAGAACGGAAAAGGATGTCCACCAATGATAAGGCGTTGCACATTCTCTTTTGTGCTCTTGGTCCCGACATCTACTCCAAGATGTCATCATGCACGAGTGCAAAAGAAGTATGGGATTCTTTGGAGACCACGTATGAAGGCACAAATGATGTCAAAGAAACAAAGATCGGTCTTCTCAATCTCAACTATGAGAACTTTAAGATGGAGCCGGATGAAGACATCACCAAAATGTTCGATAGATTTTCGGTGATTGTCAATGGTCTCAAAGGTTTCGGTGAGATCATTCCGGAAGAGAAACTAGTGAGGAAACTTATCTATTCCCTTCCCGAGTCTTGGGATAGCAAGAGAACGGCGATAATTGAAGCCAAAGATTTGAAGACTCTAAAACTAGATGCTCTTGTAGGATCTCTTCTCACTCATGAGATCATGAAGAAAGGGAGAGAAGAAGAGAAAAGGAAGGAAGAGATAAAGATCGAAAAGAGGGAAGTAGAGAAAAAGAAGCAAGGGATTGCTCTTAAAGCTTCATTGTCACAAGAAGAAGTGGACACAAGTGAAGAAGAAGAGCTAGAGGAATTGGCCATGGTGGCCAAAAGATTCACAAGGCTCATGAGGGCAAATAGGAATCGAAGATTCCAACGAACGAGGGACTTCAAAGCAAAGAGCAAAGAAGAGGAGAAAGATCAAATCATATGCTATGAATGCAAGAAGCCCGGTCACATTAGGACCGATTGCCCTTTATACAAAAGGAAGGGTTACGAGAAGAAGAAGAAACAAAAGGCTCACGTTGCCACATGGAGTGATGAGGAGTCATCATCCGATGAGGACAATGAAGTGGCCAACTTGTGTCTCATGGCTCTTGATGAGCCTAAGGTAACTCTCGAACCATCTTGTAATGATTTATCGTATGATGAACTTTATGATGCTTATGATGAATTACAAGATGTATATGATGAGTTGGTTTTAAAATTCAAAGAATCAATTTTAAAAAGCAAGAAAACCATTTCGGATTTAGAAATGAAAAATGATTCTTTGACAAAAACGATTTTGGATTTAGAAGAAAAGGTTGTTAATTTAAATAATGATTTGAAACGTTTTCAAAAAGAAAATGTTGATTTAAACAACCTTATTTCAAGCTTGAGTGAGAATCACCACAAGGTGGTGAATGAGCTTAAAGATAAAATCAAAGTGGTTGGGAATTCAAGTTTTGAAAAAGGAAGCTCTTCAAAACCCAACCATGTGAAAAGGAATTTTCAAAACCACAAACAAAAAGGTTTTCAAAGGCATTTTAAACATAGAAGAATTAGGAGTGTTTGGGTTCCTAAGGAACTCATTGTTTCAAATAATTTAAATGCCATTGCCTCTTGGATTCCTAAGGGAACCAAGTTTTTAGGAACTAACTCTCATGGACCCAAAATGGTTTGGGTACCAAAAGTGAAAAACTAAATTTTTGTTTGTAGGTTGAGCATTGCTTCAAGGCCAAAGCTTCAAGTCAAAACATGTGGTACCTTGATAGTGGATGCTCAAGGCATATGACCGGAGACAAGGGACGATTTAAGGAGTTAGAGCTCAAAAAGGGTGGAGTAGTAACTTTTGGTGACAACTCCAAAGGCCAAATTGAGGGTATTGGTTCTATTGGTAATCACTCCTCTATTCTTATTGAAAATGTCTTACTTGTTAATGGTCTTAAGCATAATTTATTGAGCATTAGTCAATTGTGTGATAAAGGTTTCTATGTTTCTTTTGACAAAAGTGGTTGCAAAATAATTGACATAGAATCCAATAGAACAATGCTCATAGGTCATCGCATAGGAAATATCTACATGATGCATCTAGATGACATAAACATATCTAATGCATGCTTAGTTGCTAGTGATGAAAATGATGCATGGTTATGGCATAGGAGACTTGGACATGCTAGCTCAAGTGTTTTAGAAAAACTTGTCTCCCAAAATCTAGTTAGAGGTTTACCTAAGCTCAAATTTTCATTGGATAAAATTTGTGATGCATGTGCTAAAGGTAAACAAAAGAGAGTTTCTTTTAAGTCCATTAATGATGTTTCCACTAGTAGAGTATTACAATTGATCCATATGGATCTCTTTGGACCTATTAGGACTACTAGCTTGGGTGGAAAATCATATGCTTTTGTTATTGTTGATGATTACTCTAGGTATACTTGGGTTCTATTTTTAAGTACAAAAGATGAAGCTTTAGAAAAATTCATCACATTTTCAAACATTTCTCAAAATGATCTTGATCAAAGAATTTCTCATATTAGAAGTGATCATGGAACCGAATTTCAAAATTTAGGCTTTGAGAATTTTTGTAATGAAAATGGTATTAGCCATAATTTTTCGGCTCCTCGCACTCCTCAACAAAATGGGGTAGTTGAGAGGAAAAATAGAACTTTAGAGGAAATGGCTAGAACCATGCTTTGCGAAAACAATTTACCTAAGTATTTTTGGGCGGAAGCCACAAACACTTCTTGTTACATCATAAATCGAGTAATGATTAGGCCTATTTTAAATAAAACATCTTATGAGATTTTAAAATCTAAAAAGCCTAACATTAGTTATTTTCACCCTTTTGGGTGTAAGTGTTTTGTTTTGAATAATGGAAAAGACAATTTAGGTAAATTTGATGCAAAAAGTGATGAAGCTATTTTTCTTGGTTATTCTTTAAATTCTAAGGCTTATAGAGTTTTCAACAAAAGAACCTTAGTTGTAGAGGAATCTATACATGAGATTTTCGATGATAATCTCCTTCCTAGGAAGGATTCTTGTGATGATAACGATGTAGGAATCATTAAAACCATTGATAATGGACAAATATCAAAAGTGGATGGGATTCCAAGCAATAAGGAAGCACAAGATCCTCCAATAGAAGCTTTAGGAAATGTAAAGCTTGAAGAAAAGGAAGTGAGCTACCCAAGAGAGTTCAACTATGTCAAAGGTGGTGAGATCTTGGGTGATCCATCCAAGGGGGTAACTACTCGTTCTTCTCTTAGATTAATGAATCATATTGCTTTTATCTCATGCATAGAGCCCAAAAACATCAAAGAAGCTTTAAGTGATGATTATTGGATTTTAGCTATGCAAGAAGAGTTAAATCAATTTGAGAGAAGCAATGTGTGGACATTAGTTGATAGGCCTAGTAATAAATCTACTATAGGAACTAAATGGGTTTTTAGAAACAAACTAGATGAGAGTGGTAACATTGTGAGAAATAAAGCTAGATTAGTTGCTCAAGGTTACACTCAAGAGGAGGGAATAGATTTTGATGAAACCTATGCACCCGTAGCTAGAATGGAAGCCATTAGGATGCTACTTGCATTTGCATGTTATCATGATTTCAAGCTTTTTCAAATGGATGTCAAAAGTGCTTTCTTAAATGGTTTTATAAATGAAGAAGTGTATGTTGAACAACCACCAGGTTTTGAAGATTCAAAATTTCCAAATCATGTCTTTAAATTAACTAAAGCTTTATATGGTTTGAAACAAGCTCCTAGAGCTTGGTATGAAAGGCTTTCAAATTTTTTAATTGAAAAAGGTTTTGAAAAAGGGAAGGTGGATACTACACTTTTTATAAAAAGGTTTAAAAATGATATCTTAGTAGTTCAAATTTATGTCGATGATATTATTTTTGGATCTACTAATGAATGTTATTGTCAAGAATTTTCTAAGCTAATGCAAGGTGAATTCGAGATGAGCATGATGGGGGAGCTCTCATTCTTTTTGGGACTCCAAATCAAGCAAAGAAAGGATGGCACCTTCATCAATCAAGCAAAGTACATCAAGGATATGCTCAAGAAGTTTGGCTTGGAGAATGTGAAACCTCAAGCTACTCCTATGAGCTCAACTACTAAGCTTGACAAGGATGAAGAAGGTAAGTGTGTTGATTCTAAATTGTATAGATCCATGATAGGTTCTTTGCTTTACCTTACCGCAAGTAGACTGGATATTATGTTTAGTGTTTGCTTGTGTGCTAGGTTTCAAGCTAGTCCTAGAGAATCACACCTAGTTGCCATTAAGAGAATTTTTAGATACCTTAGAGACACACCTTGTTTAGGTCTTTGGTATCCTAAAGTCTCATCCTTTGATCTTCATGCCTATTCGGATGCGGATTATGGAGGTTGTAAGATAGATAGGAAAAGTACTTCCGGAACTTGTCAATTCCTAGGTAGTATGCTCATATCTTGGTTCTCTAAGAAACAAAATAGTGTAGCTCTTTCTACCACCGAAGCGGAGTACATATCCTTAGGGAGTTGTTGTGCTCAAGTTTTATGGATGAAGCAACAACTCTTAGATTATGGCATTAAGGTAGAAACCATACCTCTTAAGTGTGATAATACTAGTGCCATATGTCTTACCAAGAACCCCATTCAACACTCTAGAACCAAACACATAGAAATTAGACATCATTTTATTAGAGATCATGTGTCTAAAAATGATGTTGTTTTAGAGTTTGTTGACACCTTAAATCAATTAGCGGACATTTTCACCAAACCTTTAGATAAGGAGCGTTTTTGGATCCTTAGGAGAGAGTTAGGTATAACTAGCCTAACTTGACCTCTTAAGTATTGTTTTTATGCAATCTTTGCTTGAATCTTGATTAAAATCATGCTTATGTTCTTTTGTATCTTGATGATTCCATGCATGTTGCTAGGGGGAGTATGTACTTGCTCATGCATTTTAATCATGTCATATCATCATATGCATGCTTTTAGGGGCTTTAGAGACTCATTTCTAGTACTCTTAGAAGCCTAAAATGCAAAGTTATCTCGGTGGTATCGAACCATGTTTCGATACCCGTTCATCATCTCGCCTGGGAAGTGTCTGGGAAGAACAGGTATCGAATGATGCTTCGATACCTGGTTCGATACTGGCATCGAAACAAGCCTGTTTCGATACCTGGTTCGAAACACGCAGCGGCAGACTGCTTTAAAACACCCAAATCCTAATTCTAATCATATTAAAACACTCCCAAACTTATATCTCTCAAACCCTAACCGACCCCTTCTTCAAAATCCTCTCAAAATCGCTTGTTTTAACACAAAATCTTGACGATTTCTCTGAGGGATTCGTTTCCAAACATCAAATACTACATAATATCATCAAACGGTGCTTCACAATCAATAGATTCATCCTAATCTACACTCAAGGTATATTTTCGAAAAACCTTATTTTCGTTTGGATTTAGATTGTTAACATTTAGATTTTGATCACTTTTTAAATGTTTATTGTATGGGTTTTGATAATCCTACAATTTTATTCAAAAATCTAAATTTTTTTTATATCGAATATAAATTATTTTTTTTCGTACAATTTTTTTTTGGTTTTTCAAAGTTTTTTTTTTAAATTCTCAAATACCTTGAATTGTTAGATTGCTAAATAGGATTGAATTCGATTATATAGCATACATGCTTTATCGAACTAATCAAATATTTTTGTGAAATAACTAGATATTATGGCTCCGAAGAAACGCTCTCGCACCGAGGCTAGTTCTTCATCAACTCGTCATGCACGTGTTGATATGCAAGAAGTATTTGCACGAAGTTTGGATACATCTCACCGTATAAGCCAATTCAATCTCTTTAGACACCTTCCTCTCAAACAAGAACGTCGTGTAGACATTGCATTCATGGACTCTGATAGATTCCAGTTTAGATATTACGACCTCCTTGAGAGTTGGAAGTTTTTGTCTTTCCTTACCCATTCCGGTAGATTTTTTCCTACTCTTGTCCTAATTTTTTATACAAATGCCACATGTCTTTTTGATCCCATGGATGAAACCAAAGTCATAGCTATAGAATCCTTTCTCATGGGAAAACTTTTTCATATAGACATATCTACTTTTGAAGAAGTTTTTGGTCTAGAGGATGAGGGTGAAACCGATGAAGACTCTCTAGGTCATTTTACCGGACCGGCTTCTTCTCTTGACGTCCACGATAGATTCCTTCATCTTATCATTTCGTGGTGGATTCGTCCATCCAATGGTAAGTTCTCTAGAATCCGTCAAGTAGATAGTTTTTGGCTAAAATGTTTCCGTCAAGGTATTAGACCTAATCTCGCCAAAATTGTCTTCTCGGACATAGTGTGGCATGTCCAACACCGAGCCACTCCTCTTGTACAATCTTTTCCGTATGCATGTATTCTTAGTTCCATCTTCTTGCATTTACGGATAGATTGTTCCTTAGACAAAGTAGGACTACTAAAGGAACCTATAGGTGAGACTTCTCTTCACCGTGCCCACTTTGTCTATTCCGGTAACCGTGAATGGACTCGTGGTCCTCCTCCTCCTTCTCCTCCTCACATTGATCCCGAGCCTCTACAACAAGTTGCTCCAAGTGTTGACATGATGGCTTTTCTTACCCAGCGGTTCAACAACTTGGATGCTCAGTTTGAGTCCATCAACACTCAATTTGGTACGTTGAATGACAACTTTGGTTCATTGAGTGCTCGCATGGATTCAATGGATGGTCGTCTTGACTCTATGTCCACTCAATTTCAATCTAGTTTTGATTCCATGAATACTAGATTGACGGGACTAGAGACCCAAGGCCATGCCATGCGCATCTCCATCGAGGCCCTTCGGTACACTCAACAACTAAATGAGCAAGATGCTCATGTTGAGGAAGAAGAAGAAGAAGAAGAAGAAGAAGAAGACGAAGAGGATGATGATGATGATGATGAGATGGGCGATTAGTTGTCTTATTTTTGACTTTGCTATTTTGGCTTTAGGACTAGATATGCTTCTTTAAGCATTTTTATTGCATTCATATTAGAACATATGCACTCTTTAGAACTTATGCTTTGATTTTTATTATGTTGGATTTGGATTATAACATTTTATGCTATGGATTATGTTTAGTACTTGATCTATTTAATGTCTTAATGCTTACATTGCTTTGATTATTGTCTTATCTTATCATTGATTTTTGATCTAACAAAAAGGGGGAGAATTTTTATGCTTTTAAGTTTACAAATACCACCATTTGTTTAAAATCTTCAAATGATTTATTTGAGCACATATTAAGGGGGAGTCTTTAAAAAAATTTTCAAAGTGTTTTAAAATCCAAAAATCTTGACTTAAACTTAAAATCTTTAAAAAGTTTTGTTATATCAAAAAGGGGGAGATTGTAAAACTAAATTTGATTTTGATATAACAAGTAAATATAAGGACTACTTTTGAAATAACTTTTAAGTCCTTAAGTCAATATTTTTTATTCAAGTCAAACAAAGTTTTTAAAACAAAATTCTAAGTGTTATTACACGATGGTATCGAACTACCATTCGATACCCCCAAGGATTTTCAAAGCTGGTATCGAACTACCATTCGATACCCAAACTCACTGTCTGACTATTTTTTGAATTTCAAGACAAGGTATCGAAGCATCGTTCGAAACCAAAGCTCACTGCCAGTAGCTGTTTCGAAGCATGGTTCGAACCACTTAAAATATTTTATTAAATATTTTAAATTCAATTTAAAAAGACCCCTGGTATCGATACCGGTATCGATACCGACCTTAATCCCCAACGGCTATTTTTGATTTAAATGTTTTGACCGTTGGAATTAATTATATTTTAAATGGTGGATAATATGTTTCGAAGCATGGTTCGATACCAGGCTTCACAGATTCAATTGGTACCGAAGCATAGTTCGATACCCTCTGTTATTGTGCATAACGGTCTCTTTGTATTAGTGGCTGTTTCGAAACAGGTTCTACGTGTTTCGATACCAAGTGCGGCAGAGAGCACTTATGATGGGAAAATGGAGTTTCAACGGATATATTTTGATTCCCAACAACTACAACGGATACAAATCAATGAGATGGTATAAAATGAAGCATTTGCAACAGCATTAAGCAAGGATTGAACCTCAAGCAACATCCAAGCTATCAAATCCAACTCCAAGCACAAATTGCATATCTTTAGCCTCCCAACTCCTTGTATTTCATTTTGATTTTCATAATCTGAGTTTGGGGAGAGTTTGTTTGTATTTTTGGGCAATATCCATCTTGTGAGAGATTACTTATTTGCCTGATTTTGTTCATTTTACCTTGTGAGGGTTGAATCAATCTTTGAGGAGAAAGATTGATTCGTATTGTAACGGTTACCCCTTGAACCGAGAAAAAGGTCGAATTCAATAGTGAATTGGTTTCAAAATCCTTAGTGGGAGCTAAGGTAGTGGATGTAAAGCTTGTTCGAAGCTTGAACCACTATATATCTTTGTGTTCTTCATTTTCCAATTTTTACCGAAAATTTTCCAACTAAATTTTTAATTTCCAATTCACCCCCCCTCTTGGTCATTCTTCAACAACGATCAACTCAACAAAACCAAATTTCATTTAATCTCAAGAATTTGTGTGAAGTTGTAGGAACATCCATATGAAGATCAAAAATTTTATGTAAATTGATAAAACAAATTTTTTTATGGATCCGATAAGCATAGAAAATGATAGAAAATATATATATACTAGTAGTTTGGGAAAAGTCAAAGAAGCTAGATTAGATTTTAAAAGAACGAATCATAAAATTAAAGTGTTTTTCTATAATCTAAAATTTAATAAATTGCTCAAAGATACAAGAGAAATAAAGAAAAAGTTGATAAATTAATTTTTTAAAGCAATGTTGCAAGAGAAAAAAAAATTGAGGTTTAGTTCAAATATTTGATGAGTTATATTTTATTAAAATTAATTTGATATAATATAATAATTTTATGAACTAAAATTATAATAAATTTTTTATTAAACCATGTGATGTCACATCTTTGTTAAATATTTAATAGCCGATGACCAAAATAATAATGACATAAAACGTTAACAATGATTTTGATGAAAAAAATTAGTTTAGTGACCAACTCAAAAAATGAGTGATAGTTGGATGATCATTCATGTAGTTTTTCTTATAAAAAAATAATTTAATTAAAATTTTATTTTAAATATTTATTAATTATATATTAACTCTTTGTGATCTTTATTCTTTATTAATTAGTTTAATGGTGTTCAACAATGTTCATTGTTAGTGGTGTTCAGCAATGTTCGACGCACGTTATAGACTTATCCTATAAAAACAGACTATACTCGTTCGTTAACTAATCTGATTTAAGTATTATAAAAATTTATTATACGATAATTTTTAAAAAATATCAAATCAAATAATAAATTTTTAACGAACACAAATCAAATATAATTTTAACCAGTAATAAATTGTGTCGAATATTTTTTTTTTAAAAACCACAAATCAAATATTTTTTAACTTGCGATCGACTCGCTATAAACCCTCATATTTTATATTATATTTGTACATAATATTTTCCTATAGTTTTTATTAATATTTATATAATTTTATAATTAAATTTAAATATAATATGATATAGATTAGAATAATGGTAAAATTGCCATCTGACCCCTCCTAAAGAAGCAATGGTTCAAATTTAATATATGATATAAAATTTTTTACACTATCTAAAACTTTTAAGTTTTACAATTTTTTAGATCAATAAATATAAAAAGTAATCTTAATCATTCATTATTCTCGTATGACGGTTTATATATATGAGATTTTATCCAATTATACAACTTAAAAGTTTAAAAATTTTACATGTTTTTTTTATCATTGGATGAGTAAAATGAATGATTGAGATTAACAATAGGTTATATAGAGATTATCATTTAATTTTTTTTTTAAAAGCTAATTTAAGGCATTCATTTTTCTCACCCAACTATTAAAAAAACACGTAAAACTATAAATTTTATATTTTGTATAAATAAATCATTAATGAGTCCAATAAAATAAAACGTTAAATTCTTAAATTATATTAATAATTTAAATTTTAACATTAAAAATAAAAAAAATCATCGTTATATAACTTTTTTCGATATCTAATCTGAATACACTATTCATTTATCAGATAGTGTTTATTCACTTTTTAATTCTATAAATATAAAATGTATATACGGTAAGCCCAGACTTAAACAGTTTATCAAAGCCTGATCCATTTTAGAAAACGGCTTATAATTTGTGCTTAAGTCCACTTTAATGACCCGTCAAATTAGAAACAAGTTAGATATAACGGCTGGTCGGATATTTGTAATTTTTAAATTATTTAAATTCGAATTAATAATTGTGTTTAAAATTTCTAATCAACTTTTATCTGTAATTTATATTTTTAATTTGTGCAAAGAATATTTTTTTCATTTTATTAAATAGAATATTTGTCAAATTTGAAACCAAATTGTACTAAATTAAGGGGACCAAAGAGAAAATTTTCCATTTTATTTACCAAAGAGAATGTATCTACAATTTAATCCCTAAAATTATATTTTTTATACGTCAGATTGGGTCAGAGTCAGGTTTAAGATATCTATTTTCTCGGGTCGAATCAAATTTTTTAAAAAATTAGGTCAAATAAAAATTGAGTTATAATATTTATATTCAAGTTAGTTTTGAGTGGATCGAAAATCTAACCCTACCCGTAGATCAAAATGTTTGAGATAGAGACAGAGACACTTCCTATGTTTTCTAGGCTGTCCAATTCATCAAAAAAATACAGTTAATTAAGGATTTAGGTGGTGGAATCCACATGGGTCAAAGTACTTAACTTATCCCACCTTACATCATTACACTACATCATCTGCCCATGTGATCAACCCAGCAAAGCATGAGCTGTTTGAGTCAAACTGTCTAAATAAATCCGCCCTGTGTTGCTACTTGCAACAACCAAATATCTTTATCTTATGCCACTTCAAAATAAAAAGTGGTAAAATACAACTGATTGGGATTGTAAATGAGTTATTTTATTTTTTAAAAGGTTATAATTTAATTAAAATTTTATTATAAATATATTATTTTATCGTTAAATTTAAAATAAATATATAATGACTCGATGTAATAATATTTTTCCCAAAACTTATACACTATTAGTATAGTCACAAATTTGATTCAATGTAACTAAACACATCACTTGAATGGTACTTTACTTAAAATTAGTAATGGGTAAATTGTCTAAGTGACCACTCAATTATTGGGTATGACCTGTTTTGATTTTTGAATTAAAAAAATCAAAATTCAATTACCCAATTATTTAATTTCGATCACAGATGTTAAAAAAATGATAGATGAGTAATATGATAGATAGTAAAAATTTATAAAATTATATATTTAACTCGTGTTATTTATTTATTTATTATATTAATTTGATCTTAATTTTAATTTAATTAAATAAAATTAATCAATCAGATGATAACATGTATCATCGTTAATTTATCTAATTGGATGAATTAATGATGATGGTAAAAAAGTTTTAACTAAATAGTTTCAAACGGTTGCGTTTCACTAACATCTTAACCTCATATAATGAGTAATTTGTAAGTAAATTCGGTCTAATTTCTACAACCGAGGTAGATTAATGGAGAAGTCAAAAGAAAATGAGAGAAAACTGGAGATGAATGGATTACAGCCACAGAGCCCCAGCATCTTTCAACACAGGAACCAACTCTCCACTGATATGAGTCGCCATAACTTTATCCAAACCACCAAACAATCTCCCGCCGATGAACACCGCCGGAAACTGCACCGTTTCGCGACTCATCATCCCCAGTTCACTCAAAATACCAGCCTCATCCTTCTCATGGATCTCGTAGACCGCAGGGTTCACACCCAACGCCAGCAGCAAACGCCTCACCACATGGCTCATGCAACACCCCTCCCTTGAAAACACAATCACCGCGTTCTCAGACACGATATCGAGCACGTCTTTGCCGCCGTTGCTCTTCCTGGTTCTCGGCGGTACAGCCGTCGACGCGTTGACGCATGGCAGAGGCCATGATTTATATGGAATCGCCTGCTGCATGCTGGAAAGAAGTAATTTAAAGCAGATAACAGGACAAGAAAAGAAAATGCAAGCGAAGCGAGTGGCTATGGAAGACGAAGAACGATGCTATATATACAGACACGTACAAGGTTTGAAAGGGTCAGGTTTCAACGGCAGTTCTCAGTAGTCAGTAAACGCTTCTGTGGTAACGCAGGTTTAATGGCTGACGTTTCCTTGGTGTCATTGATTTTGTCGTGCGAATTTATAAATGCTTTCAAATTTTTTATTGTACATATAATTACGTAGATGCTTCGTCTAACTGATGGCGACTTATTTTATTTTTTATTAAAATTAATAAATTATTTCGTTTAATCAATGACATATATTTTTAATATGCGAATCTTTTAATAAATTTATTATATATAATATCTTAATTATGAGATATATTTAAATGAAATTAAATTATTTAATAATAACATGTCATAGATGCTAATAAGTAATAACTAGTACGACGTTTACCAAAATTAAGGAAACACGATATACTAAAGAATTTCTGTCCATTAGGAAAAAAATCCCTTGCCTTTGTCACGTACACATGTGCTATGATTTGCATATCTCCACGTCATCCATATAATAACAACAGGCTCTATATTTTTTAAGGGGTTGTTTTATATAAATACGGGGCAGATTTAGAATTTAAGACGTGAATTTAAAATATTTTTAAATGAATATATAAATTTTCATTTTTCAATAAATATGTTAAATTATTTTCTAATAACAATTTAACATTAAATTAAAATTCTCTCAAAATACGTGTAAATGCTCTTTAACTTGTTCATCTTAACCATAGTCTTCAGTTTTATTTATTAAAAATACAATAACATTAAATATTTAATAAAATAAGTTTATTGTTGCTGTGGTTTTATTTAAATTAACATAATTAATTTAACTTAGACCACTCATAATTTATGAAATTAAAATAATTATCTATTAGTGCACGTGAGGAGGGGGATATTATTGAAGTGGCCCACACGCACAGTGGGAAGCCCATACGTAACGTTGCCATTTACATTACGTCACCTAACGTGCGCTCTGAGGTCACCTCATGGGCCCCCAAATATGCCTACAACAGCATTTCTTTTCCATTTTCTACAAAATTTATATCGACCAATAAAATGTAAAGGTTTAAAATTTAAAATATAAAAAAATTATTGTTTTATTTTAAATTTTATTTTATTTTTATGATATTGAAATCTTATAGTACTTTATTTAAAAAATCTAATATTTTAATTATCTTTTGTTAAATTTTATCATTAAGTTTGTTCCAAGACCTATGATTTTGTATTTGTTTTTAAAGACTAGACGTTAATTTGATAAAGAACTAAAAAATATTTTACTTTTTTTTATAATTATCATTTAACAATTAATGATAAAATCGAATAAAAATTAAGGATGATAATTTGATCAGCTATCTGGTTCAGGTTATTATAAAAATAAAATTGGGTTGAGATTGAGCTTAAGATAAAAAATTTTCGACCCGATAATATATTTATATATATAATATTTAATGTTTTTATTAATTTTTTCTAAATTAGGTTATATGTTTTATTATTTCTGGTTAAATTAAGTCGAGACGGATACAGTGGCGGATGCACATAAGAAATAAGATGAGTCCTGAATTTTTTAAAGTTCACACATTTGTCTTTAAATTTTTAAAATTTTATGAATTAGTCTTTAATTTTTTTTAATATTTATGAGTTGTACCTACCTGAAATTTTAAAATTTTATGTGTATTCACCCTTAAATATTTTTCTGCATCCGCCACCAGACGAATGTGTTAATTTTTAGGTTAGAATGGCCAAAAACTCGTCTTGTTCAACAGGTTAACCGATCCATAGACGACTTGCACCATCAACATTCAATTTGCATTTCTCACAGGCTAGAGGGCCCTGTGGGGCTAGCCAGGGAGGCATGGTGGAAAAATCATCTGTTTTTTCCCATTTCCGTACGTTATGACAGATCCGATATTTCTCCGTTTCTTTTTCGGAAGCCTTGTCAAGCGCAGCACCGACAACTCCATAGCTTTCCTTTCCAAGAATCTTATGCAAGTTTGCACCCGCGTATTCAATGAAAAACTCTCCTTTTGGTCCTGAAAATGAAACAAACAATAATGCATATCCCCCCAACCAAAATTTGATCTTTGACCAACAGAAACTGTCAAGCGAAGTGCAACACCTAGCTTTGGGTGGAGGCATGTTTCATTTTTCAGGACCATAGAGATATGGAGTTATCACCGAATACGGGGATGCAAACTGGTATACAATTCTTGAATGATCTTCAGCATAACTAAACAGAAATCAAACCACCTTCAGTAAATAAAGCAAGATCAAAAGAAATACAAACATATATACATGAATCACAAATAGTGAAAACAGAACCATCTTTATTCTTCAAGAAGCATTGACAACATTAAGCACCATCTAATTGAATTAACACAAAAAATTAAAAGCAGACACATAAAGTTATTTCCTTATCAAACAAATAATAGTAAGCCAAGAAAACACATCAACATGATATCAATTATTTTCAAACACGTTTAAGCATTTTTGAACTTCAAGTTGATTTTAAAACCATAAATTGAAGCACATGCCAGGGTTCATTTTCCTTTCTTTATTCATAATCTTTTCCAACTAGGGATCATCAAGAAAGTAGAACCTTGAATATTTTATCTGTTCAAGAAAATAGAAAGGCCAATCAGATTCTATAATTCCTAAAAGTCTAAAACTTTGAAGTTGAAATTGAAGCACATGCCAAGCTTCATTTTTCTTTCTTTATTCGTAATATTTTCCAACTAGAGATCATCAAGAAAGTAGAACCTCGAATATTTTATCTGTTCAAGAAAATAGAAAGCCAAATCCTTTTACACTTTGATACACAAAACACATATCCTGTAATTCCTAAAAGTCTAAAACTTTGAAGTTTAAAGGGAAAAAAAAAACTGATAAATGGTAAACAAACAGAAGAAAGAAACTAAACTTCTTCAACTGGTTTTGCTGCATCTTTTCTTCAACCCAATAAAAATGAAATACTTATCGTCTTCCTTCTCTAGTTCTCCTTCGGTAAACAGAAAACTACCCAGAAACATAAAGAAAAGAATTTTCACGGCATACAAAAGAAAAAGACTAGAAAGAGAAAAACCTCCATCGACCGACCCTCGGCAAAGACTACCCAGAAATAAAGTAAGAAATAGGACTAAGTAACAAGTTATTTATAGCAGAATAAATAAGACCTAACGGTCAAAAAAGCCTTTGGATTTTTTTAAAAGAACAAATTAAGTTTTTTTCTAATTAAATTTGTAATTTAAAAAATTAATCAACTAAAATTTTAAATTAAATAATTAAATCTTGATAATTTTGACCATTAAATCCGAACATTTTTGAAGTATCGTTACAGTGTAACGTCCATTAAATTTTTTAACCATTAAAGAAAATTGATGCATTTATCCCTGTATATATATATTCTTTTGATATAAAAATTTTATAGTAGTAATAATTTGATCATTATTTAATCGAGAATAAATTAATCTAAATTTTTATTTTAATCATCAATTCTTTTTATAAATTATTTAAATTAATTCGGTTCAGTTGGTTGTGTTTCACTCCTAAGTGTTTTTATCGGCTTAAGTACATTGTCCGAAATTTAATCGAATCAACATGCAGAAACAGTCCTACTGCATACTCCTCACCACGATCCATACAAAAACACCCTTTTAATGTGGATCACATACGACCTTTTCTATTCATTTAGCGATTTAAATAAAAATTAATTATACTTAATCGACTTAATTAAAGATAACCATTAATCATCATTTTTTCTTAAAATAATAACCGATGCAGACAACCAGCCTTCATCGATCGGAATTCAGAATTTTTTGATTCGATTCGTTAATAAACATAGAATTATATACCGTCGGTGCATTTTTTACGATTGTGTTGTATTTGTTGTACCAAGGAGGATTTGTGTTGTTGAAGGCTCTCCTTTGCATATTCACAACCTCTGCAACACAAAGAAAAGAAAGAAAAAATGGCTTCGGCTCTTGTCTCTTCCATTGTCCTGTCTGTGTTTGTAGCTTTCATTGCCACGGTCTCAGCTCGGACAGCTCCGGCTTCTGCACCGTCTGGTCCATTGAACCTCACTGGCATCCTCGACCAGAACGGCCAATACACCAACTTCATCCGCCTCTTAGCCGATACTCAGGTTGGTAACCAAATACAAAACGAACTCAACACCACCACTGAAGGCTTCACCGTGTTTTCTCCGACGAACAAAGCCTTCAACAGCCTCAAACCTGGTCTGTTCAATAGCCTCGACTCACAGACGAAAGTCCAACTGGTTCTGTACCACATTCTTCCTAAATACTACACCTTGGGCGACCTCCTATTCGTGAGCAATCCCGTTAGTACCCAAGCCACCACTCAAGACGGAACGGTCTATGCGCTCAACTTCACCGGCCAGAACAACCAGGTTAACGTCTCTTCCGGGGTGACCGTGACGCAGGTTAACAACGCGTTGTATCTGAAGAAACCTCTGGCGGTTTATGAAGTGGACAAGGTGTTGTTGCCGAAGGGGTTTCCTGCAGCTAATTCACCGGCTGCTGCTCCTGCACCGACACCGAAGATATCACCGGGGCCTAAATCATCTGCGCCAGCTCCTGACGATAAATCAGGCTCGAGTGGAACGGAGATGGGGTTGGGGTTTGCCCTTGGGATTGCATTGGCTTGCATGGGATTTCTCTCATGATATGCATGAAATTAGGATTATTTTTTGGCGTCGTCTGCATTTTTTCTTTCTGATTTTCTTCGCTATCCAAATCATGGCGATAAGGGTCTGATTAGTGTTTTGGACGTATTTTTTCTATTCACATTATTTGTGTTTTCCCCTTCCCTTCCCTTTTTGTTGATTTTTGTTCTACATCCATTGATGTTGCTAATAATACTGTGAGTTTCTGCAAATCAAACAATACACCATAAACTTTATATTTTATTGTTGCAGCAAAAATAGATAGGAGTAGAGAATTTTCATTCCCGTACAGCAAAACTCGATTCGATTAAAAAAAATCAAATAATTCAACTCGATTCGTCTTGATTCAACTTAAAATTTTATAATTTTAACTTGAAAGAATTTTCAAGTAATATTTGAGTTGTAAAATGAAAATTCAAATAATTTGAATAACTTAAAAATTTTAGTAATTAGAGTATTTATTTTAAGTTCAAGACGAGTCTCCTAATTTTGTATGATATATATACTCATATATAAAATTACGAAGAAATATTATCGTATATGAAAAAAATTGAAATACATATACATAATCTTACATGATTAGACAAAATCATTTGAATTACAATTAAATCGTATTATAATACGATAAATAATTATATTTATTTTAAAGCATCTCTAGGAATATGTTGAGACTCCGCTTCCGGTGCTGCTAATGCCTAGCTCTACATCTTTTACAGGTCTAAACTAAACTTTAGGACCCTTCTTCATCAAAGTTTTCACTGAGATGGGACAACTCGCTATCTTAAGTTCAGGGACACAAATTGACTTGTTTTCATCTAACAAAATGACAGACTTTTTAAGTTATACAGCTTGCAGACAGTTATCTCAGATGTTCTTGGCTATTGCCTTGTTTCATAGTTCAGAATACATTCTAGCAGTTGCCTTTCATGGGAGATCAAATGTAGTTTGATTCACCTGGTCTCGTTTTCAGGATTTTCGAGATACCTGTTTGCTCTTGACTGTAGTTTGATCATTGTCGAGTTGAACTTAAGTTACCGAGCATGTCAACTTCGAGTAGTATAATGGCAAATATTACAGTTTGATATGCACATTCTTTGGCATGCAGAAACTTTCTCCATACTGAAAGACTGCCTTGCTCAAGAAAGTTCAACTCCTGAACTATATAGGCTTTGCTTTTGCTCTGCTCAGTTAGTGTTGTTTGAGAATACCAATAAAAAAAATGAATTTTTCGAACTTATCGTGAATACCAATAATTGGATTGCATGCTCAAAATTTAAAAGTATTTATATTTTTTTTGATAATTTCTAATTTTAATTATAATAAAAAATTACTTTTCGAGTTAAATCAAATGTTCGAGGGTCTATGATAAGGAGATCAATAATATAATATATAGATTATTATTGCAACATGCTAATGTTTTATATCTATCATTTTTGGTAATATCCACATTAGTGTTGCAATAATAATCTATATATTATGTTGTTGATCTCCCTATCACAGGCTTCGGACAAGATTTGGATGTACGATTATATCTATCATTTTTTTGTCGTGATTGAGTTGTGGTAATATCCTTATTGTCAACGTTCTTTTATTGTAATATGCATTTTTATGTTGTTTGTTGATGGTTTACCTATCGTCGTCGATTTTGATAATTTTTGTATTCATTATGTTTCGAGTCTTTGGGTTAGGTTCTTACCTTTTTCTTGTATAGTCCTCTTATGATCTTGACGCTAGTTTTATTTACTAAGTTTATATATGAATTTAGGTGTTTTATTTACTATGTTGTGAACTTTCATTATAATTTCAGATATATCCTTTCATTAATAAAATTAGTGATTTATATTAAAAAGAAAGAGAATATATTAGGTATATAATAAATTGTTTTAATTAATTATCTTTTAATAACATTTTAATAATTTTTTTAAGTTGAAAAGCCAAATGTATTATATTAGGATAAATAATTATTCGCGTATGTTTTTAAGAAAAAATTGTTTTAAATTGCCACTAATCATCATTAATGAATCCTAATATTTTATGTGTTTTATTATTCGAGTTTTGAAACAATTAGTCACTTTTACGATGTTTTCTTAAATATTTAATTTATAATATTTATATTACTTAGATTTTTCTTATTTTTATCTATAAATAAGAATAACTTAAATATTCAAATATATTTGATTTTAGATATTATTCATTTGTATTATATTATCAACAATATCGATCGTCGTATGAAATGTCCAAATAGTCCCTCTAACGTACACCGCTATGGCATCATCCAACCAGCCTCAAGGGCATTTACGTAATCTTAAGACCGTAACGTTTGCGTTTATCCTACATTTCCACTGTCAGTTTAGCTTATATAGTAGATTCCTTTTGCTTTTGCTTTTCATTTCCATTCCATATAAATATGAATTTTTAGAGATTAGGGATTTTAATTGCGCAACCCTAATCTCAAATTCCTCCGGCTTGATCATCTTTGTTCAATTCGATCCAATCCCGATTCAATGGCAGATGCAGCTCCGTCTCCCGTTTGCATAAACGACACGTTGACGGACGACGAACTGAGATCGATTCTGGCACGGCTTGAAAGTGATAAGGACAAGGAAGTATTCGGCCTGGTCTGCAAGAGATGGTTGCATCTGCAGAGTACAGAAAGGAAGAAGCTCTCCGCACGTGCTGGATCGCACATGCTCAGTCGTATGGCTGCCAGGTTCACACGTGTGCTGGAGTTGGACCTCTCTCAGTCCGTTTCCAGGTCTTTTTATCCCGGGGTTACGGACTCTGATCTTGCCGTCATCGCCGAAGGTTTCAAGTGCTTGAAGGTGCTCAAGCTGCAAAATTGCAAAGGTAAAAAGTGTTTGCCTTTTGTTTTATTCCAATGGCTATTCCTTTTATGAGAAAGTTCCCTTTTGGGGGATTTCATTTCTAACTGATAATAGTGCTTGATAATCCCTATTTGCAAAGTTGTCAAAATGTTTGCTTTTGGTTCTGTTTTGATGCTTCAATTGTGCTTGGATACTTTTTCTTATCGACTTATCTGTATTATATTCTGAAATGGGGAAATTTTACCTGGGTCTTCTGTGTATAACAGCTATTACTGATAAAGGATTGGCTTTGATTGGTAGCGGTATTCCTTCCCTGCAGTCTTTGGATGCATCATATTGCAGAAAGTTAACAGACAAGGGATTGTTAGCTGTTGCTCAAGGTTGCCATGACCTGAGAATTCTGCATCTTGCTGGCTGCAGATTTGTCACCGATGGATTGCTAGTAGCTCTTTCTAGGAACTGTAAGAATCTAATAGAATTGGGCCTGCAGGGGTGTACCAACGTTACCGACTCTGGACTTGCCGATCTTGTTGATGGCTGTCAACAAATTTGTTATTTAGACATTAATAAGTGCAACAATGTTGGGGATATTGGGATTTCCAAGGTTGCCGAGGCTTGTTCATCTTGTCTGAAGACGCTGAAGTTGTTGGACTGTTATAAAGTTGGAGATGAGTCCGTATTCTCCTTATCCAAATTCTGCAAAAATCTTGAAACTCTTATAATCGGTGGTTGCCGGGATGTATCTGATGAGTCTATAAAGTCATTGGCCACTGCATGTAAAAATAGTTTGAAGAATTTGCGGATGGATTGGTGCTTAAACATTTCTGATTCTTCATTGAGATGTATTCTTGCACAATGCAAGAACTTAGAGGCCCTTGATATCGGATGTTGTGAAGAGGTTACGGATGCTGCTTTTGAGGATTTAGGAAACCTGGAATTTGAGTTCGGCTTGAAGGTTTTGAAAGTCAGTAACTGTCCAATGATTACAGTGTCGGGAATAGGTATGCTTTTGAACCAATGCAATTCTTTGGAATACCTTGATGTGAGGTCTTGCCCTCATGTAACTAAGGTAGGTTGTGATGAAGCCGGATTAATTTTTCCTGAGCATTGTAAAGTAAACTTCACTGGTAGTTTGAGCGAGCCGGACGTTCTTATTTAGTATCCTCACCATTTGAATTTGAATCACTTATTACTGAGGGAAGATAGTGTCCCAAAAGTTATAAGCACTTGACCTGGTTTCAAAGCCAATTAGAATACCCTAGCCAGGTGTGAGGGCTTTTAGCAATTTCTTTCCGCGGCTTGTACATGTTATGCCTGAAGCATGGTTGAAGTAGTGTTGTTTATTATTGCTCGGATGTATGTGTATTTTGCATGTATATTACTCTTTCCATGACTTGGTGGAATGATGTAATTTGTTCTTACATCTTCATTGAATTGTTTCCGGACATGGCAATAAAGTGGTGTAGCATCTCTAAGTTTTCTCTAATTTGGCATGTTCTATTTCTGTGATTCATATAGGGCTGGCGAATAAATGGAGTTGTGAATTATTCAGTCAAATCTATACCAAATTACCAATATGATCAATGTGTCTGTTTTCTTTAAACATGATTGAAGAATTGACAAGCATATATTTGAATCAACAAAAACTTTTTACATTTCTTGGACTTCCTCCTTTCACCACGCAACATCCTGATGAAAACTGAGGATGAACGTTTGTCAAGGTAAGCTGCCTAGAAAGTAACTTGTACATCATCTAGTCTCCGAGGAGATTGTCTGCTGAAGATACTTGAAAGCTTTCTGATAATTCAAGAACCCCATAAACCAAAAATCAAAACCGTCGACTGTCACAATTTCCAGATACTTCTGCCGTGGTTTCTTCAGGTTTTCACTCTCATTCACCCCCTTTATTTTCTCCAGCGGAATCACAACCTGCATCAACATCGATAGTAGCAACGTGAGATGGTGCAAAATAATAGACACTAGCAACTATGTATAAAAGTTTGCATCTTCTGATGTAAAATCCTACGTCCATAAAAACAGAGGGAATCAAGATATGTACCTTGTAATTCACTCTGAGAAATTCTCCATTGGGAGAAGGTATTTTGATGGATCTGTCGCTGCAAAAGGCCAGCTTTGCAGAGGAGATGAAAAGAAGGCCTGCTATAGGACCTGATGTTGTTGATAAATAGCATTGACAAGCCTTGACCAGCTTCTCTCCTTCTCCAACACTAAATAGTTGTTTGAAAACTTTCTCCACACCTCCTACTTGAAGAATTCTTGCACCCAAACTCAGTTTTCCCTTCACTGTTTCACTGATCTTTGCCCCCAATCTCACTGCAATTCCAAAAGGTGACAAACAGATAAGTTTAGCTTTCGTTTCGCCGAATGTGAATGTTGGATACGAATATGTTTAATGCTTTTAAGGTTTATTACCATGCTCTCGAATTCCATGTGCAAAACTATCAGCTTTCTTCCCCAGCTTGTTCATCCTTTTAAGTACAAAATTCCCTTTGCCTGCAATTCCGAAACTTCTTCATTAGTACCGAAATCATCTTCATTACGAATTTTTCCATACAAAGTTAAAAGCAAAACTTACTTGTTCTAAGTGTTGCAGACCCCTGTGCATCAGATAAGTAGCGTATTGGGGTTCTCTCAACTCGATATACGGTCGATTTCATCGTAACTCTTACAACTTGATCGAGTAACTGGTTCTTCATTTTCATTGAATGATACCAAGGAAACGATGGTTTGTGATGATGGATGAATGTTTGCAGATTGGCAAATGGTATTTAAAGGGATATAAATTGGGGGTAGTTGAATTATCGAAGTTTTATCATTGTTGATAAGATTTGGTTTCTTTAAGAAAAAGGTAGTGACGAAAGAAAGCTGAGTCCAACTCCACCATGTTCATTTTTTTAACTAAATACCTAACCAAGGGTTATGTCCAAATTGCCAACAGAAATAGACAGACATCATGGACTACAATTTTTCTCCTTGAGGACGTGGGTTTGAAACTTTCTGAGTTGGCATTGTACCTTTCTGATGTCAACTGCTGAGATAAAGGGAACATGCATTTGCCAAACAAACAGAATGCAAACCCCTACAAGTTATACATAAGATAAATGCAGTGAGTTCATAGTGAGTCAGCGATGCTTCAACTTCTTAGACATATCATACACAGACCATGTGAGATCAACTATCATCCATGTATGTATTTGACTCGTTGACTGACTAATACAGATTAGATACGGCAGATGTATGTTATGGGAATACCCTTCCAACTCAGTGTGCTCCATTCACAGCTCCCATATCAGAACTGTTGACCTTGCTTAAAGGACCTAACGATTCATTCCGCTGACTAGCCGGTAGTTGGTGGGGAACCAAGTTATAGGAAGAAACCTCTTTTCGAAAGGTGGTTTTTAAGTAAAAAGGCTTGATTGGTCAAAACAAAAGAGGCAAAACCTAACCAAGCAATCTATCCATGTGCTTATCTGGTATACAATGTCTTTTTAGCATCCCGTTTTTAATCTTCAAATCGTAATCGTGAGGTGGAAATGAATGGACAGTAGGCCCATGCAGATTAAAGATTGCCTTACCTACTTTCCATTGCCCCAAGTCAGCAAAACTTGAGACTATTTTGCTTAACATTAAAGAAACATAACAATGAAAGAATCCGAGGCCGGTTTTGTCAACTTAAAAAAAATACCATAAACAAGTATAGTGACATCTGATGGCATTATGAATCCATATGCTGAATCTTCAATGAATCCAACAAAGTTGACACATGGATCGTCCGGCTTTGGGACGCCGGCAATACAAAAAGTAGTTCAGTCTTCGGAAACTTTCTTCATTTGCATGCTACGGCTACCCTTCAACAAGACAACATCATTCATATTAGCACTTCAAGATTTTGGGAACAAGATCTTCTGAATCAATTGCATGTACAAACTTCATTTTCTTCAGTAAATTCGTATTATCATCTGCTAAATGAAACCTCTTCCCTACAATTCCAACATCAATATGAGCATTAAGACAGTAATTTACTATGTCCTCGTGATACTCTAATTCAAGTGGACCAAGTTCAACATGTCTCCGACAATAGCAACTCTTTTTTCGTCGCAATTGGTCCTTTTCAACATGTCAACCACAGCTTTGGTGCTAACAGGATTGACATTGTCAACATCATTCACTATCTTGATGCCACTTTTAGATACAAAAAAACTCAAAGCTCATTCAAACAGGAATACATCTAGATAAGGATCTTCCGTCTCGAGAAAGGGGAACACCGATAGAAGTTACAACTTCTACTGCTGCTGTACATGCATTGAGAGCCAAGTGCAGACCCAAACCAGGAATCACTAACTCCACCCTGGATATTAAATATTAACTCAATAATCTATTTGTATATCCATGGCATAAATAGTTTCAAGTGGTTTTATATTTATTTCGAAAACCGAACAATGAAATATGAGATTCAATGGATGATGAGAAAAGAAGCTAAAAAACCCACATACGCTTCTGCTGCTACCAACCGGACATCAGACTGCAAACTGAGACCATAAAGCACCTAATGCAGAGGAAAAAGTTAAATGGCAAGGCCGGCTAACGAATTCAATGTCGAATGCACACCAAGACAAGCAAAACATAGAAACTCCATAATGACTAGGAAGATTGGCTTGCCTGGAGAAAAGAATGAACCAAAATTCAATCGATAATTGCTTGAATTGCTTAACATGTTTATGCTAGAGGGTGAAGAGGAAAAGTGTTGGCCAATGCAATAACATACCTATCACTGATACTGCACAATCCAAATTTCCAATAGTTTAACATGGATAACAACTGTTAAGATTAAAAAAAACAGCTTTGTGAAGAACATCATTTGTATGATGATATAAACCTATCTTAACCTTAACTCTGGTATACTTCACTGCCTAAACTCAGAGCTATCATAGGATTTGTGCTGGTGTTCCCCATACTTCCAGTAAACACTATTACTTTACCAAGAAGTTGTTCCTTGCAATGAATTTACTGATATACAAATAGCTACAATGGATTCAAGAGGGTGATATGAGAACAAAAAATTTTTCACAATGCAGTGGCTGCAAAAAGGAAACAAAACACCATTTGAATGCTCATATACCAAAATGGAAACAGACTTGAAGACTTCGGCACAATGAAAGATGAATTGATTAGGTTTTATGCAAAATTAATTGGTACTTCCGATCCTGGTGTCACGGAATGTACTGCTGATCAAATCGAGGTCTCTTAAAAGTATACCCTGCCAAGTGAAGCTACTACTGCCCTGACCAAGGAAATATCAGAAACCGAGATCAAAGAAGCACTATTCCGATAAGACAATTAGAAAAGCCCAGGCCCGGATGGCTATACGGCATGATTTTTTAAATGCACATGAGACATAGTAAAAGTAGATTTTTTGGCAGCAGTATAGTATTTCTTTGAAAACTTCATCCCTGCTGACTGCTACCACAGCTAAAGACTATAGTCCTTATAGTTAAAACGCCAAATGCATGCATGGCTAAAGACTATAGGCCTATTTCCTGTTGCTCCATAATCTACAAAACAATATCAAGGATCCTAGTCTCTCGGCTTGCCACTTACTTCCCTGAAATGATTGACCCGAGCCAGTTAGCTTTAATGAAGGGGAGAAGTATTGTGGACAACACATTGCTTGCACAAGAATTAATTCAAGGCTATGCAAGGAAGAATTTATCTCCACTCCAAGATGTGCCATCAAGATCGACCTACAGAAGGCCATTGACTCTATAAATGATGTTGTTAGGTGCATAAAAGATTTTGTTCGACTTTGTACACTTAAAGAAGATATATACACTACATATAGAGTTAATGTACAGTTGAGTATTGATTGCATTTGTTCTTACAGTACCTGCTATTTTTTGGATAACAAAAACACACTTATCCAAAAGTTCTCATCTGTAAAGCTGAAGGTGTGACCTACTTGATAAAGAAATAAAATTGCTAGATATAAGGTGGGTGTCGGGAAGTGTCATCCCGCGGCTGTAGTCCACTACTGCTCGCGGCCAAGGAGTTGCAGTACAGAACATGTCACAAGTTCAGTCACTACACTACTTACTCGGTTAGACTTTGTTTAAAGAGTACAAAACTGTTTAACCGTACAAATTCATTATCTTCTGATATTTACGGTAATCTATACGAGTGACAACCAAATTATATGAGTGTATCTGTTTTAATCAAATTCCCCAATTAAACTATTAAACTTATTAAAATATTTATAAAATAATATATTTTTTACTGTTTATATATCAAATAATTTTTTTTGCGTTATCATTATTACTCACCTTAATCTATAATATATAATCATATTAACACATAAAATCCCATGTAATTTCATGATGATGTTCTCTCTCTTTTTTGACATAAAGTAGTAGGCAATTATCATACCGGTGGAAGATGAAGTTTTGAGGTCCGGCAGTGATGATAATAATTGGTCCGGGACAGGGTCCATGAACTTAACAAGCTTTGGAAGCATCTGTCATAATTAAAAGTAAAAAATATTGGTGAAAGACTAAACATATAAAATTATCATAAAACATAAAACAAGATAAAAAAAACAATAATTAATTATAGATATTATAGATCACAAAAATATGAATATTTAATATTTAAAAAAAATCGATATATCTAAATCAGTCTATAATATCCATCCCTATAATATACTATATCTCTACGTTCCAATCTCTACAAGTTTTCTTTTGTTCGTGCTGCTGTAGTATATAAACATTTTCTCCTACTTTAGCTACTTCAAGTCCCCCCCACTCGCCTCAACAACATAAAATATCTATATGCAGGCGGTGTCATTGTCTTTAGAGTTATACACCAGGAAAGAAAAGTATATATCTCCTTTAGTCAACTAATATATATATATATATATATAGCTGGATACAACCGAAACCAAAATTGTCTCTTCCTTGTTCAAGGGTTCTACTTTAGGACAGAATTCGTGCACCACTCATAAAGCGAAACAGAAAAAGTGAGTTGGAACATAAACAAGAACAGGACATGTTTTTCCCTCTCAAACTCTTTCGGTCAGTCCAAAAACAAAACTATAAGAAAACCAAAGCAGATGTTGGGAGTAGAGACTGTTTTAAACCTCAATTATTATGCCATACCCCACATGTCTTCTTTGCTTACCAACAACACGGCTCGAGTATTTAAGCTTTCGCTTGAGAACCTAAACCCCTCAATTCCTTGAACCAAGAAATCCCTCGGCCATGTTTGCTTCTTCAGCTCTGCCGGTTGTTCTACTGGCGTTGCTACACCTAGGTCTAAGTAGCGTCGCAGACGCAGCCACAGCCACCTCCTACCCCGACTTTCAACTCTTGAACGTGAAACAAGCTCTCCTTGGGACAAAAATACATCGGCCTCTCGAAGCTTCTGGTGTTAGAGAAAATCAAGGGAAATGGAAGCTGAAACTTGTCCACAGGGACATGTTATCTTCCAATGCTACTGCTACTTTCAATGGCCATAGTCACCGTTTTCATGCACGCATGCAAAGGGACGTTAAAAGGGTGGCAAGCCTCCTCCGACGCCTCTCCGGCGGCGGAGACCAGGACAGTGCTGCTGCTTATGAGGCAAACTATTTTGGGTCGGACGTCGTTTCAGGAATGGACCAAGGAAGTGGAGAGTATTTTGTGAGAATTGGCGTCGGAACCCCACCGAGAAGTCAGTACATGGTTATTGATTCTGGAAGTGATATTGTTTGGGTCCAGTGTCAACCTTGTAGTCAATGTTATAGACAATCCGACCCGGTTTTTGACCCGACTGGTTCTGCTTCTTACGCCGGCATCTCTTGCAGCTCTTCTGTTTGTGACCGGGTTGAGAACTCGGGTTGCAATGCCCGTCAGTGTGGATATGAGGTTATGTACGGTGATGGGTCATACACAAAAGGGACCCTGGCACTTGAAACACTCACATTCGGTCGAACCGAGGTTAAAAATGTGGCTATCGGATGTGGACACATTAACAAGGGTATGTTCACCGGGGCAGCCGGGTTGTTGGGCATCGGAGGTGGATCCATGTCCCTAGTAGGTCAATTGGGTGGTCAAACGGGCGGTGCATTTAGTTACTGTTTAGTGAGCCGAGGCACTGATGCGTTCGGGTCACTAGTATTCGGGCGCGGAGCAATGCCTGTGGGCGCTGCATGGGTCCCTTTGCTACATAACCCCAGGGCCCCGAGCTATTACTACGTCGAACTCTCCGGTCTCGGAGTAGGTGGCACTCAAGTGCCCGTACCCGAAGACATTTTCCGACTTACCGAATTAGGGTACGGAGGTGTCGTTATGGACACCGGCACCGCAATCACAAGGCTACCAACCATCGCTTACAATGCCTTGCGTGACACTTTTATTGCACAAACAACCAACTTACCTCGAACCTCCGGAGTATCTATATTCGATACATGTTATAATGTATCGGGTTTTATATCCATACAGGTGCCGACAGTTTCATTTTATTTCTCGAACGGACCGATCTTAACTCTACCCGCCAATAACTTTCTTATCCCCGTCGACGACGTGGGAACTTTCTGTTTTGCATTTTCTCCCTCGACAACCGGACTTTCGATAATAGGTAACATCCAGCAAGAGGGTATCCAAATTTCCTTTGATGTAGCCAATGGATTCGTAGGTTTTGGCCCCAATGTTTGCTAAGGTGATGCTGTAAAGAAATTGTGAATTTTGTGTGTTATAGCTGATGTATTAAATTATTAATAATGTTATGTGCTACTGTTTAGAATCATGAGGGCTTTGGGTTTAGAGCCACAACTTGGGTGGACATGTGAACCCAGCACTAGGTTTCTGTTTAGAGCATTGATTTAAAAAGGCTAAAAATCGTATAATGGGAATAAAAAGGGTCGATTATAACGGAGGTTATTTAATTATAAGTAAGATTATATTTAAGTCACTAAATTATAGGTAAGATTATATTTGTATCACCTTTTATATGTTATATATATCGGTTTATATACGAGGTTAATTAATGATTTTAAATAAAATTCTTTAGTGTTAATAAAGGTATACAAGTGATTTGAAAGAAAAAATGACTAACATAATGTATTTATTAAAAATAAAGAGTAATCCAAATATAACCTTATTAATAATTGAGTAACTTAAATTTAACGTTTAATAACTGAATAGTTAAGTATAACCTTATCTATAATTAAATAACACAAAAATACAACTTTTAAAAATTAGATAACCAAAATATAATATTACCTATAATTGAGTGACCTTTATTATAATTTACCCTAATCCAACTCATGAATCCAAATGAAAGAAAACAATTCATTAAAAAAAATTCCCTCCATCTCCAAAAATCAAACGTTGGGAAAATTATATGGGGGTGGCGCCAAATAACAAACATGAATTTCAATTTCCCTCTCTAATTTTCCCCTTTCTTCTACTATTAAGTGTTTCCGTCTCTCCAAACAGCCCATCGTTCCATCGATTCGTTTCCTCTTCAAACAAAATCCCAATCTGTTCATTGTTTTCTCAGTGTTCCAGTGAAGAAGAAAAATGGCAGGCGGGTCCAAATCCAATCCACCAAAACCCAGGAAGAGAGTCGACGCTGCTTCAACCGCCGCTCCGCCTACCGGATCTCTTGTCCGCGCCAAAGATGGCAGCGCTTTTGCCAAATGGTAACCTCTTTCACCTTCGATCTAGTCTTTTATGTCAATTTCCTTTATGGGTATTTGCATTCATTCTCAAATCTATTTAGATTCGTTTTAATTTTCCTTTTTTTTGTTCCAAAATTTGCAGTGATGAGTGTAACAAAACTGTACCAGTGGCCCTTATCAGTATGCATAGCTGTAGCCTTGAAGCTAAAATCAAAATGAATTTGGGTTAGTCATTTACTCTCCAAGTTTCTTTCACATAACTGAATTTAGGTTATCGGTGTTGGGATCTTTCCTTTACACATTTTCACTTTATTTTCTTAATTTAGAGGCTCAAGTTATTGAGAAGCCTGCTGAAGCCAAGAAGAAACCTGTAGAAAGGTATCGTGTTTGCTTTCTTTGGCTGTTTTTTAAGCTTTATCTCACTTTTGATTTGATTACAGGAAGAAGCCTTCAACCACAGACCCAAATCCTAGAAAGTTGAAGAAGTTGAAAAAGGGAAAAGATCCAAATGCCCCTAAACGTCCTCCTACTGCATTCTTTCTGTTCATGTAATGACTCTGTTTACTGCTGCTTAATCTTTGGGTTAATTCCATGAGTATTGAGTAGTGCTTTTGAATTGACATATGTCTCTTGTTACTTTTCAGGGATGATTTTAGGATATCTTATAAGGAAGCAAATCCTGATGCAAAGGGTGTTACAGGGGTACCCATTTCTTACTTTTGTGGTAGAATTAGTTTCCATTGTCTTTTTTCTTTATGAAATTTGTGTATTGAGTGTTTTATTGATGAAATTTAGGTTGCAAAGGAAGGTGGTGAGAAATGGAAATCCATGTCTGATGAGGTAAGTTGTTTGGTATTCAATTGTTTTACTCATTGGAAATGATTGCAGTAATGGATTATGATAGTGTGTTTTGATCTCTCAGGAGAAGAAGTGTTACATTGACAAAGCTGCTGAGCTGAAGGCAGAGTATGAGAAGGCTTTGGAGGAGGCTAAAAATGTTGACAATCAAAATGATGAAGTAAGGGTTCATATAACATTTCCCTTCAAAAAGTGGATTTAGCTTGGTCCATTGTTCTTCCTTTAACCTTTTGTTGTGAAAATATGCCTGAATATGTGGCTTGATTTTTTGATCAGGATGAAGGAGACAAGGAAGCCCCTGCAGCAGAAAAGGAAGCAGAATCTGAAGCAGAAGAAGTATTAGATGATTATTAGTTTGTGACATGGCTTGTGTTTTACTGAGTCCCCTAGAATCTTTTGGTCTTGTTTTGTGGGGGTACTGTAAAGTTTTGAATTTCTCTACTAGCTAATGGATTCTATTCGGTTTCTGAATGTGTTGTCTCTCTTTTCCATTCAAGTTATTTTGTAGGAATATGCTGAAAGAGTACAGTTCATGACTTGAAAACTGGTTTAGTATTTGACCAATTTGAATAGAATTGGTCTTGGTTTTGGTAACTGTAGGTTCTTAAACATTAGAATCAGTTTCGGTCTCGGTCATATTGGGTCTTAAATTTTGTAGACTTGAAAATTAAAGTTTTAAAATTAACCATACTCATAATATTTATTTATAAAAGAAAGTTTGATAAGAAAAATAAACATAAAAAAAGTCAAATATTGGATATTTGATATTGGTTCTGATTCTATTGGGTATCCTTAGTGTACTGGGTTTAAAAAATCAAGATTCAGTTTTAGTCCTGGTTATAATTGGGATTTAAATTTTGAATCCAGTCTTAGTTCCATTGGACCAAAATACTAGATAAAAATCTCTTAGGTTTTATTGGGTCCGAGATCGGAATTGAGTAATCAAGTTTTTTGCCTACCCCTGTTACTGTTCACATCAATGTAGAGTATTAGAAACCGAGCCTAAAATTAATGATTCAGCCATAATCTGCTTTTGCAAACATGGGGTTGGATTTATGACCCTGCTTAGTATTGTTGCTTCCTATATTAAGCACCGTGAATTTTTGGTTTTGTGCTAGAAATGATATTATTTTCTCATTCTGTTTTGGAAAGACTTGGATTGGAAATTTTCTTCCATGAACATAGACCATCTCTGTGGTGTCACTAAGATTTATGCTTGAAAACCATGAAGTATTGGAAATTTTGCCTTTCCCCTCTGTCTTTTTTGTAATAAGCTTGGAAACTCACTCGCCATAGCCCCTATAGCTCAGTGGTAGAGCATCAGTCTTGTAAACTGAAGGTCTGTAGTTCGACCCTGCATGGGGGCAGCGTTTGTTTGTTAACGGGTGCTTATCGTCGGAATTTGATTTGATTTTTTCTGTGGGGTGGTGTTCCAAGAGAGTTCTCCCTCTGAATTCTTTTTCCCTATTTTTTCTTCTTTTTCTTTGTTTTTGTAGGTGGTCGTCTCGGATCAAAGCAAAGTTTGATTTTTTTTTATTATGCTTCATGTGTTTCTTTGGATTGTATTTTCAGTAAGGTCCTTGGGAATGTATTGAATTTACTCATCAATAAAATTCTAAAAAAAACACTTTTAAATGTTGTTTTCATTTAAATATCAATATTTCCAAACGTAATAAAAATGTCTTAGCATTTTATATAGGAGCAGCTAATCATGAATCAAATGAGCACAAAGCTTTTCTGTTTCTTTTATAAACTGATCTCTCCGGTTCATATGGGGATCAGTTGTTGCAGCTTTCTCAAACATCTCTTCCTTCATCTTTGCGGTGCATTCGGACCACGGCCTCGTCCGACGGGATGTACTTCCCCCAGAACCAGTGTTCCTTCCACACGTCGTTCATCTCTTCGATGTGGACGTTCTTTGTCTCGGGAACCAGGAAGTAGACGAAGGTCGTCATTACCACAACGCAACCAGCAAAGAAAAAGAACAGACCAAACTTCATGTGACAGAGCATGGAGAGGAAGATTTGGCCGATGATGAAGGTGAAGATCATGTTTACTCCCACGTTTATGGCTTGTCCTGCTGATCGGATTTCTAAAGGACAGATCTCACTTGGAACCAACCATCCCAATGGTCCCCATGACCATGCAAATGCAGCTACGTAACCGCAGATGAAGAACAACAGCATGTTGGCATCACCTCTTGTTAGGTTTCCATCACCGTTGACCCCGAACTTGTACCCGATCGTCGCTCCTACTGCAACCTGCATGTGTTTATGTAATAATGTTAATCGAATGATGCATTGGAGTGTTTTTGATTTGAGCTTAAATGATGGTTAATGTACCTGGAAGATGAACATTTGTATGCCACCTTCGAGAAACAAGACCCTTCGTCCGAACCTATCGACTGAATAGATGGAAACTATTGTGGCGACAACGTTGACAGTGCCGGTGATGACTGCGGACATGAGAGAGGCGTTGTCGCCGAAACCCAAGGTCTTGAACAGAACAGGTGCATAGAACATGATGACGTTGATTCCGGTGAGCTGCTGGAAGAATGGGATGAGGATGCAGAGGATAAGTTGAGGCCTGTATCTTGGTTGGAGAATGTTCTTCCATGGGTTAGTCACCTTCTTGGAGGCTTCGGTGGCGTCGACCAAGTCTTGGAACTCGGCATCGACGTGGTGTGTGCCACGGATTTTCTGCAACATCTGCCTTGCCTTATCGGCTTGGCCTCTCTCGAGGATGGAATTGGGTGTGTCAGGTAGAACGTATGATCCGATGGTCAATATTACTGCTGGAACAACCGCGAGACCTAGAGAAAGCCTCCATCCCCACCCGCCTTCGATCTTCGCTGCGCCGTAGTTAATCAGGCTTGCAGCTAGAATTCCAAGTGTGATGGCCATTTGAAAACCAATGTTCAAAGCTCCTCTGATATTTGCAGGTGCCATTTCAGATAAGTAAACCGGAACAGACTGCCGTGCATACCAAGCATAAATCAATACAAGACTATATAGTTCGAATTCGGATTAGAATTACATCAAGCATTAGGAAACAAGAACTTGTACTACAATTACCTGATTAGCAAATCCGACACCAACACCGAGCAGCAAACGGCCAATGATCAGGAATTCAATGTTCATGGCAAAGCCGTTCAAGACTGCACCACTGAGAAAAGCAACACCGCCAATGAACATGGAAAATTTCCGGCCAAGGATCCTCGTAACCATCGAGGCAACAAAGGAAGCAACCAACGCAGCAAGGTAAAGGGAAGAGGTGAACAGAGTCAGCAACTGGCTATCAAATTTGCAATACTCATTCTCTTTCGCCGCTGCATGACTCTCCTGTTTCAAAACCGTTGGGAAGAACTTCTTCAGGAACGGCTCCATCGATGTGACTCCACCCGAGATTCCAATGTCATAACCAAAGAGGAGACCCCCACTGGCTGCAATGAGACAAGTGCAGATGACGAACGCAGTGACACGGCCTTCATAGGCGACATCTTGACCTGGAGCAATATATCCTCCGCCTGCCATTGCTCGATCAATCAGCTACTGCAACTCCCTCTTAATTATTATTTGGAAACAGAGAAGTAGCTTAGGGAGACAGGTTTATTTGCCTTTCCAGAAAGGTGATGATTTATGCAGGATTTATTCCAGGGCTTGTTCAAATGCACAAGTCCCGCATGTATCACCAATTGTAGGAAAGGATTAAAACTCTCCCACTACTCCTATGCATCTGCTGCTGCATCCTATACATTGGATCAAAATCCTGGCTGTATATTTATACATCTTCTGCCATCCTAAAAACATGTTCATTCCTAACTGTAATGCTGCAAAAATATCCTACCAATACTAACGTTTTGACCTCCATATTCATCTCTAAGAGGTTGGTTTCTCATTTCCTCCGCAAATAGCATATAGTAAAAATAGGATATTTTAGTTCTTTTAAGTCCTTAACTTTTAAGAATTTAGTTTAGGGGTATAAGATATAATTTTAGAGTTTATAATTTATAATTTAGATTCTAATTTTTAAAGAATATATGCAAACTTATGTATTGTGCATATATTTTTATAACCAAACACATAAAATGATTTAATTTATGATACTTGGAGAGGTCCAACTCTACTCCTTTTTAAGGAACTCAACTGGAGAGTGAATAATATTCCTTCACTTGCAAAAACAAACATTGATCACATTAATCTTTCCATTGCCATTTTCAAAATAAAATACAACATAAATAGGTGGTGAAAATCATCAAAAAGGCTGAAAAAAACAGGTTCTGCTTTGGCCATATCATTTACCAAAGCACAACCTTAACATATCCGCCAGGCTCAGCCTGTGCCGAGAGAACACAAGGCAATCAAGATTTAAGGGGCACTAATATACAGAAACAAAAGCAGTTGAACAAGTCCAAAAAGTAGTCCCACTTTCAGCTAAGATGCCAGAACAAAGTTGCAACTCATTTGCGTCTATGAGCAAGCTTAATCCTGAATCAAGAAATATAAGTATTAATATTTAATCTATGATGGCATGGAAACTCATAAATTCAAACATTGAGGACCAAAACTAAAGAAATAAAGGGATCATATCGTATCACATTTCAAGGACAAAGAAATTACTGTTGTTTATAGGAAAGTTTCAGCACCAAGAATAGAACAGGTACAAATATTCAGAATCAAAGAACAGAAACAAGCATCTGAAGTGACTCACTGTGCATCTACATCCAAGGTATTCACAGCCTCATACAATGCATGTACCATCATTTTCTTCACCTGTTACAAACAGCAGATATAATGAAGCAACATTTAAAAAATTAATAAACTCAATTGTAAATACAAGATTAAAAAGAACAAACTATACAACTTTTTAGACATATGCTAAACTCCTAACTAGTAACTACTTGTTTAACATTCAACCTTTCGCCATTTGCCCTCCTGCTATAGGGGCAAACATAAATCATAAAGAAATTATAGCTTCAGCTTTACAATACTGAGGAACTATGCAACATACCTCCAGTTTATCCTCTTGTGACCTATGTTCGTCAGGAAGTGTACGGAATTCTTCAGTCAAGCGAACACACTCGCCAACATTTTCGGGTGAAACAAAATCAAGAGCAACCTTTATGCATGACTGTCATAAACAAATAGAAAAGATAAGAGCATCAAGGAGATAAGCATATGCATGTGGACCATCATCCATTAGCACAGGAAATCAACTCTTGCATGGTTGCTAACAGAATGAACCTTACAGCACTACTACTTTTCACTAGATATAGCATTTTATGACTGAAAAGAAAAGAGCTCTCTTGGAGGGAAATTAAGATTTTTAACACAATGTGTGACCAAACAGAAAACAATCCATCAAGGATATCAGACAATGCACAAAGGAAACAGAAATACTTCGGAATTTCAGAAAAGTCCCAATATTGCTTCATTTTTGCTATACCAAACTATTAACAAGAATCTTGAATTATATACAAATACAATTCAAATTAATTAAAGAGCTTTTTTCCAATTACTATGACAACAATTGCTATTCTTTGCACTAAGGATTCCTTTTTATATTTGATGTTGCCAAGGCTTGGTCCCTGGTCAGTAGAACTAAGAGTTTAACACCACCAACAGGTCACATGGCTGTTATCAGCTCATAATCAAGACAAATGCTCAAATGAGCATACACCATCACAGAATAGAATAATGAGAAAAAGAAGGAACCACTTCAGAATTTTGATTGTTTAAATTTATAAACTGCTTCTTAAGACAATTGATTTTAGGATAACAATTCTGAAGTAGAACTTGTTTCCTTCTTAAAACTGCAAAAGCACATACTAAATGAGAGGCATAGCAATAAAAACATTAGAAACTATAATCTGGCACACCCTTTTCCTTGAATAGGTTTCAAAAGAATTTCACGTCTTGTGTTCAAACATTAACATATATAGTTCATATAGATCAAGAGACTACCTACACAGGCAAAATTATATTATTGTTGAGAACAATAGAGATATATCTGTTTCAAGCAAAAGCATAGAGAAAATACAACAAGTAACTTTTGTTACCTTAATGTTCCGCACTTGATGAGGACAACCTGCAGGTATGAAAACAGCTTCCCCAAGTTTCTGAACAAAAGTCCATGGTTCAATTCCTGTGAGGCAGCATTTCAAATAACCATAACTAAAGACTGAAGTTTTCTATCACAGGTCCAGTAATATCTATCATACATTTTAACATACCATATTCCTTCTTAAGCTTTGCTTTATGGTCCATAGTCAGAAAGAAGGACTGGTCGTGTATAGGGTGAAAAACCTATCACAAAGACACAAAAGTAAGAATCAACTGCCAGTGCAGTCAAATTTATAAAATATAAAAGAATCAACTGCCTATAATGGAGTGAAATTTATAAAATTTAAATGAACTAGTAACAAACAGTCTAAAATCAACAGCCTCCACGTGAAACCCCATTAGATTCTGTTCTTCAACCAGCTCAATGCAGCATGTGAAAGTTTAAAGCATATAAATATACTAATAACAAATAGTGTAAATTTAAGTGCCCTCTCTGTGACTTCCCATTAGATAATATTCTTTTCCCAGCTAAATGATAGACATTGATTAGATTGAAGAAGTGTAATTTAAGCACAAAATATAATGTAGAAAAGGTACCTGTGATACTGGACGACAATGAACATATCTAAACTCCCTAAAATGCCTTTTAAGGTAATCCTGCAGCTTAGGAACATCTTGTCTACGGAATATGTCCCAGACAGCACCTCCCTCAACAGCTTTCATCTCTTTATTGTTATTACCAGAAGTTTCAGATGATCTGCCATTACCCCGGCATTCTTCTTTAACTGTTTTTGTCTTCCCACACTCTTCCATTTCAAATTCTCTCACCAAATTATTGTCACTCAGGCTAGAACAACCATTTTGGCCTTGTTCAACAGTAACTTCACCATCTTGAAAACCAACTCTATCACAAGACTGCTTGTTGCAGGTAGAGAAATCTGAAGACCCATCACCAGGCTCGTTGTGTGTAACCTTTGAACTTATTCCATAAAGTTCCTGCTGATCCTGCAAATGGTGCATTTGTTTTGACTTGGTGATGCTAGCCAGCTGTTCTTCCGTAAACTTCACCTCGGCAATGTGTGTTAAAACATTCACCTAAACAGAAATTCAAATACAAATAAACACACCTTAGGAACTAGCTAATGATAAAATTATTAATGTCTCTGACAAACACAGGCCACCACCATGTGATGAAAAAGGAAAAGGGAAAAGTTAAGGAGCTAATGCATAGCTCCTCTAGAATAACTGCAAAATCATTGTTAGAGGATAAGCCAGTTCGGATTATGTCCTTGAAAAGCATAGAAGGAACAGGATCTGTTCCAAGCAAAAAGCAAAAAGGATGAACAAGGGCAGAAGATAATCAAACCACAAAACTGAAAGAACATTCTGTAATTCAAAGCAGTAAGGTTTCCATTTGGAATACATTACAATTATACTTCAGAGTTCAGACCAGGAAAATAAACCAATGAGATGATTGCCTTTGATCAAGAATCCAGATGATGTGAAGTTATGCTTTACTAGAACCAAAAGACACCTATGTACTAAAAGATAGCATTAGGAGAAAAAGAATTTGTATGATCTATTTATCTTTCCAAATTTACAATAATTCCACAAACACTAGCTTTATGGTTCAACATGACTTAAATAAATAATCATAAAAAAGTCACTAGTTTGACACCCAACTTAAATACTTAAATCTAATTTGCCCATGATTGTATAGATATACCAATTACTCATAAAAAAGGAAGGTACAAAAAGAATGTCCCCACCAGCAACACAAGCTAATTAACATTCTTGACTCCAGCCAAATAAATAATCAACTATTTACAATAAATTGTCATTAAAAAACGAAGGGAAAATCTGAGAGTATACCGCATCAGACATATCACAATGTAACCTGGTTACAGAGTCACCACGCCCCAGCTCTTGACCAACTCCATATGCAATATATGACTTTGGCCCCATATCCGGCGGTAGAGAATCCTTTGGCAACTTGGTAGCAACATTAAGAAGCCCACTTTTAGGATGGGTATATTCTATAAAAGGCAAACAACAAAGAAACTCAACATGATGACGTGGAAGGAGCTTCTCAAATTCACTAGATGGAGGCCAATCCTTTAGCTTCAGTATCTTAGGCCATGAATCTTCATAAAAACAACCATCTTTGTACCCTATAAAGAATTGGTGAATGTTGGCATCCACCTACATTTCATCAACAAAGTGGATTATAGGACAAAGATAATCCAGCCAACAAGTAAATGAAAAGGGATTGACATTCTTTGGTAGTGTAAAGCAAACAAAGTATAAACATGGACATAGTTTCCATTCACCTTGCTTCAAGTTACAAAAGAGATTGAAATGTGAACGTGTTTGTATTCTACAGGATACAGTATTCTAAAAGATTGGAAATCATAAGGAAAATAATTATTTCTCAAACATGACAACAGGAGCCAAAACATTTTACAATTTGACAGAATCATGTTTGGCATTATATGCTGCTAATAATAAGAACCAGTATAGTTGATAACAAAACTGACCTCAGACCAATCCAAGCAATCAAGTGCCTCAACTTCCAACTGTAGTTTATAATTAGTATTCTTAATCTGACGAAGAGCACGCCACATAACCATTGGCTCCCAGCTCAAACCAGTTGCATTCTCAAGTACATTGCTAACAATAACAGGCTCACCATTAGCCCAATGCCTTCGGAAATGTTCCAAATCTCCTCTCTCAATATCTTTAGCTTCTGGACAATATAAATAGTTGTCAGTGGTATCTTCACGAGAAGCTGCTTTCCTTAAATTATTATTGCCAATGTTAACTTCTCCTATTGAATTGTAACAAGGGCATTGTTGGTTAGAAAATTGAAGACTAAGCTGAAGCTGATTGGCTATTTCCTCAGCCTTTTCTGTTAACTGAACAAGAGCATGCTGTGTAAATATACACCTTAGCTCTAAAAGGCCATTACCACACCCACCCAAATCCCTCGGGGGGCAAGGAATGCTACCATATTCATTTGCCTTCCACCCAGAGGATGAAGCATTCTTTTCTTGGGAAATACTTTCCTCAGGGGATTCATCTGTGCAACTCTTCAAACACAATCCATGCAAGTAATCATAACCCTTATCAACATATTCTATAAATACTTCCTTTTTTCCACCCTGCAAATATCCATTGCGTATCTCACAGCAACACGTAAGGCACAGATCATAGTTGCAATCGGGACAGCTTCTATGAAAGTCGACAATCGAAGTTCTGCAGTTATTACTGCAAAAACATATATTGGAATCAAGAACTTGATTAATATGAATTTCAACAACAAAATGACCCCATTTACTTTCAACCTCATGACAATAGAAATTAGAACCTACCAATATACACGTTCATCTTTACGACAAACTGCCTGCATAAGCTGTATTTGTTCTGGAAGTACCCCTACAAATACAGGAAATGCGTTAAAAATGAATTATTACTTATTTGCAAGGGAAAAAATCAAATAACAATGTACGATCATGCCACATGCATATTAAGATAACAAGAAGTTTGTAGTACTGGTTGCTGAATCAATTTCCAGATAATAAGGGCTCAAGAAATAACATTTTGAGAAATGAGAGCGGCGGCAAAGCGGTATACTGCACAAATTAAGGTGAAAACTGATATTGTATTTAAAAGATTTTCATATAATGCTCTAATTTACTAAAGACAGAAGAGTGGATTTAAAAAGGTTCAACTGCCACAAAGATGTCTAATTCTGCCAGCATAGCATCTGGAATTTTCTTTTTCAGGTTTCTTCCCTATATATACATAAATAGTGAGTTCCAAATAAAACAAAGAACGCTGTTCGGTTTCTAGATTAACGAGAGAAGAATTTCCACATTACATTTAGGACCCTTTCCTTAACAGAATGATTATTGTTAAAAATGACCTTCAACAATAAACTGATAGACTGCACAAAAGTTTGTGGAGAATATAACAAAATTTGCATAAAAGCATGTTCACAAGGAGATACACATACCTTGAATTTTTGCCTCAATGACCACTTCTTTCATTTGTTCTTGAATAAATTGCTTAATGCCAGGAAGAAGTGTATGAAGCAAGTATTTAGAGTGCAGAATTTTTTCATCATGGCTGAACTCCAACTTTACCCTTTCTGTCAATTCCTACAACTCATCAAGTACACGATGTCATAAATCAAGTATGGTATTATATGTGCAATCATGCATCAAAAGGAGAAGCAAAGCCATGGATTTCAGTACTAACTTTAACAGGGCCACCACTCATGCGCATACATGCCTTGCAATTGCAATTATTGCGACAAACTGGACAGGCCTCGGCAATTTCTTCCTCTGACATCTTGGGATACCTTCCCAGAAAAAAACAAATATAAGATATTCATGTATCATTAAGATGACAACAATTAGACAGAAAAGAACCAAATGTTTGGGTAATTTTTAATTGCATGCATCCAAAAAAAAAGCATGGACATTATGGTAGAAACCAATATTGATAAACGAGAGTCAAACCATATATTGACATAATGACATCAACATGAAAACACTAAATAGTTCAGGAAAAGCAGTAGTTTCCATGGGAAGAGTAGGCATAGTTACTCTCCAATATGAATACCAAGTTTTTAAGCAAGGGATGCAATAACGTTTCCGTTTGCATTGCGTGCATCTCACAACCCTGCCTTTATCATTCCTCTGGCACTGATGGCACATTGACGATTCTCCTTCAATCCCCTGTTGAAAGAAGAAGAAGAAAAAATCACATCAACACCTGAATCCATTGTGTAAAGAAAATGAAAAAGACGTCATAAAAACAAACAAAAAAAAGAGTTAATTTTTAACCCTTTCCGTCTTTCTCTTTGTATCCAGCACAGACTCTTCTTTCTTGGGAACTCCTGAGGACCGGAGCGGATTGTCATTCCCTACAACTTCATCCAACTTCTTCTCAACCTTCTTCGGCCCTCGACCTTTCTTCTTTCCATCAGCTATCTCTAAATTGCCACCTTGATCCTCTTTACCTTCCTCTTTTACATCTTTCCTTTCACTACCTTCACTTTCAGAACTTTGTTTCCTTGATCTGCCCATTCTTGCTCTCTTCTTTTGAGGCATACCATTGTCTTCATTGTCGCCATTGCATTCACTTTCAGAACTTGATTTCCTTGGTCTTCCCCTTCTTCCTTGCTGCTTTATGGCCTTCCCATTATCTACACCATCATCTTCATGTTCGGAACGAACTACTTTCCTCTTTTTCCTGCCCCTTCGTCTGCGCTTCTTGCCGTCAGACCCTTCACTCTCGTATTCTAGAATTTCAGCATAATTAACCCTCTTAGGAGTTGCTCTGAGTCTCTTCTTTAAATCACCACCACTGTTTCCTAGTACATTAGCGGAGGCAGCCAAATCAACTTCTTCTTTCGTACAACCCCGATCTTTTCCGTTTGCTATCTCTAGATTCTCAACAAAAGCCGTTCTTTCCTCCTCTTTCACAGCCACAATATCCGAACTTTTTCCATCTCCGACAACCTCCTTTTCGACCTTCTTCTTTCTACCTCTTCTCTTAGGCTTATTTAAAGCAACCCCTTCATCTTCACCTTCTACATCCCTCTTCTCATCTCCTTCAATTCCCTCCTCTTTCTCCAAGATTTCCTTCTCTTTCACCAAGATTCCCTCTGTTTCCTCTCCAACGACATCTCCAGTTTCCACCGCCAATCCCTTCTCTCTCCCTTCAACTTGCTCCTCCGCAGAACCCCAGTTTTCTTCACTTCCCATATCTCACCGCCTCTTTCCCACACTCCTTTGAAGAATCCAAGTACACTGTCGACAAACTAAACAAAGTAGTCGAACAATATAAAGCTTAGATTCTTTTTACCTGGGATGGGAAGTTCATAAATAAGTTGCCAATATAGTACAAGTAAAAGTTCTTTTATTCGGTTTTTTTCTTTTTTGGAAATAAGTAAATAAAAGGATAATTAACAGACAAAGGGAAGGAAAGAGCTTAAAACCGGCGCCGTTGGTTTCCCGCCTCAAGGTTATGGATTAGGGTTTGGTTTGAGGTTTAAAAAGTGGGAATTTTAGGAGGGAAATCCAATTCTTGTGCTTTCCATGTGGAACGAAGGCAATCCCCCCTGCCTCTCGTCCTTTGAAAACCCAATCAAATCTGCTGCAAATTGGAATCCGAATCCTCGCAGCTTACCAAATTTAAAGATGTTGATGACTCGAGTCAACCTAATTTTGACATAATTTAAAGATGTTTATTGGGTAAGTTTAAGGTATAATAATCTAATTTAAACTTAATAAATTATAATTGAAATATAATAAAATTCTTTAATGCTTTCAGACAATTTAAAATATTACTCACACAACTAAAATATTATATTCTTCTTATAACATTTTTTTAACATAAATATTGACCCACAATGCAACTAAAATATGTTAGGGATAGCACGGAGCGAGTCGAGTCGGATTTTTGGCCTATTTGTACTTGATCCAAAAAATCATATCCACCACTCAACTTAACCTGGATTTAGTGTTATGAATAAAAAAATAATTATTCTTATATTAAATTTATACAAAATTTAATTTAATTAATAAATCAGTAAATCAGATATTTGTGATTATATCCAAAATAATTATACTAAATTGTTCATTAAAACAAAAGTCACAAATTTTTTAGGAAAATTAGAATGACAATTTATGCACTATGTCATACTCTAATTAATGTCATACTTGTTTAAATATAAATGTATCTATTAATTAATGTCATACTTGTTTAAATAACTAATATTTTTGCTATATTAAAATATATTTTTTTCATTTTCTAATTCATGTCAATAGATATAAATTATTTAAACAAGTGTCGAATATAATTATATATTTTATATTTATTTTATTTGTTTAAATAATCAAACAACTATCAATTAATTTGATCAAACATTTTTATATAATCGACTAATTAAATCAACTAATACAATAAAACATCAACTATTAGATATCTGCTAATATCAAAACAAGACCGTTCATGTTTGAAACTCACAAATATCGTTCTTTAAACTATTCACTCTATAAATCAAATTTTAAACAATCAATCAGAAAAAAAATTTATTATATAATATCGACTTATCACGTCATCTATAATTCTATTTAATATAATTCATTAATTTAATGATACATAGGAAAGATATGAATATTTACTTTAAAAAAATAAAAATTCATATTAAAAATAAGACAAAAAATTATTATTAAAAGAGATAACATGATAAATCATATCGTATAATAATTTTTTGAAAAAATATGTAAAAAAAAAAAACTCCAACACCAAGGTCAAGTCTTATCCCTCCAACATAAAAACAAAACAATCCTAGATAGAATAAAACATAGTTTATTTTTCTTATGAATCGAGCCAATCAGTTCGCATGTTCAAAGTCCTTCTGCATGTATAATGATCTCTTCTTCCAAGGCCAAAAACCATCAAAGAAAACCCGGAAACAGTTGGTTTCTCAGCTGTTTCCCGTTCTCCATGAAGAGAAAACCCCACGACAAGAAGATCCGTTCGGTTTCCCGGCCAAGGTTTCGGTTAAGCTTGAGGAATTCCAAACCAGACCGGCGACGGCCGTTCACCGATCAAGTTGAACGAGAAACACCTAAAGAGGTTTGTGTAAAAGTGTGGAAACTTTAAATGAAAATGAAACCCTAATCAATTAGCTTATTTTATAGCTCGTTACTGCATTATTATGTAGGTTAAAAAGGTGATCAGCGTACGTTTCTACTCATGGATTTCACTGTTTCGGACAAGGCCGCCGACAACAACGGGGTCAAGTTTACCGATGATCAAAACCAAACCTAGAAAAACACAAACCAGGTTGTCACGTACGGTTCCGTTACCGGTCCTAGAAGAGAGTCAACGGGTGGGGATTACCCGGATTCATGCTCCGATTAGTTCGAATGATCTCCGACCGAGAAACGACGAGCCGATTGCGAAATTCAAGCCGATGATGGGTATATCTATTATCATGGTGACCTTGATAACAATGGTACTCTGGGGTCGATTATGTGCCATTCTTTGTACGTCGGCATGGTTATACGTTCGCCCTCGTTTCCGACCCGAAAGTATATAACAATAATGTAAGTACTCCGAACCCGAATTTTGACGATTTATATTTGAACACGAAGGAGTATAAGAAGAAGGTGGTGCTGGAAGGGTTGCTCCAGAGGAACCGCCGGGTTACCCTGTGAAATTTGGTTATGATAATGTGCATGTTAGATGTAACTGTACTTGTTTTGCTAAAGTGAGCCCGATGGGCAATTTGTATAAGTTACCAGCAACGAAAAATAATAATAATAATCAGTTTTTTTTAGTAGTAAAATAATTGAAGCCAGAATCTTAGATATTAAGATTTATTAAAAATATATATATAACAAAAAACTGTGGATTGTGTAGCACAATCACGGCGTCGGCGGTCAGCATTACTTGTCTCCCTCGGCAGTCGGCATCACCTAACCTTAACGACATGATCGTCGTGGGTTACTCGGGTATGTGTTAGCTTTATAAAGAACGTTTATTTTCTCGTTGTCCTAATTTTTCTAGGTTTATTATGATTAGTTTGAATAAATTTGTATAGTATATTTTATTTTAGTGAATAAAACTTTTTAAATATGGATGTAAACATGGACATAATCAAGGCTTGAAGTTGGGAGTAAAATGTGAATGATTGAAAGTGGGGAGAGTAAATTAAAAATAAATAAATAAAATAAGGAGACAAGTGAAAATTTTTTTTGGGGTTGTCGGGTCGCTCTCCCCACAAGTCTCTGACTTTAGACGTAAACGAGCTAAGTTAAATTCAAGTATCGTTAAACTCCACTCGAACTCGAAGTACTTTGAGTTAAACTCAACTTAAAAAATTTACGAACTTAAAACTAACAAACTCGATTAAAGCTCGAATACGATTCGAAAACTCGAAAAATTATATTATGGGTCAGTCCCACCACGTGTCCATGAGATCGACTACTAAAAATCACCCACATCATCAATTTTTACATATTATATTTTTTTCCAAGTGAATCTTCACTTAAAAAGTTATTTTTAAAAAAAATTAACAGTAAATATGAGTGGAGATTCACTTAAAAAATATGACATGAACAAAAAATGACGAGATAGATAACTTTTAGTGATTGGTCCATGAATGACGTGATGGGACTGACCCATGATATAATTTTTCCGAAAACTCGTACATTATGTTCGTGATTATTATTATTATTAATGCAGTAGCTTCTATATTTTAGCATGAATGCTATCTCTGCTTTTGACAAACTAAAGTTGTTTCTATCCCATTTCTTCCATTTCCGTACCCCCATGCCTACTTTATTTAATTTCCCTTCACCGTACCCATTAATCATTATTATGTAGAGGAGTTACTCAAAATACTTTCGTATATTATACCACAAATACATGAATTACGATGTTAATTCGTATATGGGTTACATTCAACTTAATCCTTTGGTTGTAAATATTTTTTTTATTAAATTTATTGACTCATTCTTATATACCCTCGTCGATACTTTTCCTCAAAATCTTTTATTTGGAAAAAAATATTATTATAAATATATTATATAATCTAGTCGATATTTAATATATTAAATAATATTATAAATTTTAATTATATTTATAAAAATAATATAGAAAAATATGTATGTTATACATGATTATAAAAAATAGTTTAAACAAAACTCAATCAATAACGTAAACAATATACATATTATAATCAAATTTAAATAAAAATTTGATTAATTTAACTAGAAAAATTTCGACCGATAAAATAAGATTTGTATCCCATTTCTTATTTTTATTTTTAAATATTTTTTATTCAGCTGCAGTGATTACAGTAGTATCTGTTTTAGAATATACTCTCAACCATTGGACATTGATCGCTAATTAATTGGTGTTCGAATACGTGACCTTCAAGAATAACAACCGTTCCTTTAACCGATTAAGCTAGATGGCTCGTGCTAATTCAAAGATCAATGTCCACAGGATATATTAAAAAAACATTTACGAGATAGTCGAATTTATTGAATGTTTTAAGTTTACCAAACAATTTATTTTAAAATTATAAATTTAAAGTGATTATAAATTTTAGACACGAAATCCATTATTTATACAAGCAAAATATATTCAAATACAATTTCCGAACACTTAGTGAAATTTAATAAACAAATTGAAGGAGGAAACATGGAAAAAATTTGTCTAAAAATAGTTAATTTTTATAAAAATGTAAATTATACAAATTATCCTTGAACTTATTAAACTATTACATGATGGTCACTATATATTATAAAATAATTACGAATTTCAGGAAGTTTATGAATCATTTTGCAACAGTCTGATAAAATATGAAAAATAAAAAATAATTATTTTAATGTAAAAAGATCATTTTTTATTTTTCAAAATTTTAGTGACCAAATTGATTATTTTCTCTTAGTTTACGTTGTTTATGTACTTTATCCAAAAATTTCAAGCTAAAGTTTTTTTTGGGCCTTTAAAAGTGTGTAAATCTAAGCATGTCCAAGAATAATCTGGCTTCAATTTCCTTTTAGCCCAAAACTCAACCTAAAAATGTAACCCTAAAAATGAGAAATCAGTATATTTGCTAGGTTAGATTGGCCGCCTCCTAATTCACCATCATCTTCTTCTAAACAGAGATCGGGTATTCTCATCTTCAGCAGCAGCCATGGTACTATCTTTATCTCTTTCCCCTTATTTTCCTTTATCGTTTCTGCATCTATTTTGGATCTCTTCCCCATACAAAGGTATTTATAAATAGAACTAATTTAATAGGGTAACGATCGTCTGAGAACATTTGGGTGGAGAGAAATGGAAAGTGAATTTTGGGGATTTCTTTTCTTTTTTGTTATTTATGGAGAAATTGCTTTTGTTTATCTGCCCTTTATTATAGTCTGTAGTATTTCCCAGAACATTACTAGTAGAGATGTAGATTTTATTTGAAATCTGAAAAGTGGCCATCTGGTTGGAATTGATTTTAGCATTGGGTGTTTCTCAGAACTGCCAATGTGAAATTAGTTGATGAGTTTTCAAAGTGAGGGTAAGTTTCGTTTGTGGCTGAACTGCTTGTTTCTTGATGTTGATTATGTCTTTATGAGGAAAATGTAGTGCTAAATTTATCTGTTTTCGATTTTGTTTTGAGAATACAGTACTTGGTATTGCAGGTGAATGTACCTAAGACAAAGAAGACGTACTGCAAGAGCAAGGAGTGCAGAAAGCACACCTTGCACAAGGTTACACAGTACAAGAAGGGTAAGGATAGTTTGGCTGCTCAAGGGAAGCGCCGTTATGATCGCAAACAATCAGGTTATGGTGGCCAGACCAAGCCAGTGTTCCACAAGAAAGTAATTCCTTTTCGCTGATCTTTAATTACTTGGTTGCTGTTTAGTTTAAATGTAGAAAAGATCAAGAATCTTATGCTATGTCTTCTGATTCTAGTTTGTAAGCTGTGTTTGGTCAATTCTTTTTGCCTTGAGGTACCAAGCATTCTGTATATGTTTAGTTGTGATTTGAAAATATCAAGAATCTTATGCTGTATCCTTCTGATACTAGTTAGTAAGAGATATTTTAGTTAATATGTTTTGTCCTTCTGATTATTGATATTTTCCGAAGCACGGAGCATTTCGTATATGTTTAGTTTTATTACAAAAAGATCAAGAATCTTATGCTATATCTTCTGATGCTAGCTAGTGTGGGCTTTAGTTAAATTCTGACTACTGCTATTTCTCGGCATTATGCATATGTACCGACTCCGTGGTTTGAATAGGCAAAGACCACCAAGAAGATTGTGCTGAGGCTACAATGCCAAGGTTGCAAGCACGTCTCCCAGCATCCGATCAAGGTTGGTCTCATCGAAAAATTTCCTGCAGACCAATGTGTTCTATTCTTGAGCTAATTTGTTGGGTACTGTTTTTGCAGAGGTGCAAGCACTTTGAAATTGGTGGAGACAAGAAGGGGAAGGGAACATCTCTGTTCTAAATGTTGCTATTCATATCATGTCAGATCATATGTTTTGTTGGGAACATTAAGACTTTCATGGAATTTTAGTTGATGTTTGATTTTTGTTTTCCTGATATTGTTTTTTCTTCAAGTACTTATGGGGTATTATTTAATGGGGTATTATAAATGACATTGTGATTACTCTCTGCCTAATTAAAGTTGAAAACCTTTAATCTAAATCCTTAAATCATAAAATCCTTAAAACTAAAACTCTTAAATTCTAAAGCTAAATTTTATTGAATAAAAATTTAATTGATTAAAGTTCAGTGATCATTTGTAAACTTTACTCTTAAATTACAGAGAATGTAAGAATTATTATAATAATAAAATTTTATTCTTTAATTAGAAAGGATATAAAATATTTTTATTCTTTAAAATTTTAAAAATAATTAATTATATATTATGATATATAAAAATAATAATATTTACCGTATAATTGTTCCTAACGTAATTAGCACTAATGGGAGAATTTAGACTATACATTTAAATTAATGAAATTTATAATTTTTGAATATTTTAAAGTAACTACATATATAATGTATGAGCAGCTGCTGCAAGAGATTTAGCTCTTTCTTACAGGCTACAACCAAGTGTTGAAAATCCCTAGCCACTTTTAATTTGGGCGTTGTTCCTTCCCCATTTCCGAAACCCCTAACCAGATTTCGTGTTAGAGGCAGCCATGAGGTTCTTAATTTCAAACACCAAACGCCTCATTTCTAGCACCGCCTCCGCCGCCACCCTTTCCCGTTCATACCCCCGAAACTACAGCTTGATACCGATGGTGATCGAGCAATCTTCCCGCGGCGAGAGGGCTTACGACATTTTCTCTCGTCTTCTCAAGGAAAGGATCGTCTGCATCAACGGACCCATCAACGACGACACCGCCCACGTTGTTGTCGCCCAGCTCCTCTTCCTCGAATCGGAAAACCCATCCAAACCTATCCACATGTACCTCAACTCCCCTGGCGGCCATGTCACTGCAGGTCTTTCCTTTTTTGCACTCTTTCCTATTTCGAAAATTACCCAATTCTATCATTATTTTCGATAATCTTGTCTGTGTTGGTCTTGGTACAGGTCTCGCAATTTATGATACGATGCAGTACATTAAGTCTCCAATCAATACAATCTGTTTGGGGCAAGCTGCATCCATGGGTTCTCTCCTTTTAGCTGCTGGAGCAAAGGGTGAAAGGCGGTCCCTCCCCAATGCCACCATCATGATTCACCAGCCTTCTGGTGGATACAGTGGCCAGGCTAAAGATATGACCATCCACACTAAACAGATTGTTCGTGTTTGGGATGCATTGAATGCTTTGTATTCTAAGCATACAGGCCAACCCATTGATGTAATTCAGAAGAATATGGACAGGGATTATTTTATGACCCCTGAAGAGGCTAAAGAGTTTGGGTTGATTGATGAAGTTATTGATCAAAGGCCAATGTCTCTGGTCACCGATGCTGTTGCCAGTGAAACTAAAGATGGCAAAGATAAAGGGTCCAATTAGGATTGGAGGCAGTAAGCTATTTCTTGATCAACTGTTGCTATTCACCATTCTCATGGTTAACTGTTTTTGTACCTGTTGATTGATTTTATGCGTCTGGAATTAATTTCCAAGATTTAGGGAGCTTGCTAGCGAATATTTCCGTCAGTACATTTATGAAATCATAGGCATAAAGTTTTGCTGGCCAAGATTTTTATTTATCTTTTAGGGGTATGCACTTTAGTGGAAAAGTAAACATGAGTGGATGTTACTTTATATATTTGATGCATGGTTAAAGGCTCTAGATATGAGGCTATGATGATGGTTTTCTTGTTTTGATGTCCCAAGTTTGGGTAAGCTAACGTTTGCTCGAGAATCAGTAAAGAAAACGGAATTTGACGTTTAACTGTTAGACATCATGCTCTGATGTCTTTAAATACCTTCAACATGATTATAATATTTAGTTTATGCTCTCCCAATTTATCCTTCATTCACACATTTTTCTTGCAGCTCTTGTTGGTTTTGCAAATATTTTCTCTAAATTATCTGCTTAGTGGTGTCTGAAAATTAAGCCAAAATCCTGGCTTGGTACCATTCATTTTAGTCTTCATGTGATGTGTAATGAAGCTTCCTACCGATTCTTTATCTCTGGACTTGAATTTTCAAATGTTGGTTACATAGGAGTTCTTTCAAGCTCATTATGCAGTAGTATATATGTTAGTTACTTAGTGCAAGACATCCTGAGTTTCTTAGCTTCTTAGGGTTCTATGCGAAAGACAAACATATTGAAGCAAGTAAGCAACTATTAGGCAAGAGCTTTGATTATATTCGAGTTTTTGAAATTAGACTCAACCAAGCGGCATCACAAACTGTATGATGCCAACTCCATGATTTATTCACGTTTCTTTTTAGGGCTAAACAAGGATGGTTGACTGTTGGCACAACAAAATTCAACATTAATTTCTCAGTTCCTGCTGATATTGGTATCTTTTTCTGTCCCATTCCTGATTATAATCATAGGTATGCAAAACTGGGCACTATTTATAGACATTCATTGAATTTCAAGGCTCTGGATTATGACTGCTGGTGTTATTATCGATAGAAAACTAAATATTTGTATTATGGTGCAAATAAGATATGAGGTGCATACGTGATCTGTGTAGAGTTAGAGAATAGTAGTTCGTCGGCAGTAGTTTTCTGAACGGTGATTTTGCTCATTGCTATTTGCTATTAGTTGGATACCTCACAACTCTAGTTTAGCTTTGATCTTTAAATGTGAGTAAGGGAAGCTAATCCAGTGCGGGTTTTTTTTTAACGAGGGGACATAGGTTTCGGCAATGCCTGCTGTTGGAACTGCTTCAAAATCAGGCGTTCATGTTGCAGGTTTACACTTTAGTTTATATTATCTGTGTATTTGTCCATTCCTCATCGAGCTATAGCTAATAATTAATAAAACAATCCAACAAAGTGACTGGATTTCAACTCTTGAGTTACATTTGCTCAATTCCCTAGCTAATTTCCTAAATGGTGTTATGAGGGAATGATTGAGAATCCTAAAATGGTTATAGTTGCTCATTCTCTCTCACTAATTTCAACCCCATATTTGATCGCCGCACCGAGAGTGTCAAACCGGAAAGCCGGATGTTTGATGAAACTGGCACCGGGTATCGACCAAGAGTGCATCAGTAGTCCAGTTGAGGATATACTACGACATTTTAAATATTTAAGGGTTAAAATTTAAACTTAAATAAGAACGCTTGTAAAATAATTTCTTGTACACTTTGAAATTTTAAAATCCATACAAAAGAGTAAACTATTAAGCAAACATGAGAGATTTAGAAATAAGATGTTAAAAAATGAGTAAAAGAAATACATAAATACATCTAATTTCATCTTAATATTATTACTTAGATTTAATTTTCTTAATTGAATTGATACCACTTACTCGAGTAGTCATATTAACTTTAGACATAGGCAGAGTATAAAACTGTATAACGCATCTCAATGAATCGAATGGTGGTTATACCAAATTTTGTTGACGCATCGAATGGTTTTTTGTTGTGTTTATATACAGGACAAATACAATATAAGACGTACACAAATCAAAGGAGGAAAACCCCAAATAAATGTTACTACTGAGCTTTTGTAACTGTGTTTCTGAATATGTGCCTTTGAAATCCCCAAATAAATCCCAAATGACTAGGATTAGAGGCCATGAATAACAAATAACTTCTTAAAGAACTCGAGCTTTTCATGGCCGGAATATTCTGATCGTTTTCTTTACCTCGATTCGACAGAATGGACACCGTGAAACTGCAGATGAGCATCTACGACAAAGCACATGGCCACAAGGAACTATTGTCACGTCGACTTCGTTGCTCAAACAGACCCGACAAAGCCATGCTGCTTTTGCTGTATCAGCTTCTTTTACGGCTACATTAAGTTTTTCCTGCAGAACGGGTTGGTAACATTAATAAATCCAACATTGGCGGACAAAACTGTGTGATTCAATGGACAGAAACTACGATGCTGAAATAAGGCATTTGAACATAGCAAAAACTCAACCTGTTCAAGCAAGAGAGCTGTTCGGGATTCTTTTAATTGTTCTTGAAGGGTTACAGTTTGCTGCAGTAGCGACTGCTTCTCCACATCCATGTTGAGTCCAGCTGCAGACAGCATCTCATTAACTGCCTGAACCAGTTCTGCAGCCGATACTCGGCCATACTGCAGCTCTTTAATAGGCTGTGCATTAAAGAATAAGAACACCCGATTAGCTGCTAATGATTACCATGAACAAGGATATAATTTGCTTAAATCCAATAATCATATTTCAAGTATCACAGGAGGAAACTAATACTGAAGGTAGCAAGCCAAAGATCCAAACCTGAGAAGATTTTCTTCTGCCTCTTTCAGAACTCTCCGGCATCTCATTGCGAGTCCTGTTGCCAGTTACAAAGGGATTATCCTCAGGCAAGATTGCTGAGGATGCACTGCTTCCCAATGATACACTTCTAAATGAGAAAACCTGAGAGGAAAGAAGAGATTCAGTCTTTCCTGGTACTGTTTCTACCTTGAACCTATAGAGGGCTTGGCCTGCTGAAGGTCTGACATCCTCTGGAACTCTACCATATTTCAACTTCTCTCCATCTTGAGTCCGCCAAGCTACTATTTCTCCCCTATAAAATGGTCTCGATGGGTGAAGCTGTACTTGAAGAGCATCTTGAGGCATTATCTCTTTGCCCATCAAATTGCTACTTGTGGTTTCAATTTCTTCTCTCTTGTCAGAATGAAGTTTCAGAATGTCAACAATTGCAGCTTCAGATCCTTCAGGACATGAAAACAAAGATCCTATAGGCAATGGAATGGGGGATCCTAAAACCTGGCTTACAACAGTTGAAACAACATCAAGAACAGAGATGTAAGCTGGAGGCTCAGCAACCAAAATACAGCCTTTAGACTGGTCGACAAAGTAGAGAGTCCGATGTCTAGCCCCGTTCTCCCACTCTGGAATTATAGAATCCTTAGATACAAGGGTAATATCTTGAGACCTTGATAGCAGCCAGAAACGGGTATGAAGGCACTTAACGAACTGCAGCTTGTCTGCAATAAATTCTAGAGAACTATGTATAGTTCCCAACTCCAAATTTTTAATTACTGGAGCATAACCAGTTATACTATTTATAAGAGTCCAAACAGCAAACAGGAAGGATCTGCTCAAGAGCTTCTCTCTGATAATAGCTAATGAGATGGAACCAATAGCATCCAAAGTCTCCAAGTTGCCTTCATTATCAAGTTTCTGCAAGCACAAGAATATAAAATGAATGAACTCAAATGCTCTAATATTTTAATTGTAGGAGACTACGAAAAAACACCGAAAAGGTCAACGGAACAAGATCAGAATACCTCTATGACAACTTCAGATAGCTTTTTGATGCCTAAGAATGTACATATTCTCTCAGGAATATTTGGGTGAACAAATCTTAACCTAGAAGTGTCAATATGCTTAACAAATCTAGAGCCATATGAATCAATGTAGACACACGTTTTTGCATGAATGAGTCTGCAACCATCATCTGGGATTATAGCATCTGATTTCCGGTCAGGCCTATCAATCATATTTGCCTCAACTGTTCCATCACAGACAAAATATAGAATTTCCATCACAGCACGGAGTTCATTTGGATTTAACCGCTGATATCCACATGCTTGCTGCAGATTTAACAGAAGCTCATTCGCAGAATCAACAGATAGCACGTCCTGAAGTCCTAAATCCTTGAGAATCTTCATAAAAGGAAGATAGAGAGAAGGAAGCTCAAATGCAAATGGTGCCAAATTAATAGTCAAACGTGCAAAAAGCGAGTTAGCAGCAACAAGGCGTGTTCCGTTGGCAGCAGGCAGAAATGCTAACCCTTGCAGCTTTGCTATATCTGCATAAGCGAAACTTCCATAATTATAGTCCACATATAACCATATAATTCAACCAGAGTGATGTGCAAAAGGTAAACTTACATAAACCAAGATTCAATGAACTTATCAGTATAATTAGGTAATTATTTTATGCACAGGAGGTGGAAACAAAAAGTTTCCACAAGCGTCTTAGTTTTAGTTGTTTAGGGACTCTATTTAGGGTTTAATGTTTAGGGGTTTAAGTATATGAGTTTTGAATTTAGGGGGGCACGGTTACAATTTATGGTTTAGGGTTAAAATTTAGGGTTTATAGGTTTAAACCTAAATCTCTAACCATATTACCATAAACCTAAACCCTAAATTCTAAACCCCTACACTTAAACCCCTAAACCCTAAATAGGGTCCCTAAACCTTAAAACTAAGGCATTTGTGGAAAATTTTTGTTTCCACCACCTGTGCATGGGATATTTTCCCTAATTATATTAGTATGAAAAAAATGAGGGACACGGTACTAACTACTATTATTACCAACCAAATTGCTGTAAGTAAAAAATATAAATACATTGATGTTCTAAAAGAAATTAAAGAAATTGCTATAAATCCAATCCATTTAGAGATACTTGACAGCATAAGAACATAGCAACCTGAAGAAGAGAGGGAACCCCAGATTTTATCCAAATACTTCAAAACTTCGAGAGAAGCATCATCAATGGTCATCATGCCTGATGCAGTAGGCCAATGAGCAAGAGTGTCTTCACCACCATTTTTCCCGATAATCTGTCAAATTTTTGTTAATTGTGTTTCTGACATGCAAGTGCGTTCGGATTAAAACAGGGGGGGGGGGGGGATGTGAAGTTTCATACCTGCAGATGTTTTAGTACCATGGCAAAGGACGGAGGACTTCTCAAGTGCAGTGCCCCCCATGAATATTCAGGAGGAATAACATTTTGTCTAGAGAGTATAGGAGCACAGCTCCAAGACAGAGGCCAGTCCTTTGGTATAATCGCGTCACTATAGGAAGCAAGAACTCTCTTCACACCCACATTAGGCAGTCCTAATTCAGCAGGTACGCAAGAAATATTCCCTAGGAGATTACAGAAGTTATTTCCATAAAGGACAGCGAAGTTTGTAAGCACAGCTTCAATAACAGATCCAGCCAAAGTCCACACCTCCATAGAGACTTCACCATGACAGGGGGTCACATCTGTCTCAAAATCATCAAAATCCCCAGTAGACTTCATGCACTCACTTCCAAGAAACTCTACCCTTTTGGCACATTCAAGTATCACATCAGCTTCTGTAGCAGTTCGAAGGCCCACCTTCCGTAGAATACGAAGCCACCCCTCTGTACTAAACCTTTCACCTGGAAATTTCTTCCTCTCACCTGAAAACACTGATGCTAGTAAAGCATCCCCAGGATCAAACAAATCCTTAGGCTTGTATACATCAGAAGAAAATTCATCAGCATTACGAACAAACTTAGTTTCCCTTAGAGCTTCAACTACAGAAGAATCAACTTGGAGGTCTTGCCAATTTGTATAAAGATATATCAGTGTATCTTCTCGTTCATTCTGAGGTTTTTCTTCGAAATGAGGCAGACCAAACCTTACCAGAATTTGTTGATCATGCAACTGAGGGACCCCAAGAGCATAGAGTAGAGAACATTCAATTGAATCTGTTGAATAAGCCAGACAGTGCTCATGGCATGGTTTAAGGAATGAACTTGATGAGATTATACAATGTTCTTGGTTGTTTAATCCTGTGAATGAACCCAAAACCGTTCTGTAGATGGGCAATGAGCGCAACACTTCAAGTTCATCTCTTCCATATCCGGACCCGTTACTGGAGAAATCGAGAGCAAAAAGTTTAAGAAGTTCATCTCGATCAGCAGCAGAAAACAATGTGAGTTCAGGAAAAAAGCCAGCTCGTTTAGTTGCTACAAGCTTGGAGGCAATAACTTGCCCTAATGATTGGCTGGACGCAGGAAGCAAGTTGCAAGGGATAGCACAATCCATGAATGCAACATCAAAAACAGGGATATGGCACTGATTCAACAACGATACCAACCAGGGGTAACGTTTTTTAAAAATTTCAAAAGCTAAAATATACTGTTGAATTGAATCAGACTCAGAAGTTTGGTTGACAGAAATTCCAGTCAGATCACATTGGCTTGCAGCTGCATCCATGGCACCATTCTCAGATATTGGACCTGTAACTGGAGGTGGAATGAAGACCAGATGGCGATCCCTTACACGACATAAAATTGGCCTACCAAGATATGCAGGAACTAAAGGCCAATCAAAAAAGAGAGATAGGTCTTCCGTTGAACCAAAAAAGCTTTTCCAAAAGGTTCTAATCCATTCAGGGGAAGGACCACCTTCACCACCAAAACCTGATGAATTCTCCCAGGAAAACCAGGGAGCCAAGTTCGACTCCATAACATGATTGACCCAGTTCTCATGAAAAAGTAGTCTCATATGAGTAGCCATCAAGTGAAATGAGAAACTCTTCAGTTTAAGTGCTGTTTGAATGGCATGTTTTGAAAAAATTTCAGCTAAAATTGATCTATCTAACACTTTTGGGTGGACAAATTTTGCTGCTAAAGGCCTCATCAACAGCTGCTGCTCCTTGTTTCCCAACCAAAGTTCAGTCACCCCCAAGCGTGCTAAATGATTTGTTGCAGTTGGACATGGTAAGCGTTTGACCTCAGCAGCTATGGATAAAAGTTTCAGGTCTCCATTACCATTCCTGCTATTACTGCTACTGGCTCTATCGTCCCTCTGACCCAAGGTTCCAGCCCTACCAATATCCTCCACAACTCCTCGACCAAAATCAAATAAAGCCTTCCCCAAATTTGTTACCATTTCAAGTGCATCACCTGAAATGGGTGCATTCTGAGAGGATGAGCCATGATAAGTCCGGACATTAGACACTGGTACTGAGTCAGATCCGATACCCGCTTCATTGGTGACTCTAATAAAAGCATTTGGGTTAATGGGATCTACTAACATATCATCTCCATGAGAATCAGATGATGACGGCAACTGAATATCAGATAAGCAGTACTCAAGAACATCTACAAAAGTATCAACAGATCGAAGAACAATAGAAGTGGATGAAACCTTCAATAGATCACGGACCATTTTAGGTTTAATTTCTCGAACTGTAATTCCCACAGAATGGATTTCATTCACCAACTCCCACGGTACTGAAAACACCTGATAATGTTCCTTTACAAAACTACAAACGGTAGCGGGAAGCAAATTGCCACCCACCCCATTGCCAGGCTGGGACAGAAACATACCTTCTTCAGCCTTGACTAAATTTCCCGAGTACAGCTGCCAAACTGGAAGGTCAACCAGGCGGGAGTAGAAAGGCCTTATAACTTGTTCAATCAGGCAATCCCAATCAGCTTTAAGCACTTCAGCTGATGATAATTTACTATCACCATCGCCCCCATCACTTGATACGTAACCATTAGACCTTGGCCAAAAGGAATAAATTTGATCTCCGTAAGCCTTCAAAGACAAAGCAACTGCCTGACTGGAACTTGAATCAATACTAGAAGTTGAAGGATCTCTCCTTACTTTCTGCATTTCCACTACCAGTTCTATGTAGGAATCACGGACGCAGGACATAAGTTCTCCATTCCAAGCTTCAATCAACTGATCTCCAGCATCAGGCCGCACCTCATGAAATCCATCATTATTTTGGTATTTAAAAAGACAACGACCACTGTTGTGGCGCACAAGGAAACATCCAAGAATAGTGACAGGCAATGTTATAACACCAGACAGAGGAAGAGGAGTCATGATGGAGCTTGTATGATGAACATTAGTTGGATGGCCATTGCGGGATATATGTGCAGCAACTCCAGCAACAGGTGTCAAATTGTAGGCTAAATAGCGCCTAAGAACAAATATGACGACCATGTCAAAGAACATCATGATACTGCAGATATTTCTTAGGGATCAAGAACAAAAAAGGATACATGTAGACTATATGCTAACTTCTTTTATTCTGAATAAAGAGAACAATTCGAACTATTGCAAACAAACAAAAGAAACACAGCATATTTATAGTTTAAGCAGTGAACGAAGATTAAGGGATGAGGAGAGGAGTTGAATGTTACATTAGTTATAAATCATTCACAGATCAGAGAATAATACCCAAAAAACAGTTTACTTTCAGCATACCTATCAAGAGCCATGTTTCTAGTCTGCCCAGATCCCAAGCTGAGCACAACAAGCCATCTATCCACAAATCTAGTTCCTTTTTGGAATAAGTTCACATCGATCACATGCAATTTCACAGCAGCATTTAAGCTGCTAAATAACCTGGATATTTGAAATTTCCTCCACCTTTTTTCAGAAAATGGATTCCTCAAGATGGCTGATGATGGATCAATAAAAACAGAATAATCCTGACAAAGCTGTGTACTTCCTTCCTCCCATGTAGAAACTGACACCTGAATGTTTGAATTTAGATGATGATTTATGTTTTAGAAGAAAATGGTACAAGAGCATATATCATCACATAATTCCATATTTCTTCCCTAACATAAAAAGGACCAGAATGATGCAGTGGCACTTGGCCAAGTAATTACAGTCCCTAGCAAAGAAGAGCTTGGGTATCAAAATGAAGAACACCTTGTTGGACTTCTCAGGCCACCAACTCCTTCGTGAATAACAAGGCTTGGCAAAATGAAGAAGGGAAGTGCAATGCTAGGCCAGAAAAGTCCATTTTTCAGTGGAAAAGGAATACAAAGGTGAAGAATCTTTACCTGCAAAACTGACTTTAAGAAAATAAGAATCCTTGAGGCCTGCTCCAAAAATCTGTCAATTATTTTATTTACTCTATTCAATCCCAATTCAAATCCATCTTTCAAGCATTCTGGTGATAGAGGCATGCGAATGATTGTAGAGTCTGATGATGACCATGGCATCTTTTGATCAATCAGCAACGGAGCAAACTGATCACGAAATCTTTCAGTTAAATTGGTACCTGCAAAAGAAAAAAAAATGCATTTCAAGCTGCTTGCACAGGTAGGCAAAGATGAAATGGTAAAATTTTCAGAAAAGCATCTAAAACTTGGGAGAGTATGTGATCTAAGAAAGGAGGGCGTATGGAATAAGAAAAGGCAATCATTAAGGCTAAATCAATCATTATGAAATAATTAGCTCATAAATCTTTCATCCAAATGATATACTAGGGCTTATGAGTAGAACTGTTCAATCTCAATAATGAATGACCCTATGGTAGTCAAAACACAAATAAAAAAATCTATTTTCTGATAGCAAAAGCATACCAAATCAAGCATAAGAATAAAAAGGGAGAAAATGAAAATGAAAGAAAGAACTTAATTACCGATCAAAGAAAACATTTTTGCTGCCGGAGCCTGACTTGACGGTGCAGAAAGTGCCACCCCACGAGGATCGAACATATAGAAATAACCGCCAGAGACGATAGACAGGAGATCACAAATGAAGTAACAACTTAGCAATCCCAGACCATAGTTTAGAGTATTAGCACGAAGTCTCCATGGAGGGATCAGCTGAAGACCACTTATCTCCTCTCTGTTCAAGCTGACCCCTTCAAGAATAGCCACCAAAGCAGGCCCTTGAAATTCAACTACCCTCAGCAAGTAAAACAATAATCAGAAAATCATTCGGTTGAAAACCAAAGACAAAGCTGGGTAAGTTGTTTCAGAAAATGGACTGCAAAAGATCAAATACAATAATAAACTCATTGAAAGAGAAAATGCTGATTACTTTTACCACAAAAAGTTGCACCCGACCATTTTAGAAATAAATGACTTTGTTGACAGATTTTCAAAGCTGTAGCACCCTTCCAAGAATGTTATAAGTTAATTTTCATTCTAATCCTTGGGGTCCATGATTTATACAACACTTGCAACCATACAAAAAAACATCTACCATTGCTTAATCAACCAAATCTAAGCAGTGTGACTAAAGAAACATTTAAATGCAAATTCCTTATTCTCAAGGGAAAAAGCCCCATATCACATATTCAACAAATTTAGAACTATATTCCTTACCTAAGTTGTGCTGCAGCAAAGACTGGCGAGGGTGCTCCCTCTTGTCAAATATTAGGTGCAGCTTCTTAGCTTTACAGCAATCTGCCAACTCAAGTAGGTCAAACAACAAAAATTCATTGTTTCCATAAAGAGAGAGAAGTTCACTTATTCTAGCGAAGTCCATGCATGGCAGATCTTTAGTCATATCTTCGCTTACTAAAGAGAGACAGCGGAGGGATTTTACACCCAACCTATCAGCTAAATCATTGTTGATACTTGGATGTATAAAACATTTCCCGGACAGGGCACTATTTTCAATCCAAGGTGCATCGTTATACACCAGCTCCCCAGCAGACACCAAAACACCAAATGAATCAGGAATTAGCAGAGGAGTATTAGAAGCCTCAAAAAATGGTTTATCTGATGAACAGTCAGCGATGGCTTCAAGGACACAATTGACAAAACTCAATTGATCAGCTGATAAAGGAAGCCCCTTCAAATCATTCTGTAGGCGTTGTAGAACATGGAAATAGTCCCAAATATCAAAACTGAGCCTGACACCTAATTCCAGGAGTAAATCTCTAAATTCTGCCAGCTCTGATGGGACAACATACAAATAAGGAGTAAATTTCACAGGAGAATCAAATGCAAGTGCATTTGGCGAAACAAAATCATCTCCAATCCAAACCCAGGAGACACCATCCAAAGCTGATTTCAACACAATAAAATCATCAGTACCAACATACTCTTGCAATTTAGTGTAAAGCATTGGGATGCCATGCTGCAGTTCAGTGTCAAAATCAGGCTCCACCAAAGAATGTAGCTTCAGATGGCAGTAGGACTTAGACAGCTCTATTAATTGCGTGGAAAGAACATTTATGTTCAGCTGATCCAACCAACCAAGTCTGTTTTGTACATATAATGAGTCACATTGACCATCAAGAATATGCATAGTTGAGGACACCATCCACATCTGCGATTTAGGTCTCACAATGCTCGAGCATCCTAGATGGCTAGTAGGTTTTAACCATGGAAGCCCTTGCAAAGGGGGATTGACACGAACTGGGCACCAAGCAATGGTTTTCATTTCAGACCAAAAATCTTCTTCAGGCATATCATCCATGAAGTTGCCTATAACATTGTTAATGTCTATATCATCCTTACAACTGGTTTCCTCCCTATGAGGGAAGTTGACAGCAACTTGATCACCATCAACAACATCACTATTCTGATAAAATTGGTCACCTGGCATCTCATTGTCATTGCCTTCTAAAGCAGGATAATTTCTTTGAAGCTTGTCCGAGATTACCTGTTGTACATCACCTTCTCTCTTAGGTGAAAGCTTATATGCAAGAGCATCTAAATAGAGAAGCAACTTCCTACCATAAGTTGCTGCTTCTGGGTCCCCAGATTCATGCAGTATAGAAATAGATCTAGCACAATCAAGAAAACCAATAAAACCCAAAGTCCTTCTAAGTCCAAGGTTGACTAAAGTGTCTAAAGTTTCAGGATCTGAGAACTTCTCGGAAGGAAAGAAAACTTCATTATGAAGTAACCTTCGTAGCTCAGGGACTCGAGGATCATAAAGCCTGAAAAGAGTATAACAGTGAGGAATTAATAACATGGGATCCTTCAAGTGATGCTAAAAACAAATCATCAAACATGTGGATTTCTTGCAGAAACAAAAGCCCCTAGTTTGAGTGAATGGGTGGAAAGAAACATACTATGGTAACATTACTAATTAATTGGCCTAAATGAAACCTTGCAAACTGCAGGAGATTAAAAATCATGGATATTGTTTGGAAACAAATAAGATAAATAAATAAACCTGGATGGAGGCTGCCAAGAACCATTTGCTGCTAGAACAAAAGGTGTTGTGGAGAGTGCAGATCTGATGGAGATGTCTTCGTCAACTAGAATCTTTATATCATGTAAAATGGCAGGAACAGCTCCCTGCCGTGAAAGGAATTCTGACATGTGACTAAGAACATAACTTTTATAGAACTCCACCTTTGATGGCTCTTTAATATCCAAATACCTTGCAAGAATGATTCTCTCTCTTTCTGATTCTGCACGCACAAAATCATCATTTAGCATATCCTCACGAATGCCATTGGGTTTTAACCATTTAACAGGATTATTCAGGCTGACTAATTTTCTAGTTCTATATGACTCGAACATCGGGATATATTTAATGATGTCAATATGTAAGTCTGTTATATGCTCCTCATGGTACCACTTCGACTGCAAAATATAACTACGAAGTTCATGCAGCTCTCCTTCCGATGCATCAGTGAAAAGCCCCTCAATGCTCTCCATTTTACCATTTCCAGCCACTGCTAGAACTGCATTTAATATTCCACTTGCTGTTGGAGACTGAACAAAGAGCTCTAGCTGTGGATGTTGTATTTCCATGTCTTGTCTTAAAAATAAACAACCAACTTTTAGCAACAAAGTGGACATGTTCTCACTCCACCCATCATTTTTAATCACATTGGAACTTTTAACTAGCTGCAAAAGATAATTGTCATCAACTGGCAGTATCGGCCACTTAGAAAATATTGAGAGGTCATCACAACATGAATTCAAATAGCTCCACAGCAACTTCATCCATTCCAAACTTGGGTGGCCTTGATGACCAGGAACCCACCTTACCATTTTAGCAAGCTGCCAATCAGCTGGAAGTAGCTTCAAAAACAGCTTTTCAAGCAAATGGCATGATAGAAAAGAAATATTTGATTGCTCACTTTGGGCCATATCACATAGTTTGCTATGAACCACTTCAGAAAGCTCACAAAAAACCAATCGCTGTGGAAGTAAATCCTTGAGAAGACCATACTCATCTCCCTTTGCAATATAGATTCTTTCACCAGCTCCATTCTTCTCAAATGTTGTAAATGAGCCATCCGCAAGAGGTAACAAAGGTAAACCAAACAAACAATCAGCTTGAACAGGAATTTTTAAGTCAAGCAAGCAATATTCAAGGGACAAGATCACGGCATTCCTGTCCTTTAAAGCACGTTTTCGCCTAGATAACAGAGACCTTAAAAGCTCAGGTGTCAGATAATGTAATAATGGGCAAACCTCCATGAATCGCTCTACAACTGGTTTGGGAACATTTGCAAGAGGTAGACCAGCATCACATAATGCCTCAACAAGCTCATGAGCTTTATGGAAGGTAAAATCAGGAAAAATAGCTTGTTTTGTTGAAATCCACTGACCCCCTCTAGCTTTTGTATACAATATACGAAGTCCAAACTCAGCAATGAAAATATAAAGTTTCCGAACCGCAGATGCCCATGGCTCCACTCCCATTGTTGTTGGCCAAAAGGAAAAGAACAACTCACAGGGACCAATCAGCGAACCGATTTTCTCAAGCAAGTGACCATATGCAGGAGCAACAACATCTTCAAGCAAGTAAATATTCCAGTCTGACCGTTTTTTCCCACCACCAGCCATATCATTACCAAACCAGATATCCCTACGATTTGAGGACAACTCAAAATATGCATTAACATGTGCTGGAAGACCAGTGCTGATCGGCAATGGCAAAAAGCAGAAAGCACGCCCCTCAATGTTCTTCCTATCTTGAATGGAAGCAATAGAACGTTGAAAAATATCACCAGCAAAAGTGTTCTCCCGGCTAAAGACATCACATATTTCCCCATCCACTTTAACAGACTGTATATGTGCAGCAACACAAGCCCAGGGGATCGATTTATGAATCTTGTCACCAGCAATTGCACTGTTGGTTTTAGCCCGTCCATTGCCTAAACATTCACCAGTTATCCAACAGTGTGACACAATACCAGATGAGTTCTGTTCGGTCACCACAATCTTCTGACATTTATGTGGCAAATCTCTATCTATAGACTTACTCAATTTCGTCAACAATTGTTCTTTATCCATTCCACCATGTTGTTTTGCATCAATGAGTCCAAACATTTGATGTGAAGCATCAGAAAGCAATTGTGGATCACTGATGCAACTTCTCTGCACACGATGCATAAGTTGCATTTCATGACCAGCTCCTTCCTTCACAAAAATGGAGACGGACTTCACATTGCGAAGAAAAAGTAGAGCATCTGAAACAACAGCAGTGAACGAAGAAAAGAGGGACATGACATCCTCAGGGGAATATCCTTCTTTTTTAATCTGACTACGTGATGCAACACTAGCACTCCTAAGTGGAAAACGGAAAAGAGTGCCAGGAAAAAATTGCTGCAAATCACAGCCAAAATATAGAAATGGAGAAAATTGATCAGGAAACTGTTCTAAAACCTTTCTCCCGACAAATTTAATTCTCAGTCCAGGGTGGGATGGAGAGATCCCTGGCAAATTACTAGCGTGAGGATCAAACATAACGATATTTTCCCCAGAAACAAATGCTGGAATGTCTGTGAAATGATAGACACAATTAAAGCCCAGACCAAATCTTCCAATGGCGAAAGGCTTTTCAAGTTTGCTTTCCTGACCAATACGAGATATTGCATATAAATCTTGTGGACTAAATACAGAATCATTAAAGCAGTAAAGGGCAGGGCCTTGCCAGTCAGCCATTTCAGGAGAGAGAATAGAAGATGTTCCATATTGAGTTTTATCCAAAAGAAAGATCACTTCAGAAGCTCTTGCATCTTCAGCGTTTTGAACCAGCTCAAAGAGAACTCCAGGTCCATCAGCATACATCTCAAGTATATGTTTAAGCCTTGTTGTCAAGGCTTCATGCTGCCCGAATGCTTCAGCAGCACCAGATAAACTCAAATTCATAGAATCAGCACTCTCAGCAAGCAAGATTCGACGAAGTGAACAGACACCAAGCTTCTCTGCAACCTCATTTGATATGTTTCCATGAACAAATCTGTGAGTACTCCTTGCATTCATGACTGCAGCAGATGTGCCGCTAAATAAGGCATCAGAGTCATCAGATCCAAGAAACCAGGGGGCATCATTATAAACCAAATCACTAGCAGGGAGTAGCCTTGCTGATACATCTGGTAAATAGATCTTAACTTCTTCATGAAACTGAACTCCTGAAAGATGCTGAACAATCGTTATCGCTGCTCTGGTTTCATCGGCATCAAGTGGAGAGGAACCTTTTCTGGCTGCCATTCTGCCTAAAATATTAGCATAATCAAAGGGCTTCAAAAATTCTCGAATACCAAGCTCCAAGAATAACTCCTTGAAAACTGTTAAATCCATTGGTATAACACGTATATAAGGAGTCAAATGAAGAGGGCCGTCAAGAACCACCTCATCAGAAGTTGCAAATCCATCTCCAACCCAAATCCAACGGCACCCTTCCAAAACAGCCTTTACAATGTCCATCTCATCAGAACCAATCATGTTCATTAATATAGAGTATATCCTCGGCATTGCTAGAGCTAACTCCTTCCGGAGCACCTGGTCATTCACAATCTCATTGTTTTTCCCAAGCTCAAGTAACTGGGCGGCAATTGCACTCCCCCCAGGCGGAGTTAGCCATCCAAGGTTATAGGACAATGGTGTTGAAGAACATTCACCATCTAGTATTCGCATGCTTGCTGAAACAAGCCACAAGTCTGTTTGCAATCTCACAAGCTTTGGGGGAGCAACCTTGGATGAAACAACAGGCCAAGGTAAAGCTTGAAATGGAGAAGAAACTAACACTGGACACCAGCAAATCAGACGGAGATCATTCCAAAACTTTTCCATGTCAGATCTCATGTTGCGAGGCCTAAATGCAGTTGCAGCTCGTGAGAATATTCTGTTTACAGCTCCTTGATCATCACTTAACTGATTGGGAAGCCATTTCATTGCATTTACTTCTAAGTATGAAAGAAGTATTTTACCTCTTGAATGCGCCTTTTCCTGATCTTCATGCATTATTCGCTCAACTTGTTGAGCACTTTCTATGACTGTTTCAGGAGTTACAGATGTCCTAAGGCCCAAACCCTGCAGCATGTCCAAGATGGCAGATTCTTGGAAAGGGCCAGAGGGGAAACAATCGGAGTTTTCTAGCAAAGCATATAATTCTTCATTACGAGGATCATAAAGCACTGAAGGACATTTAAGTGCACCAGTAGAAGTAGGTACAAATTCCAAATTTCTCAAGTAATCTCGAAGAGAAGTGTCTTCAATAGATAACTGGGGTAGGTTTTCCAGAATAGAAAGCATAACACTGTCACGAACTTCATTATGCATTTCTTTTATTCTATTTAAAACTTGCTGCCTGTAAAAAAGAGCTTTCCCCATTCTCTTAACTTCATAAAATCTTACCAAAATCTCTTCTTCACTATTTGAGGAGCAAAGAACGAATTCACCTCCAAGAAGATACTCGGGGATGCCTAAAGGTGGCAAGTATTTTTGAGGATTCTCTAAGTCGGAAAAACAAAAATTTTGAGCAGATTCTCCGGTGTGGACCCTATAAATGGGCAGTTTCTTGCAATTGTTTATTCTAGAACTGTTAACAGATTCTCCCACATACCATTTTGGATGAAGAAGAAACTCGCGTAACTCATTTCTCTCGTCATCTGTCAAGTTACAACTAAATGTCTGTATTATGCTGCCATTTGAAGAGACGATGTCAAAAATGGATTCCAAAACACCTGAAAAATTGGAATCAGATACATAATGAGACAAATCAGGATGTTCAACTCCATAATCAGGGTCCAGTATCTTGCATCCAATCTTCACAAGGATGCTTCGCATTCTATCAGAAAGTTTCTCCGCCTTGATAAGCTTCGACTGTCTAGAAGGTCGATACAGATGTCCTGAGGTTGAGGGCAAAATAGGCCAATCTCCAAACAACAACAACCCCTCACCCTGATTCCGGAGATATTGCCAGAATAGCACAAACCAGGATTTAGTTGGAACAGTACAAGATGACTCTGGTTCCCAGAGAACTTTACTTTTATATCTCCATTCAGCAGGTACAAATCTAGGAAATAATTTAACAAAATGCTTAGCACTGAAAAGAGCAAGATTTGATTTTGATGACTTCGCAATAGCAGAGAGCCTGTTCAGTATATTAAGGGGAATGTCCCGATCAACTATTATATCAGAAATTTGATGAAGCAGCATGTATTCTAACTCATTACAAACAAAATAAGAAACCCCTTTCATGGCTTCGGAAAATATACCAAAATCACCATTTGCCAAAGGAATCAATGACAGGTTATTGGCATATGTACCTACATCAGCATCAACCAAATCCTCAAGACAATATTCCAGTAATACAAGTTTAAAGGATTTACCCAAGCTCATAAGAGTTTCACATAACCTAAGAAAATGGCGTACTGTATCAGGAGTAACCACTTTTGGCTGAAAATCAGTAGCGTATTTCAGAAATATATCAAACAGATGATTTGGCAAATGGACAATAGGCATTCCTAGCTGCAAGAGAGCCTCACCAAGTTCTTTGCTCTTTCCAAACTCCTCGTCATGAAGAAAAGCCTCTACCGGCGAGACCCACTTTCCTCCTCCCAGATCAGAATACAGAACAGCATAATTACCAATATTTTTGCATATGTGCTCAACCAATATGCTCCATGGTTCTTCAAAAGAACCCCTGGGCCACAAAGAATAATACGAGTTTGATGGACCAAGCAGTTCCTGCACACCCAACAGCATTTGTATAAAAATAGGAGCTATAACATCTTCCAAAAGAAGTCTATTCCAGATGGACCGGATTTTTCCACTTCTGTCCATGTCAGCTCCATACCAAATGCCACGACGGTTTGAGGAGACCTCAAAGTATGCATTAACTTGCACTGTCAATCCAGTTCTCACTGGCAATGGAAGAAAACAGAAAGCTTGACCAAGCTTCAGAGTCTGTTTAAAATGCATCACAGTAACATAAGATTTTAGTAAGACAAGAGGTACAAAACAACTCAAACCAAAAAAAGGTGCACTTCACTTTCTGTTTTTAAAACTTAGATATGAGTATATAGAATACCACAAGATAACCAATTAACATAATAGACCAAATTTTTTCAACTGAAACCAGAGCATCTTCAAATATAGCAAAACAAGTTCAGAAGACTAAAATTTTATAAAATGCTTCCACACAAAGGCACTGCATTCATAAAATTTTAAACTTGAACTATTAAAATTTGTTGCTTCTGGTCAACTACAATATAGGCTGCGCAATACTTAAAACAAACTCAAGTCTCTATAAAAGTTTCTTTAAAAAAATTTATAAATGTGATTTACAAATGGCTTACAAGGTTAAGGTAAAATAAAGTTAAATTATAGAAGGATGTTGTCAACACTATAAACTTCAAGATTAAAACAACTCAAAAGCATGATTTTGGGTAATCTAACTAGGATCATAAAGGAGGAAAATATATTTAAAGTCATATTTCCCCATGAGTTATAAAACATACTTTTGGCTGGCCTGATCATGTAAACCACTATTATCTACAAATTGGTTTCTAGTGAAACCAAATGCTTATTATGCACCTATGCTTAATCAAGAAAAAGGGAACCTATCATAAGGCATAAGCTCATCGCCATATATTCCATGCAAACATCACCAAACACCTTGAAACAAAATACAAGTTGCCATGGTACCATACATGAGAAAATTAGTTCAAACAGGATCAAAAGCATCTCAGGCTCCATAACTTATAAAGCCATCACATCAAGTTTTTTCAGTGCCATATACATACAGAGATTTATTACCATTAATCATAGCTGAAGAAACTACAAAACAAAGCAAACACATTATGATATCAACAATTCAGGGTATATGATTTTGGTGAACGAAAAAAGAAAAGAGATAAATTAAAGCTTTAAAACAAAATAATACACCAAAATGGCAAGGACATTTTAAGTACAGCTAATTACATCTGATGAATTGTCCGATATACATGCCGCAACTGATGCCCAAGGTAGCAGGTGAATATCATACTCTTTGGAAGCAGTAGCAGCAAAAGAACCAATCCTGCTAGAAGCAGAAGCCATCGATTGTACTATATAAAAAGTATCAATCCTTTTTCTACATTCATTCCCTGTCATCACTTCACTCAGGAATTCAACAGAATAAGCGTCCACCTCATTACCTGTACTGTTAGCAACTGATTTTGACAATCTTAGAAGTGCCTGCCGATGCCAAATAGTTTCATCATTTGGAGAGTTAAGGGAGCACGAAAAAAGCTTTTTCGGCTCAGATTCTCCAGCATCCCATGTATACATTTCTATACACAAAACACTTTTAAGAAAAAGCAACGAGAAAACCCCTTCCTCAAAAAGCTGGGAAAACATGGAGGCAATATCATCTTCTGAATAAGCTTGTCGGGAAAGCTTACTTCGGGCAGCTTGATCGTAATTCCTCAAGGGAAAACGGAATAAAGTTCCAGCAAAAGGATTTTTCATATCACAACCAAATACACAATAAGGAAGGAATTGATCATTGTATATTGAAAGAGCTGAAGAAGAAACAAAATCAATTCTTTTTCCAGGATTGGCTGTTGATACATTGGGGAGATAAAAACCCTGAGGATCAAATAGTACTACGTACTTGCCACTCACGAATGAGGGCATATCGGTCAAGTGATAAACCGAATTGAATCCAACCCTAGAAAATTTCCAAAAAGAAAGGCAAATAAATATATAGAATGCAGGAAAAGAAAGGTGAGAAGCTGAAGATTAGTATAAAGCAATCTGAGAGAGAGGTTACCCAAATCGGCCAGTTTTCCAGGCCTGCCCGTGTTTCGTACTCCCGCCAATTCTAGAAATACTAACGAAATCTTCTTCTGTGAAAACCGCATCGTTGTAAGCAAGTAGAGATGGACCTTGCCACTGCGCCAAAGAATCCGAGAGCAAAGAATCGGAGGCGTGAGAGCGGCGGTCAAGGCAGAGACGAACTTTGGTAGCGCCGGCATCATCGGCATTCTGAATGAGTTCCTTTAACACGGTGGTTCCCTCCGGATAGTTCAGTAGAACCTCCCTGATCCGCCGGGTCAAGTCCACTTTCTGCCCGAAGTCTTCGAGAAGAATCGGATCCCTCGCCGGCAATTCCATCCTTTCTGATTTTTATATAATTTTGTATAATTTTCAATCGTATCTGTACGAGAGGTGATCAGAATGAAGACATGCAGGTGGATTTAGTAACGTGTAAAGCAGAGAGGGTTTGTGGGGAAATGAAGGACCATATTTTGTGCCGAAGAGAAGCGTTCGCGAAGGCGGTGGCGGGTTTTAACTAATAAGAGCCGTCTGGTTTCCGATTCTCGTCGGTCAGCCGGCCAGACTTTCGAGACTTTTGCTTTGATTTTTTAAAAGGCTGAATTCCCAATTTACAAATCGTCTGGGAGTTTACCAGAAACTCATTGGACGATGGAGTTTTATTTATATTAACAAACTTTTACTTTGATTTGGTTTTTTGTTTTTTTTTAATTTTATTATAAATATATTTATTTTTTGAAAACAGAGAATATGTTTAATAATATAAATAAAAATGATTCAAATGATAAAAATATAAAAACACGTTTGGTTGTGTATTTTTTTATAATGAAAACATTTCTATAAAAAAATTAGGATAAATAATATAAACTTTTACATTTATATAGATTTGACTCAAGGTTAAAATTTTAATATATAAAAGTATAAAAAATTAGTTTTTATTGTTACTTCAATTTGAATCAGAATTAATTTACTAAATATTTTTTTAATCTTACAAAATATTTTTATTTAAAAGAATAAATAACTATACCTAGTTTGCATGAGTACATATAGAAAATTTAAATGAATAGTCTAATTGCAAGAATAGGTTGAGATGGATTATAAGTTATTTGAGTTTAATTTTATTAAAATTTAGTTAATATTTGATTTGATTAAAGATGAATTTGGTTTAAGTTTTTAACTAGTTGAATTACTTGATATCCGCTTAGAAAAATTTAACGGTTAGTCGAAAAGTTCATCAGTGACTCAAAAGCATATATATTTATGTAAACTTATACAATTTGTGTATCATGTTATTTTTTTAATAGAACTTTAAATGAATCGAGATAGAGCACGAGCCCTTCAAATTTGATCAATCAACACTCGATTCAATTAAACTCAATTCAAACTTAATCTCATTTAAGGTTTATTTTCTAGTACGTAGAGTTTAATGCCCTTGAAATATGGATGGTAATATAATCCGAATTCGATTCGATCCGAATAAAAAAATTTGATCTAAATCCGATTAAAAAAGTTTGAATTCAAAAAAATATCCGAGCCCAAATATGAGGTGGATTGGGTATGGATATTGTTATGGTTCGATGCCTTGCAAGGTGGTCCTTGCTGATTCACACGGGATTCCACGTGCCCCATGCTACTCGGGTCAGAGCGTAAGCTAGTGATGCTTTCGGCTACTGGACAATCTGAATCTATATCCGATATGAATCTGATCCATATATAAAGCCGAATAAAAATATTTAAAATTTGTATATTTAAAAAGTTTGAGGTGTTATTTTAATTTGTTTTATACTGGATTGTAATATTTATTGAGATTTGTTTGTGCTATAAATTTAAAAATATTTATTTGTGTTGTTACTTTAAAAAATAATTGGATTTTGACTTTTAGATTTGGACTTAGATTTTAAATATTTCATTGGATTGAATTTGAATTTATATAAATGGACTTGAATTCGGACTTGAATTTTTTTTAAAAAATTCAATTATTAATTAGATTAGACTTAAACTTTATAAAATCTAATCCAAATCCGATCTATTATTATCTTTACCTTAAAATGACATTTAATATCATTAAAACTCGTTTATGAAAAAGACCCTACAAATAACGCATTAAATATTAGCCTTAAATTAAACATCATTACCAAAATTCAAAAACCGTATATAAAAGATTTTAATACGTATATTGTACGAGCTCTCTAGCCCAAGTGGTTAAAGGAACGGTTATTGTTCCTAGAGGTCACGGGTTCAAGCACCAGCGATAACAGTAGCAGACTGTAATCACTATTAGCTAATTCAAAAAAAAGAAAGATTTTAATACGTATATTAGAACGTGCTTAAAATATTCATTATCTTATTAAAAGTTCCCGTATAAAGTTAGGATAAATTATATAAATATTATTTCGATTACACTTTAATTATCTTTTACGTTTGCGACTGTTAATTTAGATTGATATAAATTCTACACTTATTTTAAACTGACCATAATTTTAAAAATTAACTCAAACAATTTTAATAATTTACCAATTTAATCTTATTTTACTCAAAACTATGAGTATGTTTATATATGGATTAAAGCAACATATTAAAACAATTTATCTCCAAATAATCAATAAAAATATAAATATATCGATATATCAGGTAAGAATGGAACGCATAGTTTTTATCTAAAATCCAGCTCAAACTGACTTATTATTATTGTTTTCGAAATTTATTTTAACCTAAAATAAAAAAATTTAACAAATCAGATCGAATTAGATAATTTTATCATTCTTAATTATAATTTGAGATGATAACATGAGATAACAAGAACGATGTAGATTTTTGCCTACCTCAATCCCAACCCGATACAACATAAATATAACTTAACCCTCACCCAAACTTAAGTAATATTTACCCGCCCGAACCAAAACCCGAACCCAAAGTTTAACGATATACTTGACCCGAACTTAATAATTTCTTTACCCAGACTACTTGGGTCATAAATTGGGCCTGAAATGGGCCGAGCCCACCGAGTCAGAAATGGGTAAAGCCCAAGTTTTGTTAACAAAACATAAATATCAATCCAACCTAGAAAAATCCCGACTCACCAAACCTACGCTTTTGCATCTCCGCAAACTCAGAAGCCGAACCTCGGCAGACAGAAACAACATTATCAACGGTTGTTTCTTTCTCTTGCGCTCACTTCATCAGATCTTATCTCCCCATTCTTCCTTTAATTACCAACGATATTTTCGCACTATCCTTCGCGTTCTCCTTCCACCAACACCTATACTCATTCCCTTTTCTTCTCCCTGTTTGGCTGTTTCCGAGAAATCCCATTTTGTTGCCCCCTCTACCATGTTCATTGGGCGTCAAGCCTCGTTTTAACTTTGATTCTAGCATTAATAACGGAAAGGTTCGTAACTTGTTTTGTTTTAATGTCTTAACTCGTTATTCTTTTTAATTTTGTTATAGGTTTCAGTTTGATTATATTTGACTATTGGTCTGCGTTTGGTTATTGGGGAAGCTTAGAAAGTGGAAGATTTGGGGAAGATAGTTTGTTTATTTTGCAAGGAATCGATTGGGAAGCTATTTCATTGGTTGGTTTGTTTTTCCTGGAAAGAACAAATTTTTCCACAAATTTAAATGTTTTTTTTGAAGAGTTAGCTTAAAAGGTTATTAATTTTGGCTTTTGCTAATTGCTATTGGGACTTGTTTTTGGAAAAAGCTTTTTGTATTTTATTTCTCAGTTTCTTTTGGATATGAAGTAGCTTGTCATTAGGACAAAATACCAATGAATGGTTTATTTGATAGTGTTTTTTGGTTATGATGAGTGATGACCATTCTTTCGTTATTTATCTTTTGTAACTAAATTGTTACTTGGAGTCTAGATGAACTTATGGAAGCTTACTTTGCAATACAGGTTTTTAGAATAGTTGGTGGTTACAATGTATGCCAGGAGAATAAAGGGTAGAAGCCAGAGATGGAGTCTGGTGTTTCAACGGTGGAAACATTTGATTAGGCCACATTTCCAGGATCACGCTTGTTATCGATCATTGAACCACCTATGCACTCTGCGGACTGGTTGCTCAGATGTTAGTTTGATTCGAAAATGTGTTTTAGATTCATCCTATACTCGAGGTATTGCTCCTGCATTTATGTATCGAAGGTCTACTCCATGTTCAAGTAGCAATCAGTTGCGTTCCTATAGTTCTAAAGGCGATGGAAGGAATGCCAGTGAGGATACTGACTTTGATAAGGTTAAGGCTCGGCGGGAAACGTTGGGTAAGGATGTGAAGCCTTGTGATGTACATGCTCAGCTTGGGGAACATGATCAAAAGGAATGGCTCAGTATTGAAAAACTTTCTATAGAGAGTAAGAAGAAGGAATCACCATTTTTGACCAGACATGAGAAGTTTAAAAACGAGTTCTTGCGCAGAGTTCTGCCTTGGGAGAAAATTCTTGTTTCTTGGGAAACATTTCCTTACTATATTCAGTAAGTATTTGTGATGTCCCCCCTTTTCCTCTTGGGATTCCTTTTTCATTTATAATTTTTACTGCTGTTATCAATTTACTATGTCTTTTTTCTCTGTAGTGAGAGTACGAAAAATATTTTGGTTGAATGTGTTGCTTCACATTTGAAACATAAGGAGCTCACTGCTTCCTATGGTGCTCGATTGCCGTCTTCTAGTGGGAGAATATTGCTTCAAAGTGTCCCAGGTATGAAGCTGATCTTTGAATTTATGTGAAAATATATTTTACATTTTAATAATTTTAAAGTCTTGTACTCTTGCTTTCGCTGCAGGCACTGAGCTTTATAGAGAGAGAGTGGTTAGGGCATTAGCGCGAGAGTTACAAGTGCCGCTTTTGGTTCTTGATAGCAGCATTCTTGCTCATTATGTGAGATTTACATGACTTAGAAATTTGAACTTTGTTTCCCCCTTTAATTATGCTCCAAATATGTTTTTTATATGTTCACTTTTCTTTTAGGATTTTGGTGATGATTGCTCTTCAGAGTCTGAGTCAGATGAGGATAATCTTGAATCTGCTGTAGATGGTACTTCAGAGTCGGATATTGAGGATGAAAACGATGCCAGTAATGAGGAAGACTGGACAAGCAGCAATGAGACAAACTGCAGTGATGCGGATGAAGTGCAGGCCACTGCTGAAGCAGCCCTCAAGAAACTTGTTCCCTACAGCCTGGAAGAGTTTGAGAAGGTATATTTTCATGGTGGTGTTCTTTTTTATTGAGAATGTTACTTACATATTATATCATTAGTTTCATTACCTTCTAAGTGTTAACCTTTCTAAATGGCTTCTGGTCTGACCCTGCATTTTGTGTCCATTCTTTAACCTACAAACTCTTGGCAACATGGAAACCAGAAATCTAGTTTATGAGGATGCTTGTAGTCCTTTTCCCTATGGTTTATGAGTGATAAGTGTTAACCTGGATGATCTAGGTTATCTATATAAAATTAAGGTAAATCATTCGTGGAATGGTTTTGGCATTTTTGGTGCTTGGCTGGATCTAGCCTTGTAATCTTGGATGCTGCAGAGCTGAAAATACACACATTACTTTCCGAGATTTATTGGATTAAAGATTACAGGGCTTGCTGAAGGAGGGAGAAGGTTTGAGTCTGTTTTTCAATTGTTTCACAAAGGCTCATTAATTAGCTTAAATATTAGCTATCTATTGTGCCGTGTCTTTCATGGAGTCCCTGATTTCTTGTGCATTTGTAAAAAAAACTTGTTTCTACGTGGTGTTTTTTTAATTCTTTCTGATTATGTTATTTCATCTTGGCAGAGAATCTCTGGAGAATCTGAGAGCTCCTCAGAATCCTCAAAATCCGAGGCTCATGAATCTGCTGATAAATCCAAGCAGCTGCTTAAGAAAGGTAACTAATTTCAGGTGGCTATATGTGCAAGTTTGATTTAACTTTCAAAATAGAAGTTATGGCTTCCTCTCTGTACTCTTGTTGCATTTGATTTAAACAAGAACTTGGAAAACTATCTATTGAAGTTTTTTTCTCTCTCTATGTCTGCTTTATTTGTGCTTTCCTCTGAATTAATTTATGCTGATGTTCTATAACCTTTGACCAATGAAACTTTTTGCTCGAAATAGGAAACTTTTAGAATGCCCTGGTATGGTTTTAGAACCTCCTTCACCAAGGAAAGTGAAAAAAGTTAAATCAAATTCTTGCCACTGATATGTCGAATGTTATTAGTTGACATTCATGTCTCAAAATTATGAATTTATTTTTCCTGGTAGTTATCTTTGCTCGGTTTAATATTTTCCTACAGAAAGCTATGATCCGTTTTCGGGGGGCATATTTGAAGTGTTAGAGCTTTGCTCGGTTCAATATTATCCTTTTTCTTGGTAGTGGGTCGTTTATCCACCCCCCACCCCCCCACCCCGCTTTTCTATCTACCACAGATCTCTGTGAAACCTAAACTGGCAAGAAAGTTTAAGTTGTTAGAGCTTACATGCATGTTTATGTGGGTGAAGTGCATAATTTGAATATGTTTGAGCATATGTGCTCATCTTCCAAGGAAATTTATCAGCAGGGAGAAAAATATGATGCAATGAAAATTATAGAAAATGAATGTTGTATTATCCCCTTAAAATTCGAATGTTCTGATTGATAGCAACATTATTTGAAAGTAGCTCGTCTACTGGAGTTTGGCTAAAGAAGCAAAAATTTGAGGTGTTAGCAAAGCTACCATGTAAAGCCTTTTCTTTTTTACTTTTTGGTTATGGCAGTGTAATTAATCTTATAGCTTGAAAGTTGGCTGGTCTTTCTGGTTTGGTGTTGGACCTCGGTTGCCCTCCTCTCTGAGGGATGTGTATGATATTGATGACTACTTTTCAGACAGTATTAGCTTTACACATTTTTAACTCTCCGTTCGTCTAACTAATTTTTCTTCCGTTTTAGGGGACCGTGTGAAATATATTGGACCTAATGTGCAGAGTGAAGCTAGCAAAAGGTATGAAATGGATTAATTTACCCGTATGCTGTTTTGTTTTTTATCTATCATGTTCATCCACATGGTGGATTTCTTAGATTCTACTTTGTTCTTTGCTTTAGCAGTTTTAACTATGTTTGATTTGTTTAAGTATTGAAAACGAAGACTGTCAAACGGTGTTCCAAATGCCTTTATTTTACTTTTGAGAATTTGTAACTTCTAAAAATTGTTGAAGTAGAAGAAATGCCGCGATTCTAGTTAGGCAGTTTTCTGTTTTTCTTTTTCTTTTGATATTTTTATTGTTTCTTTTGTGTCTTTGTATGATTGTGTTTTATGGGGTTCCAAATGATGGAAAAAGATTACTGAGCAGTCATTGCTCATCTGCTACTGATAAGATGCCTTATTGGCAAGTTTCGTAACACGATCTGTAATTTTGGAATTTCTCTCCTTTTTTGAAGTATCAGGGTTACCTGTTTCTTTTTATTGACATCAAATTGTTTGAGCTACAAATTAGTTGTATATGATGATTGCTGATAACCATGCTTCTAGGAGAGTCATAGACTCGGCTGATTTCCACCTGCTAGAGACACCCCTAAAATTCATCCTTTCCATGAACTTCCATTTCAGCCTCCTATGTTTTTGACATATATATCCATCACAGGATCATATTGGGGAAGATACCAACATCTGATGGTTCAACTAAGGTTTATACGAGTATTCGAGGCAGGTGGGTTGGTAAGTCGGTCTGATGTATAGAAGAAGAGCTCTTAAACTTGTTATTCTTAGGGTTTTCTTAAAAATGTGTTTTAGTGATGGTTCATTTTCATTTTAGGAACCTTGGTCCTTGTATCTTCCACAATGTTTTCCGGTGAGCAAATAATGCCGAGTAATTTTCTTGGTGGGAAGATAAAGTTTGCTAACTTAGAAAGATCAAAACCTTTATCAGATTAGAAACTTAGAAAGATGTCAGTGGTTCCTTTCTTTGGTTAGTATGGGTTCAGTTATTTTGGATTCAAAACTTCTCTCCTCCAATCTTTAGCAGTATTTTTTTAATTATTTTTTTCCCAGTCACAGCAAGCTGTATCTGTGCTTGTGTTTGACATTATATCCTTTAAATTTACAGGTCTCCTGATTACTGGTCGAATATTGTCTTAGGTTTATGTTTTTTTCCTCTCCTGAATTCATTCTTAGTTAGGATGACTTCCAATTATTTGCGTCAGTTTGTGATATTTTTAGGAGCTCACACTTCTGTGAGATGGTAATAATATTAATGTTGACCCTAGATAGGTTGGTTTCATAGTTCTGGCTGTTTAGACTCATCTAGATATAATGAATCCATTGACAGCTGTTTTGTGCTTCAAAATCATGGGTGAAAAAGGCGGAGACCTAAGAAATTGTTCATATTAATTCCCCCTTCTAGAGAACTGAGTTTGAAGGAAAAAATGATGCTAACCATATGTACATGGAAATTCATTTTTGTCAACATTCTTTTGTTGATGCATGTCTTGTTCTTAAAAGTGTGTGACAGATTGTTTGATGGATTTTATTGGCTACATATGAGGACATTTATGGAAGGGTGGAATATGGTCTTGCCAGTTCTGCTTTCCAACAATTATGGATGGAAGTGCCCGACTATTGTCCTATTCCAGTTTTAGGCTTTTTTATTGTTGAATTACTGTAAATAGGCTTGGGGTTTTCTTAATCATGCAAGTGAGGAATGTGTAACTAGACATGCCGTATGTTTAGAACATAACATTCCTCTACGGTACTATTTTGATATTGTAGCATCTAATTTGACAACACAAGACATGGTTTAATATCTGGTATTAATATCTTGATCTGTTTATATCTTGGATAGTATGCTGTTGGTTGTTTATATGATTAGTGGTTTGATCAGGTTCAAAGTTCCTTGTAGCAAATTATGTAAAACCTAGAGTTCTGTGGGATTGATTTTATCTGTCTTGCCTGTGTCATTGTTAATCTACATTGTGAAGAATAAACTTATATTGATAGTTCATGCTTTAAGTTCATATTTCTCTCGTGTGAACTGTGCTTGAAGCTATCGCTGTATATTTCCTGTTTTAAACATCCTAATTTTGATATTATGGCAATTTTACCGATCTTTGATGTCTGCAGGCCCTTATGCAATGGTCAACGTGGCGAGGTATATGAGGTTAATGGAGATAAAGTTGCTGTCATTTTGGATGTTAGTGCTGATAACCAAGGAAAAGAAGAGATGGATGAGAAATGCACCGAGTCTGCAAGCCCTCCAGTCTATTGGTTAAATGGTATACGTTTTGTCTGTAGGGATTATATTTTTGGCTTTCGATCCAAGTACACTATTTTTCCTTCTCTATTCATCAGGTTTAAGACTTCTCAATTCCGTTTTTGCCTTGGTATTTCCTGTTATTAAAACTCAATTTATTAAGTGCTCTTCTAAATTAGAAGCTTTGGAAGTTCTCAACCAGAAGCCATTATCCATACCAACCAAATATGAACTATATTTGTGATTAAAGTAACATCGGGTTATTAGTTATAGATAAATTAACATGAATGTTCTCAATATTGTGTCGCGTGAGCTGATATTTTATTTTTATCCTTAATAGTTATTCCATTGTTTTAACTCAGCTAGATATTCTTGAAAAAACATAAGCAATTTGTTCGAAGGGGAATTGTTACATTTTCCTAGGCTTTAGATCAGCTGGATACATTCTTATATTTTCGACACTCGTAATTTTCTATGCCTTCAAGATGTTAATCTAGTCAGTTACATTTGTTAGATATTATATAATGTGAGAATTTGTTTGGTCTTCACTGATCTATATTATCGTGGACATACTTATGGCCCTGTATTTGAATCTTTTATTACTGTCAGCAAGGTATTGTTCCTTTAATTTAAGCAAACTTACAACTTGTTTGCAGTTAAGGATGTTGAGCATGATCATGAGACCCGGGCAAGGGACTGCTATATTGCCATGGAAGCTCTATGTGAGGTAAAATTCAAATACGTTCTGCCAACTTCCATTAACATACCCCTATAGAGTTTTTATGTTTCCAAAAGTATCCTCGCTCAAGAATACAATTATGGTTTGTTTCCACTTCATTTCTTCCAGCATTATTTTCAACTAATGTATTATGTTTTTTCTTGTGTAATTTTTAATTTTTTTATAATTTTTAGACATTAAAAAAACAATCCCTACTCTTAATTCTTTTTAAAATATATTTGTTTGGGTTTATTTCATTTAGAAATGAAAAGCGAAGTCTTTTGAGTTAGTAATATTTCATAAACGCTTAATACCAAAAAATGCCCTAATGTTTGACTGAATTGTCACTTTGGCCCCTTATTCTTTTTTAAGTAATTTTTCCCTCAATGATCCATTTTGGTTCAAAATAGTCCCTTTGTGAATGAAAAGTGGTAGTCAACTGACAGTAAACAACTTGAAATGACTTGACAAAATGACACGCATACAATTTTTTAAATTTATTTTTTGCTTGATGTGTTATCTACCTTTGTTCAGTCTACGGCTTCTGTACTTATTAATTGAGTTCTAACCCGGGCTTCCTTGGTCCTTGATCTTTGCTTTTGCCTTCTTTTCAGGTTTTGCATTCCAAGCAACCTCTTATTGTATATTTCCAAGATTCTTCGCAGTGGTTGTCTAGGGCGGTTCCCAAGTCAAAACGTAAAGAATTTTTTGACAAGGTTCACGGAATGTTTGACAAATTAACAGGTCCTGTTGTTTTAATTTGTGGGCAGAACAAAGTTGAAAGTGGATCGAAGGAGAAAGAGAAATTTGTAAGCATCGAGAACTGACATCTGGAGCTTTCGGTATTCTGTGTATTTCGATAACTAAGAATTTTTGCACTAATAAAATCACACTCCAGATGCTAATTTGTTGCTTGTGTTTATTAAACTTTTCTTAATTATTAGCATTGACGTTTTCCTTTTTTCTGTCTATAATTGGTACTGCCTTCATCAACAGACGATGGTACTCCCAAATATTGGCCGCCTTACAAAACTGGTATGTTTGCTAACTTTATTGTAATTTATTTGGCATGGGAGTCATCTTTCTATTCAAGTGTTCAGCTGTAGTTTTATCTTGGGTTTTTGAGAAATTTTTTCTCCACTATTGTTTACTTCTAGACTGTATGGCATGCAGCAATTAGAAGCTTCCCCTACATACATTAATATCGTTTCCCCTGCATTTCCATTTTGTTAGTTCCTGGTTATGATTGTTTTCCATCTATCCAATCAATCTCAATCAATTAACTAAGCAACTTGCTGAACTTCCATGCCTTGCATCAACATTAATTTCTTTGTAATTCAACTGCTATCATATATTCATATATATATATATGTATTAAAGTTTTTGTCTGAAGAAAACTTCCTTGGGGGGTTTAAGTGCTCAATACCTACAGGGAAGGTGTGGGGACTCTAGGTCTTCATGTGTATTTTCATTTTTCTGTTATTTAAATTAAAAGGAGGTTCCTTTAACACCCCCCTTCCCATGATTATGGTTTCTAAAATGCTTTTTTTGTTATGTGCTTTTGTAACTTTTTGTTTCAACCTTATTCTGTCATGCTATACTAATATGATTTTCTTATATTTTGCAGCCTCTCTCTTTGAAGCACCTTACTGAGGGTCTTAAAGCAAACAAGAGATCTGCTGATGATGAAATATCTAAGCTCTTTACTAATGTTTTGTGCATCCTTCCTCCTAAGGTAATTCCACGTGAAAAGAGGAGACTTAATTATCCAAATGTTTCTTTTTTAATCTTTTGCTACTCTTCCTAGGAGGAAGATCTCCTTAGAACATTCAATAAACAACTTGACGAGGATCGGAGAATCGTGATATCAAGAAGCAATATAAACGAATTACATAAGGTGTGCAATAAATTTCGTTTTGATTATTTGGAAGCTTTCATTGCAACATTTTCTTTGTTGTGGCCATTTTATCGATGAAACAATTGTCTTGTAGGTTCTTGAAGAAAATGAGCTGTCATGTTTGGACCTCTTACATACAAATACTGATGGTGTGATACTGACAACACGCAGTAAGGATTCACATTCACATAAATCTACCTCCAGCAACTTTTACTTCATTAATTTAGTTGTAAATTTATTTTCCCCCTCTCAGGATAAATATAAGTAACCTTCACTCTTCATATTCCTCTATGTCAAAGTTACTTGTCAACAACAGACGTAATCTTTGATGCAACTGGAGTGAGTCAATTTGATTAGTAAAACAAAATCAAAATAATTAACTCTTTTGATGGGTGAATCAGATGATGTTGCTGGAATTACCATCTTTTTGCTTGTGATTGCAATAATAAGTGCACAGTAAACTATATTTTTTATGGCTATATTAAGTTTAGAAGCTGAAAACGTCACAATTTGCTGGTTTTGTTAACTTTATGCTATATCACCGGGAATGCCACTTTTGCTGTCTGCAGGGAATGATATTGATCAAATGCTCTTGTATTGAAAAATGATTTGGTACTAAGCTACATCTTAATTTTTTTGGCAGAAGCTGAAAAGGTTGTTGGCTGGGCTAAAAACCATTACTTATCATCTTGCACATCTCCTTCCATAAAAGGTGAAAGATTATGTCTGCCTCGTGAAAGGTATGCCCCTCTAAGGTGATAAGTTTGTGTACATCTGTTGAAAACAGAGGTAATTGATCTCTGTATTTCGTGATTTATTCATTCATAATGAAGTCTTATTTATAGACTTCAAACTAAGAACTTACAAGAGTTTGACTTAAACTAAAAAACCTAATTTAGATAGGTCTCTAATCTCTTAATGAGATAAGAGATATTTTAGACTAATAAACTAAAACTCTCTACTAAATAAAACTCTCTATCGAGTAGGACATAATCCTATTCGACCTAATACTCTTATAACTAACAACATCAGTACATGATGATTATCTATGCCCTATATAATATGAAGAATTCCACCGCTTCTTTTTTACTTATTCTTTGTTTCATGTGAAGCCTTGAAATTGCAGTTTTGAGATTGAAGGAGCAAGAAACATTAACTCGAAAGCCTGCACAAAACTTGAAGGCATGAACCCATTGTTTATGAAAAAATGTTGAAGCTTGAATGTAACATTGATACTGACTTTGATTGATGTAAATTTTGCAGAACCTTGCTAAAGATGAGTATGAAAGTGACTTTGTTTCAGCTGTGGTAGCACCTGGTGAAATTGGTGTCAAATTTGATGATATAGGTGCACTTGAAGATGTGAAGAAAGCATTGCATGAACTTGTCATTCTTCCAATGAGAAGGCCTGAACTCTTCTCTCGTGGAAACCTATTGCGGGTACTTGACCTTATATTCTTGTGGATGCTAATGGAAATTGGTTAAGTCGTCTTTATGTAATTCTGTGAATCACTTTTCAGCCTTGCAAAGGAATATTGCTTTTTGGTCCTCCTGGAACCGGGAAAACTCTTCTTGCTAAGGCACTGGCAACAGAAGCCGGGGCAAACTTTATCAGCATTACTGGTTCAGCTCTTACATCAAAGGTATGCAAAAATTAATGTTTTCAAGTCAATGAGATTGGAGTACACTTTTCATTCTGTAGACCCATATTTGTTTTCTGGCATTGTCTGTTTTACTATATTTCCATGAGTCAAGAATTTTATGATCAAGGCAAATCCCTCAGCCTGAATTAACTAACTGATGAAATTTCATCTACTTATCATCCCAATAAATTTCTCGTTTTTCATGATAGGTAGTGCAATTTTGTTTGCAAAGGCCTCAGCACATTTGTCTTGTCTAAATTTCTCTGATTCTTTGTATATTTCTTTATCTATATCTTAGCATTTCTGATACTACTTTTATCTACTTCACAGTGGTTTGGAGATGCTGAAAAGCTCACCAAGGCCCTATTTTCCTTTGCTAGCAAGCTGGCGCCTGTCATTATTTTTGTTGACGAGGTGAGTTCCACTTGGGGAATAGAAGAAGTTTTTACTGTCACGAACATGTTCATTATCATTAACGTTTCCAGAGAGACTTGGAAGATTGAGTGTGCCAAATCTTAAGGAAGTCTGTTCTATGATATACCTTTTCTTTTCCCAAGAGAACCTGTATTCTCTTTTCAGAAATGCAACAATTCCTGCGGTGTCCTCTATAATATATGGTAAATGACAGACAAAAAATGAAGGAAAAAACCACGGCATACTCTATACTATAAATAAATATGCTGTAGAAAATTCTTGTGAAGGATTGTAAAATGTTTCTAAGCAGAATAAACCTCATGTCCTATGAAGGATGAGCTCTGTTTAAAATTTTAGTTCAAAACCATGATGTCATTTGATTTCTTGAAACACGTAATACCATGCAAGTTCACACAATAAATTGTCATTTTCTATATTCATTTACATGAATACCAGTGAGGACTCTCGTGGGGGTTTATTCAATTATATTTCCTTCTCTATGATTCTGAGTCATTTTTCATGGTGCTTCGGATTAAATGTTGAATTGAATTTCTGCATCATAGGTTGATAGTTTGCTGGGTTCTCGTGGAGGTGGTTTTGAGCATGAGGCGACTAGGAGAATGAAAAACGAGTTCATGGCAGCTTGGGATGGATTAAGGTCAAAAGATAGCCAAAGAATCCTCATCCTTGGTGCCACAAATAGGCCATTTGATCTTGATGACGCTGTTATTCGTCGCTTACCAAGAAGGTAAATCCAATACTCAGTGAGGTTCTGCTAGCAAGTTCCTTGTTTATGTTTCACCAGTATCACTTATGAATTATGCTGGGTGGCCATTTTAGGTTATATGTTGACTTACCTGATGCTGGAAACCGCACGAAGATACTGAAAATATTTCTCGCAGAAGAGAATATAGGACCTAATTTCTCACTTGAAGAACTTGCAAATGCAACTGAGGGGTACTCTGGCAGTGATTTGAAGGTAAAATACCGATTTTAGTACCGCTTGAATTGTTGAACTGTCCGGTTCATATTTCTCTGTAATTTTATGTGCAGAACCTGTGCATAGCTGCAGCATACAGGCCTGTGCAAGAACTTCTAGAAGAAGAAAACAAGGTAAGCATTCAATGATGCATCAATATGATTGTGTTTCTAGGCTAATAGGCCGATCATTCACGTCCGAAAAAATGAACAATATAGAAAGATAAAGTGTACAGTTTGATTGTTGTGTTGACATTTTTCACTTGATTGTCTAGGGTGTCAAATATGAAGCAGCTGCAGTACTAAGGCCTCTTAATTTGGATGACTTTATTCAGTCTAAAGCCAAGGTAGAGTACCCTTATTTACTACCATGAAATGCAAACCTAAATTTGTGTTTGTTCCTGTAATGGAACCATGACTCCCCCACTCCCTTTTAAGCGTTTTAGCGGAGGAAAAACCTAAATCACAGTTCGAGTCACATCGAAAAAAGCTTCTCAATCTTGTTCATGTGATGATTTGTTCCTGTAAAAACAGGTTGGTCCATCTGTTGCTTATGATGCTACCAGCATGAATGAGCTGAGGAAATGGAATGAGCAATATGGAGAAGGTGGTAGCAGAAGGAAGTCACCTTTTGGTTTCTGATACAACAAATTTGCTTCACTTTTTATAAAAAATTTAATTTTCCATCCATTTTGGACGGATGAGATGAGAGAAGGGCTTTGGGGTTAGCATTGTTGTAACTTACTAGGGGTGTTGAATGGACCTCATAATCCTATGAGTTGGGAGGAAAGGATCCTCCAAAGTGCCAGAATGTAGTCTGATCTGTTTAGTATTTATGGTGACTATCGAGTAATGGATAAGGATTAGTCCTTTTTTTTTCATCCTCCGACCTCTTTCTATAAAACAACTCCTAGGGAAAGTCCAAGTTTAATTTATTCAATAAAAAAAATGTCAGTCATGACTTTTTAACAGGAATCAAAAGCTTAAGGATGTTTAGGAACCATTTTTTATTTGTTTTATTGTTATATTTCATAGACATGCAGTTTAAAGTTTAAAAATGTTAGATTATAAACATTATGTATTAATTTTGACCATAAATTTTAAATTTTATATCCTTAACATTTATTTTCATTTATAACTTCTGATCTAAATTTTAAAATAAAATCTTTAAATAACTAATATCTTACAAACTCGAGAAGTATTTTAAATCTATAGACAATCTACATATTACCCCCAAATTTTGGAGAATTTTTTTCTCCACATGATGTGTTTGTTCTACCCAGAGACAAAATGTGACGATAGATGGAATGTTCTTTACCCCCAAAACATACCATAAAATTAAACAAATTCCATGTCCAACAACACAAAGCAAGTCAATCGCAATGTTCTCGTCTCACAGGGTGTAGAAACTACAAGCCAATACCCAACATAAAACACAATTCATTCCAAAGCATGCTTATATCAGATCCGCAACATTCATCGGCATTTCATCGATCTGAGTACTATAATACTGCTCGATATCTCTCAGAATCTTGATGTCATCACTTTTGACAAAATTAATAGCAACACCCTGCACAAACACAATACAATCTTCCATTTAAACAGGCAGCCGAGAGCAAAGATGAATACAAAATGGGGTTCCTGTAAATTGAGTAAGAAACGTGTCTCATCCAAAAAATCAAATTTGATGGTAAAAGAAATACCTTTCGACCAAAACGACCTGAACGACCAATCCTATGGATGTAAAGCTCTCGATTATTTGGCAGGTCATAATTTATCACCAGGGATACCTGAAACCAGAAAGTAAATTAGCAAAAAAATGAATAAAAACAGGAGGCCTTCTAAACTGATAGAAATTACAACGCTTTTCATTGTAAAACATATTCTTCCCCCTTGGATTAAGGAAGCATGTCAAAAACACACACACACACAATATGCACTTAACTCTAGCATAACAATGACTCAAGGCATTTTACACACAAACCACTAAGGAAGTAGACCCCAGCCTAAGGTTCCATTCCCACTACTATACATAAACTGGTCTCAGAGGTATAATAAAAATAAATAAACAACTCAACTAGAAAACATGTAACCAGCAAAAGTGCACCAAAAAAGTAGACATGAAAAATCCTCCCAAGACTTGCCTGTTGAACATCAAGCCCCCTGGCCCAAACATCTGTTGTGATAAGAACACGGGTCGCACCATCCCGAAACTCAGCCATAATTGCATCTCTTTCCTTCTGAGGCATATCTCCGTGCATTGAAGATACTGTAAAGTTATTGCTACGCATTTTCTCAGTCAGCCAATCAACCTGTTACAATAGCAGAAATCACAGAAGCAAATCTCAAGATCACAGCATGAAATTGAAGAACATGTATGCAAGAATTACTTAGAAACATGATTATAGAGATTTCTGTTACAATGTAGAAAAGCAAATGCATGGCTATTAAGACTCAGAAGAGACCTTTCGTTTTGTATTGCAGAAAATAACAGCTTGGGTGATGGTCAATGTATCATAGAGATCACATAGTGTATCAAACTTCCACTCCTCTCTTTCAACAGCCACGAAAAACTGCTTAATTCCCTGCAATCGTGAAAACAAAACAAAAGCTTGTATCAAATTGCAAAGTATTTTTTTGAAAGACAAATTGCAAAGTTGAATTTGTGGAAATTCCATTAGCATAACAGCTTTTGAATTACCTCCAGTGTCAACTCATCACGCTTCACAAGAATCCTTATAGGATCAGTCATAAATTTGCTTGTCATTTCCAAGATTTCATGAGGGAGCGTAGCAGATATTAAACAAACCTAGCCATAATTCATTGAAGAGAACAAAGCAATGTCAACATAAACAAACTAGATAAGGAGAAACAAAGCAGACTTGTGGTTATACTGCATATGCCAGCAAGACAAATAGAGAAGATCACACCAACTAAAATTCAACTCATGAATCATGAATTTCAAAATCGGGCATGAAAACAGTAAGCAACACAAAAGGGCTTTCCAAGATTGGGGTTCTTTTGGAATGATCGCAAGAAAGCTAATAACACAGAATAAAGCAAACTTAGACACAAAAGTAGGTGAGGAAATAACCTGGAGCTCTGGTGGAAGATGCCTGTAAACATCATAAATTTGATCTTTGAACCCTCTGCTCAACATCTCATCAGATTCATCAAGAATCAGGAGTTTAATAGCCCTAGTACGTAAGGTTCTCCTCTTGATCATATCACAGACTCGGCCAGGTGTTCCTGACACGACATGAACTCCGTGTTCTAGCTTTCTTATATCTTCACCCACACTTTTGCCTCCAATACAAGCGTGTGCCTGAATGTTCATGAAATCACCAATTGTCCGTATAACTTTCTCCGTTTGTGATGCCAGTTCCCTTGTGGGTGACAAGATCAATGCCTGAACCCTGATAGAACACGGTTAACATTATAAACATTGCATATTTCATCGACAATCCATGTTTCAAACTAGATACAATAAGACATAAATTTGCCTTTTAATACTAAAAAACTAAAATAAAATAGGGAATCTGTCATGAGATTCGAAGCCCCAAAGACTAAACCTAATTTACCATCAAAATTTAAAATTATTTCAAACTTAGGGTTTTGGCTATAAGTATCTAAGAATTAGGGCAGTCAGGCGGGAGATATCAACAACGTATACCGAAATCACCAGAAAAATATGAGTGAATTTAAAATATAAAAAGAATTAAAATAAAAGCATACTCTCTGCTAGCCGTGTCGACCACTTGGCAAACGGTGAGGGCAATCATGGAAGTTTTTCCGGTACCAGATTGGGCTTGCGCAATGACATCACGGCCATTGATTATCGGCATAACGGCTCTCTGCTGGATGGCGGATGGCTTTTCAAAGCCGTAGTTATAGATTCCACGGAGGAGATCGTCTTTCAACCCCATCTGATCGAAACTCAATATCGGCTCGATTCCTTCCGTCGTCTCGAACACCAACTTCTCATCCTCTGCACCCATTCGTCGAGCCACACGGCTCGTAGTCGCCGTCGCTGCCATCCCTGGGATTATTTTCGGCTCTGGCCAAGCTTTTTCTCACGAAGGGGAAATGAAATTAAAATATTTCTAATAATATTTTTTGAAGAAACTGAGTAGGCGGGCTTTGAGGGGTATTAAAGAAAGCAATGAATTTTTGTTGAGGCCAATACATAAATATTGAATTTTGGAGGGGCCGGTATTAAATTGAATTATTATTTGGAAGAGTTAAGCTGTAATTTATCTAATTAACCAAAGGCTAGGAAAGCTTAAATTCAATTAATAAAATTAAAGATTAAACATGCCATTCTCTCATTTAATATGGGGTCAAGACCCTTACTATCCCTAGCTTCGCCATTGAAATATAAAAGGATTGTGTAAAATTTTATGTAAGTTAATAATTTAACACAGAAAAAATAGTATATAATTTTTATGCAAATTAGATCAATATTAATATATTAAATTTTTAACAATAAAACTTATGTTTCAATTTTGAAAATAGTATTATTATTAAAAAGAGAAATTATATCATGAATCATTCATGAGACTAACCAATTAAATATATCTTTTTAATTATTTTTATATCTTCTTTTTTATCAAATAAATTTTTACTTAATAAAAATTTTTTTTAAACTTAATTTACAATAGATATTAATAAAAAAGATGAGGTGAAAAAAAACTCTATCATTCATAATAATTTAGTAACCATCCTTTATCTCTATCCAATTAAACGTTTTTCAAATGGAGTGCAAACAAATCAAAGCAAGCTTATAGACCGCTTCGCAATATAAATCCGATTACATCGACAAACAACCACAAAAGATTACCAGCAATTGCAAATCAGATACGAGCAACATGATTGATTGCAGGGCTACCATATAGATAGGTGAACAACATACCACAAGAGACAAAGATGTACAAAACATGAAAAAATGAATTTTTTATAAAAAAAATAACTAACCAATATGAGATAAGAAAACATAGAAAATACAAAACATCAAAACTGATACCACAGTCGATCAAAAAAGTTGAGATTCAACAAACATATTTGAAACCAAATGTAATACCAGCTTCAATAAGATCCTTAGTTCTTACCACTACAAAAAAATACAGCAAAATGATTTCAACTACAATAATCTATTAATTATCGTTTATTTACTCCATTAGGCGTATGTGTATACTTAGCTATCCAGCATTTCAAAAGTACCTTTACGAGAAGACTCTTCCAAATAAAATCCCGCTGAAAATAAGTGCACCAAACCACTTGTTGGACACAAACCTGTTACAAGAGAAAAAAGAATGAGATGTACCACATGCAGAAAGCTGAGTACAAATGAAAATAGATATTTAGGCAAAACCAGGTCCCCGGCAAGCAGACATTGAAACAAGTTTGGTAACTTTCTCTAGTAAAAATTAGAATAAATTGGCAAGCATAGAAACCGGTTGAATTCGTAAACTTATCACTCACTTTCTATTGCAATCTGCACGGCATGTTAGATTAACAGTCCATATCTGCCAAGCCATTTGTCCAGATGCTGCAGCAAGAAAGGCATAATATGGCCAACCTGCTCAAACATGATTTACAAAAATTAGCAAAATAAAAGGTATTGTATCAGCATGATTTACAAAATACATGATAGCAAACAACCTGCTCAAACATGATTTACAAACATGATTTACAAGCAAATTACATGATAGCAAAATTTAAATAGAAGGCAACCAAAATACCAATATCAGCACTGTATCCACTGAGAGCAAGACTACTAATGCATGCAATTCCGAAACCAGTAGTCCACTCCTTAGTTGAATCCCCAAACCTCAAGGCTGTAGATTTAACACCAACTTTAATATCATCCTCTTTATCCTGAATGAATAATTCTCAATGTCAAAGAAAAAAGCTATAATATCCTATTGTTTCATAGTTCCAACAGATCTAGGGAAACAAAACTTTAATCCATATAGATGAAGTACCTCACAGAAGTTTTCTTTTTCCTTTCGTGTATGTGTGTGAAAGGGGCAGAAACAAAGCATCGTAAACGGGGTCGATTTTTTGTTGACAAAAAAACATTTTCCTTTTCCTATTTGGTTTTACAAACTTATTTACAGATACTGTTATGTACTAGTGGCCATAGAAATTACCCTTTCAATTTATATCTCGCATATGTATATATTCAATAAAAAGTTAGGTTCACAAAAAGGCCATTGGTAGCCCCATAAATCAACCCTCAACCCTGTAAAACCTTAACCATCTGAAAAGGACGTGCCTCAATTGTCATCGCAAGCCTATGTCCCCTATTAAGTTAACTCCAATCAGAGTAAAAAATATGAAAAGTAACTACATATTCATTTATCCAATATAAAAAATAGGAGATCATCTAAACAGAATCATACCAGCTCCTCAGAATTAACATTAACATGTCATTTTAAGCTAGGATATTAGTCCAGTAAAAGCTGTAAAGAAAGCATGGAGTACATACAGCTTTCAAGAGATAAAGTTGTACCTGATGTGCATATATTGTATCATACACAAGAGTCCAAAATACTCCAGAAAAGTACAGTGGAAGCACAATGGCAGGATCTAGACTCCCTTTAATCGCCGACCAACCTAATAACGCTCCCCAGTTGAAGGTCAGACCCAGATAGGCTTGAGGCTGAATCGACCAGATGAATCAAAGGTAAATAAAGAAACAAACTGGGGATAAAAGAAGAAAAAAATACATGCAAACATCGTTACCCAAAATGTAAACCTCTTCATGAGAGGATAGGAGAAGACTAGCAACAAAGACGAAGCTCCTAATACACGGCTACAAGAAATGGTCAAGCAACATCAGTTATATAAAGCAAAATTCTGTACCAACAAGTTACATTGATTTCATCAAATTTTCAAGGGAAGTTGAGAAAAGACAACATTAAATTTTAGATGACATGAAACAGAAGTTCTGTGATCAAGTCCATCCCAATAGTATTCCAATAGAAAATCTCACGTAAAACCATGGAAGTCCTTTGGAAAAGTTGCATAAGTCCAAATCACTTGAACAATAACCAGAAGCAACAGCAAGAGAAAGAACTTTAACCTATAATTATTAAGTTGAAGGAGAATTCCAAGACCTAAAAGCAGCTGAAAGCCGAGAAAACAAATCCCTTGAAATGGTGTCAAAAGACCACTTGCAACTGGTCTTAGCTTCGTGCGTTCCACCTGCATGTAAAATGCTCATATGATCAAATGAATGGAATAATGAACAGGCAAATGTCAAGACTCAGAAATGTGTCTAAGTAGAAAATTAAGTGCATATTTTTTATATTAGAATCCTTCAAATTCCTATTATTCTCCATTATATATATTGTTGATGGCAAAAGTAAGACGTGTCGGCCGATGGGCGGTTCACCCCCTTCTGATTTGGATGTATAGTCGTGGTTAATGGTGTCTTTCACACATTCTCCATAGGTCACCACATTGACTGCGACTCTCCGTCCAAACAGAAGGGCGAACCGTCCGAAATGTCCGATTACATGTGATATTAAACAAAAAAGGTGAAGAAACCATTAGAGATACCATAGTATCAATATCCCGATCAAGGAGGTCATTGACAGTACAACCAGCACCTCTCAAAAGCAGAGCCCCGCAACCAAACAAAGCCATCATCTTAAAATCGGGAAGATGGCCTGGTGTTGATGCTAATGTAATTGACCTACAGAAAAATTAAAGATGTTCATGCCAAAAAGCAAAAAAATTCTAAACAAATTCGAGAACCGAACAGCGCAACAATCAGAGGAAAAAGAAGAAAAAAATTTGTCTTACCACATACAAGGCCAAGCGAGCAACCAAGATCCAATAGGCTTATCGAGACGAGCAAGCTTAGCGTAAGGCTGAATTCCTCGTGGCAAATAAACGTCAATCCAAGAGGGAACCACTGCAACATTCTTGTTATTGCTACTACTACGCGGTTGATCACCTTTACCCGATCTGTCGGCGACTCCAGAAGAGGTGGATATCCAAACAATTCCAGGTCTGAAATTTGAGAGGAACGGTAGATATTCCTGGGAGAATTGGAAATGGTGACGAGAGTTGTCATAACCGGGAAACAAATGAGAAAGCCGAGGTAATGGTTTGCAGAAATGTGGACTGGTAACCGCGGTAGAGGATGATTGCGACGAAGAAGAGAAGATCGAGAGTGAGGAAGCAAGAGAGGGTCTGAGGATGGCGGCGCGTGAGGCGGAACGAGTTAGCCGGAACGACGCCATTTTTCAGTGTTCTTCACTGGTACTCGAGTTTAGGTTTAGCGTTTTGGAAGCATAAAAGGATTAATTAAAAACTATACCCCTAATGATTGTTCTTTGTTAACTTTCGTCCCGAAATTGTTTTTTTATTCTAATTCCGTTTGATTTATGCTTAAAGGCGAAACCCATTTTTTATTCTTTCGCGGTAGGGGGATCATACAAGAAAGAATCATATACTTTAAGTAAGTTGTAGCAATTAAAATTGTTACGTAAAAAATATTATTATCTAAAATTGATTTTATTAATAAATAATTATCAATTAAATGAGGATATAATTTTTTAAGTGATTATTAATAAAAATATAAATAAAAATTTATCACTGATTGAATTCTTGTACGAACAACAATTAATCGTTAAAGTATGTTAAAACATGCTAAAAAATAACTAAATCACAAAACAAAAATAAAATATATCACAAAAAGATAAAAACGTATCATAATAACAGAAAAAAAATATATTAAAAATAATTTTTTTATTAAAATAAAAATTTAATAATCGATAATTAATATTAAAATTAACTATATCGATCATCGGAGATTAAGGGTGAAATTAAAGAAAGAGTAAATAGGGTTTTCTGAAATTTTTATATTTTATAACTTTTTAACTATAATTCTAAAAACAATAAAAATATTTTTTAATTAAATCATTGATGATGTGGTCCATCTGACTTGTACGGATAGGTACAAGATTTTAATATTAAACTTAACTTTCATTTATTTTATATCTTAATTATTTCATTTATTATTAAATTACATCAAAAAATATTACAATCATCCAATTAAATAATTAATTTAATTAAACTTAAAACACAGATATTTCCATCCTAACATAATAGAGTAAATAAACCATATTCCAAATACATGGTATTTTTTAAAATTTAAAAATATCCGACACTCGTATTTGAATTCGGTAACAAAAATTCATAACTTGTTATTCACTTGTTCTATTAACATTTGAGAAATCTATTCTGATATATAAAATGAATACATTGTGTTCAAAAACCTTATTTTGAAGCTAAGCAAACATCAATGCATGTGAATCAGTTCATCTTCTTCGCATCCCCTTATTGCGATGTCCAGAACTTTCACTGATTTCGAAGATAATACGTCGCAGCATTGCCGTCTCGGTGTATGCATCTTAAATAACGCAACAAAATATACGATATAAGTTTAGAACACTCAAAAATTAGGGATGGTATTTTGACCCAATATTATCAGGTTCTGACCTGATCCGATAGAGATAGATTTTTTTTTATTAAAAAAGTTTGGATTCGATTATTAGAAAAATAAAGTCGGGTTTATAATAATTCTCTGACCTGACCCTATATATCTATCTATATAATGTTTAATATTCTCCTTTGGATTAGGTCGAGTTTAATCAAATTTTTTATTAATATATGAGAATCCGATTACATGTTTTATTATTTCGGATTGAGTAATGTCAGAAAAAATATATATCCAGGTTGGATCGGATCGGACCAAACGGATATTTTAACTTTCGGATCGGGTCGGATGACAAAAACTCATCTCGATCCGATCCGACCCGTTGTCATCCCTATAAAAATACCATCGACAAAGGCATGAAAACATAATGTTTATACTAAGCAGCTACCTGGTTATAGTTGAGGTCTAGTTTCTGAGTTGAGATTCTGATTTCTTCGAGTTTTCTCGGTGAATCTGTACTGATTGTGCAGTTTTCATAAGATATCTTGTAAACACTCTTGATTCCATACCTGTTTGAAGATACAGAATCTAGAAAGAAGATTGTGGGTCTTTGGCAAGGATCTGTCTGAAATTCCCTGGTGTTGAAAGTGTAAACTCCAGCCAAGAAATCCCCGTTCTTCCATTGCCGGAATGATTGTGGCACAGGAAGAATGTCCGGTAAAAACATGTGTCTGTTGTATACTTGAACAGCATAGCCCCATGAAACTGAAATCGTCCATGAAAACCAACGATCGTAGCAGATTGTTTGCTGCAAAATCCTCTGAGAATCGACATTTGCAGCATGAAACAGATGTTCCAGTGCCTTTGGAGCTGTCCTGTTGGGGAAGATCGGGTCTACATGATCCAAGTGATGGAGTGAAACCAAGGGTGTTAACGGATGACTACCCAACAACCCAAATGCATTGCCTCGAACATCGAACTGGTTCAAAACAGCATTACAATTTGCAGACATCAGAACTGAAATTGTCTGAAAAGCAATCCGTGATTTACATGTAACAGGTGGTGTTAAGTGTTAACTGTTAATGTTACCTGATGGAACCCTGGCTCGGTTGTTAAGCCAACACCGAGCTCAGCCAAGCAAGTGTAGATCCTGGAATCACTGCCGTAAAGATGAGGGTATCGTTCTATACAGGAATCAGACACTTTGGCCAAAACTTTAGCCAGCGGATAACTTATGGCGAAACCAGCTCCCCCAAACGCCATCTTAAACCCGAAATCCTTGTTTTGTTGATAAATTTCTGAGCCAGCTCCGATGTAGTACCAAAGCCGATGGTCGTATTTGGAGAGCGTTTTAGCCAGATTATGTGGGAAGAAAACTGTGTCATCATCTCCAAAAACAAACCACCGTACGTTCGTGTGATTAAGGTTGACGGTCTCTAGAACCACACGCGCCACCCGAATTGCCGACGGTTGGCCGTTTGCGAAAGTGTAGCGGAACCGGGAAGTATCCTCCGAGATGCATATCGGAGGCAGAGTGGCGTTGTCGTCTTCCCTTCTTGTGTCCGGGGGCATGGCTTCGAGGAACACGCAGCCGCGCATCAGTCGAGAGTCCCACCATAGCTTGACGTACTCTTTTCGGTTCGGCCATGAATTCTGATTCGAAGCAATCCCGAAAACAATATGCTCGACGCCGGTCGATGCATAAGCGTCCGGAGAAGAAGAATACACGTCTAGAGGCGATTTTGATCTGTGTACCAGCAATGCTGATGCAATAATATAGGTTACACATATGGCCGATGAGATCAAAATGACGTTTAGAAGATGGAAAGAAGATTGGGTCTTTGAAACCAGCTTAAAACGCTGCATTTTCAACATTGATGGAAGCAAAAATTAAAGAAACAAGAAAGAAGGTGGTGTTGGGTTTGGTTCCCTGGAAAAAGTTTGTTGCCCTGGCACTACGGTATATATATATATAAAGCCAAGGATGAAAACGAGAGTAATTACGCAATAAACACATGGGTTAGGCAGGCAAAGACGAGAGATACTTCCGAGACCAAGTGTTTGTTGGGACCCTTTCCATGGTTAATGGTTTAACTGAGAGCTACTTCCGAGAAGAAGAAGAAGAAGTTCAGTTCAGCAGCAAATGCAATGGCGTTTTCGTAAAGATGACTGATCTGGTTGAAGTTCCGAGGAACTAACCATGTGTTCTGAGAGATTCAAGCCACTTGGAATGGATCTCTCTGGACTCTAGTCAGTAGTCACGGTTTCATTACTTAAGGGCGGGGGTGTTCATAAAATATGAACTGATATATCACATCGAAAAACTAAAAAAATTGAGTAAATAATAGATAATTGTATCGGTGAAAAATAGCTAAAATTATATAACAATTATCCAGATAAAATTAATAATTAAACGAAATAAAAATAGTTATAATATTTTATTAAATGATTAAATAATAATAATAAATTTAAATTTATAATAATTTTAAATTATTGTTTATTATTAATATTTATGTAATTTTCGTACTTAGATCATATATCATAACGATATTAAATTATAAATAAAAAAATTATAATAATGTTAAATTATTGATTATTAATATATGTGAAATTAATATAAAATAATAATTATTATTGATATTGTGTAATTAATATATATTTTTAACTGGTTTAAACTTTGAAGATTTTTTAATAAATATATATTATTTATAATACAATATAAAAGGGAAATGATGTGGTTTAAAGATTGTTTTTAAGATTTAACATGTCAAAATTAAAGGTTTTGGCTATGATTTAGGACTTAAATTATATTTATCTTTTTCATTAATGTATCGTACCATCAATATAACGGAGGCTAATGGCAGTGTGATCATTTTGTTATAAATTGATACTATTAGTGACTATTATGTGACTTTTTAAACTTCAATGGTGAAAAAAGAAACTCAGATGTAGTGACTGTGTGTAGTTTACCCTTTTTAATAATGTTATTAAAAAAGGTTATATGTTTTTAGTTTAAACTTAAATTTTAGGCTTATCCAAGAAGGCTGTGTCGATTCGAACTCAGGCTTAAAAATAAAATTATACCATTTTTTACTCTCAAATCTGTAGTGTATTATTATTGGTTTTTTGTGTTAGGATATATTTTATATTATATGATTTATGTATTATTTTATTCCTGTGCCTTTCAATATTGCGAGAAGAAGCATTTGAATTACCTAATTTGTATTTGACTAAGCAACTATTAATAAAATCATTAATTATCTTTAATTAGTACTAATAGCAGAATTAGGCGGTGTTCCTGTTTTAGCCAGCAAATATTAATAAGCATGACAAATTATAGAAAATAATAATATTAGAGTTAAGAGAAATCTAAAAAGACTGTCGAGATTCGGCCTCTGGCATCCCATACCATGGGCGTTCAATCTATAATTTGATTAACCAACCGTATCAAATTAACTAAATATCGATAATAAAAAAATACAATCTTTTAACTGTTAATCAAATTATTATTTTTTTTAAAAAATTAATCCAATCAAATTTTGCTCAATTAACCTAAGTAATTATAAAACACTTGAAGTTTGGGTTTAAAAAAAATTATTTTTCCAATAAATTTACTTTTTAAAAATATAATACTTTTGTCATGAAAAAAATAAAAAATAAATGAATATAAATGAAACAAGCTACCGAATGCTCATAAACGTAAATAAACGAACGAGTTATTTGTTTGTGTTCGTTTATTTACTTAAATGAACAAAAAAATATTATTTATTTTTGTTCGTTTAATAAATAAACGAACATAAACAAATTTTTCACCAAACGATACATGAACGATTCATTGAACTTTTTGTGCGTTTACATCCCTATTGATATTATAAATGGAACAAACTAGGTTGAAAGGGTCACTTTTATAATGAACATATATAATACTTGATTCGAATTAGGTCGATCGGCACAAGGGGGTGTCAAAAGAAAGATAAACATCAGGCTTGAACAAAATAAGGTAGCATATGAAGGCCTACAAGGAGTAAACAACATGAAAAACATATTTGCATCTCTTTTTTTTACCAGTTGCTGTGTCAAACGCATCCAAAGAAGTATTCCAAGGATGGAGAACTGAAGACCTTACCTGCACTGAATTCGGCTTTGACCGGGGATACATGGAGCTGATATTTGATGAATCTCTGCAGAGGAAAAAAAAATCTCTCAAAATCAAGGCATTTTGATGAAAATATTACATCAGAATCAGATATCAAAACAGTTCTCGAAGATTATGGCAATTAATCGAATAATACAGCTAACTGAGAAACTATTTCAGAATTTGTGTCCATATGCCAATCTGGTTCTAGTTGCCGAACAAAAGATGTCCTCCCATTCTCAGTACTACAAAAGAGAACCTGCATATTCATTTCAGGCAATTTAATCACCAGATATAAGAAGGAAAACTAGATAGAGCATCGGTATTTTATGGTCCAGACAGAACTCTCCTAACTGGAGGATGGAATTGGGTTTGAGTGATATCTAAACAAAAATTATATACAATCACAATCAGCCAATACTTTACCTTGTCCTTCACCAGACCCCCGGAGGTGAAAACCCCTGCATTTTCCAAAGCCAGAAGAACATTTTTCTGTGGAAAAACAGTTCATAATGTTAGTCACAAGGGAAAAGACATGATGTAAAGATATGGCAGTAGCTTGGTACAAGCAAAACCATGATAAAAGTACAATTCTACCATTGCGTGTAATAAATAAGAAGGAACAAATACAATTGTTATGGTATTGATATTAGGATCAAATTTTATGTTTTACAAGTCTGATTGAAATCTGTTGAGTTGATCGTTGTTGAAGAATGACCAAGAGGGGGGGTGAATTGGAAATTAAAAATTAAGTTGGAAAATTTTCGGTAAAAATTGGAAAATAAAGAACACAAAGATATATAGTGGTTCAAGCTTCGAACAAGCTTTACATCCACTACCTTAGCTCCCACTAAGGATTTTGAAACCAATTCACTATTGAATTCGACCTTTTTCTCGGTTCAAGGGGTAACCGTTACAATACGAATCAATCTTTCTCCTCAAAGATTGATTCAACCCTCACAAGGTTATATGAACAAGAATAGGCAAATAAGTAATCTCTCACAAGATGGATATTGCCCAAAATACAAACAAACTCTCCCCAAACTCAGATTATAAAAATTAAAATGAAATACAAGGAGTTGGGAGGCTAAAGATATGCAATTTGTGCTTGGAGTTGGATTTGATAGCTTGGATGTTGCTTGAGGTTCAATCCTTGCTTAATGCTGTTGCAAATGCTTCATTTTATACCATCTCATTGATTTGTATCCGTTGTAGTTGTTGGGAATCAAAATATAGCCGTTTGAACTCCATTTTTCAACATGAGTGCTGTCTGCCGCAGGGGGTATCGAACCAAGCTTCGATACCCAATGAATCTGTGATTCATGGTATCGAACCATGCTTCGGAACACTTAATCCATCATTTAAAATATAATTAACACCAACGGTCAAAACATTTAATTCAAAAATATCCGTTGGAGATTTAGGGTGGTATCGAACTATGTTTCGGTACCAATTGAATCTGTGAAGCCTGGTATCGAACCATGCTTCGAAACATCTTATCCACCATTTAAATTATAATTAATTCCAACGGTCAAAACATTTAAATCAAAAATAGCCGTTGGGGATTAAGGTCGGTATCGATACCGGTATCGATACCAGGGGTCTTTTTAATTCGTATTTAAAATATTTAATAGAATATTTCAAGTGGTTCGAACTATGCTTCGATACCAAATGAATCTGTAAGTGCTGGTATCGAACCATGCTTCGAACCATGCTCTTGACAGTGAGCTTTGGTTTCGAATGGTGCTTCGATACCTGTTCTTTAAAGTCAAGAACAAGGCTTTGAAAACACAGGGGTATCGAATGGTGGTTCGATACCGCCTTTGAAAATCACTTAGAAATTTATTTTAAAGCCTTTGTTTGACTTGAATATAAAATATTGACTTAAGGACTTAAAAGTTATTTCAAAAATAGTCCTTATATTTATTTGTTATATCAAAATCAAATTTAGTTTTACAATCTCCCCCTTTTTGATATAACAAAACCATTTAAAGATTTTTTAAGTTTAAGTCAAGATTTTGATTTTAAAACATTTTGAAAAACTTTTAAAGACTCCCCCTTAATATGTGCTCAAATAAATCTTTTGAAGATTTTAAACAAATGGTGGTATTTGTAAGCTTAAAAGCATAAAAATTCTCCCCCTTTTTGTTAGATCAAAAATCAATGATAAGATAATCAATAATCAAAGCAATGTAAGCATTAAGACATTAAATAAACATAATCCATAGCATAAAATGTTATAATCCAAATCCAACAAAATAAAAATCAAAGCATAAGGAAATTATAAATAGTGCATATGTTCTAATATGAATGCAATAAAAATGCTTAAAGAAGCATATCTAGTCCTAAAGCCAAAATAGCAAAGCAAAAAAAATAAGACAACTAATCGCCCATCTCATCATCATCATCATCCTCTTCGTCTTCTTCTTCTTCTTCTTCTTCTTCTTCTTCTTCTTCTTCCTCAATATTAGCATCTTGCTCATTTAGTTGTTGAGTGTACCGAAGGGCCTCGATGGAGATGCGCATGGCATGGCCTTGGGTCTCTAGTCCCGTCAATCTAGTATTCATGGAGTCGAAGCTAGATTGAAATTGAGTGGACATAGACTCAAGACGACCATCCATAGAATCCATACGAGTATTCAATGATCCAAATTGGTCATTGATCGTACCAAAATGGGTATTGATGGATTCAAATTGAGCATCCAAGTTATTGAACCGATGGGTAAGAAACTCCATCATATCAACACTTGGAGCAACTTGATGTAGAGGCTCGGGATTAATGGGAGGAGGAGAAGGAGGAGGAGGACCACGAGTCCATTCCCGGTTACCGGAATAGACAAAGTGGGCACGATGAAGAGAAGTCTCACCTATGGGTTCTTTTAAGAATCCTACTTTGTCTAAAGAGCAATCGATTCTCATATGCAAGAAGATGGAACTAAGAATGCATGCATACGGAAAAGATTGTACAAGAGGAGTGGCTCGGTTTTGGACATGCCACACTATGTCCGAGAAGATAATTTTGGCAAGATTAGGTCTAATACCTTGACGAAAACATTTGAGCCAAAAACTATCTACTTGACGTATTCTAGAGAACTTACCATTGGATGGACGAATCCACCACGAGATGATAAGATGAAGAAATCTATCGTGTACGTCAAGAGAAGAAGCCGGTCCGGTAAAATGACCTAGAGAGTCTTCATCGGTTTCACCCTCATCCTCTAAACCAAAAACTTCTTCAAAGGTAGAGACATCTATGTGAAAAAGTTTTCCCATGAGAAAGGATTCTATGGCTATGACTTTGGTTTCATCCATGGGATCATAAAGACAAGAGGCATTAGTGTAGAAAATCAGGACAAGAGTAGGAAAAAATCTACCGGTATGGGTAAGGAAAGACAAAAACTTCCATTGTTCAAGAAGGTCATAATATCTAAATTGGAACCTATCGGAGTCTAAGAACTCGATATCAACACGACGTTCTTGTTTTAAAGGAAGGTGTCTAAAGAGATTGAATTGGTTTACCCTATGAGATGTATCCAAGCATCGGGCAAAAATTTCTTGCATATCAACACGTGCAGGACGAGTTGATGAAGAGCTAGCCTCGGTGCGAGAACGTTTCTTTGGTGCCATGGAATCTAATAATTTCACAAAAGTATTGGATTAGTTCGATAATATCAAATTCAATCCTATATAGTAATCTAACAATTCAAGGTATTTTGAGAGTTTTGACAAAAATTTTGAAAAACCCAAAATTATACGAAAAATTTATATTCGATTAAGGAATATTTAGATTTTGGATTAAAAATGTAGGATTATAAAAACCCATACACTAAACATTTGAAGTATGATCAAAATCTAAATTTTAACAATCTAAAATCAAACGATAATAAGATTTTTCGAAAATATACCTTGAGTTTAGATTTGGATGAATTTGTTGATAGTGAAGCACCGTTCGAAGGTATTATGAAGATTTTGATGATTGGAAACAAAATCCTCAAAGAAATCGTTGAGATTTTGTGTTAAAATCAACGAATTTGAGAAGATTTTAAGAGGGTGGCCGGTAGGGTTTGAGAGTTTTAGGTTTGGGAGTGTTTTAATGTGATTAGAATTAGGATTTGGGTATTTTAAAAGCATTCTGCCGCTGCGTGTTTCGAACCAGGTATCGAAACAGCCCTGTTTCGATGCCAGTTTCGAACCAGGTATCGAAGCATCATTCGATACCTGTTCTTCCCAGACACTTCCCAGGCGAGATGATGAACGGGTATCGAAACATGGTTCGATACCACCGAGATAACTTTGCATTTTAGGCTTCTAAGAGTACTAGAAATGAGTCTCTAAAGTCCCTAAAAGCATGCATATGATGATATGACATGATTAAAATGCATGAGCAAGTACATACTCCCCCTAGCCACATGCATGGAATCATCAAGATACAAAAGAACATAAGCATGATTTTAATCAAGATTCAAGCAAAGATTGCATAAAAACAATACTTAAGAGGTCAAGTTAGGCTAGTTATACCTAACTCTCTCCTAAGGATCCAAAAACGCTCCTTATCTAAAGGTTTGGTAAAAATGTCCGCTAATTGGTTTAAGGTGTCAACAAACTCTAACACAACATCATTTTTAGACACATGATCTCTAATAAAATGATGTCTAATTTCTATGTGTTTGGTTCTAGAATGTTGAATGGGGTTCTTGGTAAGACATATGGCACTAGTATTATCACACTTAAGAGGTATGGTTTCTACCTTAATGCCATAATCTAAGAGTTGTTGCTTCATCCATAAAACTTGAGCACAACAACTCCCTAAGGATATGTACTCTGCTTCGGTGGTAGAAAGAGCTACACTATTTTGTTTCTTAGAGAACCAAGATATGAGCATACTACCTAGGAATTGACAAGTTCCGGAAGTACTTTTCCTATCTATCTTACAACCTCCATAATCCGCATCCGAATAGGCATGAAGATCAAAGGATGAGACTTTAGGATACCAAAGACCTAAACAAGGTGTGTCTCTAAGGTATCTAAAAATTCTCTTAATGGCAACTAGGTGTGATTCTCTAGGACTAGCTTGAAACCTAGCACACAAGCAAACACTAAACATAATATCCGGTCTACTTGCGGTAAGGTAAAGCAAAGAACCTATCATGGATCTATACAATTTAGAATCAACACACTTACCTCCTTCATCCTTGTCAAGCTTAGTAGTTGAGCTCATAGGAGTAGCTTGAGGTTTCACATTCTCCAAGCCAAACTTCTTGAGCATATCCTTGATATACTTTGCTTGATTGATGAAGGTACCATCCTTCCTTTGCTTAATTTGGAGTCCCAAAAAGAATGAGAGCTCCCCCATCATGCTCATCTCGAATTCACCTTGCATTAGCTTAGAAAATTCTTGACAATAACATTCATTAGTAGATCCAAAAATAATATCATCGACATAAATTTGAACTACTAAGATGTCATTTTTAAACCTTTTTATAAAAAGTGTAGTATCCACCTTCCCTTTTTCAAAACCTTTTTCAATTAAAAAATTTGAAAGCCTTTCATACCAAGCTCTAGGAGCTTGTTTCAAACCATATAAAGCTTTAGTTAATTTAAAGACATGATTTGGAAATTTTGAATCTTCAAAACCTGGTGGTTGTTCAACATACACTTCTTCATTTATAAAACCATTTAAGAAAGCACTTTTGACATCCATTTGAAAAAGCTTGAAATCATGATAACATGCAAATGCAAGTAGCATCCTAATGGCTTCCATTCTAGCTACGGGTGCATAGGTTTCATCAAAATCTATTCCCTCCTCTTGAGTGTAACCTTGAGCAACTAATCTAGCTTTATTTCTTACAATGTTACCACTCTCATCTAGTTTGTTTCTAAAAACCCATTTAGTTCCTATAGTAGATTTATTACTAGGCCTATCAACTAATGTCCACACATTGCTTCTCTCAAATTGATTTAACTCTTCTTGCATAGCTAAAATCCAATAATCATCACCTAAAGCTTCTTTGATGTTTTTGGGCTCTATGCATGAGATAAAAGCAATATGATTCATTAATCTAAGAGAAGAACGAGTAGTTACCCCCTTGGATGGATCACCCAAGATCTCACCACTTTTGACATAGTTGAACTCTCTTGGGTAGCTCACTTCCTTTTCTTCAAGCTTTGCATTTCCTAAAGCTTCTATTGGAGGATCTTGTGCTTCCTTATTGCTTGGAATCCCATCCACCTTTGATACTTGTCCATTATCAATGGTTTTAATGATTCCTACATCGTTATCATCACAAGAATCCTTCCTTGGAAGGAGATTATCATCGAAAATCACATGTATAGATTCCTCTACAACTAAGGTTCTTTTGTTGAAAACTCTATAAGCCTTAGAATTTAAAGAATAACCAAGAAAAATAGCTTCATCACTTTTTGCATCAAATTTACCTAAATTGTCTTTTCCATTATTTAAAACAAAACACTTACACCCAAAAGGGTGAAAATAACTAATGTTAGGCTTTTTAGATTTTAAAATTTCATAAGGTGTTTTCTTTAAAATAGGCCTAATCATTACTCGATTTATGATGTAACAAGAAGTGTTTGTGGCTTCCGCCCAAAAATACTTAGGTAAATTGTTTTCGCAAAGCATGGTTCTAGCCATTTCTTCTAAAGTTCTATTTTTCCTCTCAACTACCCCATTTTGTTGAGGAGTGCGAGGAGCTGAAAAATTATGGCTAATACCATTTTCATTACAAAAATTCTCAAAGCCTAAATTTTGAAATTCGGTTCCATGATCACTTCTAATATGAGAAATTCTTTGATCAAGATCATTTTGAGAAATGTTTGAAAATGTGATGAATTTTTCTAAAGCTTCATCTTTTGTACTTAAAAATAGAACCCAAGTATACCTAGAGTAATCATCAACAATAACAAAAGCATATGATTTTCCACCCAAGCTAGTAGTCCTAATAGGTCCAAAGAGATCCATATGGATCAATTGTAATACTCTACTAGTGGAAACATCATTAATGGACTTAAAAGAAACTCTCTTTTGTTTACCTTTAGCACATGCATCACAAATTTTATCCAATGAAAATTTGAGCTTAGGTAAACCTCTAACTAGATTTTGGGAGGCAAGTTTCTCTAAAACACTTGAGCTAGCATGTCCAAGTCTCCTATGCCATAACCATGCATCATTTTCATCACTAGCAACTAAGCATGCATGAGATATGTTTATGTCATCTAGATGCACCATGTAGATATTTCCTATGCGATGACCTATGAGCATTGTTCTATTGGATTCTATGTCAATTATTTTGCAACCACTTTTGTCAAATGAAACATAGAAACCTTTATCACACAATTGACTAATGCTCAATAAATTATGCTTAAGACCATTAACAAGCAAGACATTTTCAATAAGAATAGAGGAGTGATTACCAATAGAGCCAATACCCTCAATTTGGCCTTTGGAGTTGTCACCAAAAGTTACTACTCCACCCTTTTTGAGCTCTAACTCCTTAAATCGTCCCTTGTCTCCGGTCATATGCCTTGAGCATCCACTATCAAGGTACCACATGTTTTGACTTGAAGCTTTGGCCTTGAAGCAATGCTCAACCTACAAACAAAAATTTAATTTTTCACTTTTGGTACCCAAACCATTTTGGGTCCATGAGAGTTAGTTCCTAAAAACTTGGTTCCCTTAAGAATCCAAGAGGCAATGGCATTTAAATTATTTGAAACAATGAGTTCCTTAGGAACCCAAACACTTCTAATTTTTCTATGTTTAAAATGCCTTTGAAAATCTTTTTGTTTGTGGTTTTGAAAATTTCTTTTCACATGGTTGGGTTTTGAAGAGCTTCCTTTTTCAAAAGTTGAACTCCCAACCACTTTGATTTTATCTTTAAGCTCATTCACCACCTTGTGGTGATTCTCACTCAAGCTTGAAATAAGGTTGTTTAAATCAACATTTTCTTTTTGAAACCGTTTCAAATCATTATTTAAATTAACAACCTTTTCTTCTAAATCCAAAATCGTTTTTGTCAAAGAATCATTTTTCATTTCTAAATCCGAAATGGTTTTCTTGCTTTTTAAAATTGATTCTTTGAATTTTAAAACCAACTCATCATATACATCTTGTAATTCATCATAAGCATCATAAAGTTCATCATACGATAAATCATTACAAGATGGTTCGAGAGTTACCTTAGGTTCATCAAGAGCCATGAGACACAAGTTGGCCACCTCGTTGTCTTCATCGGATGATGACTCCTCATCACTCCATGTGGCAACGTGAGCCTTTTGTTTCTTCTTCTTCTCGAAACCCTTCCTTTTGTATAAAGGGCAATCGGTCCTAATATGACCGGGCTTCTTGCATTCATAGCAAACAATTTGATTTTCTTCTTCTTTGCTCTTTGCTTTAAAATCCATCTTTCGTAGGAATCTTCGATTCCTATTTGTCCTCATGAGCCTTGTGAATCTTTTGGCCACCATGGCCAATTCCTCTAGCTCTTCTTCTTCACTTGTGTCCACTTCTTCTTGTGACAATGAAGCTTTAAGAGCAATCCCTTGCTTCTTTTTCTCTACTTCCCTCTTTTCGATCTTTATCTCTTCCTTCCTTTTCTCTTCTTCTCGACCTTTCTTCATGATCTCATGGGTGAGAAGAGATCCCACAAGAGCATCTAGTTTTAGAGTCTTCAAATCTTTGGCTTCAATTATAGCCGTTCTTTTGCTATCCCAAGACTCGGGAAGGGAGTAGATAAGTTTCCTCACGAGTTTTTCTTCCGGAATGATCTCACCGAAACCTTTGAGACCATTGACAATCACCGAAAATCTATCGAACATTTTGGTGATGTCTTCATCCGGCTCCATCTTGAAGTTCTCATAATTGAGATTGAGAAGACCGATCTTTGTCTCTTTGACATCATTTGTGCCTTCATACGTGGTCTCCAAAGAATCCCATACTTCTTTTGCACTAGTGCATGATGACATCTTGGAGTAGATGTCGGGACCAAGAGCACAAAAGAGAATGTGCAACGCCTTATCATTGGTAGATATCCTTTTCCGTTCTTCATCGGTCATTTCATATCTCTTCTTAGGCACATACCGATCTCCTTCTTGCTTCATAGGAATAGAGGGTCCATCCTCAATTATATCCCAAAGAATATAATCATTTGAGTTGATGAATAGCCTCATCCTATTCTTCCAATAAGGATAGTTATCCCCATTGAAGAAGGGTGGCTTGGTGATGGAGTGAGACTCGTTCCATGAACCGGAGGTGGAGGCCATTTGCTTTGATTGAGTGTGATGATCAACAATCCTTGGATCTTCTTTGGTGGAGGTGAATCCCTTCAAAGATCTAGCTCTGATACCAATTGTTGAGTTGATCGTTGTTGAAGAATGACCAAGAGGGGGGGTGAATTGGAAATTAAAAATTAAGTTGGAAAATTTTCGGTAAAAATTGGAAAATAAAGAACACAAAGATATATAGTGGTTCAAGCTTCGAACAAGCTTTACATCCACTACCTTAGCTCCCACTAAGGATTTTGAAACCAATTCACTATTGAATTCGACCTTTTTCTCGGTTCAAGGGGTAACCGTTACAATACGAATCAATCTTTCTCCTCAAAGATTGATTCAACCCTCACAAGGTTATATGAACAAGAATAGGCAAATAAGTAATCTCTCACAAGATGGATATTGCCCAAAATACAAACAAACTCTCCCCAAACTCAGATTATAAAAATTAAAATGAAATACAAGGAGTTGGGAGGCTAAAGATATGCAATTTGTGCTTGGAGTTGGATTTGATAGCTTGGATGTTGCTTGAGGTTCAATCCTTGCTTAATGCTGTTGCAAATGCTTCATTTTATACCATCTCATTGATTTGTATCCGTTGTAGTTGTTGGGAATCAAAATATAGCCGTTTGAACTCCATTTTTCAACATGAGTGCTGTCTGCCGCAGGGGGTATCGAACCAAGCTTCGATACCCAATGAATCTGTGATTCATGGTATCGAACCATGCTTCGGAACACTTAATCCATCATTTAAAATATAATTAACACCAACGGTCAAAACATTTAATTCAAAAATATCCGTTGGAGATTTAGGGTGGTATCGAACTATGTTTCGGTACCAATTGAATCTGTGAAGCCTGGTATCGAACCATGCTTCGAAACATCTTATCCACCATTTAAATTATAATTAATTCCAACGGTCAAAACATTTAAATCAAAAATAGCCGTTGGGGATTAAGGTCGGTATCGATACCGGTATCGATACCAGGGGTCTTTTTAATTCGTATTTAAAATATTTAATAGAATATTTCAAGTGGTTCGAACTATGCTTCGATACCAAATGAATCTGTAAGTGCTGGTATCGAACCATGCTTCGAACCATGCTCTTGACGGTGAGCTTTGGTTTCGAATGGTGCTTCGATACCTGTTCTTTAAAGTCAAGAACAAGGCTTTGAAAACACAGGGGTATCGAATGGTGGTTCGATACCGCCTTTGAAAATCACTTAGAAATTTATTTTAAAGCCTTTGTTTGACTTGAATATAAAATATTGACTTAAGGACTTAAAAGTTATTTCAAAAATAGTCCTTATATTTATTTGTTATATCAAAATCAAATTTAGTTTTACAAAATCTTTACATTTATCAAGGTTATTTAATATTAGATGGTATTTGCCTCTTCCCAGGAACTAGGTTTTTAGGTTATGTATGGTATTTTTCATTTTGTTAGTGTTTTGGGTTGTACTATGAGTACCTATTTATTTTTGTTTCAGTTAGGCATAGTGATTTGGTCATCGAGATTTTCTCCCTCTATCTTATCTGGTTTTCTTCAAAGTCCTCTACTTCTCTTTGACTCCCCCAATTTCCTCTCTCTCTCTCTCTCTCCCTCCCCCTAATACATTCCGGTCAATCTCTAAGTTCTTCCCTATCTATTTATAGCATTGGAAAAATAAGTATAAACAATATTATAGAACAAGGTTTGAACTCACTTCACTTTCATCATCAATGACTCTCTCCATGAGATAAAGATCACAAAATTTGGTAATCTCCAATAGCACATCCAACACAGAGGACTTTACAGTTGCTTGTCTCTATCCAGAATTAAACAATTTAAACTAATTATTAGTAGATACTAATTGCAACAATAAAGCTCCCCGAAAAGATTCGGCACCTGAAGCTCCTCTGGACTGCTTTCCTCAAGGATCACTCCAAGCAAACGACATGTTACCTACACCCATAAGTCACAAAACATGAAACCAGGAGGAAGAGTAAAAAAGGGTTCTGACCAATGGTCTTATAAACTTCCTAAGCATCAAATACCAATATCTCCAAAAACTTAAAAAGTCAGTCTAACAGAACTTGAAGGTTACTTTGCTTCTGAAAAAGTTGAGCTGAAGTTACTTGTAGTTAATGAGAAGTTATAACTATTGGCAATGGTTCATGCATTCTAAATTACGATTCAAGTAATAACTAAAGTACTAAACCAAGTCATATTAGACTTGGGTTAACATTCAAGGTGGAGGGAGATTTCTAAAGGCTAAGTTTACAAAATAGCAGGAAGCTGCAAAAGCAATTCAGTTAAAATATTGATTAATACTGCTGGCAGGAAGTAGAGATTATATTTTGACATTAATATTAGCAGTTTATTCTGATAAAGCACACAACAAACAAATCAAATAATGTGATTGGGCAATTTAACCAATACTAAGACGAGAAATCCCTTCAAATACTCTGGCTATATAGAAGCCTCATATAAACCAAAAAATTTCAAGCAAACATCACCCTAATGACACATAGAATCACATCAAGGAAGAACGGGTACAAATCCTTTCCTAAAGAATCTCATTTCTACAAGTAATACTTTTTCCTGCTTTTGTGAGCATAGATTATTAATCCTTACTAAAGGCGCATGACTAATATGAATAAGGATTCTACTTCTAGAAACCAACAGACACAAATAAAATAAGTACTAAACATTGCTTGTACATTATGAAGTACATGTAAGTTACCTTTCTACCTTCATTCAGTTTTTGCCTAACTATTTGCCTCAATGTTGGCTGTAAAAGAAGGGGAAAAAAGAGATATGAGTTGCGAACAAATGAATCTAATTGAAAATGATAAACATGTCAAACTGTTCTAGAAAAAGGTGAATTCAATCATTCTTACCTTTACTGGCTGGAAAAACTCATCAACAGCATTCAGTGCTCTTAAATCCTCTGAAGATGAATAAACTCCAGAAGGCGTCAACGTTATATTTGACCGGTCACTGACAGAAGTGCTACTAGTTGGAGCTTGACGCTTCGGTTGTCTTCTTGGAGGCGGTGAGGGTGATCTCATCAACCTATAGGTAAAGATAATTGCAACAGCAAGCCCTGCTATAGCCCCGACAGATCGTGGATCCTGATGCAGTAGGGAAGTGGGTAAGAATCATGAAAGGAAAATGGAGGAGAAAGATCAGTTCTACATGCCTGATGGCTACCCCCCCCCCCCCCCCCCCCGAAAAACTTAGCATGACGAAATTAACATCAATTACCAAATCAACATTCCCCTAATCACTAATCAGTACCTAAATTATACAACTAAACAATAAATGGAAACTAAAATAAAATTTCGCATTTCCACAACAAGGAGCCTCAGATCCGCCGAAAAAGAGAAACGAGAGGAGAAATGCTAAGAGAAAGAAACGAACCAGCTTTTGGAGAGAGATCGAGAAGAGATTGGACATCTTGAGGGCGAGATAGGTTCCGATGCGCTTGATGAGCTGAATCAGCTCCTCCTTTGATGGCGGTGAAGAGGAAGACGAGTCAGCCATGATAACCGCTCAATAGATAAAGCGAGGTGGCGGTTAATCGAGTGAATCTTTCCCTGTTGTTAGCGTATGAGATGAAGCTTTGAGATTCTCATGTCCTCACCATTTAATTAAACCACTCCTCAAAGACACAGTTTCTCTCTGTAAAGCCTTTCTTCTTCTGCGTCAACGATCAAAGGTAAAGAGGAGTTTCGATTTCCCCCTTTTTTTATTGCCGGGCGGTAAGAAAAATTGACAAAAGCGTAACAAAAACAAGTTAGAACAAATAAATATAATGAGAGATTTATACATTTAAACGTTATGAAAATATTTTACAAATACAAATCTCTTACTCCTAATTACGTTTTTATTTATATATTTTTAATAGAAAAATTAAATTTTAAATTATAACTCTAATTTTTAAATCTTAAATCTTAAAAAATACACATTATTCTTAATTTTTTTAAACCCTAATTTCATCTTTTTAACCTTGAATCTTAAACCTACTAATTTAAAACAGGACGTCAAAGAAGACACAATAAAAAAACTCATATTATACGTACAAACTAACATGGTTGATCCTAATAGTACATAACTTGATTTCGTTTAAGTAGATTTTGAGTTTTTGTATACATAAAAATCTCAGTTGATGAATTCACCCATTAAAAATAAATGTTAGATGTACGATTTAGATCGATTTAAATTAATAAAAAAAATAAATTTTGAGTTTAAGAATGTTTTGAGTTTGAGTTTAGCAGGCAATCCGTGTTCATAGAGCTCGTCGTGGTGGCGAATTACACTGTCGGAGGCACAAATGAAGGCCGGGATACGAGCACTATTGACCTGCAACCGGAATTTAAATCCTAATTTATTATTACTTGCAGGCAAAAAAGTTGTGCATTTTGAATTTTGACATACAAGTTGCCTGTAGTTTTTCTGTACACTCCGAACCATGATGTGCTTGAAGTTACCAAGGCGGACCATGACTCCTGCCAGACGAGTAACCCGCTTCAGACATACAAAGGCGGCAACACGGTCGTACCTCTTAGTCTCCCGGAAATACTTCATCTGTGGGACAGACATTGTAGCCAAGGAATGCAGATTGAAATCGACACTTTAGCTGCATCAACGGCTTCTCCTTCGTCTTCACCGTCTTCGTCTCCTGCTCCAGGAACTTCTTCCTTGCCTACTACAGAAACTCCAGAATCAGCTCCGGAAAGTCCATTGTCCCCTGATGTGCCTTCAGTTGAATCACCAGATGGTGTTTCACCATCACCACCAGCTCCCTCATCAGCTATCGAGAACAGTTTCGGAACATGGTTCGCATCCGGGTTTGGCCATGTGCTGATGGTGCTTTTGGCATTTTAAGCCTCTGGGGATTCCTTTGCTTACAAGAATCTTTTGTTGTTGTCTCTTCTCTGTTCAATCGTCTGACTTATCTGTGTAATAGATTCTTAACATTATGCTACGACAATGGAGCAAAGATTAGACTTAAGTATTTGTTTATAGTGTATCAAATTAAAACGAAAGTTGAATCACAATCTCTAAAGAAAATTCTGATTTTCTTTCTCCCCATTGTCTGATTCTCACCAAAATTAGCATTAGTCTAATATAAGACTACTAATTAATGGAGGGGGAATATCCATGCAAAATTCAGTTAAATTTAAAAATAAAATACGATGAAAAACATCTACTATAATAGTATAATTAATGGGGGGTTCCATTAATGGAAAAAAATAAATTTTCCTTAAAAACAACAAAGAAAGGAAGAAAAAATGGTGGGTTATCTGACATCGTCCTCCTCACGTTCCTCACCCGACAAAACGAGAAACATTCGGGTGAACAAATATCCCCCCACAGCAAAATATTATTACCAACCCAGACCTGGGTTTTCTCTTTCCAATCACATTGTTGGCTTTTCTGTCTATTGGTTCTGCCCAGTTGCAGACATTAGACACGTAAAACCTGTTTTTCTTTCTTTCTTTTTTGTTTTTTTAAACAATTTTTGGATTAATTATATTATTATTGAGAGTCATTTAATCATATTGTGTTGATTGTTGTGTCATTGCAATGGTTTGATGAACAAGTATAGAAGACAAAAAGGGGGTTGTTCGTGGGGTTGTTTGGCATTCGGGAAAATAATATAGAAAGAAAGAAAGAAAAACAAGGTTGTGTTTTTTGGTGGGGGTTCGTTAAAAGTTTTTTTGCGTATTCGATGAAATGAAAAGAGCAATAAGTGAATGGGGTAATGTTTGGAAGAGCAATGGCAACGAAAAGGGCTGCTTTTGCCGTTTTGTTGGTGATATCGGTCTGCAATTTGAGCACGGCGAGCTCGGATGGCAAGGGGAGGATACGTGAAAATGAAGGCAAAATGGTATGAAGATTCTTATTTCTGTTTGTGTTATTCCTAGTCTTGTTGAATTCTTGAAGCATGTATGTTGTTAAGGCACTTTAGCATGTATAGCATTGTGATGAAGGGCATTGAGAGAATCAGGGTTCAAATTTGTTTAGGGTAATCGAGTCGAATTCTCGTTGTATAGGAGCAAATAATTTGATTTAGAAAGGGAATTCATTCAGTATGTCAAAAATGTTTCCTGCCTTTACTTTGATTTATAAGATTAGTTGGTTTACCGTTCCAGGGGTTTAGTACCTGATGATAGCAAAGGTTCTTGTATGGAATAGGTGTAGTTCGAGACTTCGAGCATATTCGATGTTAAGGCACTTTAGCATGTATAGCATTGTGATGAAGGACATTGAGAGAATCAGGGATCGAATTTGTTTAGGGTAATCATGTCGAATTCTCGTTGTATAGGAGCGAATAATTTGATTTACAAAGGTAATTCATTCAGCTATGTCAAAAGCGTTTCCTGCCTTTATACTTTGATTTATAAGATTAGTTGGTTTCCCTTTCCAGGGGTTTAGTACCTGATGATATCCAAGGTTCTTGTATAGAGTTGGTTCAGTTCGAGTATATTTGATGTGAAGGGTCTTTAGCACGTATAGCATTGCATTGAAGGGCATTGGGAGAATCTGGATTTGATTTGTTTAGGGTATTCATGTCGAATTATCGTTGTATAGGGAAGGATGCCTTCGCTTCCGCTTTCTAGGGGTTTAGTACCTGATGGTAGCCTAGGTTCTTGTATGGAGTAGGTTTAGTTCGAGCATATTCGATGTTTAATGCATTGGAAATATGTTAAATGTTCATGTATATGTGTCGTTGAAATTATGGATCAAGGGTTGTCATGTCCAGTTTTCTTGAAACCGATTCGATTTCTCAAGTTCAGGGTTGAAAACATTACCTGTTGAAAGCTTGACAAAGGTTTTCTACTTACAGGAAGAGGCATGGGATCATTGCATGAAAGAGATGGAGGAAAAGAGAGTTGCTGTGAAAGATTTCGACCTGTACATACCACAAGCAACCGATGACTTGATATCGACCTTATTAACGGAACATGGCGCACACAAGGCTATTAATACTCTGCCTCCTCAATTGAGAGAAGGGGTTATTGATTGCTTAAGAAAGAATGGACTTATCCTTCATGCTTTGGATCCAGAGGTTACCTCAAGCTACATTCAGTCGCATCCATCCAGAGTGGTATTGGATTATTCACTTCATTTATCGAGAAAGGTTTCCGGTAAAGGTGGTAAAAAGAAGAAGAAGAAGGGCATGATGACAGTTATTATTGCTATTTCAGCAACTTCTGTCACAACATTTATCCTTGTTGCAGTGATCTTCTTTTGTTGTTTGAGGAAAACAGCTGAGCCAAAGGAGGAAAAACCTCTTCTACACTTGACTGATTATTTGAGTGAAGGTATGTGTTTGTTGTGTATGTTTTTCATTAAGTTGTTACCGTCTTCGGGTTCTTGTTCATGGCTCCAGAAATATTTGAACTTTACAATCTTTCAGGTTCTTCACACAAGACTCTTAGTTTAGGAAGTTTGAGCAACAAAGAACCTGCTATTAGTGAAAATGATGAGCCTTCTGCTAGTAGTTTTCCCACGTTGCAAGACGAGGTCTCCCTACTTCCAAAACCACCAGGATCAGAAGTTACTGGAGCAGGCTTGAAACCTCCTCCTGGGAGACCAGTTCCTCCTCCTCCAGCACCACCACCTGCAGCACCACCACCAGCTCCCAAAGCACCAGCTCCCAAAGCACCAGCTCCTCCTCCTGCTAGTGGTGCCCCCCCACCGCCTCCACCTAAAGGAGTTCGTCCTCCACCGCCACCAAAATCAAAAGCTGGACCTCCTGGAGGACGTAAACGTGAAGTTTCTTCTACTGCTGCTGATAGTGAATCTTCACAAAAAGCCAAGTTAAAACCGTTCTTCTGGGACAAGGTTGCAGCTAATACAGATCAGATAATGGTCTGGCACGAGATCCGTGGAGGATCATTCCAGTAAGGCAACAATTCTACCTTGCATTAACTATAAACTTGATGGCTAACAATGCATCATCAAAAATTTCTTTGATTCCAAATTGCAATTGAAAAACCTCTGTAGGTTCAGCGAGGAGATGATAGAGATTTTATTTGGTTACCAAGCGACTGCTAACAAGCAAACTGAGAAGAAAGAAAAAACAGAACCTTCGATCCAGTACATTCAGATTATCGACCCTCGAAAAGCACAAAATTTAGCTATTCTTCTACGTGCACTAAATGTTACAACACAGGAAGTTGTTAGTGCTCTCAAAGAAGGTATCTTTCTGATTTTTAAGGAATATTGACAGAATCGATCATACTGATACCAAGCATCATTTACCTAAAGATTCAATTGATTATACTATGTGGTCAGTAGAATTTCTAGTCGAATATACTAAGTTTCCCTTGTAAGTTTAGAACATAAGGAAACTGCATTAGCTGAGAAGAACTTGTTGGTATTGAATGTAACAGAAATTGAGTAACTATATGTGTAGTATTGGAAAATAATTCTAAGCATTCATCCGTTGCATTGACATTCATCTCATCGACTATGCATGCGAAATATTCGTTTTAGATCCACCTTTTTCAATCTTATATGCATGTGGCAGCTCACTCTTCTAAATCAAATTGAGCCAGGTTTTAGGCTTCCAGGAGAGCTCCTTCAAACGTTGCAGAAGATGACACCAACATCAGAAGAGGAATTGAAGCTTAGATTATTCGCAGGGGATATTAACCTATTGGGCCCTGCCGAGAGATTCCTTAAAACCGTGGTTGAAATACCTTTTGCATTCAAACGAATCGATGCCTTGTTGTTCATGAGCACTTTTCCTGAGGAAGCTGTCACCCTTAAAGAATCCCTTTCAACTCTTGAGGTGAGATGATAGATTTAAGAACTGAATACCTGAGATGAGTCCTCCAGGTCACATGTGCATAGGAGGAAGAACTTGACAATTATAATATCTCTCACAAGTTATGAGTATATATTTTCTGGTCGACGAAATCTTCTGCTTCTCAATAATCAGTAGGCCACAAAATTTATCCATCGAACATATTTTCTAGGAATGTATCTTCATGAATTTAGTTCCTGTATGAAAACCTCTATCACTTCAAAGATGAGTAACCAGATGGTTGTTATTATTGTCCTAATGGCAGGTAGCTTGCACCAAGCTCAAAAATAGCAGATTGTTCATGAAACTTCTAGAAGCAGTGCTTAAAACCGGTAACCGCATGAACGATGGTACCTATCGCGGTGGTGCACAGGCATTCAAGCTTGACACTCTCTTAAAATTATCTGATGTAAAGGGAACAGATGGTAAGACGACGCTTCTCCACTTTGTAGTTCAGGAGATCATACGCTACGAAGGCATAAGATGTATTCGCTCAAGATCATCAAGCCAGGGCGAGAGCCTTGGCAATTTCAAGGCAGTCGACTTAGTTGAAGGTGCTGAACAAGAAAACGAGGAACATTACCGCAGTCTTGGTCTTGAAGTGGTTTCAGGTGTAACCACTGAACTTGAAGTTGTCAGGAAGGCTGCTGCAATTGATGCTGATTCCCTGCCATCTACTGTGATGAAACTCGATTTTGGTTTGAAAAAAACTAAAGAGTTTCTGAATACAGATATGAAGGGTACCGAAGATGAGGCCGGTCAATTTTATCTTTCAATGTCTTCTTTTGTCGATGCTGCAGAAGCTGATATTAAATTTATATCAGAGGAAGAAAAAAGAATTATGGAACTTATCAAGAGCACAGCGGATTATTTTCATGGTCAGGCAGGAACGAAGGAAGGCTTGCGTTTGTTTGCGATTGTGCGGGATTTCTTGACAATGCTAGATAAGGTTTGTAAAGAAATTAGAGACACCAGAGCTAAGCAGCTAGCCCAACAAGCCAAGGAGGCCAAGAAAGGAGTTCCAAAAGCGTCAGCTTCTCAGCATAACCGACAAAAATCATCTTCAGAGCCTCACCAAGATAAGGATTCCAAAAAAGAAGGTTTGTCAGTGCCAGCTTCTCAGGAGAACCAACAGCAATCGTCTTCGGAGAGTCAGCAATTCAATGATTCTAATAAAGAAGGTTCATCAGCACCAGCTTCTCAAGGAAACCAACAAGAATTGTCTTTGGAGCATCAACAAGACAAGGATTCCGAAAAGGAAGGATCATTAGTGCCAGCTTCTCAAGAGAACCAACAACAGCCGTCTTTGGAGCATCAACAAGACAAGGATTCCAGAAAAGAAGGTTCATCAACGCCAACTTCTCAAGAGAACCAACAGCAATCGTCTTTGGAGCTTCAGCAATATGAGGATTCTGAAAAACAAGGTTCATCAGCACCAGCTTCTCAAGAGAACCAACAACAAACATCTTTAGAGAACCTACAACCGTCTTCGGAGTGTCAGCAAGACAAGGAATCCGAAAAAGAAGGATCGTTAGAACCAGCTTCTCAAGAGAACCAACTACAATCCTCTTTGTATCATCAACAAGACAAGGATTCTGAAAAGGAAGGATCATTAGCGCCAACTTCTCAAGAGAACCAACAGCTGTCGTCTTTAGAGCATCAACAACACGAGGATTCCAAAGAAGAAGGTACATCGGCGCCAACTTCTCAAGAGAATCAGCAGCAATCATCTCTGGAGCTTCAGCAATACAAGGATTCCCCGAAAGAAGGTTCATCAGTACCAGCTTCTCAAGAGAACCAACAACTGTCTATGGAGCATCAGCAAGACAAGGATTCTGAAACCGAAGGATCATTAGCGCCAGCTTCTCAAGAGAACGAACAACAATCGTCTTTGGAGCATCAGCAAGACATGGACTCTGAAACAGAAGGATCATTAGCACCAGCTTCTCATGAGAATCAACAACAATTGTCTTTGGAGCCTCAGCAAGTCGAGGATTCTGAAAAGGAAGGATCATTAGCGCCAGATTCTCATGAGAATCAAAAACAATCATCTTCGGAGCATCAGCAAGACAGGGATTCTGAAAAGGAAGGATCATTAGCGCCAGCATCTCAAGAGAACCAACAACAATTGTCTTTGGAGCACCAGCAAGACAAGGATTCTGAAAAGGAAGGATCATTAGCACCAGTTTCTCAAGAGAACCAACAACAATTGTCTTTGGAGAATCAGAAAGAAGAGGATTCCGAAAACGAAGGATCTTTAGCGATAGTTTCTCAAGAGAACCAACAGCAGCCATCTTTGGAGCATCAACAAGACAAGGATCCCAAAAACGAAGGTTCATCAGCACCAACTTCTCAAGAGAACCAACAGCAATTGTCTTCGGAGCTTCAGCAATACAAGGATTCCCAGAAAGACGATACACCAGCACCAGCTTGTCAAGAGAACCAACAACAACCGTCTTCGGAACCTCAGGAAGACAAGGATTCGGAAAAGGAAGGATCATTAGAGCAAGCTTGTCAAGAGAACCAACAACCGTCTTTGAAGCATCAACAAAACAAGGATCCCCAAAACAAAGGTTCATCAACGCCAACTTCTCAAGAGAACCAACAACAATCATCTTCAGAGCGTCCACCGTCCCTGGATATTCGCAGACATCTATTTCCAGCAATTACCAATCAGCGGGTGGACGATTCCAGTTCAGACGAAGACAGCTTCTCTCCGTAGCTATAAATTTAGAAAGGTACAAGAGATTTTCAGTTGGAAACATACACCCTTTTCCTTTTTTCTTGTCATTATTACAGTTTACCCTCACTGTTACTCATTACAAGCTCGATTCATTTTGATTGTCGTAGACAACCATGAACAACTTCCCAAGTGATGTCAGTCTTTCCAGACCTATGAAACATCCAAACCAACGAGGTATTCAGTTTTTGTGACACACTTCCACGTTATTTTATTGATCTTGATTCTCTATATTCTAGATTTGATCCTCCATTATAGTACAAGAAACTTGTATAGGAACCGAATTCGAATCCAAACCTTGTAATTTATGAGATATGGAACGTTCTTAGTTCATTGTTCTCAAGAGGTTCAATAACCAATGCATATAATTCATGGTTCTGATAGTGTTTTATCATTTACATTTAAAACGTTAGTATGATGTGCAGATAGAAATTAAACTCCAATTAACCCAATAATTTTTTCTTATATAATTTAATTTATTCGACCGGTGTTCGAGTAACTTAGTCTATATGTGCACGAGCCTTCTAGCCCAAGTGGTTAAAGGAACTGTTGTTGTTCCTAGAGGTCATGAGTTCGAGCATCAACGATATCAGCATAGTGATTAAGAGATCAATGTTAAATGATGGAGATTATATTCTAAAACAGATACTATTGTAATCACTATTAGTTAATTAGATGCAAATATTACCGGATAATATATTTTTTTATATAATCTATTTTAAAAAATTAACTTAAATCCTTAAACTCAAAATTAACTTATATATCAAAATATTTTTTAATTTTATTCTATTGACAAAAGATTTTTCTTAAAAAAATTACCGTGACCTACTTCAGCAATGTGCAAAAATATTAACCGCTGTAATTAATTTCTTGCTGCAGTAAAATGTCAAAACCCTACTCTCTATATAAACATCATAAACCCTTCTACTCTTCCTCCCTCCCTTTTTCAAATTTGAAACAATCAATGGCTCGCAAGCGTCCTGCCGAAGACCCACCTCCCGCCGCCATCCCCGACGACGACGAAGAGTCTTCTGAAGGGAACAGCTCCGCCTCCGACGAAGAGGAGAAAAACCCTTTGGAAAAGCCAAAAGGCGACGCCGGCAGTGTTGGATCTGACTCCGAGTATGAATCAGACGAGTTCCCTCCCTCCCCAAACGCCTCCGATTTCACCATTAAGCCCGTTGTTCCCAAGACCAACAAGTCCGCTCCGAAGCCAAAGCATACTGATAATGAACCAAACTCAAAGCGAAAGAGGCCATCGCTATCCGCATCCAATGGCGGAACAGGTGCCGTGAAGTCGCCGGTGACAGTTAGGCGGTGGAGTGAAGCCGAGGAGATCACGATTTTGAATGGGTTGATCGAGTACAGGTCAAAGGAAGGAGCTGATTCGTTTAAAGATTCTAGCAGCGGGTTTCATGATTTCATTAAGAAAAGGTTCCAAACCGAAGTGTCGAAGACTCAGTTGAATGAGAAAATCAGGAGACTGAAGGGCAAATACAAATCCAAAGCTGAAAAGGGACAGGACGGAAATGATCCCGATTTACCGAATCCCCACGACCGCAAATGTTTCCGCCTGTCAAAAAAGATTTGGGGCAATGAATCTAATGCAAAGATCAATAACAGCCAAAAGAAAACCAAGAATTTGAGCGGCGGAGACGAAGACAAGGCCGAAAAGGAAACCAAAACTTCAAGCATCGAAGAAGAACAAGAAGTAAATAAGACTCCCAAGAAAACCAAGCCTTTGAGCAGCGAAGCTGTAGACAAGAATGAACCGGCTCCTTTATGCTCAACCCAGATTAATTCAGACAGTGAAGAAGATGGTGTAGATATTTGGAAGGAGTATCCATGCTTGAAGGAATGTTTCAATATTGGATTCAACGGAAAGTGGGGCCATATGAGTTGTTCTATGCTGGAGTGTGTGGAAAAGAATGCAAACGCTATTGGGCGAGAGAAATTGAAGGAAATGGAGAAGGAAGGTAGGCAGCTTAGGATTGAAGGACTGGAGCTGGATTTGAAGAGGAGCAAGTTGGCTCACGAAATTGCTAAAGCTACATTGGATGCTATCAAGGCCAAGGGGACTGAAATTTAGGTAAAGATTCTGATAAACTTTTTTATGTTTGATCATACTATGATATGAATTTTAACGCAACAATGCTATATTTTGATATCTTGTCATGGTGCAAATGCTTGTGATTGAATTATGCATTATTGTATAGATTTGTTGTTGTGATGCAACAAGAAAATCACATCAAAACACAGATTTTATGAACTGGTTTTCAGCACTTGATTGAAGCTTTGAACTTTCTGATATGCAGCACTTGACACTGTTAGTTGAAGCTCTGAACTTTCTTTTGGGTTGAATGAATCGGGTTTGGTTTCTTACAACTTTGTTTTGGGTGTCCTGTTTTCGTGTTGCTTTTATGTTATTTTAATGGATTCTGTCTTCATTTCTATGTTATTCATGCACCTTACACAGCACAAAATGATTTTAATGGCTGCCCAACCCAACATCTCTAACCCACGAGAAATTATATTATGGGACATTCCTATCATGTCATCCATAGATCGATCAATAAAAAATATCAATTTAATTATTTCCCCCCTTCGTCTGTGTTTTTAAAAAATTATCAAACATACATTAAGCACCTATTTTGATAAAAGAACATATACTTTAGTACCTATTTTGATAAAAAAATATTTTAAATATTTATTTTGACTAAAAAGTATACTTTAAGCACTTAATTTGATAAAAAATATACTTTAGATATTTATAATTAAAAATAGTTTAAATACCTAAATAAAAATTGATATAATTTAGATAGTTATTTATGATATATTATAAACCTAAAGAGTTATTTATGATATTAGTTTATTTTAACAAATAATAAAATATATGCATATATTATAAATAAAATTATTTGAATTTGATTTTTTTAAAGGAATATTTTATTATTTACTCATAACCCTTTTGTCAGTTTGTGTTCATAAATAAAATAGGGTTAGGATCTAATTTACCTATTCAAAGAGGGAAAAGAAATTAAAGAGCTTAAAACCTAATTTCTTGAAAATAGGAGGACCTAAAAGTAATTAAATCCAAACTTTGAGTCCATGGCCCCTTCCACCTTGAAACATGATTTCACATTCCACAATAATAAAACCATTCATATCTCATCATTACATCACATAAACTCATGAGATGAACTCAATTAAAAAAAGGGTTGAAAGCTAGAAGACAAGCAATAACAAGTGGTTTGATAGCATGTCTATAAATTTTATATAAACTATAAAGCTAAGTAACTTATTATTATAATTATATGAGATGAAGTTAAGATCAGACAAAAAAAATTATTCGATTGATCTATTATTATACGTGACTTATAATAAAGATCAAATAATAATAAATTATGAATTAATTTTAATTTTTTATATAAAGTTTTAACATTTATAATATTTTTTGGTAAGATAGATCTAGACGAAAGTCAGAGGGAACAGTCGACCTTCGATCCTTTAAAAATTTAAAGTTTATATATAATTTATTTTTTTACGAAAGAAATAAAGAGTCAATACTTAATTTGTCTAATTCCAAAGTTAGAAGGACCTAAAAGTAATTAAATCCAAAATTTGCATTCCATAATAATTAAAGTATTATATACTAAAAAGTAAGTATTACTATTATTAGAAAAGATGTTACAAGTTGTTTGAACTCTTGAATTGTATGTCCAGATCATATTAAAATATTAATAAGTATTCAATCAATCAAGTAAATTAAAATATTAAATATCAAACAATAGTAAATTTTATTATAATTATATAAAGTAAATTCCAGATTAGCGAAAAATAAATTTTATAATCTATTTTATTCGTGTAAAATATTAACACATGATACACGACACATGATAATTTGGAGTTTTTTTTTTTCTGAGTTGAATTCAATGCTTTTGAAATATGTTTTTGGGATTAAAAATAATACAAAACAAATAGTATTTTAAGTTAAAAATATTTTTCAGTTTAGTTTGAATTTTTTTAAGATATATTTTTTAAAATTTTAACATTTTCAAAAGGATTTTTATATAAAATTACTCATATATTCTTATATATATTATCAATTCTTTTATATTTTTAAAAAAGATTTAAAATAAATATTTTATCTATTAAAATTTTGTTAATAATAATATAAATATTCTTATTTTAAACTGAACAATCTAAAAATACTTTTCAAAGTCTCATCCATGCCAACCAAATCCCATATCTTTTGGATAAAAAACTTGAAAATTTTCTCCCATTTTTTTCAAAATATTCTGATAGGATTATTTAGTAATATCTATTTTTAAATTTTAGTCATTTAAAAATGTACATACATTTTACAGGTAAACTGTTAGAAATCATATGAATGTTCAAATTATATATTTTTTATATAGATATTCAAATTATTTTAAGTCTAAACGAGTGTTTAACGTTTTATTATTACTATTTTAACTGTATTATCGTTAGCAATTAAAAAAATACATTAATCAATAAAAATGTGACAAATTTATTTTATTTTTGTTTTAAAAATTAAAAATCTTAAAAATATCCTATAATTTTTACAAATTCTTAAAATATCTTACAAATTCTTAAATCTTAAATCTTAAATTTTGATTTTAACCGTTACTGTCGAACGATATACACACTACTTCCATCGTACTTTGTGATTCTTTCTCCATTCTTCAGTAACTAAAATACAATGATCTACCTTTAAAAATAAATAAATAAATAAAATACAGTGATCGATATCTTTAATGTTAAAAAAATACGAATAAATATTTAAAAATTAAAAATTAATTTATAAATAAATTATTTTTAAAAATATAAAAATAAAAAATAAAACAAATTTTAGGAATGAAGGAACAATTACTCCATCCCCAATGTTGTTCTGCCCCAGAGTAATTTACCCTGTATTTCTCGTCTAGGAGGTAGGACATCTTTTCCACGTGGTGAGGAAATTAACATCTTATAAAGAAATTTATATTTATTTAAAAAAAATCATTTTTATATGAAAAAAATATAAAAAATGATATCTTATAAAGAAAATTATATTTATTTAAAAAATAATTAATCTTTCAAAAGAAATATTAATATCTTCATTTTATCTATTTTTTATAAAATAAAAATTAATATAAATATTTTTGACATCGTAATCTAAATTTTCTAATTCCGTAAGATAATAAACTTTTGTTTTTTTCTTTTGAAATCTAAAGAAGTTTGAGCTTTCACGAAATTGAATTATGTGACATCCATAATCTAACCAATCCTCATTGCCCATCTTTTTCATGTGCTTTGTTTTATGGATGAAAAATATATCTATATTTAACGGTTTTGATTTAATAGATTTATATTTTTATGAAAATTGAATTTTAGATCGAATAAAATTTTAAAATTGTTCGAATTAGGTTTAAAAAATCATTATATTTCAACTCGAAACAATCATAATTATGTATATGTGTTTATATATTATTAATTAGATTTTAATAAGGCATAAAGATAATTTTCACCCTTAACGTTTATAATTTTTGTCATTTTGGCCCCTATTCTTTTTTGGGATAAATTTAACCCTTGACCTATATCTTTTTAACAAAGAACTCATTTTTTAACTATCATGATAACTGAACCGTTAAAAATTTAATAATGATGACATGTCATATATATGTAATAATATATTTTAAATGACTTAACATCTAGTATATCAAATACATACACGCGAAATATAGTTTTATTTCAATATAAAAATATAAAATAATTAAAATTCAAATAAAATATTAAAAATTATTTTTTTATTTATTAAAAATTAATTAAATCTAAAACAAAAGGCTACTAAATATTCTCAACCTTAACTATAGTAAAATCAAAATTTTATCTAAAAAGGTATGAACATAATCTGAAAAGAAAGAGTTTTGTATAGTTTGTTACCAGTGAATCAAAGATAAAGGATATTGATAATAATCAATTGGATTTTTATTATTTTAGTTTAGAATTTAGGTATTCTAGTTTTAATCTAAATCAAAGTTTTAGGATTTTATAAAGATATTTTAGTTTAGTTAGGGTTGAAAATATTTAATAAATTTTTGTTTTGGATTTAATTAATTTTTAATATTTTATTTAAATTTTAATTGTTTTATATTTTATAATGGAGTAAAATTATATTTTATATATATGTATATATTTAATAGGTTAGATTATATGTCATTTAAAATATATTATCACATATATATGACATGTTATCATTATTAAATTTTTAACGGTTCAGTTATCATGATAGTTAAAAAATGAGTTATTTGTTAAAAAGACATAGATCAAGGGTTAAATTTATCCAAAAAAAAAGAATAGGGACCAAAATAACAAAAATTATAAACGTTAAGGGTGAAAAATATCTTTATGCCTTTTAATAAATACATACTTAATATATAATATACTTAATTATAAAAGAAATTAAGCTTTTAAGCTAAAGTTTAAAACCAAAGAATAATATGACCACACAACCACTCCTCATGACCCATCCTTTTAATGGCTTGAATAGGGATGGAAAAAATATGTGTATAATGTCTTCCGACATTAATTGAATCAAATATTTTTAATAAATTAAGTTTCGAATAAAGTAAAATTTTAAAATTAATCGAACTAAATTTAGAGAGAAATCTTTTTATCCTGCCCTAAAATAATTTTTTTAAAAAAAACCTTATATCAAGTGAATAAAATACAAAATCCAAAATTTAATAAGGATTGGAGTATAATTATATTAAATCAGATTTTTGTCGGTCAAAAATTCAAATTATTGATTAGCTTTTTTTTTTCAATTTTAGTTTTTTAAGGTCCCTTTCAATTTTAGTTTTTTAAGGTCCCTTTCAATTTTAATATTAAATATTTTTTTTTACGAAAAAAGAAAAAAAAATGTTTCAGGTCGGTCCAAACTCCAAACACATGCTGATTATGTCAGCAATAACTGTAAATCAAAGGACTCATTCTGCAAAAAATCCAAAATTGAACGGAATGTGGGTGATTATTTACAGTTTTAGGGTTGAGTCGAGATTGTATTTATGGTTTAAAATAAGTTAATTATTTTTTATAAATCAATTATAGTAATTATAGTAGTATCTATTTTAAAATATACTCTTAATTATTAAACATTAACCGCTTAATCATTATATTACAATTTTGATGTTCAAACTCATAAATTTTAAAAATAATTATTCTCTTAACCATATAAAAAAATAAGTTAAGTTAATTTTATATTATATAATTTTTTTTTAAAAATTTGTGGGTAAAGTTTAACACTATAATTTTCACAAAATTGAATTGAGTGACCAACCAACCAACCAACCAACCGACCGACCAACCAACTGTCATGGCCCATCCTTTCAAGTGGCTTGCATCTAGGAATGAAAATATACGTATTTAATACGTTATGATACGTTAGGGATGGATGCTTTTATAAAATTAAAATTTTAGGTTGAGTACAATTTTAAAATTGATCGAATTAAATTTAGGGAGAAATTTTTTGTTTTTATCTAATTTTAAATTTATTTTTTTCATGCCTCTTTTTATGTCTTCGTTTTAAACTAAAGAATTTAGGATTTATAGTTCAAGATTAAGGATTGTGGTTAGGGTCTAGAAAATTAAGGATATAATGTATTTTTAGGGTGTAAGGTGTATGGTTTAAGATATAGAAAATAAAGGTTAGAGTTTAAAATTTCAATTTTTAAAAAAATTCTGAGAGACATAAAATGAGGCATGATAAAGAAGTAAAAAAATTTTACTCGGAACCCGAAGCTCAATTCCGAGTATTCTTAATACAATTACAACGTTTTTAATATTTTTTGGGAGATGGAAGTAAAAATCATCTATTTCTTTATCATGCCTCTATCTTTTTTTCCCGTTGAAAATTTCTAAAAATTGAATTTTAAACTCTAACCTTATTTTTTATACTTTAAACCCTAACCCTACACTCTAAAATAATATACTTTACCATTATTCTCTAAACTCTAACCACAACTCTAACCTTGAACTCTAAACTCTAAACTTTAAACCTTTAATTTGAAATGGAGATACGATAAAGAGGAACGATTTCCACGGAAGTGAGGATTAACGTGTAGCATTATTGACATGGAAAACGAAAACTCATGGTGTTAGCTGGGCACTATAATCAAATAATTCATGCTGAAAAACAAAATAGCTACGCAGCAGAGTGGTCGTACAAATCATGAGAATATGGGGACATTTCCTTCGTCTCCCACAAATAGCTTTGTTGCTTCAGTTGACTAGTGTGGACATCAAATTCTCAACATTGAACTCGTGTATTAATGGCAGCAAGTAGCTGCAGCCGTTTCAGCAACAGTGATTAAGAAACAGCAAACTGAATCCACTGCTTATGGTTTCTATTTAAAGTGAAGGGAGACGTGTTTCTTCTCCGCAACAACATTGATCAGCAATGGAACTAATACTAGCTGCTTTTCCTTGCTCATTTTCTTCCACGGCTGTAACCGGATGCTACAGAAACTTGGTTTCTCCGGGGACAAGGCTAGGACGAGAAGGGGTAGTCCGTCGTGTTATGATCGTTTCGAAGTTGTCTTCTCCGCAACCTGGCCGACGTCGCTCGGCTAATTACCACCCTAGTATTTGGGAACCTGCACTCATTGAATCCTTCACCACCCCATTTTCTGTAATGATGCATTTCTTGTTATATTGGTTGGGTTTACTGAATTCTAATGCCAATCTGTTTATATTTAACTGACTGTGTGTGTCATGCAGTACGAGGTTCATGGTGCTAGACTACAGGACTTGAAGAACGAGGCTAGAAGTCTGTTGGAATGTGCACCAGACACTTGTTCCACACTGAAACTAATTGACTTGCTGCAGAGGTTAGGGGTGAGTTACCATTTTGGCAAAGAGATTGATGCTGCTTTAGATAATGTAATCTCGAACAAAACTGTTGTCGATGATCTTTACACAACTTCGTTACTGTTCCGGATTCTAAGAGAACATGGTTATCCTATTAGCACAGGTAAACATGGTAAACAATGCATCATATACATGTGATGTTGGGAGAATGCCTGATTTTCAGGGTTTTTTTGATGATTCAGATGTGTTCGACAAATTCAGAGGTGGAGATGGGAAGTTCATGGAGAGTTTAGGATGTGACAACGCGGCGACTTTGAGTTTATACGAAGCTTCACACCTCGGAATGGATGGAGAAGATGTCATGGAAGAGGCCATGAAATTCAGTGCAGACCATCTTCAATCCTCTTTGGAGGAGATGGATTGTGATTTGGCAATGCAAGTGCAACAGTCCCTACAGGTTCCTTTACGTTGGAGGATGCCCAGGATTGAGGCTATCAACTATATACATGCCTACCAAAAGCCTGACACGAGCCACTCTGCTTTGATTGAGTTGGCCAAGTTAGATTACAATCTAGTGCAAGCTGTTTATCAGCAAGAACTCAGAGAATTGGCAAGGTAAAAGAATACATAAGTACATAGATTTCGTTCCATATCGCTCTTATCGACACCGATTAAGTCGTTTCGGCTTGATCTGTTCCCACAGGTGGTGGGGAGCCTTGGGGTTTAAAGACAAGGTGAGTTTTTCACGAGATCGGCTGATGGAGAACTATATATGGGCAATGGGGATAGTGTTCGAGCCACAACTCTCCACATGCAGGACAAACCTCACCAGATTCGTCTGCATTTTAACTGCAATCGATGACATGTATGATGTATACGGAAAGCTGCCGGAACTCGAGCTCTTCACCGAAGCAGTAAACAGGTAACATAAATATCCCTGTCTACTTCATTACCCCTCGTGGATGATACAACTGGTATAACAAAATTCCCATTCTTTTGCCAATTCAGATGGGATGTTACGGCCATGGAGGACCTTCCTGAATACATGAGGGCATGCTATTTAGCCTTGCTCGACTTCGTTAACGATTTGAAACTCGAAATCTCGTACAATCATGGATCGAATACCATCCACTACATTAAGGAAGAGGCAAGTTCTAAAAAGATTCTTTAGCAATTTAGTATAAATATGCTTAATGATCTGACATTCTTTATATGTTGAACTGCTTGCAGTGGAAGAAACTCTGTCAATCATACTTAACCGAAGCAAGATGGTTTTACAACGGGTACACGCCTAGCCTAGAGGAGTATTTAGAGAATGCATGGAACTCGGTTGGTGGTCCGGCAGCAATAGTCCATGCTTATACGTTACAACCAGGACTCGACGGCGGAAAATCAGTGTCTGTGGACCATTGTTTGAAGCATGGTGGTGAGCTAATATATTGGTCGTCACTAATTACTCGACTCAGCAATGATTTAGGCACTTGCAAGGTACGATTCTAAAGACCAGCCGATCATAATCTTTTTATAGCACACTGAATAACAATCAATAAACCTGGGATCTTCGGTTCTTGTTTCGTGAAGGCGGAGAGTGCTAGAGGAGACACGGCGAAATCGACAGAGTGCTACATGTCCGAAGCGGGAGCATCGAAAGAAGAAGCAATGGAGCATGTCAGGGGTTTGCTGCATCTTTCATGGAAGAAATTAAACGAGGAAAGCTTTAAAAGTTCAATGCCAAGATCCATGGTGAAGATGTGCTTGAACATGGCACGCACCTCTCACTGTCTTTACCAGCATGGAGATGGTATCGGGACATCCAGCGGAACAACAAAGGATCTTTTGATGTCTCTCATTGTCCAAACTATGAACTAAAGCACAATGTCTGAAGAGATCAGGACCTTGGCCATGAACTGATGAAGTACGTGCTTCGTCCATTCAAGGACATGATCATACACAAACTCAAAAATCCAACAACCGTTGCTGGATGGAGTATTGGTCTACATGGATTCTTGTTTATAACTTTTAGGACAATCTGGTGGTTCGTGCATGCTTATCATAATCTAGTTTCAATTATCAATCCGATCATGAGTGTAATAACCCATTCCCACATTTTATTTACAAAACCCATACCCAAACAATAAACCTAAGCCCACTAGACCAAACCCAATCTAATAAACCCAGTCCATTACAACTAAACCCTAATCTAACTAAACAACCCTAGCCACCCTTCTCCCAAAACAGCCAGCCGCCGCCTCTGGTCTTCTGCCCGCCCAGCTCCGGAGCGTGGCCGCCACGCGCGGCGTTTCGTTTGCCGCGTGGCAGCCACGTGTCTCTCCATCATTGGCCAAGATGGCCGGCCACCGCCCAAGTCTTGTCTCCACCGCCCCACCGCCCTCAGATCTGCAAACAAAAGGAAAAAAATCATTAGTTTCTATAATATAATATATGTAAAGTGGGATATATAAATCCCATTCGATTGATGTAGAGGGGGATTTTTTTTGAATAAAAAAAGATAGATTTGAACCACAAAATCGAGAGCCAAAACAATACATATTCGAACAAAAAAGAGAGAGAGATCAAAAAGCAAATTGAAGAAAGCAAAAGGTAAAAAAAAGGGGTTCGAATACTTATCTTGATTCGTAGATCTACAACCACACGTTGCTCTTTTCGAAAATCCAAGGCCAGATTTGTGTTCCCCGCATCAAGTAGCTTCGAAAAAAAGTGAACTTTTTGATTTCCGACAGCCTTTGCCGGCGGCCGGCGGCCGGCGGCCGTGTGCGGTGGTCGGAGAGAGCAGCGGCGCCGGAGTTCCAGAGAACCAAGAGCTTCTAAAAGCTCTGTGTTTTATTTGTTTGAAAAAAGTGAGAAAAAATATTTAAAGAGGTATTTAAATAGCAACCAAAACGACGTCGTTTTGGTGCTGGTGGATATTGCCCAAAACGACGTCGTTTTGTCTTAGAACCCGTGGACCAAACCCGATCCGGACCCGGATCCGCGCACCAACCCGCGAAAAAGGGATATTTACGCATGGGATCCTCGTGTTTCAGTATCCTTTGAGCTTTAGCTCTCCAGTTTTATTTTTCCTTCGATTTGACCACTGTTTTATGTTATTTTGTTCTATAACTTATGATTTTAATAATTTGGTCACTGTTTTTCACTATTTTGACTTTATAATTTCTGTTTTTTGCAGATTTGACCCCTGATGGTTTCTAAAATTATTATTAACATGCTTATTATTAATTTTTAAATTTTTAATAAATATTTACTAGTCAATTTTCTTTTGGATCACAGATTTAAATACCGAGCATATACTTTCGATCATATAAAATATTTTATAACCGATAGGTGCCAATTTTGGGCGTTGTGGGGGTGCTCATCCTTCCCTACGCGTAACAGACTCCCGGATCCAGTTCTGGTTCGCAGACTTAATATTTGGTGTTCCAATCGCACCGAAAAAATGATTGGTGGCGACTTCTCGGACCAAAACCGGTGATCACAATGAGTTTTCTTGTGCTTAATATTAAAGTTGATGAGTTTTCTTGGTCATGGTGCTGATTGTGGTCCCGAGCGGTTGGTCTTGGTCATATTGCTCTCCTTTATGAGATTTCGTGAGGCCGAGCCTAAGGTGCGGCAGGTTTAGAGTACAGTTAAAAAGAGTTAAGTTTTAAAATTTATCATAGAATTAAAATGATTAGACTTTTTATAATATTTTAATTTATTTTTTCGTAATTCTTGATATGTTTCGAGGTATTGTCTAAAATCTTAAAATATTATTAATTAAAAAAATACATATCAGAAATTATCAAAAATTACAAAAATTAATAATTATTAAAAAACAGACTCTAATAACAAGTATTAAAAATACTAAATTTCAAAAGTATATACCTAATAATACATATTAGAAAAAATTAGGCAGTATTGGAAAAAATTGAATATCTAAGAAAAAATTCAACTCATAATAATAATCAGTAGGTCGCTAATAATAAATATTAAAATATTTGACTATAATAAAAAATATTAGAAACAATTAAATTTTAAAATAATTTTCTTAATAATAAATATTTAAAAATTAAACCATAATAATATAAGAAAAAAATTAAACTATCATTAAAATTAAACTTCTCTAATTACAGGTGATGAATTTATTTATTTATAGAAATAAATTAACTATTTATAAAGAAAAATTGTATAAAAAGTAGTTCTACTCAACATAGTTTTATACTTTTAATTAATCTAAAGTAAATAAAATCAACTAAAAAAAGGTAAGATTCTTACTCTAAACCAAATCCTAAAAGTATTTGGGTTATAATTATTAGTCAAGTTTAAATGAGTAATTTTTTTGAGTTAAGTGAGTTTATGAGTTATTTTATGACTCAGATTTTATTTGATTTTTTTTATTTTGATTCGAGTTTATGAATTTTAAGTTAAATTAATTTAGATTTTTGAATTTTTATACAAATTTAATTATAATTATTTACAATGTTATAATGCAAATTGATTCTAATTTAAATGGCTTTTTATATCTAATACAATACACATAAATTTATTTATTTTTTTATATATGATATATATATATATATGGTAAGATTAAAGAATTTGACTCAAACTTAAAAATAAATTCACTAATTACTAAAAAATTTAAATTATTCAAATTTTTATTTTATAACTAAAAATTTATTTAAAAAATTATTAAATCAAATTTATAAAAATTAAAATCAAATCAAAATAAATCAAATTTTTTATATAAAATAAAGTTTAAAAAATTATATTTTTTAATCGAATCAAATTGTATTGTCCGTATTACGACCCTACCAAAATGTTAAAAGACAATCAACAAGTTGTTCAAAAGTCATCAATTTGATGCACATAATTTTAATAAAAAACCACCGTTAAATAAGTTTGTCACCGAGGCATGGACCTTGAGGTATATTAAAATATTAATAATTAATCGATCAAGTTAAAATATTAAGCACCAACCATCATTGAAGTGTATTATAATCAAGTTTGGATCATATAAAAATGGTGTAAGGTTAAAAAAACCTTAGCCGCTATATTTTTCTCTCAAAAAATTTCTCTAACCGCTCTTCACTTTATTCAATCCTTTTGATCGGTGGTCGACAATTAATCATAGTATTGGTTGTCGACCACTAAATATATTATATTTTTGTTTTTATTTTTAATTTTAATAAGAATCCTTCCTTCTATAGCACGTTTTTCTATCCTTGTGATACGTTCTTCTTCTGTCTTTATGACATGTTTTTTATTTTGTTTTGCGTTTTGATTTATTTGTCTTTATGGCATGTTTCAGCATACCCTAGCGATCGTTTGTTGTTAACACAGAGATTCAATCGATGCTAGTTTCTGATTTATGTTTTTGTCGGTGGTCACTTGGAAAGATATATCCCCACTCGTTTGATGGTTTGTGTTAGACTTATTTTGATATAACTTAAAATGACTTTTTCAAAGAACTAATTTGTAAAAATTTGTAAAATATTTTTCTCGAAATAAAATTTTCAAAAACTCAATTTAAAGGTTGTCAAAATGGTTTACAAAATGTTCGACTTTTTATCCATATCATATATATATTTAAAAGTCAACAAAATGGCCAAAAATGTTTTTCAAAGCCAAAGTCTCGAAACCTTGTCAAAAGGTTTCGAAACTTTCAGGACAGAATGGCCTATTTTTGAAACCCAGGCAAAGGTTTCGAAACCTATGTGAAGGTTTCGAAACTTTCGACCTGTAACGGCTACTTTTATTTAAAACCCTTAAAGGTTTCGAAACCTCTGGTAAAGGTTTCGAAACTTCTCTGCAGGTGAAAAGTTAGTGCTCAACTTTTTGAATTCCCAACGGCTCCAAAACATCCCCAACGGCTACAAACGGCTAGAAACTTTTAAGAGCATAAAAAGAGGTCTGAAAACAAGATTGATAGAAGAAGGAAACACATCAAAACATTCAAGCACTCAAAGATCAACCTTGAACTCTATTTTCCAACCTTCTTGAAAAACACTAGTGTGTTCATTATTTGTAATCTTTTTACTAGTGTTATTTGGGTGTGTGAGAGAGCTTAAAATTGTGCAAACACCTACCTTGTGAGGATTTTCTAGTTTGCTTATTTGTTCTAAGATTTGGGATTGATTCAATATACTTTGGGGTATAAGTATATTGAATTGTGTAAGGGATTGATTCAATAGACTTTGGGGTATAAGTCTATTGAATTGTGTAAGGTTACTCCTTAGCCTTAAAGGAAAGACAAATTAGTGAATTTGTGGGAAATCCTTAGTGTGGTCACTAAGGTAGTGGACGTAGACTTCATTGAGGAAGTTGAACCACTCTAAATCATCTTACAATTTTTCTTCCTTTGCAATTAGTGTCCACCATTCTCTAAAAATCCAATTCACCCCCCCTCTTGGTATTTTCGGTTGATTGCAACACTCAACAATTGGTATCAGAGCAAGGCTCATTGGAAGGTCTAACAACCTCTTGAGAAGATCCAAGAAGTGTTCAATCATCTACAAGGTCATCCATGGCTTCCACCTCCACTATTGAAGCTTGGGGAGACTCTCAACCCACCAACAAGCCTCCTTTCTTCAATGGAATCAACTATGCCTATTGGAAGAATCGAATGAGGTTATTTATTCAAGCTTATGATCTAGAAGCTTGGAAGATAATCATAAGTGGCTACACCGCACCAACTAGTAGCATGGAGACTTGGAACTATGAAGAAAATAAAAGTTTTTCTACCAACGCCAAGGCAATGCATCTTCTTTTTTGTGCTCTTGGTCCGGATGAATATGGAAGAGTATCATCATGTTCTAAAATTTGGGATAAACTTGAAGTCACGCATGAAGGAACAAATGAAGTGAAGGAGACCAAAATCGGGCTTCTCAACCTCAACTATGAGAACTTCAAAATGGATCCCGAAGAAGACATCAAATCCATGTCCGATCGATTCTCCGTGATCGTGAATGGATTGAAGGGCTATGGAGAAGTCATTCCCGAGGATAAACTTGTAAGAAAGATGATCTACTCTCTCCCGGATTCTTGGGAATCAAAGAAGACAGCAATCATAGAAGCAAAGAATCTTAAGACTCTCAAATTAGATGAGCTTATCGGTTCATTGCTTACTCACGAGATGATGTCCAAAGGGAAGATAGAAAAGAAGAAAGAAGCTGAAAATAAGAAATTTGGAGTTGCTCTCAAATCAACAAAAGAAGAGAGTAATTCTAGTGATGATGATGAAGAGAAAGAGATGGCTATGTTTGCCAAAAGATTTAGAAGATTCATGATGACAAACAAAGGTAGAAGATTTCAAAGAGAAGAGGGCCTCAAGAATGAACCAAGAGATAATGATGCCATAATTTGCTATGAGTGCAAAAAGCCGGGACATATCAAATTTGAATGTCCCCAATTGAAGAAAAAGAGCTTTGAGAAGAAAAAGTACAAAGCTCATGTAGCTACTTGGAGCGATGAAGAAACATCGGATGATGAGGATGAAGTAGCAAATTTGTGCCTCATGGCATATGAAGATGACTCTAAGGTAACCTCAAATTCATCTATTTCATTTAATTATACTTTTGATGAATTGCAAGAGGTTTATGATGAATTAGCTTTGGAATATGAAGATTCAATTTTAAAAAATAGAAAAATTATTTTAAAATTGAAAAATGAAAATAATTCTCTTTCCAAAACTAATGAAGAGTTTGAAAGTAAAATTAAAGATTTAGAAATTAAAATAATTAATTTTGAAAAGAAAAATCAAGATTTACTTAATTTACTTTCAAAAGTTCATGATGACCATAGAAAGAAACTTGATGAGCTCAAAGTTTCTTTTGATAAAGTTGGAAGTAAATCTTTTGAAGAAGGTGAAAATTCTAAATCCAACTATTTTAAAAAGAATTTTAATGGAAGTTTTTATAATGGTCACCAAAGGTCATACAATAAAAAGGTAGTTAAAAGTATTTGGGTTCCTAAAGGACTCATTGCTAACAAGGAATATGACCTTTTATCAAAATGGATACCAAAAGGGACTAGACTTTTAGGAACTAATTCTTATGGACCCAAAAGATTTTGGGTACCAAAATATGTGTAAGTTCTTTTTTGTAGGTGTGTTGGAGCTATGGTGAGCAAAATGAAGAAATTTGAAAGCTCTAGACACACTAGAAGGAAAGGCACTTGAAGTGGATAAAGTGCAAATCAAAATGTTTGATCCAAGTGGTAACTTTCTATTTTTCATGCAAATTATGAAATTATATTGCTCTTTATATGTATATCTTCTAAAGCATGCTTGATTGTTGATTGCATGAATTGTGTGTTTAAATGTCACTTAACTCTACTTGATTGGAAATACATGCTTGAGTGACTTATACTAGCTATTTTATTGATCTTAAATGTCTATAATATATCATGAGTATGCTAGAATGCACTTCCGGGTTCTTTTGAGGCTTCTTAGAGTTCTAGGATCAAAAGTTTCGAAACCTTTAACAAGGTTTGGAAACTTTCTTCAAATAGTCTCGAAACCTTAAGCAAGGTCTCGAAACCTTTCGAGGCAATCTCAAAAATTTGGCTACTGGAATGAAAGTCTCGAAACTTTTTCCAAAAAGTTTCGGAACTTTTGTTCAAAAGTTTCAAAACCTTTCACAAAGTTTCGAAACCTTTCTAGCAGTTTCAAAAATTTGGTTACTGGAATGAAAGTCTCGAAACTTTTTCCAAAAAGTTTCGAAACTTTTGCTGAAAAGTCTCGAAACCTTTAACAAGGTTTCGAAACCTTTCGTAACAGATCTGACTGGGCACGATTTTAAACACAAAAATCCTCCTATTTTTCATTCCCAAACCCTAAGCATAAGTTTTAAAACCTCTCAAAACTCTTTCCTCTCAAAATTTCATCATCATTTTAGCATCTTGTTGCGATATTCATCAAATTTCTTGGGTTTCAACAACATCTTCATCAAAATCGTGAGGTAATTTCATCTCCAAATTCTTTTTAGATTTTCGAAATTTATGATGATATATCTCAAAAACTTGGTTTTCATGCTTAAAAATGATATAGATCATGTTCATTTTTACTTATTGACATCTTTAAACATGATTTTATCAAAACCCATGTTGTTTTTAAACCAAAATTGATTTTATCCGAAAATCAAATCATTTTTAGGGTTTCGAATTTTTTTTTGGAAAATATGATTTTGATACTTGAATTAATGCTTTGGGTTGAATATTTATGTATCAAATATTGCTTTGATTGCAGGAGGTATCACCCATTTTATCTTGAGCTCTTGAAATTTTTTTAAAATCTTGTGCCCACAAGGTGTTTGACAAAATTCCCCAACCATTTTTTTAGCCTAAACTTTTATCTTTGCTTGAGTATCATGCCTCCTAGAAAAATGCCCGCTCGTGCTAAGCGATCACGTTTTGAAAGTGGTCAACCTTCCGGTTCTAATGTACCTAATCCTAATCCCGATCCCAACCAAAATCCTACATTTGAGGATTTATGCTTTAGTGATAGTGCTCATAGAAATAGATATTTTAATGTCTATCACCATAAGGAGATTAGATTAGAACGGAACATTGACTTAAATTTCCTTATGTCACCCGATTATGAGTTTAATCTTTTTGAGTTGTTCACCGAATGGGGTTGGATTGAGTATTTGAGCATTCCTCCATTTACACACCGTAGGTTAGTTCGTGCCTTTTATGCAAATGCCGAGTTTATCCGATCTAATAGAGGAACAAATCCTATTACCGGCATTCAATCTTTCTTGATGGGTACCAACTTTGTCTTGACACCCGAGTCTATAGCTCAATTCTTAGGTGTCCCTCTAGGTGGGAAGTCCAATGAATACGAAGCTCATTACATTGAACCTTTCCCCGACCATCGTCCTACCCATCTCCCTTTAGAGGAGCGTCTCTTTCATCTTCTTACTACGTGGTTCTTTCGCTCTTCCGGCGGAAAAGCCGCTAGTATGCGAGTCATTGATTATTGGTGGCTTAGACAATATCGTGATCGATCCCGTCCCGATATTGCAAACATCATCTTTTTGAACCTTGTCAAAGTCATCTCTAATCCTACATCCTTCTCTCTTCCTTTTGGATGTGTTCTTAGTCACATCTTTAGGAAACTCAACATAAACACCTCCCTAGATGATCCGATCAAGAACAAGAGTTTGATTGACATCAAATCTTGTCATAAAGCCCAATGGTATCATGGTGCTAATGGATGGGTTCATAGAGGGATCGTAGAGGAACTCGATGAGGATGTTCCCGAGGCACCGGTAGATGAGGATGCACCTCCTCCCATGGTTCCTATCACCATGGATTTGATGTACGCTTCGATGATCACACGGTTTGACAACATGGATGCTTTCATGCGTAGCTCTCATGAGGAGACCACCGGCATGCTTCGTAGCTTGGATGGACGTGTATCATCTCTAGAGCATGATATGCGTGACATTCGTGGTCATTTTTTTCCACCTTCTCCGCCTCATGATGTACCGGATGTTTAGGTGTCATGCATACTTTTATGATTATATTATGTTTTAACTTATTTTGATATGCTTTGAACTATATGTGTTAACACTTTATGTTTGAATTTGGTTTGGATCATTTTGATGAACTTATGTTATCTTTTATGATCATTTTGTTAACACTTTATGTTATGTTTTGATGCATGATATGTCTATGATCTTTTTATAATATATGCAATATGAATATCTTTTAAAATGCTTTAAATGTTATTTTATGACCTATTGCTCTAATAATGTTTATACCTTTTTGTAGCTCTTATTCTTTTTGCTATAACAAAAAGGGGGAGAAGTTAAATTAATATTTGTTTTTTGTCTTATGTCTTAAAAACTCATGTTTCTAAAAATTTTATAAAGACATTTATTAAGGGGGAGCTTAAATGAATTTTCAAAAGTTTGAAAATTTTTCTCAAAAACAAATTTTTACAAAAGGTTTTGTTATATCAAAAAGGGGGAGATTGTTAGACTTATTTTGATATAACTTAAAATGACTTTTTCAAAGAACTAATTTGTAAAAATTTGTAAAATATTTTTCTCGAAATAAAATTTTCAAAAACTCAATTTAAAGGTTGTCAAAATGGTTTACAAAATGTTCGACTTTTTATCCATATCATATATATATTTAAAAGTCAACAAAATGGCCAAAAATGTTTTTCAAAGCCAAAGTCTCGAAACCTTGTCAAAAGGTTTCGAAACTTTCAGGACAGAATGGCCTATTTTTGAAACCCAGGCAAAGGTTTCGAAACCTATGTGAAGGTTTCGAAACTTTCGACCTGTAACGGCTACTTTTATTTAAAACCCTTAAAGGTTTCGAAACCTCTGGTAAAGGTTTCGAAACTTCTCTGCAGGTGAAAAGTTAGTGCTCAACTTTTTGAATTCCCAACGGCTCCAAAACATCCCCAACGGCTACAAACGGCTAGAAACTTTTAAGAGCATAAAAAGAGGTCTGAAAACAAGATTGATAGAAGTAGGAAACACATCAAAACATTCAAGCACTCAAAGATCAACCTTGAACTCTATTTTCCAACCTTCTTGAAAAACACTAGTGTGTTCATTATTTGTAATCTTTTTACTAGTGTTATTTGGGTGTGTGAGAGAGCTTAAAATTGTGCAAACACCTACCTTGTGAGGATTTTCTAGTTTGCTTATTTGTTCTAAGATTTGGGATTGATTCAATATACTTTGGGGTATAAGTATATTGAATTGTGTAAGGGATTGATTCAATAGACTTTGGGGTATAAGTCTATTGAATTGTGTAAGGTTACTCCTTAGCCTTAAAGGAAAGACAAATTAGTGAATTTGTGGGAAATCCTTAGTGTGGTCACTAAGGTAGTGGACGTAGACTTCATTGAGGAAGTTGAACCACTCTAAATCATCTTGCAATTTTTCTTCCTTTGCAATTAGTGTCCACCATTCTCTAAAAATCCAATTCACCCCCCCTCTTGGTATTTTCGGTTGATTGCAACACTCAACAGTTTGTTTGCCGATGAAATCAGTCCTGGGTAGCGATACTTTTTGCATGACAGTTTGAATCGCGTACAACTCCTTCTTCCTTCTTTATGCGTCTCGTTTGGATAGAGACAAGGAGATTCAAGAAGCCTCTGGATTTTGTTGGTATGCTTATCTCCATAGAATTTTTTTTTCATTATTTTTGGGTTGTAAGATTTTTTGGATTGTTTAATCCATTTATTTTACTACGATGTAATGATAATTCTTCTATGGATTTAATAAAATTTCAGTGGCATTTATAAAAAAAAAATGGCGTAAGGTTAAAAAAATTTATTTTAATTTATATTTTATTTTTAAAATACTTTAATCTTTAATATTTTATTATGAGTAAAAATATTAAAAAACTAATGATAAATAGTTTGAAATGAGTTAATAAAGTGATAAGTAACTATTTTTTTATATTTTATATAATTATATAAAATTATTTTTAATTGATGTAATATTTTTTTAAGTCTATATATTGATTTATATGATATTTTTATGTCGGTGTCTACTGTCATATAAGTTTTAAATAATTATTTTAAATATTTGATAAACTTATATGTAAAATCAGACATCGTTGAACATAGCTAACACAATACAATGTTAAATATCATTAATTTTTTTTAATAATTTTTAATTAATTATTTAAAATCTCAAATACTCTACATCAAATTAATCATTTTCAAAATTAAATTAAAATAAATTATTTTATAAATTATTCTCACCACCTCATAAATAGTTCTACCCAAATAAATAAAATCATACCATCTTTATTTTTTACATAATATTTTTTATAAATTAAAATATATAAATTATCATCTTCTTTCTCATGCCTCATATATTTATTTTAATATATTAATAAATAAATTTATTAAAATAAAAAACACCCCAAAAAACTTAGCTTTTAAATCAAAAGAAATAAAAATAAAAAAATTAATTTTAATATTTTAAAACCATATGATTAATATTTAATATATCCGTTTAAACTTAAAAATTGATAAAATAACATATTTATCCAGTTAAATCTCTAAACATAATTCAAATCTCTAATTTTAATTTAAAAACTTATTTAGGAAATAAGATTAATAATTTTTTTAACAAAGAATGACAATATTTATTTGAAAAAAAGTAAGGTACGAAGAGTCTAAACCGAAAATGAGTTGAACGAAACTCGAAAATCTCTTAGTTTATAATTTACCCTACTCGTATAAAAATATCGGAACACGACTAAGATAGTGGATGAATAGATTATATTTATAAAATTATTAAACCACTAAGATAGTGGATATAGATTTCGTTTATGAAGCTGAATTATTTTAATTTTTTCGTGTCAATTTTTTAATTCTTGTAAAAAGCCTCCACTAATTTTTTAAGCGTCAAATTCACCTTTTCTTGACCATATTATTAATCGATTAACTTTATATAAAGAGACCTTAAATGCATTTAAATAAAAATGATAGGTCAAACTTAATTTGTCTAATTTTAAAATTATAATGACCTAAAAAGCAATTGTAGAAAAAAATGGGGTTAGGACCTAATTTATCTAGTTTTAAACCAAAAGACCTAAAAGGTAATTAAATCTAAATAATAAAGAAAATAAAACTTTAATCTATCTATTTTATAATAATAATAACTTTAATTTATTGAAAAAGTTATTATTATTATTATAAAAGAAAATTATATTACAAAGATTGTATGATCGAATTCACAAACAATTTTATATTTTTATATTTTTTATATTTTTCAATCAGATATTGTCATCTTATATTCTTACTAAATCAATCCAATAAGGTAATATAGCATTCTCAATAATATATCAAATCATGTTATATTCTAAAAATTTATTTTATGAATAATCTTATATTTCGTGAATCACACGTACTTTAATAATTTGTATTAAAATTCAAACAACGATAAAATACGATATAATTTCAAATATTCTTAATAGAATTTTAACATTTATGATAACTTATGGGACAATGAGTGAGGGTCATTAGGGGAAGAAAAGTAAGGGATGGAGCGTCCAAACCTAGGATGAGGCTTGAAAATAAGATTTAATTAAAAATATATTTTTAAGTTAATATACTTAAAAACAAGATATTAAAAAAATAAAGATTCGGAATAATATAAATAATATGCGACATTAATATTAAAATTAAGAATAAATAACGAAAAGAAATGAAGAATGGAGAATAAAAGATAGAAGAATGAGAACAAAAGCAAAGCGAAGAGAGAAAAAGGGAGGGCAGAGAAGAACATGAGAGGCGGCAGAATGAAAAAAAATAAGAAATAGACGGAAATAGACCTAATATTATTTATATATAGTGGCATATTTGTTAATAAATATAACTTTTAATTTAAATACCTTAAATTGGGTCCAGTCGAGAAATTTTAATTTTAAATTCGATCTTATCTCAATCCTGACTTTAAAATTTTAAATTTAATTCGAAAATGGTAGGCCAGGACTCAAATTGCGGAAGTCAAAATTATGGACCTAAAAAGCAACTATACTCTTAAATTGGAGGTTATATCTAATTTACCTAGTTTTCAAATTAAGAGGACCTAAAAGATAATTAAATCCAAAAAATTAAGAAGTATGAAATTTATTTTTTAGTTTCAAAAGTAGAAGGACCTAAAAGTAATTAAATCCAAAATTTGAGACGATGACCCTCTCCGCCTTAAACACGTGATTTTTATATAATAATGTTATTAAAAAAGAAATAGTTGGTCAGTGCAAATCACACATCACATCACATCACATAAACTAATGAGATAAAAACAATTATTATCGTTAAGGCTTAATATTTAAATAAGGGTTCAAATTATATATGATTTTTTATATTAATGTCTAAATTATTTTTGTTTTAAATATTTTATATTTTTATTAGTATATAGTAAAAAAATAATCATCCAATAAATTATAACATATGACTTTTTAAAAAAATAAATTATTAATTTTTGAAAAGAACTTAAAATATTATTATTTTTTAAAATAATTTTTAAATCTCTAAATTTTAAACCACCATCATCAAATAATACGCTACCGCGGCTAAAATGGCTCTCTTTCTTTCTTGCACAAGCTTTAAGGTCTAGTCGTCATCCGTCCATTCATCGTTCGATTGAAGATTTTATGTTTAACGATTGTGAATTTTTAAATTGTTCGTTCATCGATTTTAATGATATAAAGATGAAATTATCAGTTACGTAGGATCTACGAAAGAAAAAGTGATGATTGAATCAGTGGTCGAAAAAAATTATAGATTTAATAGTTTAGGGTTAAGACTTTAAAAAAATTGAAAAATTAAAGATTTTAAAATTTTAAAATAAAATTAAAAATTTCTAATCTTTTAAAAATTAAAATTAAAAAATAAAAAATAAATTTTATATCACATTTTTATTAATAAAAAAATGAATGTCAATCACAAAAACTTACAAACGTTATATAACAAAACTTGAAGTACCTATTTAATCCATCAAATATTTTAAATATTTATTAAAAATTGTATAATTTAAATATTTATTTACGTCTTAAGTGTGTTATTAAAAAGTTTAAAATCTAACCGATAGGAACATTTCCATGTCCATAAGTTTTATTAAACACCAAAGTCAAATAAGTCGTTGTCAAGCCTCAAACCTTGACTCAGATTAAAATATTAATAATTATGCAATCAATCAAATAAATTACTCTTAAGAAAATAAAATAATATATTAAACATCAAATGGGGTTGAATTTTAAATAAATGGTGATTTAAAGAAAAATTACGTGTTCAATTTTGATTCACATATATATGTTACGTTAGTTTCTGTAACGAAAATTGACAAACTCGTTAATTATGAAATACTTCGTGTATAAAATATATTTTTTAAAATATTATATATAAAATTGGTATAATTCATGTATGAATGGAAGAATCAACCCTAAAATCAAAGCATTCATGCCGCAAAATCGAAATCGAACCGCAAAATAACTAGCCGTAAGATTTCGAGTCGAACTTGAACTCGAGTAATTTTTAACAAATTTAAAAAATCTAAGCTCGATTCGATTTGTTAAGAATTTGAGTCGAATTTAAGTTTATTCTAACTCAATCTAGTCAAATGTTGCATTGTCAGACTCAAGTAGCTCGTCATTTGTTAGTATTCGATTTGTTAGTATTGTTAATTTTAAGGTATATAATATTAGTTTAGGTTTAGAGATTTAGGTTGTTGGGTTTATAATTTATGAGTTAAATTTTAGGGTTTAGACTTACGTATAGGGTTTATGCTTAGGAGTTTTAAGTTTAGTATCAAGTAGCTTGACTTAACTCGTTAAGAATTCGAGTCAATTACGAGATTGAATAAAATCTAATCATATCGAACTTTGACCAAATCAAACTCGAATAAATTATAATTTATCTCGTCTCATTTGCGGCTTTACGTTGGAGTTTGGGAAATGGAGTCATTTCCTTTGTTCATTTCTATCGCGTGGACATCGAATTCTCAACATTGAACTCGTGAATGAATCATGTAGGTGTACATCATTTTAGCAACAGTGATTAGTACACAACAAAGTGAATCCACTGCTTATGATTTCTATTTAAGGTGAAGGGAGACGTTTCCTCTCCGCAACAACATTGATCAGCAATGGAACTAATACTACCTGCTTCTCCCTGCTCATTTTCTTCCACGGCTGTAACCGGATGCTACAGAAACTTGGTTTCACCGTCGACAAGGCTAGACCAAGTAGGGGTAGTCCGTCGTGTCACCATCATTTCGAAGTTGTCTTCTCCGGAACCTGGCCGACGTCGCTCGGCTAATTACCACCCAAGTGTTTGGGAACCCGCACTCATTGAATCCTTGACCACCCCATTTTCTGTAATGTCGCATGTTTTGTTATATTGGTTAGGTTTATTGAATTCTAATGTCAATCTGTTTATATTTAACTGACTGTGTGTGTCATGCAGTACGAGGTTCATGGTGCTAGACTACAGGACTTGAAGAACGAGGCTAGAAATCTGTTGGAATGTGCACCAGACACTTGTTCCACATTGAAACTAATCGACTTGCTGCAGAGGTTAGGGGTGAGCTACCATTTTGGCAAAGAGATTGATGCTGCTTTAGATAATGTAATCTCGAGCAAAACTGTTGTCAATGATCTTTACACAACTTCGTTGCTGTTCCGGATTCTACGTGAACATGGTTATCCCATTAGCACAGGTAAACTGAAACATGGTAAACAATGCATCATGTACAATGTGATGTTGGGAATGCCTGATTCTCAAGGATTTTTTTGATGGTTCAGATGTTTTTGACAAATTCAGAGATGGAGATGGGAAGTTCATGGAGAGTTTAGGATGTGATGCGGCAGCGATTTTGAGCTTGTACGAAGCTTCACACCTCGGAATGGACGGAGAAGATGTCATGGAAGAGGCCATGAAATTCAGTGCAGAGTATCTTCAATCCTCTTTTGGGGAGATGGATTGTGATTTAGCTATGCAAGTGCAACGGTCCCTACAGGTTCCTTTATGTTGGAGGATGCCCAGGATTGAGGCTATCAACTTTATACATGCCTACCAAAAGCCTGACACGAGCCACTCTGCTTTGATTGAGTTGGCCAAGTTAGATTACAATCTAGTGCAAGCCGTTTATCAGCAAGAACTCAGAGAGTTGGCAAGGTAAAAGAATACATAGCTACACAGATTTCGCTCTTATTGACATCGATTAAATCGTTTCGGTTTGATCTGTTCGCACAGGTGGTGGGGAGCGTTGGGATTTAAAGACAAGGTGAGTTTTTCACGAGATCGACTGATGGAGAATTATATATGGGCAATGGGGATAGTGTTCGAGCCACAACTCTCCACATGCAGGACAAACCTCACCAGATTCGTCTGCATTTTAACTGCGATCGATGATATGTACGATGTATACGGAACGCTGCCTGAACTCGAGCTCTTCACCGAAGCAGTGAATCGGTAACTCAAACATCCTGGTCTACAATTCTTTCATCCTCATGGATGGTATAACAAAATTACTATTGATCTAACACAAATCCCTTTTTTGGCAATACAGATGGGATATTATGGTCATGAAGGACTTCCCAGAATACATGGGGGCATGCTATTTAGCCTTGTTCGACTTCGTTAACGAATTGGAACTCGAAATCCTAAACGATCATGGATGGAATACCACCCACTATATTAAGGATGAGGCAAGTTCTAAAAAGATCTATTTTTTCTCTTTAGCAATTGTTAAAACAGTGCATTATGGCTTGAATTTCAAAGGTCATTAATGCACCGAAAGCTGCCATGGTAGAGAAATGGTGAAGGGTTGAAAATAAGCTATGGGAAAAATTATTCTTTAGTCCCTAGACTTTAGGCTATTTATAAGTTTAGTCCTTGGAGCTCAACTATAAATAGTCCTAATTTTGTCATTTGAAACCATCCCACATATCAATCGTCTTTCTCATTTGTTTCTCTTGGTGTCCGAGGAATAGACATTTGTCGATCCTCGTAAATTCGGTGTGTTCTCCCCATTTTTATTCGACTTGTTCATTATTGGGTTTTTCAACGAGTTTAAATATCCAATAATTTGACGGGTTTGTCCGTTGTAAAATTTTTGGTAGTTTTAATCCTAACATTTCAATTCAGTTTTGAAGCTACATTCGTGTGGAAAATAACTCGGTTTCCCAAACAACAATGCCCCATTAACATATGCTTAAATGATCTGACATTCTATATACATTGAATTGCTTGCAGTGGAAGAAACTCTGTCAATCGTATTTAACCGAAGCAAGATGGTTCTATAACGGGTACACGCCGAGCCTAGAGGAGTATTCAGAAAACGCATGGATCTCGGTTGGTGGTCCGGCAGCAATAGTCCATGCTTATGCGTTACAGGCGGGACTCGGTGGCGGAAATTCGGTGTCTGTGGACCATTGTTTGAAGCATGGTGGTGAGCTAATATATTGGTCGTCACTAATTACCCGACTAAACAATGATTTGGGCACTTGCAAGGTACGACTCTAGAGACCAGACGATCATAATCGTTTATATATAGCACACTGAATAACAATCAATAAATCTGGAATCTTTGGTTCTTGTTTTTTGAAGGCCGAGAGTGCTAGAGGAGACACTGCAAAATCGACAGAGTGCTACATGGCCGAAGCGGGAGCATCGAAAGAAGAAGCAATGGAGCATATCAGGGGTTTGCTGTGTCTTTCATGGAAGAAATTAAACGAGGAAAGCTTAAAAAGTTCAATGCCAAGATCCATGGTGAAGATGTGCTTGAACATGGCACGCACCTCTCACTGTCTCTACCAGCATGGAGATGGTATCGGGACATCAAGCGGAACAACAAAGGATCTCTTGATGTCGCTCATTGTCCGAACTATCAACTAAAACACAAAGGCTGAAGAAATCAGGATCTTTAGACTGATTTTCTAATATATCACCCATTCTCTGTTTTAGATCGTAATAAGAATTAATTTTTCTAGTGTTGGAACTTACAAAAACACCAAAAAGGGAAAGAAAAGTTTTTTTCTCATTTTCCTAGTTGCCGTCGGTAGCTGCCGTGGCGGAAACGTAATACGCAACCGAGAACAGGCCATGAACGAAACACAGAATCCCTCCGATGGACAACAAATGGGGGTGCGTGAACCCACAGGACGACCTGGATTTGTTGTTCCATATCATCCCTACCACCAGCGTCGACAATCCAAACGCTAGTATATTCTAATCACGTTCATCATTAATAAAATCGTTGACAAATTTTAATTATCATGTGAGCATCTATAATATTTAATCAAATACTAATTCCAAAATTCCAATGTTTGATTTCTGCATTGTGAGCAAGGAAAGAATATAAAAGCAATATGGTATAATTACCATACTAAAACGAGACATGCCAATGAGAGAAGCCGGTTAGGGGAGGCTCTTTGGAACTCTTCTTGGGAACATACACATATGCAGCCACCCAGAAGGTTAGTGAGAACGTGGGCTAGGCTCAACAGTATGACTGCACCCAAAGCAAGTTTGAAAGCCTCATGACTCGGGTCTCTGCACTCGAATATCCACAGCTTCAAGTGCTTTACCTGTTAAAATGTCACAGCATTGACAAAATATATAACCCACAAGCCATGTCTAGTAGATTTTATAGGACGAAACACTGGATTTTTTAAGCAAGGTCAGGAATTTGAATCCTGGTGTGCTCGAAATAAGTAGATGGATAGTATTAGGAAGACACCTTGTCTTGTGCAACTTCGGCTTCGATGCCGAGAATCCCCGCTGCAACATCCATGGCAACAATCAGCAGACAAACCAGAAGTCCCTTGAGTTTAAGCATTTTGATTTTGGTTTTCTGGTTCAAGAGAAACAAGGTATATATATAAGAAGGAACATGTTTGTTTGTCAATACTTTAATGTTGCTTTTTCGCTGTGTTTCCTTTCCTTCTGCTAAGTTGGATTCCTTTCATGGGGAAGAAGTAAAGTAGGGTATAAATCAGTGGTCCATAAATGCCCTTGGATTCATTCCAGAGATTTAAAAAATATCAGAGATTGAGGTTTGCATGCGTATCTATGAGTCAAATCACATCAAAACGAATCATGGAATGGAAGGAAATTCCCCAGAATTTATGGTAGCAGTTAGGGATGGACCGAGGGAGTAATGAAAGAACAGTCGCACTCTCGAAAAATTTTAAATTGAATGTCATATAAATTATATTAATTAAGTGTATGAATAAAATATCATACAATCAACGGAAAGTCTTTCCTGTAGAATCCAAACAAGATCTAACAATATTAAATTGGAGAGAAAACAAACCAAAGGGAAAACATCAAAGCAATAAAAGCATGAATCATTAAAATCCCAACTGAAAAGATGCATGTTTCAGTGAACGAGAAGGAATATGTTAGTTATGTTATACCTACTCGATGATAAATGTTGAATAAGAAAGAAGGAAAGTCAGCAAAGGTGGTATTTTCTGCAGCTAAACTGCTGGTTTAATATTATATATCCCATCTCTGTCTTCATGCACCTTGTTGATTCACCTTATTTTGCAGATCACCGAAGTCAGTTTGGGTGCTTCTCCTTTCTCCCATTCTGGCTTCCTCCTCCTAACATCTCTATCTTTGTTGGGTGGTTAAAAATATGATCTTTTTCTTTATATATTTGAAACATGTTCCAAACCCAGAGAAAAGACTCTTGCTTTGAGATGTTTTTTTTTTGTTTGTTTTTTGTTATGGAAGTTTGCTGTGATCTTGAAGTGGATGTTAATGGAGAGGAGACTTTCCTGCTAGACAAGGTAATTCTTGATTCTCAAACTTTGTTACTCTGAAAACTCCTAGTAGCTTGAATAGTTGCAGTGTAAGAAATTTGACATACATATGTTCCATTACAGTTCTATAGTAGTTAGATTCTACTGTAAATTCTCTCTGGTGCTTTTCCAATTTCACCTTAGGACTGAGGGTTTCTTTCCTGGCATTGATTACTGTTCAGTTCCCTCCTTTGCAGGGATGTTCAGTTGACATCTTTGCTATTTATTACACTTGCTTCTTTTGTCTGATAAATGCAATGAATGGGGTTTCTCTAACCATGAAGATTCTTGTGAGAAAGTGACTGAGGACTGTCTTTTACATTGATTGTTCTCCACTTGTTTGTTTGTTTGTCACCTTTGGATTTTGTCTGGAATTTGCAGGAAACTATTTGTTTATTCTCGGGTAGATTAAGCAGATTATTTGGTAAATCTACAAGTGCCAAGAGAAATAAAGTGATATTCCATGACTTTCCTGGAAGGGCAGGAAATTTTGAGCTTATATCAAGATTTTGTTACAACAATGGGAAGATTGACATAAATCCTTCAAACATTTCCTTGTTGTACTCGGCTGCTCGGTTCATGGAGATGAACGATTCTGTATCAGGAAACTGTAATCTATTAGGAAAGATCAAGAAATCGATTGAAGAGATCGAGGACTGGACATGGTCTGACCTTTTGGAGGTTTTGAAACATTGCCAAGATGTACAGCAGGTAACAACTTCTTCAGGTGTACTTGAAAGATGCTTGGATTCACTTGTTGCAAGGCTGGTCACTAACAATGAAGCAAGTCCTTGTGCGTCTACTTCTTCTCCGGATAGCCCTCGGTTTCGGCTCTCGTGTGATACTACAAGCGTCCAGAATTCAAAACATGGCTTCTCTCGAGCAGCTTGGTGGTTCGAGGACCTATCAGTTCTGAATCCCAATATGATCGAAATGCTGATCAAATCTATGGTCTCTAAAAAGTACAATAATGTAATCATCGGCCGGTTCTTAGTCTACTACCAGAAGTCGAAGTTTTACAATGCCTCATCATATGAGAAACACAGAGTTTCAGAAACCGTGATCGATATGCTCCACATTCTCGATCCGAATTATATTTCTTGCAGGAGTCTGTTCGGGATTCTTCGGGTGGTGCTGAATCTGAACATTAGCAAAAGTAGCAGAAGCAATCTGGAGAGTATGATAGGTTCTCAATTGAATCAAGCAACTTTAGATAATCTGCTAATTCCATCTCCACATGGTACAAATCATTTGTATGATGTGAATCTAGTTCTTAAGTTTCTGAAAGCATTTCTTCGTGTAGACCGGAAATTATCTCCGATTCGAACAAAAAAGGTCGGCACCTTAATTGATATGTACATAGCAGAAGTAGCACCGGACCCTTGTCTGAAACCATCCAAGTTTCTAGCTTTGATAACCGCCCTGCCGGATTCCGCACGGGACTCCTGCGACGAACTATACCATGCCATGGACATGTACTTGGAGGTATTCCTTTATACAATTTTCCCATAAATATGCAGCATATGAATTCAACATTCATGATGGAAACTCTCAACAGGTGCATGCAGGGCTGTGTGAAGAGGAAAAGATGAAGATTTGTTGTGCTCTGAACTACGAGAAGCTCTCAATGGAGGCTTGCATACACCTTTCTCAGAATGAGAAATTCCGATCGAAAAGCTCGGTGCAAGCTCTCTCCTCCAGGCTCAAGGGAACCAATTACAGTGAAAACAAATGCAAGGCTAAGAAAGATGAAGCCGGGGAGCAAGGTGTTGTCTACACCAGAAAGCTCGAGATATCAGCTGACAACGAAAAGCTTATGGAGCATTTACAAGGTATGCAATGCAGGGTGATGGAATTGGAGGAAGTCTGCAAGAAAATGGAGACCCAAATGGCTAAATTCATGAAATCAAAAGCAGCAGCAGCAAATGCTACTCCAAGATTAATGCCCAGATTCTGTGCATGAATGAAAAAAAATGTGCATAATATTTGTATTTCTTTGTCCATGTATAGCACTGATTTAAGAGTCATTAAAATCATTTAAAACCTTAAAACCACATACAAACATATCTTGACAACCCACAAGCAAAGGCTATTTATTTTTTATTGCTCTTCCAGTTTTAAAGTTATACCTGATTAATAGTATCATCCTTTGTCACCAATTAAATATATGAGATACTTTAGTCGTAAGTTATGTCCTAGCATAGACCATCGAAATGTCAAAAAAACTAATTTTTAAATTTAAACCTAGATTCATTAAGATTTTAAAATTCAAGTAATTTTTAATCTAAATGAAAAAAAAAACTCATATTAATATAACATAGCTAAAAAAACCCCTAAAACTTATAATAAGGTTGGATTAATACAAAAACCGATAAATTAATTAAATTAAATTTTTTATTTAATTTAATATTATTTAAAATAAATTTTGATTTGATTAACGATTAAAAAATATTTTAATTTAATTCAATCACCGGTCAAATAAACCGAACAAACACCCTAACTAACGTGGTCAGTTTTTGCCTGTGATATAGCCCAATGCTGAGAGTGTGTCATTTGTCCATACCTCCTTGATCTTGGGCTTAAGGTCTGATTGAGTGGCAGTTTAGGGCTCATATATTTGGGCTGACCCAATAATGTCTTAATTCTGGTATCATGTCCAAATAATACAATCCTAGTACAACATTTTTTTGGTTTTTCAAAGTATCCGCTAAAACAGTTCAATGACTAATTATTCACATAAAAATAAATAATAATCATAGATATGGTAAAAATTTAGAAATAATTTAATTTAAAATTAAATTTTAAAATATAAATGATTCTAAACTATATTTTAAATTCTAGATATTTATAGAATACATATAGAAAACGTCATATGTGCATGTCATTGTCTACTCAAATTAAAAAATATATTAAAAAAATAGAGAATACCACCTACAGACGACGTCTTCCCATGTTATATGTTTTATTTAAATTTCAAAATAAAATTTAAATACCTTACTTTACCAAATAAAAACCTATATATTTAATAAAATTCATAAATATTAATAACAGATTTTAAAATTATACCATATACATAAAAAATCAAACTTTTAACCGTTAATTAAAATTAAAAAAACTTTTCAGCACAAGTCCTCTAACCAAAGTGGTTAAAAGAATTGTTGTTGTTTTAGAGGTCACGGATTCAAACACCAACGATACCAACAGAGTGGTTGAACGATCAATATCAAATAATAAAGAAAGAATATATTATAAAACAGATACTACTATAATCATTATTAACTTGTTAAAAAAAAATCTTCAAAATCCCACGTCATCAACTCCATAATTATTACAACCTATTATTTTAGACTTGTACATGATAATACACAACCTTGTAGTCCCCTATGTTATTGCCATCCCACCTACAAAGTCTCCTGCCTTTCCCAGTCTGTCCAAGTGTGGGACATAGGACACGTCGGTGGACGAGTCAGATTACGACGTCCAACACCATGGGTTCAAAAAGTCCATAAAATCCAAACCATGTCTGTTCCTCAAACCATCTCCATTGATGAGATACCTCAACAGGCTCAATTACCGATGTGGGAAAAGCGTCAAAACATATACACAAAAGAAAGTCTTTAAAAACTCCTTCAGACAATTCCGTTTCAGTCAATGGATTGGGAAACGAGTCGTTGTCCGAAGCAAACGATAAGAAATGTGTTAATGTCTGGAAGTGGTTGTCCTAATCGCCAAGGTGACTTTTAACTACAATATGCATAGAATTAATGCAAAACGCACCCACATCTTGTCGATTTTGTTTATTTTTCTGCAACAAGATTAAGATGAGTTGTGGATGATAATGACGGTGACGGCAACGGCGACAGAGGACGGATAGCTGGCAAGTGCCATATTATTACAAAAGTCATTTCAAAGTGAAATTTACGAAGAAAAAAAATAATAATTATCTTTGATTTAAGTAACGGTTCGTTATCGTAATAATAATAATTACATATTTTTTGATAATAATAATAATTACATATTAATTTCAGTAAGCTGATACGATGTTCATGCACTAGAAAGGTGGAAAATTAATGTCACATGTAATAATAGTGTGATAAGTGTGTTTTTTTTATAGAAAATGATGATGCTATTATGAGCCTCGTTAAAAACCTCTCTAAACTTAAATAGAGGAAAAGAGTACCCACAATAGCATTACATACATGAACAAACTAACAAGAAATAACAATTACGATAAATAAACAAATCTCATCACAACTAATACAATGAAAAAGAATAATCATTCTGTCTATCTGCATGAGAAGACTGCCATTTGAAAGCCAACCTTACCTCATTTTGAACAAGAGACACCAAAGAAGGTGGTGGTGAATTAAAAAACGTAGTTCCAATAGGATCATCATGAGTAATAGCAGCGAGGCGATCTGCCACAATATTCATCTCCCTTCGTATATACTGGACTTTTACCTGCCAATCTTGTTGAAGAAGATCTTTGATAGATGAAACAATCACATTATCATGAAGAGTAAGTGAAGCATTTAGTAAAATTTTTGATATCTCAAGATTGTCAGTTTCAAGTTCTACCAAACGGTAACCTAATCTCCAGCCAAACAATAAAGCATCATGAACTGCCAAAAGCTCAGCATGTAACACTGAACAACAACCAAGACTTCGAGACAATCCAAAAGACCAAATACCATGATCATCACGGAAAACAACTCCTGCAACAGTCATACCAGTTTTTATATTCACAGCCCTATCCGAATTAATCTTAATCCATCCAACCTGTGGAACTTGCCAACACATAGTTACATTAGGAGAAATTTGTCCAAGCATACAATGGTCTTCAAACGCTTTAATAACCTCCTCCGATAATCGAACACAATACCTTCCGAGATCTTCCCTTTGACAAAAATTAGGATCAAGAAGTTTACTACATCTATGTTTCCACAACAACCAACATGAACCCCCAAAAAAAGTAGGTCAATTAATATTATCTCTCACAAATGAACCATATTGAAAGAGATTAATTTGTAACCATTCCTCGAAAGGTAAAGAAAGAAAATCTCTAAGAGCATCAGATTTAATAAAGCAACACCATAATCTTTTAGCCGCAGTACAATGACGAAGGATATGATCCACAGATTCCACACCATTAAAACACAAAGTGCAAACATCAGATGTAGCTATGTGCCGTCTATAACGCTCAGCATTGGACAATAATCATTGATGTATAACAATCCAAAGAAAGATTTTCATCCTTTGTGGTAAAAGTAAACCCCACTTTTTTTCAATTGAACGATCGAATCCCTGTAGAGGTTGGACCCAGAAATGAATACGTTGACTTAGTAGAGAAGTTACGATTGGCCTCCCAGCGCCATCCCGGTTTATCACAACCTGACCTAGATTGAGGTGGTTTGACTGCAGCCAACTTCTGAAGAATAACATCCGACAAATATCCATATAAAATATTTCAATTCCAATCTTCATTCTCATTAATCATATCGCAAACCGGTTGTGGTAAAGGTGGGTCATCCATTGTATAGTACGTAATCAAACGACCGTCAGCATTCAACCAATGATCATACCAGAAATCTGTGTGTCGACCATCCCGGATATGTCAACAAATACTTTCTTTCATATCTTCCCATATCTCGCTTAACCCATTCCAAAGGCGAGAACATTTCGTCATTCGCAGATCAAGAGGAAGAATTTTATCCCAATCATACTTCGCTTTCATCACACGAACCCAAAGTTTACGGTTAAGTTAACAATTTTGAACATGATCAGATCTATTCTCGTAGTATAACGGGCGATATCTATAAAGTTTAAAAATAAATTTACCGTCGTATGACTAATCGGGGATCCCTAACTATTCCATAAACAAGAAAGGAAAGGATCATACGTAGCTTTTGACCCCAACCTCGTGCTTCAATGTCATACAGATGATGACAATTCAATATCATTGCCATGCTTATGGAGCATGTATACATATATGTATATATAGACTTAGGAATATTTTTAGCTTTACCCCACAACTAGCCTAGAGGGTGAGTAGCTCTAGGGAGTAATGTATGCGCACATGCATTAGATATGCAAGAAAAGAAAAAATTAAAGTTTGATGAAAAAAATCGAATGAGTATTAGTTCGGTTGACATCATTAAATTTTTGAAAGAAACGTATTCGAATGAACTTCAATAATTAATCATGGCTTTGTGAAGTTTAAGGATAAAAAACCGGATCATCTATCTTCCAAATAAAAAATTATATCATGAATTTATCTTATCGTATCAATTATGATCTTATCTAATGTTAATCACTTATTTTAATTTTTTTATTATTTTTTCAACTAGTGAATCTTCACTTATTTTTTTACATATAAAACTATAACTAATATAATAAGTTAGACTCGTAATATATTTGTAAACATAACATCAATAAAATCATTTTGCAATGATCACAGAAACCCCATAAAGTTACTAATTATATCCAACCAAAAGTAGACATCCCTAACATAATCTTATAGAATGTTTATAAAACTTTCTAGGCACGTGCAAGAAGACCCTGTCCTAATAATACAATATGATCTGGTTGAAGCATTTAATATTTAGGTTGAAACAATTTTACAATACAAATTAATAGGTATTTCAGCCCAACTTATCAATCTTTCAATCATATAACAATGCTTTAATTAACCCAACATCAACCTAATCAACATAACATATATGCTATATAAAATATTATATAGGTTTAGTAAGATAAAACGATATATTTTTTATATAAAATAAAAATTTTGAATTTTATTATTCTGAACGAAGTAAATTAGATTAAAAAAATCGCATTTATAATAATTTTTTATAATATTCAATCTAAATTAATTCATTAATAAAGTAAGTACTTATTACTCGACATAAATGTGATAATTGTTAAGATCTAAGGCTCTTTTGGGGTTGTAGTCTATAATCCTGGTTCGAGGATAAACAGTCGTTGGTCAAAAACTAAAACAAATTTAATTATCCGAAAAATTTATTTAGACACATAAATAAATTGGTAAATGACTGTTTAAAATCAAATTTATTGTTTGGGATTATTATAGCTGGTGAACGGGCGTTAGCCACCGCCAACTATAACAAAAAATAGTGTAAGAAGATTGAAGACTAAGAGAGTAGCTTAGAATAACCTTTGTAAAGCGAAATAAGATAAAATCATAAATTTCATAACTTACCCTACCCTACCCTACCCTACCCTACCAATTAAGACTCTTAAACAAAACTTGGAACATGGCACATGGCAACTTGTACATAATGTTAAAGAAGAGGAAGATGGTGAGTTCTTTCAGATGAAAACACACAGAACAATTCATCAATGTTCTCTAATTTGATCGTATTGAAGATACAGAATTCCACGTATCCATTAACTTTTCCCAGTTTCGCATACTTTCTCTTCTTAACAAGCCCAAGATGCATTGGTTCAGAAATACATCTACTATAATCGTATCTATACGTATACGTAAAGGGTATTCTACCTGCATAGAGTAGTCGAATTTGGACTACTGAAAACCGACAGAAGCTAAAAGAAAACCAGACAACATCATATACGTATACGTGTATGCATGCATGCATATATGTATGTATGACGTTATTTATACGACCGAATGCCATGGGGTTGGAATTTCCTGTCCTTTTCATTACCTAATTTAAGCACATGACAATGCTTTTCCCACTTTCACATGCCTCATGAGCCAATGCCTGGTGTGATGGGAACTCGTGGAAATAACACAGTTGTTGATCGTGTCTCGTGGGGTTGACCGGTGGGGGCTAGCAGGTCAACTATGAGAGTTTCATGTTAAAGAATACAACATGTTTAGCAGATGGTACTATACTAATTAGATAGTTGTGTAGTAATTTACATCATAAAAAGGGGAATAGGCATAAGGCATGCCAATATCTCTATGATGGATTACCTACCTTATTAATTGCTATAATCTTCTTGAATATAGAAATAAGTTGTTTATGTCGGTGAGGAAATCCAAAGATATTTTGAGATTCCATGATTAAGGGTTATTATGTGAAATTATTGGTGGTGATTATAAATTTTAATAAAAAAAAACAGATTTTATTAAAATAAAAAATAGAATTAGTATCTTATATATTGATGGTGAAAACCGACTTAGTTTAGAGTTATGGTTTTAGGTTAGGGTATATGATTTATGGGTTTATAATTATAATTTAAGTTTAAAAATTGAATTTTAGTTTTAAATTATAACCTTAAACGTTAAATTTTAACTATTATCCTTAAATTTTAACTTCCTAAATTAAAACTCTAAACTCTAAAATTAAAACATTTGTAAAAATATTCTGTTTCTACCCTCAATATATAAAATAATCGGTGGGACTTCCTTAAAATTATTGGCGAGAGAAAAAGGGCAATGATTAGTTGAATTTAAGAGAAAAAAATTAATGGATAAACTATCAAATTAATAAGAAAGCGATAGTTGCACTGCAGAATAGCTGAGAGCATAGTGTTAGTACAAATCATGTGGTGGAGTTTGGGAAAGGAGATCAGAGGGAACTTCCCACATGATTCAGTATTTTATTTGCCCTTTTCTAACGTATTTAGATCGAACTTAAATCAATAAAATTTAAAATTTTATTTTAAATTACGTTTAAATTGATAAATTATCAACCGTTTACATGGAAGCAATCATGTTCAGCCGATTCTGTTTTTGAGCAAATTAAACATAATATTGGTTTATATTTTAATTTTTATCATCTTTCTTTTGATAGGGATATAGCCATTAATTGGGGCATAGTGTGAAATTAATTTTGTGTTTTTCTTTATTTGGTTTGTAAAGTTAATGGATGTGAACGGTTGCTTTGGATGAATAAAAGTTTAATTTATCCAAAAAAACCAAATTGATAAATTATATACGTTTTGGGATAAAAATTCAAGTATATCAATCTATAATACAAAAAATAACGTGTTTAAAATAATACGTTGATTAAATAATATATTTATAATAATTTTTTATTTTAATAATTTATTTTTAATTACTTATATGTTACTAAGCTCAGAGTTAAGTGACTTTAGATGTAGTTCGTCCTAAATCGAATGCGACAGAAAATGAATGAAATTATCCTCATCTACGCATTAAATTTACATACAATAAAATGGAAAGAAAAAAGTCTAAACAAATAACTTAAAATACAGTCGACTTAAATTATTATAAAAATTTATATAAGATTGGATAAAAATTTATGTAAAACTAAATTTTTATAGATACGAATTTTTGTAGTTATATAAATTTTTATATTATAACCTAAATTCTTACCATTTGAATATAAATTTAAGTAGATTATAAAATTTATATAATTATACATATTCTTACTAACTACGTTAAAAACTTTTGTAAGATCGACTTATTTTAGCCGTACTATTAGGTACCCTACCCTATATAAGATTGCATGAATATTTTCATCTTTCATCATTTTTCTTACAATCACAGAGTGAAGACGATAGTGCAAGTCATTCAATGTTGATAAAAAAACAATACACTTTCTCGTACGACTCAGGCTCTGTAATGGAATGTCCGTATCAGAACGCAAAATCCTGCTTTGGAAAACAAGAAACAGATCCCCACTTGTTCGTATGCCTGAAATCTTTCTCGGGAAACAAACACAAACTCAGTGCGGTGTGGGGAAAAAAACATGTATACATTAGGCAAATCGAAAGCCATGGTTGTATTTCAATGTCATCTGGGAGGACAGTAATGGGACTAGAAGAGATCTAGTCCCCGAAATTTTGAAAAATTAACTTTTAATTGTTGTCCCAAAAATTGTTTAAGGACAAAAATAATAAAATTGAGTAATTTAAGGACCAAATTGTGAATTAAAGTATATACATAGAAATGGAGAGTATTTCTGTCATTTCAAGTAGTTCCAAAGATTATTTGATTAAAACAAAAAGGGTAGCATCGTGGGAATCTTCTTGGTTTTCAGTGTCCTTTCGGTATGACTAAGAATTTTGTATCCACTAAGCATATAGAGAGTCAAATAATATGATTTTTAGAATAAAATAATAATATTTAATTGTTTTTTAAATAGTATATTTAATGATTTTATAAGCCAAATGATTATTCATGTTGAGTATGTTTCCACTATTATGAAGACGTTTTAATAGTTAAAACATCAAATAATTACTTTTGATAAAAAATGTTTCTAGACTTTCTTGTATACATTTTTTGTAATATACAGATTTATTTTATTTAAAGTATAAAATTATCTTAATAGTATTATTTTTAAAATAAATAAAGTATATTATATCTCAAAAATATAATTAAAACGGAGTTGTGTCTTTGTGATTTTTACAAAAATTAAAAAATATTTGTTTATAGAACAAAAGTATACTCCAATAATTTAAATAATTAATTTAGTATTTTTTAATAGATAAAAAATATAATTAAATTTTGTTAAATATTTATTTACATTATTTTATTAAAAAATTATACTATTTACGATGTTAAAATTCAAACTTATAATCTTACTTAAATAATATAATACCTTGTCTCATTAGAGTAATCAATTGATGATAATTATTTTTATTACTAAATTTATTTATTTAATAAATTTAAAAATAAAATTAAAATAATTATATTTTTTATATATTTAAACTGATTGAGAACTTTGAACGATCGATCACTCTACTCCTAATCTTATAATAAAACACAATAATAATATAATATAAAAATAATATCCAATGACATTAATATAAGAATATATTACTACTACCTAACACTAAATAAATACATTTGTTATTTTCTTGTGAATATACTATGGATTAATAAAAAATATTAAATTATTATTAATAATAATTTAATTTTTCTAATTTATCCACTAAACCACTTGTCGGTGTTTGCTCCTGGCATGTCTCACTTTCTCAGTGGGTCCCTTATCCTCCCTTTATTTTCTTTTCAGTATTGGTTCTTACAGTCTCACTGTTTGTTTTAGTTTAACTTTAGTTACAAGGAATGTAGATTAGGTGAGAGATTTAGAATATAATTGGGTATTAAAAGGACATTAGTATAGGAATAATATTAACATTAGATTTTGTCACGACAAAGAAATACCTATTTAATTTTTTTTTCAACCGCAAATAGGAAGATATTAAGTGTTGAGATATATTCGGTTTTATATATTTTTTTTATTATATTATTATATTAATCGAATTAAACTTAAATGATTTTAATATATTTAAAAAACATAATATACTAATTATTAATTTGTCTAATATAATAAAAACTAAGTCTTTAAATAAGGTCATGAATTTAAATTTTTATACCGTAAATAAAATAGATTAAAATAAAAATAACTATATCTAATTATATAAATAATCGAGTAATTAATCTAATATCGATTATTATAAAAAAATCAGATGAAACTAATTAAAAAAATCTAACTGCGGTCAGAAAGTTAGTAGAAAATAGAAGTGAAATTATATTCCAAGACATCATTTCAGTTGTATAGTGTTCATAACTAACTGACATGTTGTGGGACAAATCCACGCAATAATCAAACTTGTTAATTAAGGCATTTTACTTAATGAAAAAAGGTCCCTAAACTTTCTTCTCTTAAATCATTAATTTATATATTTTCATTCATCTTTTTATTAAAGATGACCATAAAAAAGTATAAAAAATAGTTTGTGAATATATATAATTTAAATATAAAATATATAATTTCATTAAATTTTATTTAATTTTATAATTATTAATATTTGATCTATAAATCGATAAATAGTATGTAATCTATTAATCGATAAATCTGAATTGAATACTATAAATATTCATTACGAAGATCATCTCAACCTAGTTCACTAGTTCATTGTAAAAGGTTACTAAAACTTGATTCAAAATATTAAATTTCATGACTATACTTAACTTGAATCAAATATAATTTTATAAAATTGATTAAAAAATTTAAATAAAATTTAAATTATAAAATAAAAATTAAATAACTCTAAATTACTACTAGAGAATTATTTTTAAGTTCGAGTCTTTTAACTTTGTCCGATATATATAAAGAAATATATACATATAAATCGTAAAAATTATTTAAATTAAATCAATTAATACTACGTTATAAATATTTATAATTAATTTTTAACAAAAATATAACTATATTCGTGTTTAAAGGATCAAACTTCTTATCAACTACAAATATAAAGATGATGAGGTGTTAAAAAAAGAAGTTAAATTTGTAGTCCATCTTCTCCGGTGGGCAAAAGAGCTGAAAGTAGAGGACAGCTCATGCTTCGACACAGACTTAACACCAACCTTCTCTAGTACTCAGTCACTTCCACCATTTTATTTTCTTTTATATAATCCAACTCTCTTTACCTATTAGTATTATAGCATTTAATCACATCTCCTTCTATATAGTTCACCGGAAGAAAATTAGGATCGGTAATGGCGTATGATAGGCTCCGACCATCGGAACCTGGAAGCTCCGGAGCTACTCCGGCTGAGCAACAAAATCAGGAACAAACCAAAGCTAAGAACAACAACAGAAAGATTGTTGTTCTTTCGGTTGTTGCGGTGGCAATGATCATTGTTTCGGCTGTTTGTGCTGGCCTTGTTATTGGTCTCCGTGAAGGCGGAGCCGACTCGGTTGGGACACAAATCCGCCGGAAGCCCACCCAAGCTATTTCGAAAACCTGTAGCAAAACTCGGTTTCCTAGTCTCTGTGTCAACTCACTGCTCGAGTTCCCTGGCTCGCTCACTGCAAATGAGCAAGACCTTGTTCCCATTTCATTCAATATGACGCTGCAGCACTTCAGCAAAGCGCTTTACACGACCACTTCAATCTCCTACGTCAAGATGGAGCCACGTGTACGGTCGGCATACGACGATTGCCTCGAACTTCTAGATGATTCCGTCGAAGCACTCTCATGTTCCCTCTCCTCCGTCATTCCCTCTCAGGACGGGGGAAACGGTAAAGGCGGGTCCATTCAGGACGTGATGACGTGGCTCAGCGCTGCTTTGACGAACCATGACACGTGTTCGGAGGGATTCGAGGGGGTGAGTGGGACGGTGAAGGATCAAGTAACCAACAAACTGACGGACTTATCGGAGCTCGTGAGTAACTGTCTTTCGATATTCGCCGCGAGCGGCGGAGACGATTTCGCCGGAGTTCCGATTCAGAACAGGCGGCTGCTATCGTCGGACGACGATTTATCAGGAGAAAGTATCGACGAGGAGAATTTCCCGAAATGGCTGGGTAGAAAGGAAAGAGAGCTGCTGACCACCCCGGTGTCGGAGGTCCAGGCCGATATAATCGTATCGAAAGATGGCAACGGCACCGTCAAAACAATCGCTGAGGCGATCAAAAAGGCGCCGGAGCATAGCAGCCGGCGGATCATCATCTACGTGAAAGCAGGAAGGTAAAATTTTCTGTCATAATTAAAGATCAAAATTTACTTCAACCTTTCTGGCTTTTTTGATATCACCTTTTCCATAAAAATCGTTAACTTTCCTTAAAGCTGAAAATAACGAAAGTACCCTTGCATGGTAATTTTTTACTTAATTTTTATAATTATTAGTTATTTGATTTATTGATAGTATCATATTTTGCTTACAGGTACGAAGAGGATAATTTGAAGGTAGGGAGGAAGAAAACAAACTTGATGTTTATTGGTGACGGAAAGGGTAAAACCGTCATTGCGGGAGGAAAGAGTGTATCCCAGGACTTGACCACGTTCCACACAGCTGCCTTCGGTAAGTTAAGTTTAGCCTTTTATTTATTGGATTAATATCGTAAGCATTATCATTAGGTGTAAAGTAGTCGAATTAAATACGAATAGTATTGTATTTAACTTGATTTATTGAGATTTTAAGTTAAATTTAAATTTAAATAATTTAAGAATTAAATTTTAGGGTTTAAATTTATGTTTAGAATTTATATTTTAAGGTGTTTAAATTTAGATTTTAAATTATAAAAAATATTTTTAATATATTATATTTTTGAATAACTTACGAGCTTTTCGAACCGGATATCAAGTAGCTCAGCTCGTTAAAAACTCAAATCAAATTTAAGTTTGAGTTCAATCGAGTCAAACTTTAATTAAACTTTGATCGAATAAAACTCAAGTAACTCACGACTTGTCTCATCTCACTTACGACCTAACTATCACGAATGATAAGACATTGCATTATTAAAAATAATATTAAATAAAATTAGTTTAAATTTTTTTTAATTATGATCATTTAATTAATATAAAAAATGCATCATCTTTGTTAAATATAAATCATATATTTTATTTTCTTCACAAATATTTAAGTACAATTTTAGGAATCCTTTGAGGGAAAAAGAAAAAACCATGGGAGCCAAAACCATCAAAAGAGTCCACGGTGCATGACACGTGGAATGTTATTAGACAGACAAAGTCCATAGATTCTTGCAGCCACGTCACCTTATCTTATCTAAATCCTTGTGCATACAATTTAAAACAAAATATAAATTTATACTTACATGTATTGTACTTTATCGTATAGTATGTATTATACCCTGTTTATAGTATAGTATTAGTATGTATTCAGAGAACTTACCATTTTGGTCACCAAAGCTGCAAAAGAACCCTCAAATTTTCTAGTTAATTACGTTCTTACCATTTGTATTATAATTCATTGCTTTGTTTCCTTTCAGCGGCAACCGGGGCTGGTTTTATTGCAAGAGACATGACATTTGAGAACTACGCCGGACCAGCCAAGCACCAAGCAGTGGCTCTTCGGATCGGGGCCGACCATGCCGTCGTATACAGGTGCAACATCATCGGCTACCAAGACACTTTATATGTTCACTCCAACCGCCAATTCTACCGCGATTGCGACATTTACGGGACGGTGGATTTCATTTTCGGTAACGCGGCGGTGGTAATCCAGAACTGTAACATTTACGCTAGGAAACCTATGGCCTCCCAAAAAAACACTATTACCGCCCAGAACCGGAAAGACCCGAATCAAAATACGGGCATTTCGATCCATAAATCACGGATCCTACCTGCACCGGATCTCGCTGCGACCAAAGGTAGCTTTTCAACATACCTTGGCCGGCCATGGAAGATGTATTCGAGGACGGTGTTTCTGTTATCATACATAGGTGACCATGTTCACCCAAGGGGATGGTTGGAATGGAACGGTAACTTTGCTCTAGACACATTATACTACGGGGAATACAAGAATAACGGGCCGGGTTCCGCCGTGGGGCAACGGGTAAGATGGCCCGGGTATAGAGTCATCACTTCGGATCCTGAAGCAAGCAAATTCACTGTTGGACAGTTTATTTATGGATCTTCATGGTTGCCATCTACAGGGGTTGCTTTCTTGTCTGGCCTACAGGTTTAAGGCATTTTTATATTGTAATATAAGGGTTAATTTTAACTCCAACGTGTTATAGAAGGGTATAGGTAATTGTTGTATTTTTTTTATGTCAGCAGCAGTGTAAACATATATACAAGTGTTGAAATATTAAATATAAATGTGATACGTATATTATACGTATCACTTTAGTTATAAAACATGTCTTGTCGTATTTGTTTGTTTCTTTTCTTAATAAGAAAATAATGTCACAAATTATTCATGCTTTTGACTGTTTGTGGACTTGGTGGGTTGCTGCAGCGGCCTTTAGGTTGTGTGAGGCTCAGATTTACCTTAAATTATTGGCGTCTGTGACCGACTGACCGGTGAAATGTGGCCGGGCCACTGCATTGTGGATTTGCCCGTCACTGGTCATCAAAGCAAGCACATGGGGGTTGTGCCAAAATGCTTGATCCACTGGTTCATGAACCTGATGGGGGCTTTAAAACGATATGGCATGCTGCACTTGGGGTCCATTTTAGACCACGTTGAGCTAATAAATGAGTTCCGCCTTCACAGTTCACACCGATAGATGAAAGCATTAGGCATGAGAGGCAATGGCAAAAAAATTCTGAAACTTCTCCACCTGTTTTTTATCAGATAGTCCTGGCCTGGCCAGACGATGGGATGCAAAACTTAGACTCGTTGAATGATGCGTCGGAAGAAAACTGCAAAAAACAACCGGACTAATCTTCGGATTTATGTTCTCGACGAAGAAATGCACCACAGATTCATCTTGTGGCAATTGGCATGCTCCATCAACTTCATCTGTAGACTAGTTGGCACATTTGGTAACATCACCAAATGTAAACATGACATGTTTGGTATTTATGTTAGCAAACAGTCTCTTGATGCTGAATGCAAAAACTTGGATGGAGTTAATATCAAATATTGGGAGAGACAAGATTACTTTACATCAAAAGAACAAGGATCTATTAAGTATTTAAATTTAAAAGTTGCAAGTGACAAAGGTCGTATTTAACTAATATTTAAACTAAAAAGGACCTAAAATGCTATTATACCAAAAAAAATTGAGAGGGGGCTTAATAGTTCCATCTCTGTGGTAAAACTCGATCACCAGAAGCATTACTTGTAGCTTTGGTCATAGAACCAGAAATAACACAGTTTCCATTCAACAGAAAATTCATCTGCAAATGACTCGAACTAGAGCACAACATGCAGAACGAAACACCAATGTGTTTGCAAACATCATGGTATTAGCAAATTCGAATATTGACCGAAATGTTGGCTTTCTGGCATCAACATGGGTCGGTTCATTCACATGTATTTGATGTTAATGATGAGAAAAGATTTATGGTAATGTTGCCTTCATGCATGAAATCAGTTTTCTGCATTTATGTTCAAATTCTTGTAACAGCAAGCTTCAAGCAATCTGAAATATTATCAGATAACGAAATTCCCACTAGCAATTAAGGAAGCTGTTATTGAATCTGCAAATTTTTGCAGACGATGAAGCTCCCGTTCTAAGTGCTAAGTATAGAAATAGTGAACTTAATCGAGTCATTTGAACTACCGACTTCATGTGTAGCAACTAATTGGAAGACATCTAACGACTAACAAATATTCAAAGCACATACTTTACAAAAATTACAATCACTGGTAGGAGATAAGAGCTGAAGAACAAACATGACCTTACTTGAGTTTTGTACTCAGATCTTTGACCTCATTTATTGCAAGGTTTGCAGCATGTATCGCCATCTTCTTTATCTATAAAAGAATAGGTTGCTAAGAAACACCCTTTTATTAAATATACTAAAGTGATCATATTTGCATAGAATCGAACACCAAAAACTTGTCGGAATTCATATTTAGTTGACACCGTCACTTGTGTTTTACGTGTGGAGAATTTAATATATAGGGACCTGATATACCAAGTGTTGCCTAAAAATAAGTAAACTAATATGTATCTCGAATTTTGGCCAAAAAGAAAATGTACCTCCAATTTATCTTCCTTGGCTCTATGGCCTTTTGGAAGCAAGCGAAACTCTTCCGTCAATCTTATGCACTCTTGCACATTTTCAGGGGACACAAAATCAAGGGCTACTTTAATGCATGACTGGAAAAACAAAGGCCTGATGGTGTTAGCTTGAAAAAGTCAAAGCCACATCAAAATGTCAATGATCTCTATGCTAAGTTATGGGTACTGATTATAGTCAAATGGATCTGTAATGTGCAAATACTGGTTGGTGTTCGAGTTCAGACACTCAAACTACCTTATGAAAATAAACATCTCCGTGCAAGAAAAACTACAACCACGTCATGTAAGATTTTCTAGAATTGTGATACGGCAACTCATTAGAAACAGGCCTACTGAAGCAGAGGAACCTCACCTGTCTGTTTCTCACTTGATGAGGACATCCTGCAGGAATGAAAACTGCTTCACCAACATGTTGCTCAAATGTCCAAGGTTCAACATCTGTCGACCAAGTTGCCATTAAAAATATAAGAGTTGATTTGGCAATTAATGGAAATAACTTTCAAAAAAATCTTACTGAACTCCTCCTTCAGCTGCTTTTTATGCTTCTCACTTAGATAAAGGGTCTGATCATGAATAGGGTGAATAACCTAAAGCACATGTTGCACATAAATTTAGAATAATTTCTAAAAATAAAATCCTAATGGGCAATGATATCTATCCCGTAGGAGGGGGAGAAAAGCATTGATACGCACTGATTCCACAGGAAGATTACTAATGTGATAGAATTCTTTGTGATGCTTCCATAAGTACTCAATTAACATAGGTACATCCTCCCTCCGGAAAATATCCCAAACAGCACCGCCATGTGCATCCTCTGAACAACGATTTTCTGCAACAAACTCTCTAGTCTTATTTGTATCAGGTCTTACAGACTCTAAATCATCATTCCTACTAAGAGAACCTTCCTCGTCTGTATTATGTGTTTCTGCGTCAACGTTGTCAGCATGTTCTTGATTACACGTCATTTCAGGATTCCTTCTTTCATTTTTATGAGGTCTCTTTTCCCGTTGGCTTCCAAATGCCTGTGGCACCTTCTGTCTCAGACCACAGCAGTGTGCATGCCAGTTTTCAGCTTCATTTGTCTTCTGCAATTCATCTATGATTTTACTCTGCCATGGCTGACTCTTCACATTAGTTGTGTGAGTTAGCACATTCACCTGCATAGAAGAAAGAGAAATGTTGGGCATTACTGATCCGAAGTGGCCGAGAGCAGAGAGAAATATAACGTTAACACTAACGTAAAAAGCCAAATTACACGATTACAGAATCTTAATAAAGGCGTGGAAACAGAAAAACAGCTCAAACTTTTAAAGTGAAATAACAATCCACCTAGGTCAGAAGTACTTTAGGCAAGTCAAACTGTAAATCAAGGAACAAGGACTAGTTTGAACATTCCAAGTTATAAAAGAGCAAAAGTTGTAAGATCCATAAAATAATGAATGTATGCACTTTGGGACATGTAAATCCAATCAAAACATAGGGACAATTTAAGAACAGACTTTTCTTATGTCAAAAAAAGGCTAGGCTTTTCTTGTATGAACAACAGTATAGTAATGAAAAAATCAATAACCTGGAAGAAAGGAACAATGCTTTTATAGATGAACTTCAACAAGAGTTATTGTAAAGAGTATTGCATACCGCATCAGAAATGTCGCAGTGTAGTTTTGTCACAGAATCACCTCTGCCAAGTTCTTTCAAAGTTCCATAGGCAATGTACGTTTTGGGTCCCAAATCTGGCTTCAACACAGCAGGTAGTTTGGTAGCAAGATTAAGTATACCAGAATTTGGATGAGTATAATCTTTAAAAGGCAGCATAGCGATAAACTCAGCAGCATGCCTCGGCAAACATTCTTCAAATGAATTTGATGCAGGCCAATCCTTCAACTTTAACATCTCCGGCCATCCATTCCTATACCTTCGACCCTCCATGTAGCCTTTGAAAAATTTAAGAATATTTATTTCAACCTGCAGCGTCAAGAACAGACAAAACAGAAGGTAACATATCATGTTGTTCAAAATTGCTATTACCATAACTACAGCTGCCACGTAAAGTAGCAAGTGACACCAAAATATGCGTACATGCATATCCAAAAATTCCAGACACAGGAGCAAAGGAAGTACTCAAAAGACATTCAAATCTGATATATAAATATAGGACACTGGAGTTTATATAATATGGCCAACCAATAATAACTGTCACACATGCTACACTGCAATTCTGATGTGAACCTCACCTCCGCACACAAAATATTCACCATTGAGTCTTTAGTTTCTGAATCATTGATCTAACATGCCAAACGAGGTAATAAAAAAGAGAACAGTGACACCAAATGCCCCTCTCAGGTAAGTATCACGAGTCTATTGGAACTATTAAAAACAATGAAAATGAGAATATCTTCTTAGCTCCATCTGATATTGAAACAATAAATGCCTGATGCACATTGCAGAGAAGGGAAATATAACGTTCATTAAAGCCAACACTTCGTCCATTGATAGTCATGAAAACCATCTATCAAAAATCTTAGTTTTTCACATTAAAACATTAAACTGAATGTATTTATTCAAAGCCAATATGTGCCTGATGCACATTGCAGAGAAGGGAAATTGGAGGATCAATGAAAAGAAACCATGGAATCATGAAAGGGCCTTTATACACGTTAAAGATGAAAAAGTACCTCACACCAATCCAGGCAATCGATAGCTTTAACCCTCTTTGCCTCCTCTTTTAATATCTTCTTTGCACCTACAAAAGCCCTCCGCATAACCAGTGGTTCCCAACTAAGACCAGAACTTTTTTCAAGTACATTTCTAACAATAACAGGTTCACCTCTCATCCAATGAGTTTGAAAATGCTGAATATTATCGTCTTCCAACTGCATAACATCCGGGCAGTACAATAAGTTGTCATGACTTTTCTCTCTATGTGCTGTCTGTCTTACTTCAATATTGTTTGCTTCATATCCAGCAGAGCAGCTGGTTTGACACAAAGAACAGCCTTCAGAAAACTTGATATCAGGTAACTGAAAATTAATAGTGAGTTCCTCGGCACTCTGTATCAGTTGCTCAACTGAATTAGTTTCAAAGAAGCGTTTCAGTGTAAGCGTCTCACTACCACAACCACCCATTTCTTTCGGAGGACAAGGAATCCCGCCGTCTGCCTCAACCCTCCAATCCAAAGCATTACATGGCATAGACAGCTGGGAAGAAGATTTTGCTTCATTCTCTTCAGGCTGAGATCCTTTTCTAATTTCATGACAGCATGTGATGCATAGATCATACAAACAACCAGGATTCAGGCAGCTTCTGTGGAAATTGACAATGGATGTATTGCAATTGTCACTGTCAAAGAAGAAAACTTTCATAGTCATTACTCGTCTATAGAAGGTCATAACCAAATGAAAATGTACAAGGTAGTGGAAGATATCAAGAACTGTCAAGAATGATGCATATCATTAATAATATACAATCCATTACTAATATGCTACAATTTATGTACTCCTCATAAAGAACCGTAAAATAATTCTGAAGTTTCTTAACGGTGTGAATTGATTTCAATTTTACCAAGACAATGAGGATGGTGTAATTTTTTTGAATCGGTCCCATCAAAGCTGCAGTATCCTAAGATAACCCTTTTCCGCATCTTCTTACTAGTTTAAAAATATGTACATTGTACACTGATTACCTCTTCACTTAAAGTACTATCAAAAAAAATATTACATCTCTATCCTTTTGAGTCACATCCACTAGATTCCCTATCAGGGAGGAAAATATAATAACCTTAACTATGAGAAATTTAGTCTTACTGGAAATACAGTCTCATGTTTAGTAAGAAAGCAAAAGAAAATTAATACGGTTAAGAATGTAAGCAGTTTCCATGTAACTAACATAAAATGAGATTTTATATTAAAAAATAAACAACATAAAAGTCATAAATTTCTCCTAGGTATTAAAGATCATGAAATGATAGTATGATACCAATACACTCGATCATCATCATCTATCACTGAGACCATTATATCCTGTTCTGTCAATTGCACACCTATGGAAAAAGGAGCCACACATCACTCAGAATTTCGAAGCATTATCGAGCATAAAAGCAAAAACTTACAAAAAGTAGTCATATCACATTACAGTACCACGTATACTGGCTTCCACCTCTAATTCAGCTTGTTGCTCCTGTTGTATATGCCGAAGCAAAGGCAGAATTTCGTGTAGCAAATAAAGTAATTTTTGCCGTTTAATATTTGTATCTGCTTCCTCATGCTCATCCTGTCAAATGGCATGAATCATTTGACATCGGACTGTATACTAGGATACAAATTCAAAGTAGCACGGCAACAGAAAAAGAGAGTGGTGTTGAGGGAGGAGGGGGCACAGCAATAGAACATGAGATAAAACTATTCAAAAGGTCCTTGCTCGTGGTCTTACTACAAAAATGTTTCTAAAGAGCACTATGCTGGCAATCTGAGCCAAGTAGTACTACAGGGTTTCATTGTTGTTGCATCAGCATGTAGAGTCCTGGAAGTTTAGCAAATAAACAAAAGGAAGAAAATTAATAGAAGGCACATACCATGACAACTAAATTCTTCCTGAGGCATAATCTGCAATTACAATTGCCTTGACAAAATGGGCAAGCGGTTTCTACGTCATCTCTTGTTTTCTCAGGATACCTGTAATATTTGCAATGGTGTTAGGAACATGAGATAAAATCCCCTTCATATTTACAGAAGGGATCAGCAAAACATCAGAGTTCAGTCGGTTATAAAACAACAGTCTGATGTGATTTCAATTAGAATATAATGCTAATTCAATAAGCCAACTTAATTTCCAAGGTTGAAGAATTTAAGGGTTCTTCCAAACAACAAGAAAATATGTTTTGCCAGAAGAACTAACCATTGTGTAAGGCACTCAAAGCAATAACGTTTTCTTTTGCAACTGGAACAATTGACAATACTCCTGTTACTCTTGAAGCACTGGTGGCACATAAAACCCCTCTTAAAAGCCCTCTTCACTCTCTTCTGGCTTATACCATCCTGACAAGGAAATTAAGCTGTAATGATAAATTATCACCAGAAACTGTAATCAAAAAAATCAATCAATGTGATTTTACCATGAACTTTAGCCTAGACAATTGAAAAGAAAATTACATGAATTTCAAAGTGCATGAAACTTTTCCTCTTTATATATAAAAATGCATCCCCCTCCAGATGGATCTATAGCCAACAATCATACAATGATAAGGGAGAAAATAGCAAAATTGAACTCTTTGGATATGTAAGTTTTGTAAATAATATCTGGCCACTTCTGGGTCACAGGTATCATTTCAGGGATTTCAGGGAGGAACAACAAAATAAATAAATAAACATGTCATGATATCCTCATATTCATTCCCATCTAGTACTACTCAAATAAATGCAACTTGTCTTCACAGCAAGCGCCCTCTATATTTCCCAACTTAGAAATCAATTTACTTCCGAGAAATAAAAATTCACTCTTTGAAAGAAATAGCTGTTTTATTCTTTATGCAATCTCCCATATGCATGAGACATTAAGAGAAAATTAAAGAAACTATAACTGCAACAGAAACACTTATAAAGTCACACCAAATCTTCAATTTTAGTCTTACCTTAGAGCTTTCCTTTTGACCACAGAGCATGACCTAACAGTATTACGAAATATGAAAAATATTAATTTAATAAATTGGCATATTAAGAATTCAAAAGAAGCAGATTTCCTATCATTCCCCGCGAACACTCTCCTCAGAAAGTTTATCGACAGTATGTAAAATAGAGTTAAGGTAAAACTCACTGGTAAAATTAAACTTTCTGATTGACTGATTGATTTCTTTTCCCTCACTCTAGTCTTCCTTCGAGCATGGCCAAAACAAGTAGTTAATGCATTTCTTGTCTTGTTTAAACTGCCTCGAACACCAGCTGTTAACACTCTCTCTGTGCCTAAATTGCCTGAAACACTGTTGTCCGTCTTCAAATCATTTCCTTCTGACTGTTCTCTCTGTGCCCGAGACTTAATTCTATACTTCCTTCTCACAGTCATCATGGTAAACCGACGTTTTCTCTTATTCTTTGAACCTTTGGGTCGGCCTCGATTCCACTTTCGACCATCAATCTTGCAAATGACATCCTTATTTTGATGGGGTTCTTTTGCATCAACAGTTGGCCTCTCATTCTTCAAGTCCTCTTTACACCAATGTCTAACCTTGGGACCAATGTTCTCAGAGTCACCTTCATTAGCACAAGAGAGAATTCCCCTGGCTTCCTCATCTGAAACAGTATTTATCTCACCCCCACAAGTAATAGCTTCAACAGGCAAGCATCGTTTATCTTTTGATTGCAAGTTTTGCTGTTCACATAGTCCAATTTTTCCATCACTAGCCCTTTTTAGCTTATTCTTCGAACCCTTCGGCCGGCCACGTTTTCTCTTTGGTTGGACAGAGTTATTTCCCTTCTCAATTCCCTCTGTACCTTCACCACCCTCAATTATACCAGACCTTTCTTGGTTTTCTTCAGCAATGAATTTCTTCTGATTCTTAGGAACCTTTGGTTCACCATTTCCATCGTTCAACTGAATTTTGTCATCTCTAGTGTCCCCTGCACTATGACAAGATATGTCTTGATTCTCACCTGGAAGACTTATCTTCTTTGAGCCTATTGCTAGACCTTCCTTCTCTATTGAGCAAAAAATCTGATTTCCAGCCTTTTCATCAGCACCATCTCCACTTAACCCTTCACCTCCTTGTCCAGCAGCAAGATTTTTGTTTCTATTCTTTGAACCCTTTCGCCGGTCATGCTCAGGCTGAGGCTTAAAGGGATCTTGCATTTTAACCTTACTATCACTTAACCCTTCAATAAACTGTTCACTTCCTATAGTTTTCTTCTTGTTCTTTGAACCCTTTGGCCTACCACGCTTGCCCTTAGCTTGCCCTCCCTCATCTTTACTTCCCTTCTGCTTGATCATGTTTTCAACGTAACCTCCTTGACCTTGGTTTCCCTTATCAGCAAGAAAGGTTTCACATTCGTTTCCGCGAGTATTTTCATCACAAAAACCCTGAGTGCCTTTACCATCCGTATTGCTACACTCAGCTTCACCAGAAAACAACTGGATTACTTCGCCACCAACATTTAAACCCTTGTATGGTTCGCCAACAAAGCCAAATAGGTCTTCCATTAGTCCATCTGCAAGACCCATTCCACCATTTCCAAACGCAATCCCGCCACACCCACCCATCTGAATTTCCCCACCACCAAGATCCCCAAATACACCACCTTCACCAAAACCAGGAGCAACTTCACCAGAGCCACCGATCCCGAGTCCAAACCCATCTCCATTCCCAACACCCCAAAGTTTAAAACTTTCACCTCCATTCACACCATCTTCCCCAAACCACTGTAAAACACTCTCAACACCACCACCACCTTCACCAAGCCAGCTTTGAGCTCCTAGGACACCCTCATTTCCAGCTGCAGCTTTGATTTGGTGATCCCCGCCGTGCTTCCCCACTTCCTCTTGTGCCACTGGATTCACACTCCCTTGACTATTTTCTCCACATTTCCGCTTCTTTCTTTGAGTAATTCCACCGTCACCGCCATTTTCACTCATCTTCCTAATATTTACCGCCAAAAGACTTTCCAGTCAAAGCTCTCTCTTTTACACTTCAGCTTGGTTGCCTGTTGAAACGCACCTTTGCTATTGATGATCATTATTCCATTCGATCATATTCAAGGACGTTCTTTAAAAAAGAAATAAAGGGAGTTACTTTAATTTATCTGAAAACATAGAAAGATAATCCTAATCAGACGGTTACCGAACAACCGAAAAGATCACTAAACCATTACACCAAAAACTAAGGCAGTTTCAAAAAGATAAAAATCCAATTCCCCAGCAATAATAATAGAAGTAGGACTGCAGTGGTCCGCAAGTGTAGCAGTTCTCGAGATACGTAGAGTCAATAATTCAAGCAAAACAAAAAGGGTTTATTGTTCATTGCAGTGTGGTTGTTGCTCGAGTGGAATCAGGGAAAAGGGAAACAACCGAGTTCATTAATGTTTTGGTGGACAGTAGAGAGGTCCCACCATTAAAGAGCATTGTATTTGTTGTTTTGTCTACAATTCCTAGGTGGTATGTCCTTGCTGATAAGAAAATATGGTTAGCTGCTGCTCGGCACCGCCTCTCTCTCGTCCACAGACTTGGCTTAGAAAGAATGTAGACGGTGGAGGAGTTAAGAGTGTAAAGGGGTGTATTTTTTTTGGATGGGATTATTGTTTAGGATTAGGTTGATCATTAGAATCTCATCTTACTTGCTGATGTCTAGCATGCTTTTTATGTGCTAAATGAGAACGTGTGTTTTCTGAAAACTGGTCTAACTATAAAATTTGAACTTCCGGCAGAGATTCAGCTTGACTAGCAGTTTTCATGTGGGGGCAGAACCCTAAAATACAAGCTTTGGTCTGAGTTTTGATCTGTGTTGCAAGAACCTGTTGGAGTTTTTGGTTTCTTGTATAATACTCCAAGTTAATATATTATTTAAAAAATAAACTTCTTTGATATTTGCCCAAAGTTGAGATCAAAGAATTTGATTAGGGTTTGGGATTTTTTTTAAATCAGACCATAATATTACAGTAGTATCTGTTCTAAAGTATACATTAATCGTTCAAATACTGTGTTGGTATCACTGGCGCTTGAACTCATAACCTCTAAGAAGAACAATTATTCCTTTAACCACTAAGGTTAATGTTTATAAACTATGTATAAATGTATGTGTTAACGTTTATTTTCAGATTGCTCGTTAAAAATACTTTTATAAATGTTTTTCTTACACAATGGACTAATCATATTCTTACTTTCCATAGAGAACACAAACAGAAAAAACAAGAAAAGGAAAATAAAAATTGATTTGTTTGCAAGAAATCAAACAATCATTAGTTTCAAACACTTCGATTTTGAAAGCTCATTTATTCTTGATGCATCAATTTCGGTAACGTTTCAATTTTTCTTGTAATGACGAGCTGTAAAAAAGAAACAAAAAATAGCTTGAACTCAATAGGATAAAGTTTTTTTTAACGAGTAGCCTAGAAATAGTTACAAAATGAAACATTAGAAACCGATGTTGACAAAAAAAATGTTTAGGCGTCTAAAACAAAGAAAAAGATTAGTTTAGGCAAATAAAAGCCTAACTCCTAGCAATATTAACCAGTGAATGCCAAAATTGAGAAAAGAGATGTATTTACCAAAGATGCAAATCTGGAGTCTGGGTCTACATTTTCAGAAACAACTAGCACTACATCTTCCTTTCTCAAGATATTCATGACTCTGAACCCTTTTCAATCTGATAACCATACTTCAGTTGTTATTATCTTCTTGCTGCCTGAAACCGATGTTGCCATAAAAACCAATGTTATGGATAAAAAAAGCTTGACAAGTTCTGGAATTGATAAGCAAGAAAATATGAATGAAGACCCGTTTTCAGTTCAGAGTATGACTTAGATTTACCTGAGTTGCATATGATGAGCTATGAGCAAGAAACTTGACAAAGTCTTGCTTCTTAATTTCGAAATTGAACTTGGCGTTATTCAGCAACGCAAGTTCCCTCTTGATATCCTCTTCCAACTTTTCCTTTTGCCATCTCGCCTCTTTCATCCGCTTCTCGGTTTCATTGTAGCTTTGCAGCTCCTCTGACATTGTCGAGGTCTTGGGGAATCTCACATCTACCTCTTCCCTAATATCAAACAGAGTCTAAACAATGATGAAACCGCAAATTGTATCCTAAGACATCTGAATCACGAGCAAAATGTGCATTTATTCCCAAAATGGATTTTGGCAGTTGCCAGACAGTTTATTACCGAGTGCCTAGGGAAAATACACCATTGCTTCTGATTATCCCACCATCCAGAGAGACTGCTCCCTCGCCTATAGAAGGAAGAGCAAGAACCATCTCGGCCCTGGTTCTGTATACTTGAAGATGGGAGAACAGATTGTAAAATAATGTCTCTCTAAGGCCTTCCCCACTGGCAGTAACAAAGGCTAAGTTTGAGTTGTCCACATGAATCATATTCACTGCAAAGCCAAGAAAGCCTGCAGGAAACTCCCCATTTGGCAATCTTGGCTTTAAGAGATCAAGCCTCCTCTGGGGGTCATTAGCTACAAAATCACCGGCATAAGGTCTGCAGGAGGAGGAGGAGGCAAAGGAATAGAAAATTATGTTTAAGATGTCATCAATAAACAATAATTTAATCAGAAACAAATATAAGAGACTGATACCTTAAACCTTCAAGACAAATTACAAGAAATCGGCCATCTAGAGACCTCCCAATAGAAGCTGCAATCCCATGCAGACCAGAAGTTTTATCTATGCAGCCATCCTGGTTAAATGTTTCCAAAGCTTTAACACCTTCAAAAGTTTTACAAACAGTTGCCAACATAGTCTGCACTCCTAGGTACTCCGAGAAAAGCCTAAATATAAATCAGGATACATAAAGCCAAACATCAACTATATGTCAGCATCAATGAGTTTCCATAAGGTCCTCGATTAATAGTCGACTGTAATCTATTTAATAAACAGGCTGAACTATTCACAAGAAATTGCTCAAATAATTAGTTCATGTGCACTCAATCATCGCTATTAAATAACACAATCCACACGAACATAAGACGTAAGCTATCCAGCCCCCCTCTTCCTCCTTTAAATTGACCCCGGTGCAAGAGCTATCCGGCCTAGTAGAATGATAAAGTTATTAACTTTTTCATGCAGAAACATCTAAAATATTAGAAACTGCAGACGAATGACAAATGGAATCTTGCCAGGCATGATGCAGAAAGATTAATAAAAAAATACTTTCAAACAGACCTACTAAGATTTTCATCATCTACTTTGCCAAGTGTACCAACAACACCCAGTAAATCTTTTGTCAAACTCAGATGAGAAGCTTGAGCACCATGACGAGTTTTCAGCTGACAAAGAATTCCTGCTGCTGACTTTTCATGCTGAAGAATCTTTTCAGTTATTTCATGCTCACTTTGAAGGTGAGACTGATCCTTGTTCTCGATAGGCGAACTAGAAGAATGATACTTGCCAAGCAAAACTGAGAAAAGATCAACTTGTAGTTGGAAAAATGGAAAATATATATGCAGCATGTATGTTCTACAAGATTCAGTATATATGTTACATGGGCTCAGTTCTTGGTACGAGTATTATCCGGTATGGGTATGTGAGCATGTTTACACATTTGATGACTCAGCTAAGAAGCATCCAAAGATGACATATGGATACATGGATCCTTCCAAATATTGTAGGGAATATAATAATGATACACATATAAGTCAGATCATTTGTAAAATCCATTTAACTCAAATACATCCATGTGTTTATAGGGCTATCCTGCTGAAAATCAACTTTTAGCTCATATTTTTCCTTTTTTGTTTTTCATTTTTCTAAAATGAGCTTAAAATGAAATAATAACAATGATATATCGGCTTGAATTGTGTGTTTTCCTTTTTTTTATAAGAAACTGAAAACTAAATAAAAGGCAAAACCCGGAAAACACCCAACACACCGTCCACGTGCACTTACAACTTGAGAATCTTCATCTTGCCTTGTAATCTTACTTATTCTTCTCTCAAAAAAAATCCTACTCTCCTACAATTTTCCCCTCCCTTTCTAGTTCCTCGCTCTCTCTTTCTTCTCAGAATTTTCCACTCAGTGATCTTTAACCATGCTATTGTTTTCCAATCTGCTGCCTACGGGAAACAGTCAGAAATGTGTATTCTGCTCCCACTACTGTGTCACATTGGATCAACACGGATATGGACCCTACAATGCCAAGTCCACCTAACACGTGTCGCTAAATTCGGAATCATCCCATTCAAACTAATACTAGAAGCTACTTATTTGCACCAATATAATCCTAGAGTAATGAGAAACATCAAAATTATAGCAATATTTCTGACACAAAGTTACGGGTGGAGGGCATGCAAAGCCAGGTCTAGGCAATTAAACACATAATATAGTATCTGATATGTAGCTGGGTACTCCTGAAATACAAAATCTAAAAAAAATCATTAATTTATTGTTATCGATAACAACCCGTGCAAACATTGCAATGTCTTTATTTCCATTGCTGAATAGCAAGAGGAAGTTTAATTCATGCATGCATTCAGAATAAGAGATGTAAACCTTGCATATCAAGTATATTATCATCTAATTTGTTCTTCTGACTCTTTAGAAGTTTTATGCTATCCTCATGCTGCTTGATTTTCGTCCCCAACATTCGAAGATCATCTTGAAGTTTCTGTATAGATCATGTTATATCAAAATTACCTTAAAATGAGCCATAAAGACAAAAAAACATATATAACTATAACAGTAAGAAAGGAATGTTTGATTTTTTTAACGGCTTCTACTGTCTCAAAGAACCATATGAAAATGAATACCGTTCCTGTAACCTCTAGTGAAACACTGTAAAAGAAAGATCAGAACCAAAACAACCTCAGAACTCTCCATGATGGATTTAACTTCTGCAAATCCTCCATTTTGCATTTCATCCCTAGAATCGAAAGATGTTTCATTCAGATCCACTTGCATCGAAGTTGTGGCTTCTACAACCGCTAACGCCCTCGATTGACTTGAAAACTGCACAGAGTGAGAGTAGTTAGCTTGCTTCTGAAGACATTTCATATCATAAACACTAGAAACTTAAAACAACTTAAGCAGTTAAGCTTTAACATTTTAAAGAAACAAAAAACTAAACTCAGAATTCATTGTCTTCAACATGGAAATTTATTGCAATGCACCATCTGATTACTAGTTATCTTGATCCCAAAAGTTTTCTCAGCCAAAGAAACAAGGTATTAAGAGTGTTTAAACAGTATAAAAGTAAAAGTAAATGGGTATTCCAGTTTCCATCTTAATTTTTCAACAATAAATAATATCCATACTCATGAAATCAGCAAATCTTCCCCGTAAAGGAAAACCGGCTACCAGTAAACGTAACCCCCCTTTTTTTTCTTTCTAAATTGTCCTCGGGGAAAGAAAAACTGCTACTTTTTCTTTTCTTTTCTTGCTTCCCCTTTGGAGAGATTTTCCGAGTGACCAAACAGAGTGTAGAGTAAATAATACAGAATCCAGTGTGAGTGAACTCGCCTGGTGGTTGGACGGAAACATTGCTGAGTTAGCTTTGACTCGCCTCCTAGATTTTTTTCCTTCCGGAAACTGAGAGCGGAGAACTTTAATTTGGAATTTGTACCTTGGAATCGGGTTTTGATGTTTCAGAAAACATAACCAATCCCCTCCAAATTATATGAAATATCATATTTCCCCTAAAAGAATAAAAATATCAATTCTCTTTACCAAACCATCTTATTTCGGTGGTTTAGTGGTTAAGAGAATGATTATTATTATTGAAGGTTATAAATTTTAATATCAGTAATTATGATATGTCTATTTTTGTTAAAATAATTAATTATCGGTATAAAATCTTAAATAAAGATATTTAAAATTATTTGACACGACTCATCTAATTTGATTACCCAATACAAAATATATGGATATTTTTAAGTAATTTTTCTGGAACACAAACAGAAAGTTTTCTTCGAATACCCGATTCGATAAATTTTAACATATATATTTTTTATATTTTATTTTTATTTTAAGTTTCTCAATATTTTTAACTCAAAACTAAATTTAAATCTCTATTTTTTTAATGTTTATACTATATACTTTTAAGTTTAAATTTTAAAAAAATATATATTTGTGTTTAACATGTGATTTTTTAAAATTTTCAAATTTAAAATAAAAATTATAAATTGAGTAATTAGTACATGATTTTCAAGATATCTTAGTGTAACGAATCGAGATACGGATTAATAAAATAGATACACGGATGAATCGGTTATTCAACTATGAACAATCTAACCTTAGGTATCATTTTAATATATACACACTCTTTGTCCCATGATAAATATTTATTATTGACTTTTTCTTAATCAAATTTTTTCGATTTTGATTCATAATTTTTTAAAAATTATTATTAATAAAAATATAAATATTGTTGTGAATAAAGTAAAGAACAAGAATAAAATAGGAGAACAAAGATGAGAGAAAAGAGAGAGATTTTATTATATTCTCAAAGTAGGGTTGTGTATACAATACTTTGTCTAAAAGTCTATATTTATAGGCATAAGATGGAAACCCTAATTTCAATGGGTATTAAACCCTAATAATAAAGCCCATTAAACTTTAACTTAATATATGGATATCCACCATGAATAAATATATTCATAACACTCCCCCTTGGATATCCATGAAGATAATGTGCCTCGTTAAAACCTTACTAAGATAAAAACCCTGTGGGAAAAAAAATTCTTAGTGAAGGAAAAAGAGTACACACATCTTTGATACGCATAACATGTTGCCTCATTAAAAACCTTACCAGGAAAAACCATTGGGACAAAACCTCGGTTAAGGGAAAAAGAGTACAACGCGTATTTACTCCCCCTCATGAAAATATCATATAAGATCTTTGAATCTTCATAATTCAATATTGAATACAATCTTCAAATGTTGAAGTAGATCATGCACTAGTGGATAAATCTTCCAAATCATTGTTTGAAATGATTCATTGAATACTATTCATCTGAAAATCATGAGGGACGAAACTTGAATAAATATGTTTCGTTTTATCATATTTGATATATCCACCTTGAGATATAAATTTTGTATTGTCTCTGTACAAGATAGCTTGCATCTTATCTTGTGAAAAACATTCACATATCTTCAGGATATGTTTAGTCAAATACATATTTCGGCTTTGCCTTATACATAACAATTATTTAAAGGTAATGATCTCATAGCACTTTAATAATATTTCTGAATCAGCTAAGATACGATGCTTCCAGATCAAATAATGTATAGATTGTGCTTTTAGACCAAAAATATCATTACCCTTTTCTAGAGGCAGAAAGAGTATTTGTTTACATTGAGAGACCTAGTAATCATAAGGATGATCAATGAATATGCGTTATGTAACCCCCTAGACCGGCCTATGCGGAAAGCCCGACCTAGGGTGGTCACATTTTTTTTTCTTATCGAATATAAAACAAATACTAGTTCAAATATAATTCCAAATAACCTGTAGAGATGATAACTCCATCATAATCATAATTTCAACCGTAAATCAATATAACAATATAAAACCGTCGATTTCCAAAATAGAATACGTTTAAAACATTGCTTATAAAATAATCCATATTACCGATGACAAAATATAATAAAATCGATCGATAACAAAATATAGGCATATCAGTACCAAAATAGAGGCACATGTCACCCTAACTAAAATCATGAAGATTAGGGCATTACATCAAAATAAATAACCAGAAAATATATAGATCCTCCGAGTGCCAAATCCGAAATGCCTATCTACGGTTATCTGAAAAGGGGAAAGAAAACGGGTATGAGCTATGGAGCCCAGTGTGTTCCAACAGTGCATACAAATCACAGGTAAAATCAAATAAACAGTAATAATAGAAAATCAAATCATGTATATGCATGATATGCTACCCTCCAACCAAACTCCTAGATACAGTTCCCCAGAACAGTATCTGATACAGGCATTAACCTAAGCCCAATAAGGAGAAGGTACCGGCCCAAGGAATTACCTTAGGAAACAGGCGGAATTACCCCGGCTATGGCACGGGAACCGATATCAGGACGGAATTACCCTAGCCGTAGCTGGGAACCGTAAACAGGACGAAATTACCAACTGGATCAAGGCTGAACCGAATCTCAGACACTACACATCATCCCAATCCTAACGTGACAGACATGCGATAATAACAGGAATAATTATGGTAGTGTCAGGAAATAATCCGATATCATGTAATATCATATCAGGAAATATTAAACAGAATATATCAGACATACAGTAACAACAGAGTACGATCATGCTTAAAGTTCAAAGCATAAGTCTATGTAAAATCCAGAAAAATAGTCATGTGCACCTGCTAAGTTCGTTTAAAAACGGGAAAACAGTAGTATACAGTTATGTAGCACATAAGGAAACACACCTCTACTGGCAGAAATAGGCAGGTGGTCTACTGGGCGTTCGTACCACGCTCCGTAGCAGTACTGGACCCTAGAAATATAAGATAGAATTAATTATATCAATACGGGAATCTAGACACTGGATTTATTCACTGGAGTTAAAAAAATACATACGGGTCATGATCGGATCTCGAGACTGGTCAAAACGGGAGGAGCCGGGTCGGGACGGTACTCGATCGGGAGGACTATGAGATCCTACAATTAATCAGGTATAGATATTAGACCCAAATTAAAACTCTGAACTTAACTTAACTTAAAAGAAAAGTTTGACTAATATTCTCAATATATTAGTAAGCATATAATTTTGCCAATATTTCATTATTGCCTTAAGTTATACTCGTAATATTGAGATAGTAAGCATCCCCTTGACTAATATTCTCAATATATTTCTGCAAATATCTTTAAAATTCAATAAGTCTCTTTGCGACTTTGACGAGTATAATGCACTGTAAATATGAGATAAAGTCTCATTTGGCAATAACATATTTGCTCAACGATGCTCAATCGGAGCTTTCTGTGATATTAGTACTTCCGGATATAGTACTCATATTATTCCCTTGCATTTAAAATGGGAAAATATGCATAATTATGCACCTTTTAATAGTGCTTTATATCATTCACTTCGGGGAATGAAAAATATGTGCTCTGTACCATTCACTTCGGGGAATGGAAAATATTAAAAAAAATAGCACATCATATCAAATCGGATCAAAGATAAGCTCTTCAAAAGCTCTTCCGAAGCACTGATATTTTAGTACTTTGAGATATAGTACTCACATTTTCTCTTGTATTTAAATGGAAAAATATTTCTTATGCTTAAATATAGTATGAGTACTTGCACTGTCTGCTTGGCATAAAAAGCCATAATTTTATTCCGGAAGTGATAATATTCTTCAAATGATAAATTAACATAAAACGTAAATAAATAACATAAAGTATAAATAATATGTAAATAAATTAACATAAAACAAAATAAATAAAAGATCAAAAGGAAATAAAATAAATGGCGGATTATTCTCTTGAAGGACTATGAGAAAATCAACAATATCCAATTGAGTTGGATCAATAACGCCATTATTTTCGCCACAAAGAAAATCTGTTTATATTTTCTTTAATTTATCATTCATGATTATGGATAAATTCCATAATACTTCGGCGTTTGACAAGTACGAGATCAATGGTTTGTACCATCGCATTGATAACATAAAGATTTTGATATGATCTCTATCATTCTTGTCATCATTATAATTCCCCTTCTTATGGATATAAGAATTCTTAAAATAATCATCTTATCCATGTCTATTTTATGATCTCAATCATGACCACAATTATTAATGTGGCATTTATTATTTCCGCTATAAAATATCACATTCACTTCAGGGAATGGAGCGAATACTGATAGGTATTTAAAACATTTGTATGATATTGTGTCTGTAAGACAACATTAATGTGTGAAAAGTGGAGTATGTTTTTCTAATATATCCTCATCAGTGATACGCTGTCACATAATTGAGTTTTATTCACTAACCATATAGTGAATTATCACGTTTACATTCACTTCAAGGAATAAAATAAATTCAATAATCGCATGGAATAAACATCATGCTTTCATTCACTTCAGGGAATGACATAAATCCAATAATGGTATGGAATAAACATCATGCTTGCATTCATTTCAAGGAATGTCATAAATCCAATAATTGCATGGAATAATCATCATGCATGCATTCGCTTCAGGGAATACCTCCCATAAAAATTCTTGGATCAAGACGATTTTCGTAACTTAAACTTGGGAGAAGTCTATAGTCGATTTTTTGACATAAAAATAATATTGCTTTCAAGCAAATATAAACTTTATGTTGAGATATTGATTTTGATATAATAATTGAAAAATGTTTTGGACTAATTTGAAAAGATTTTAAAAATAATTCTTATGTTCAAACAACTTGAAAATAAGTTTGAAAAGTTTTTGAGATGTTTTAGAAGTGTTTGAAACGTTTTTAAAATAGTTAAAATTGAGTTTTATATGAAAGTTTCGAAACCTCCTTTAAAGGTTTCGAAACCTCTCAGGGCAGTCTCAAACATTTCGCTACTGGAATGAAAGTCTCGGAACTTTTAGCAAAAAGTTTAGAAACTTTTGATGAAAAGTTTCGAAACCTTAGACCTGTAACGGCTATAATTTTTGAATTGCTTAAAGGTTTCCAAACCTCTGGTAAAGGTTTGGAAACAGTTTTGCAAAAGTTTCGAAACCTCTGGTAAAGGTTTCGAAACCTCTGTGCAGGTGATAATTTAATGTTCAACTTTTTGACTTCCCAACGGCTCCAAAACATCCCCAACGGTCATAAACGGCTAGAATATGATTCCACACTATAAAAGCAAGCTTGGGACACTTGAAGATGGTAAGAGACAACATCCAAGAAACATGGTCAAGAGAAATTGAGTTTAAATCTCCATTTGTCTTTTCTCTTGTACATAGTCTTTAGAGAGTGAGTTTATTGTAAATCTTGTATTCTCTTGTGAGCTTAATTGTTGTAAACACCCACCTTTGTGAGGTATATTGTTTACCAACCAAATCCCTTGTAAAAGGAGAGGTTCTAGTTTAGCCTTAGAGAAAAACTAGAGTTGGTTCTATCTTAGCCAAGTCCAAAAGATAGGGTTGTAACGGTTATCCCTTGAACCGGTAAAAATGACGAATTCAATAGTGAATTGGTTGAAATCCTTAGTGGTGTGCTAAGGTAGTGGATGTAGGTGTGGCCGAACCACTCTAAAATCCTTGTGTCATTTGCCTCATTCTTTCGATTTTAGAAAATTCAACCAAACAACTTAAACAACCCTCTTGACGGTAATCGGTGATCTATTCGAGCTTGCGCATCAAGCCTTTCACTTTATAACATTAAAACTATTAAATAGTAATTGATCAACCGATATATATTCAATATATAAAAGGAACAAAAATTTAATCCTTATACGCGGCGTTGTTAAACCAGTCCACAAGGTCCTTTAAAAAGAACCTCCTTTGAGACCAGTAGCCTCGCAGAACGGGATGTCCAGCCAATATACTCGGATTAAATCAACATAACAAAGAATATATTAATTAATTATAGTTTCAATATTTGTTCCAATATCATGTAATACTTAAAACATGATTAAAACATAAACTTTCATCATCATAATAAAATAAACAAATATTGGTTATAAATAAAGATAAATAAAGCATACCGAACTTTCCACTAATTTGAATGTATGGAAAGTTTAATCACCAATATTTTGTTAAAATCTTTTTTCGGGAATTGTCGACAAGAACCATGGTATTTGAGCCACTTATCGCTACACAAATACCAAACAAACAAAAATTTTAATAAATTAAAAATCAAATCAAAAATCAAGAGAGAAAAATAACCAATAATTAAAATATTATTGAGAGAGAAGAACTTATCTTTAATTTATGCTAGTAACAAATTCTTGTCAATAACTCCTTCAAGATTCTAACGACAAACACCTCCATTGGTTAGCGTCTCGTGCTGATAACGTGTTGTGAATAAAGTAAAGAACAAGAATAAAATAGGAGAACAAAGATGAGAGAAAAGAGAGAGATTTTATTATATTCTCAAAGTAGGGTTGTGTATACAATGCTTTGTCTAAAAGTCTATATTTATAGGCATAAGATGAAAACCCTAATTCCAATGTGTATTAAACCCTAATAATAAAGCCCATTAAACTTTAACTTAATATATGGATATCCACCATGAATAAATATATTCATAACAAATATATATATTTTAAAACCTCTAATCAAAAGTTCTTAAATATATATTATAAAAATTAATTATTTAAAATATTTAATATAATTATAGTTAAATTTTAAAAATTTTAACTTTCAAAAAGTCAATAATGAATAATTTTAGTGGGATAAAGCTATTAATATTTTATATTTATTGTATTGATTTTTATATTATATTTTATAATAATTATTAAGAGTGAATATTTAATCGAATTAAGTTTTAAAATTTTAATTAATCAATTTGATGAGTCTTATTTTATAATTTTAATTTTAATTTTTAAAAAAAAATTGAATCAACTCGAATTTATAAAATTCGAATTAAATTCTATTTAAATTTAATTATAGATATTTATAATATTATTGTACTATCTAATTCAAATTTAATGTCATCTTGGAATTGATAAATAAATAATAATAATAATAATAATAATAATAATAATAATAATAATAAATAAATAACCCCTTAAATTTGTCAAAAGCTGGGCTAGCCGGCTAACCTGATAAATAGGAATTGGACCATTTTAGTGCTCACAGGCTGTCCAACATTTTGGGCTAAGGCCCAAGGGTATAGTTGTTTATTCGGTCTAGCCTATTCATAATTTTAAATATTTTAATTTCCAAAAACAAAATATTATTAAAAAAATATATTCTTTATAATCACAGTATTCGATCTATTAGTTAATTAATTTAGATAAAATATTATAGAAATTCTTTTTGAAGGTTGATCTTTCAAATAATTTATTTTATTTATAATATCAATATTCAAACTCATAAATTTTTAAGGGTATCAGTGTTTTATCCTACTAAATCAATTAATAATACATACTTCTTAGGTTACAGTTAAAAAATTAAAAAATAAAATATATGATAATATTTAAAATATTTTACTGCCCAATATACTAATCACTAACCCGAATACAATTTTCTTTAATTTCTATTAATTATTTTTTTATATTTTAAATGGAAAATTGTAATGCTAATGATTAAAAAGAAAAGAAAAACAAAATTAAAATGTAATAGTACACTGGAAATGGTGCACCAAACGTTAATGAGTTGTGAAGCAATGTAATTGTCTCATGATGGATATTAGGTTGGGCAATTTGAAAGCTTTTAATTCGTTCTTAGTCCCTTGAGGATGCCTTATACTTCAAAACTCAATCTCCCATAGGTTAAGATTAACAACACATGTTGTTTATGATATACGGGTTTAGATCGTATAGATTATAATTTAAAGTTTATGTTAAAGTTTAAAATTTAGAATTTTAGGGTTAAAGATTTAAATTTTAGATTGTATATTTAAAACAGTAAGGATTGTGCACAAAAAATCTGGTATTGTTGAAGTAACTCCAGATTTTGTGTGTAGAAGATTTTTCACTGAGAGACCCCCATTAAATTCAAGTGAGTGGCTTAGGTGAACTGACCCGATCGAGGCGGTTTTTTATTTAAAAAATCGAGTTTGGGTCAGAGCGGGTGATCAAAAATAAAATCGAGTCGGGTCGAAATTGGGTTTAGGGTGAGAATTTCTCGATCGATATATATTATATATAATATATTAATATTTTTATTATTTTTTTTTAGGTCGGATCAAATTTACTCAATTTTTTTATTAAAATACCATAATTAAATTAGAATCAGGTTATGATTTTTATAATATCGTATCGAATTAGACCGAAAATAAAAAATATTAAGATCAGATTGAGTCGAGATTGAGTCAAAACCGGAACAACTAAAAACCCGACCCGATCCGTTATCGTCCTGAACATTTCTAACCAACCCTCCCACAAACCCAATGAAAATAAATTTGAAAGAAACTTGTGAGCTGTCAGCTAACTTCAAATTTCGTTAATGGTGGAGGGTACAACATAACCATGACTGGATTCCTTCCTTCCCAACTGCAAAAGTACAATAACTCATACTTTTTGGCTTCGATTTGCTTTATTATTTCTTTTAATGCACGCAAATGGGTGACATCTAACTTAGAGTTACAGTTCATATAGAGTTACAAGTAGGATGAAAAAAATTTAACTCGATATTGATTTGTTTTCAAGTTCGAGTTAAGTTTTTCAATTCTATTTGATATTATATATATCACAAATAAAAATATGAATCAATATACATCATATATAAATATAAAAAACCGTTTAATAATAAATATTTTTATTCGAATGATTATATATTTTATAAAGTTTATATTGAAAACAATTCACAGTTAATCTAGCCATAATGGTTATTTATTTTGTGTAGTGAATGGACCGACGTTTCCCTCTGTGTTTGGGGCCATTCATACTTTTATTTCAGCATTTACTAACACACTTAAAAAGAGAAAACATCGAAAATATTGGCACGAGCTATCTAACCTCAGTAGTTAAAAGAATAATTGTTGTTGTTAGAGGTCACGGGTTTAAGTAATTATGAGACAGATTAGATTAGATGATTATTCGTTTCATCCTTTAATTTGATGATAAACATAGTCAATATTTTAATTGATCTGACATTAATATAATAAAACTCAATCTCGATAAAATTTAAATTTAAAATTAAAAATATATTAAGCTGGGTTAAATCTAACTCAAAAATAGAATAAAAAAAATCTAACCCCAAATATTCTCAACTTAATTTAACATAGTTTTCATTTTTTATTTTTATTAGAATTAAAAAAACGAATAAAATATCAAATTTTTGATTTAATAATAAAAAATTAAACAAAATTTTAATTTATCACTATAATTTTAGTACTTATATGCTATTTGTTACATATATTTTTATCAAGATCTAACTAAAAATATAAAGGATTTTATCTTAAAATCTGGTCTGACCTAAAATTTGAACCTGAATTGAAAAAAATAATATTATAAAATTAAATTAAGTTAAAATTCATCAAATTCAAATAAAATTATCATTTTTAATGATAAAAAATTAAATTTTTACATACAAAAATAAGCATATTTAATGATTAACTAATTACTTGAGTTCACGTAAGTGAATGAAATTAGACGATTTGTAATTGTTTGTTATTGTGATATTATATTTTTCAAAATAAATAAATAAATAAATAATTAAAATTTGCTATTTTGTAGATTAATTATTAGATTAAGGTAAACAAATCAAAATTTAAATTTAAAAGCTTATAGCTATAAGCTATTAATCTACTAATCAGTGCAAATAATTTTTCGTCAGTTAAAATTATGGTTGGGTAGGCTTGTAATTACGAGGAAAATAATTTTGTTGACGTGGCCAAATTTGATTGGTATCACCCCAACTGTAATACTATATGTTCTCCGTGAAAGTGATAAAAAGCCATCGGCCGATTGCTTCGCGCGGGTATCTTCTTCACTTGCTTATTTCTCTACACTCTCGTTTTATTTTCCATAATTTTACAGATTTTCTCGGCAACCAAACAAACAGGAAAAAGAATTATAAGCAATTCGCCTGCTCGAAAATACATGGGAAATGGTAGAGAGAAAGCATAACAAGGATCCAACCCAACTCGTAACATATCACCAGCTACATCTTCTTCTTTCCGGTTTGATCTTCTTCTTCTTTAAAAAAAGTATAAATCATGATTACTTGTTGTGTGTTTTTTCTGTTTTTTATTTTTATTTTTTCAAATACATGATCCTCTGTTTTCATCTTCATGGATTTGCAAATGACACTGTATGATTTCTGGATTTGATTCTCATTCTTATTCCGTTCTAGCAATTTTCAGGAATGTGTAATGTTCATTTATTTGGTTTGTGTTTAGAAGCTCTTGTGAACGGCGATGGGAAAGAAAGGGAGCGGATGGTTCTCGACGGTGAAGAAAGTGTTCAAATCTTCTTCAAAGGACTTGCCTGACAAAAAGGTAACGCTTACTTCTTCTTGAATTATTTTTTTAGGTTTGTTGTGGAGATTGATTTTAGATTGCCATGTTTCCAAGCAATCAATCAATGCCATTCATGTTGACAACTTCCATTTTTCCTATTTTTCTACTTCACATTTCAGTTTAATAGAGCATTTAAAGTGTTGAACAAGGAAAAATAAAAAGAAATAAACCAAACATCAACATCAAAAAGCATCTTGATTTTGCTTGTATTTTTTTGGTTTCTTATGCTTTTTCTTGCTAGAGGTTGGTTAGCTTTAGTGTAGTACCCACGATTACAAGGACATATTCTCTTTGATCTTACTCATTTGTGGTCATACTACTCATGGATGGATTAAAAAAATTAATATTAACAACATAAAATCTTTTGTATTTGGGTACAAAAGAATTTTAAGGCAGAGATAAACAGTTAAAATATATAATTAATAAAGTAAATTCAGATTTTTTGGGTGTATATAAATGAAATTTTAAGGTAGGAATACTCAACAAAATAATAATTAGACTCTCTTTACATCCATCACTACTACAATTAGGAAGCAGTTACTCTCACCCTTTATTTAATTTTGATATCCTTAAAAGATTTAGATTCGAACCGTTTATTTATTTATACGATATATTTGTATATTTAAATGATTAAAAAACAAATACTACTATATAACAACACTAGAATGTTAAACGAAGCTTTGAAACGTTATCTGTACCTATTCTGAGTTCTGCTTCAGTATTTAACTTTCTCAATTTAACTATATACATTAATATGGGGAAAAGAACTTGTCAGAAAAGAAAATGGTCTGGGAGGGTTGCTTTTTCTTTCAGATGGCGTTAAATGGTAATCGATGACCTTCTTTTTCACTGTTCTGAAGGACCATGAACCCAGGCAAAGGGGCACTGGTCGTCTGGTCCCCTATCAACATGGCTACCTTGACACATAATTATCATGCCACCTAACTTGTCACATCATTCGACTTATTCTTCATGTGCTTGACAATGTTAGATCTCCATCATGCCATATCAATGATCATCTGCTCTGTGATTTTTTCTTTGTTCATGGATTAACATTGTTGAAGCAAATGGCCATGAAATGTTTCCACTGAGGCCTGAGCAATCTGATGTGGTTTCTCAGAGAGATAATAATGCAGAGAAACAGCCAAAAGAGGCCCCGGAAGTTGTGTCGTTTGAACATTTTCCGGCGGAGAGTTCACCGGACATCACAAATGATGGAACTGCAACATCGACTCCTTTGAATGAAGATAGGAACCATGCCATTGCCGTCGCCATGGCAACAGCTGCTGCTGCAGAAGCTGCTGTTGCAGCAGCTCAGGCTGCTGCTAAAGTTGTCCGATTGGCGGGTTATGGATGCCAGTCTAAGGAAGAAAGAGCTGCAACGCTCATACAGTCATACTATAGAGGCTACCTGGTAAAAACATAACCATCTCTATGCATCTTTATCACTCACTTATGGCACTTGATTGCACAAGTTTTTCTCCTATATATGAATTCAGGGACAGTTTTAAGAATTAGAAGGTATTCTTAATTTTTAAAAAAATAAATGTTCATTAACTTGTTATATGCACCATAAATTGATTTTTGAATAAAAAATAAGTAAAAAAATCAAAATCTGTGAAGTACCATAATATTTTACCATCGGTCCATAACTAATTTTTTTTCTCTCGTATGCATTTAACTTAGTTCATTTTTGAGTCCTTTTCTTGAGACTCTAAGATTGCTCCGTTTGTACATGTCTAGAACCACTCATGTTTAGGATAAAAACCTTCAAAAGGATTATTGAGCAATATAAGTGACCATGCTTATAAGCTCCTTGAGGGAGGAAAGGGGACATTGTTGATTGTTGTCTAATGTTGCTGACGATGATTTGTAGGCTCGGAGAGCATTGCGTGCTTTGAAGGGACTGGTGAGGCTGCAGGCACTTGTTAGAGGCTACAATGTGCGCAAGCAAGCACAGATGACAATGCGGTGCATGCAAGCATTAGTACGAGTGCAGGCAAGGGTTCGAGCTCGTAGGCTGCGGCTAACCGATGATGATAAGATTCAAATGAGATTGGATGAAGACAACGAAGAAAAAACACGAACCGAAGAAGTAGAACGAAAGCCGAAGAGCCCATTGAAGAAATATGACCATTGGAATGGTGGACAGCAAAGCTCGGAGAAAATCATGGAAAGTGCTTCAAAGAAACATGATGCTGTAATGAGACGAGAAAGGGCCCTTGCTTATGCTTATAACTATCAGGTTGGTAAATGGTTAATCGTAATCACTTGAAAAACACTTTGTTTCGTAATTAAATGGTCATATAATTCACTTCTTGCAGCAGCAGCAACCGCACCCCAATGACCGTGAGAAGGCGCAATGGGGTTGGAATTGGCTCGAGCATTGGATGTCGTCGCAACCGTATCACGCACGTCAGTTAGGCCTTCAAGAGGGTTCTTACATGACACTACCGACCACCACTGCAACCACAACCGTTACAGATAACATGTCTGAGAAAACCGTCGAAATGGACGTCGTGACGGCGATGGATTCAGGCTCGTACTCGACTCAGCAGCAGCCTCAATCAGGGTCTAGTAATGTACCAAGCTATATGGCCCCAACCCAATCTGCCAAAGCCAAGGTGCGAAGTCAAGGACCTGTGAAGCAGCAACGTGGGGCATATGCACCCCAATGGAACCCGTCAACTAAGAAATCCCCTGGTTGTGATTCATCGAGTTCAGGTGGCGGGACAACAGTCTACCAGGCCGCAAGGAGCCCTGGTCCAAAGAGTAACGGTTCTCGTGTACCGTCTAGAAGTCTCGGTGGCTGTAGCCCGGATGTTGGAGGCGCCGGAGAAGATTGGAGGCTGCCTATCGGAAGCCATGGCTGGTGAGATGGTTTTTGTTTATGTTTGTGTTTCATAAATGCCGCTATAATGGGTGATATATATGAACTCTTGCTGCTTGGCTGCTTGCTATTTATTTTTTGTTAGTGATGTAATGTAATAATGATACAAAACCGTAACTCTTCGAGTGTTGAAGCTTTATCATATGAAAATTGTTTGTCCAATTCCATCATGCATGCATACATGCATACTGCATACATTAATTACTCTGAGAATTCACCGGTGGTGGCGACCATCAATGCCAGAGTTCACGTGACTGAGGATGGACCTTATCGGGAAAGACGAATGAGATCATACGGTGTCGTTTACACCCCTCCCAATCTAACACTGATTGCTTTATATAGTTGACCAACTCTCAGTTTAAAAAATTATTAGATGAATTCGATTTTTCAACTTTTTTATAATTTTTATAAAAATTTATTTATTTTATTTTCTTAAAATTATTTTTACCTCTTTACTGTATATAAATAAAAAATATATAGATGATTATTTGTGTAAAAAACACAAACCTACGTGCTTAATATTTAAAAATTAAAATCTTTAATTTTAAACTTTAAACTTTAATTCATAAACTCTAAATTAATTTTTTTAAACTTAAAAAATTATACAAACTACTGAATGTGCGTTGAATTAGGGGTGAGCAAAATTCGATTCGAAAAAATCGAATAACTCGACTCGAGGTGAAAATACTCGACGCGTTTTGATTCGATTCGAAATTTCATTGACTCGACTCGACTCGAAAATTTTTTTAAATAAAGTTCAAGTTGTAAAATAGAAATTCGAGTAACTCAAAATTTTTAATAATTAAAGGATTAATTTTTAAGTTTAAGACGAGTCTATCAAATTTTTATGATATATATACATTGATATATAAAAATATAAAGAAATATCGCTCCATATGAAAAAATATATAGATAAATATCTTATATGATTAGAGAAAGTCATTTAAATTGAAATCAAATCATACTATAACATGATAAATAATAACAAATAAATATTTATAAGAACTCGAAAACTCGATTTGATTTGACTCGACTCGAATTTCTTAAACTTAACTTGAACCGAAAAATTTCAAACAAAGTTTGAGTTATAAAATTTTGAATACTCACCCTTACGTTGAATGCCTTTCTATAAATGGTATCAATATTCCCTGCGTGAAGGTGAACCGAATCATCTGAGGGGGCGTTTGTAATCCCTGGCTTTACGATCCCAGTCACATGCAGATGCAGACACGTAAGAGCAAAAATCTTCTGCTCCTTTTTCATGTCTTCATTTGTGTCTCCTTTGTTATTTTATTAAAATATTAAATTTTAAATTCTAACCCTTATTTTTTATATCTTAAACCTTAAATCCTATACTTAAAAAATACACCATATCCCTAATTTCCTATACCCTAATCTAAACTTCTAATCTAAATCCTATACCCTAAACCCTCTAATTTAAAGTGGGGCATAAATAAGAACATGGAAAAGAGGCAGATGATTTGGACTCGACACGGAATGGTCGGATGGGAATATGTTTTTCTTGTGTTTGTAGTAGATCAACCAAATAAAGACTAACCGGAAGGGGAAAAAAAAGTTATATGTGATCTATTATATTATTTTATATATTTGATCGAATTAAATTAAAAAAAATATTATATAATTATTTTATTTAAATTATTTAAAATTTTATTTAAATTTAAATATAAATACTTATAATATTATAATTCAAATTAACTCTTAACCGGTGAATATTATAAATGCGTCTGCTGCATTTCACTGTATTATTTGGAAGTTGGTGGTGCCGACAAAAACCAGAAATATTATAAAATTCCAAAGGTTATTGCCCGTAATTACAATCCTTAAACAAGGGTATAATTTCATGAAGCATGGTTATTGGGAAGGGATTTGACGTGTCATCATTCTTCCCCTTCTGTTCTTAATTTTTATTTATTTTGGCTGTTCAATTTTGGATCCTTTAGCCAAGAAAACCCTAGGAAAAACTCCATAAATTTATAAATAGGAACTGGAAAAGGAGTTAGCACAGTGTTTTAAGAACAAACCATCAAATGATTTCCGATCCAAATCTGATACTGTACGCTTGCATTGCGAAAGGACCCACGATTCTTGCGGAATTTTCTTGCAAAGAGCCGGGAATCGAATCGTTAGCCCAGAAATGCATCGAAAACCCCCCGCCTTTCCATTCAATGTTCACTCATACAGCTTCTAAAAGAACCCACACCTTCTTAATCGACTACCCTTTTGTGTATTTCCTCATTTCCCACGAGGATCTTGACAAATCCGAGTCATTTTGGTTCTTGAATCGCTTGAAATCTGCTTCCGAGGGTTTTCTTCTCAATGGTTTGATTGTGGGAACTGATGATTTGACCCCGAGTTGTCTCCAGTCCCGTTTCAACCCGATATTTTCTGAGCTAATGGCTTTGGATTTGATGTTTGTTGGGTCTCCAGCGAAAGACAGTCGAAACCCAAGTATGGATTCCGATAGAGGGAAAGGAACCATGGTGGCTCCGCTGCTGGGGCAGCCAGTTAAGGGGCTAAAAAAGAAGAAAAGGTCTGGTGGATTGGTGGAGGTCAACGGCGGTGATGGGGTTGGGATGGATAACACGGTTGATGTTCATGTGAGTGATGATTTTAGAGATTTCTCAGTTTCCATGCAAAAGAGTGGTGCTTTGGGTAGTGGTGGGGAAAGGCAAAAGGTTAAGCAAACTTGGAAGAAACATGTCTGGGTTGTTTTGATATTGGATTTGCTCGTTTGTGCTACTTTATTCGGGATTTGGCTATGGATTTGCAGAGGTTTACAATGCATTGATGCTTGAAAGTTCTTTCTTTTTCAACGCTGCAATTGGGAATTGTGAAATATTGTAATCTGTAAGTGGTTGATCTTCTCTGTATTTTGCAGTTCTGGCTTCATTGAAGTCTTTTTGTTGTTGGTTTTCAGAACAAAGTCTTGTTTTCTTATATTTTTTCAGTTATTGGTTTGCAAAGTTACAATTAATTGCACCAATAACTGTTTAAAGCTACAGCATACAGGTAAAAAGAAACACCCTCTGCTGCCATTGTTGTTGAATCATGAATACTTATATTCTTGTCTCTTATTGCTTTTGAGCTTTGTTGTTGCATTTTTATAAGTATTCCCCTGTTTTAATGTATCAGTCTATTTTTCTTCAACTTTTCAATAAAAATATGATTGTGATTTATGTTTCTTATTGTGAAAAATGTTCACATTATGTCCACATCTGAGTCATCTTCAATATAGATTAGATACATAAAAGATCTTGGAACAGGAAGTGATTTAGGGGATGGTGTTGCTTTTTTGATGGATTACTCGGTATGGATGAGGTTAACTTTTCCTTTTCAGATTGTAATTTGTTTACAGGCACAAAATTGCACTACTCTTTGATTGTTCTTGAAGTAACATGGGAATGAGGATGTATCCATATTTGGCATTTCATCCAAATCCGAGTAACTTATGTACTCGCCACTCGGTGTATCTACTTCTATCTTTCATCATTTTCATAACCGAACGTAGCTCTAGATTCTTTAACTGTTTTGTGACTGCCTGTTCAACAGTTGTTTTTCCCTTTGGGAACCACGGTAATGAAAGTTTTTTTTCAGGAAAGAGAGCAAAACATGGCTTATGTTGCTGAATGCATTTTGCTGACAGAAGTGATTTGTTGAGTGCATTAGGTTCAATACACAGTCACACACATCTTATGACTACTGATTTTCTTTATGGTACCTGATGAACAAGATTGTTAAATTCTTCTTATGAAAATGATGGAAAATGGTTGATGTCTTGTGTGTTATCCATGTTTATGTTTTTATTAGCAGAACTCATCTGTGTTTGATATAACAATCACCAAACCATGTGTAACTTCCTTGCAAGAACTGATATATATATAGTTTTAGTTTGATTTAAAAGGTGTAGTTTCTCTTACTTTGGACTGAGCTGTAGCCTGTAGGAGAAGGCAGGAGTAAAACTTGTGGTGCCAATCATTTGCGTAGATGATTCAGGTTGTTAAAGGGGGCTGAATTGTGGATTCATTTTAGTCTGGACAATCCTCTCTCTGAATCAGAGGCATTGCAATCCGAGAAAGACTGAGAATTCGATTCGTTGAAGGAACAGTTTGAATCAGATTTAAAGCCTTTGAGTTGTTGCAACTCTGAAAGCCAACTTCATAGATTTATATCGACATGATCCAGTCATCCAGCATTGTTTATACATGATGCCTTTGGGGCATAACAGGAAACAAATACAACTTTGCTTGATAGGTCTAAACAAAATCCTAAACCAGAGACAGTTGTGAAAGAAACTAATACCACTTCAGTGGCACTGGGTTCGTTCAACCTTTCCTCGATGGAAATTCAATCCAAAATAGCATCCGCGTCTGTAGGGGCGGAGCTCGACAAGATAATCACCATTGACTTGAAGCGATTCTCCGATATAAGATTTTTGTTCGAGGAAGTTCAAAGACGTCTCGATGTTCGAACAGCTCGAATCTTCGGAGATCTTGAAGGGACATTGGATTTTGAGCAAATGATACATTTTTGAAGCTGATATGATACAATATGGTGTAGGAGCTATAATACCAAGTTCATCAAAGAGTATGATTTCATTAGAATAAGAATCGTATAAAATATATACTTTAATATATCTCATTAAAAATCTTTTTAAACCTAATCGAATAATATTCAAAATATCCGGTTACTTTCGGTTTTCTTAAGTAGATTTTGACTCCAACCATTTGCTTTTGCGTATAATAAAAAGAAAGAAAAGGGCGTTTCGGAACGTTTGAAATTTGGATGTTACGTGCCAACTTATTAAAAGTACTATATAAGTCCTTCACCATAATGTGAAGTGCTTTTTAGTCCATATAATTTTAATTTTTAACACAATGATCCTTGTATATTCTAGCCTTGAATTCAACATCTACCTAAACTAAATGACTTTTCCAATGATCGATCTCGAATTCTTAATCTAATCAAAGACTAATGATTTGAGTCATTCCACCAATCATAGCTCCAAGCTATATTCAATAAGTGGGACCACCAAAGGGATTTTCGTTATATTTTCTCACCATCCAAACGGGGAAAAAGAAAAAAAAAACAGGCATTTTCTCGTGAATACGAAGCGCAGGAGCGTTTGTTGTTGCTCTAACGACCCTTGCAGTTCACATTCATCGTCACCCAACTTTAACCGTTTTATAAATCTAAAGAACTGGGGATTTTACGGGGTGGGAAAAAGGTTTTGGGTTGATCAGTTTTTAGAAGAAGAAGAAGAAGAGAAAATGGGGTCAGAGTGTGGAAGTGAGAAAAGTCCTCCACCTAAGCTTTCACTATATTCGTTGCCTACTAAAGTCGAAGAGACGTCGGGGATGAAAACGCCGCCGATCCATACCTCCGTTTCGATTCCGTTTCGGTGGGAGGAAGCACCGGGTAAGCCTAGGGTCTGTGGCGCCGATAGTCAATCGAAGCCCCATACTGTAAGATGCCTGGAACTGCCTCCGCGGTTGTTAGCTGAGGCTAAGGTTTCTCCCGCAACCCTCTTGGACGGGTCTGATGCGTCGGGTCGGGTCGTGTCTCAGACCTTGTCGTTTCGGAAAGGGAGTCCCGACGACAGGAGGGTGAGTAAAGAGAAAGCGGTGTTTGGATCGAGTAGGTGGGGTAGTTTTAGAAAACCCGGCCGAGTTGTTCAGGGAAGTTTTGACTTCTCATCTACTCCGCTTGTTGATGATGGCGGCACTGACGACGGCGGTGCACAGGTGAAGATCACCAGGTTTAGACGTAAAGGGAGCTTGTCAAGTGTTTCTACAGCTCGGTCACACGTTTTGGTAAGTGCCGAAACCAGCCCTTCTTTACTAGTTCCTTCTATTCATCGTCTTGGTTCTCTCTATTCTTTGTTGTTGTTTTCATTTTCACCATTGTTATGCATAGAAGAAACATACACTCATCGATTTTACAACTTTATGTTCAAAATTCTTCAATTTTTTTTTACTTTTGCATGGAAGAAACATGCACTCGTAAATCAATCCATCGATAATATATGTGAAATTAGTGATCGAGTTTATGATTAGATTTTAAATTTTTTATTACATGCGAGATTGGTGGTTGAATTTATGGTCATACTCATCGAACTCATTATCTACCCAGTTGATAAGCATTTATTTTAATGTTTGCTTATCTAGACCATTGTCTATGCCAATGCAGGCAAGCATTTACAAGAGCATTAAGCAAGTGGTCCCATGGAGACATGGGCAGGAGAAAACGAAGAAGAAGGGCTCCTGAACTCATTCCCACCGTTGGATCTTGTTAGATGAGATCAGATTGAGTGTTGTACATGAAAAGACTGAATTCACATATAAATATATTGCAGGGTAGTAGGGTACTGTCTAGAGTAGAGCCCTAAGGTTTCACACCTTCCTGCCGTGTGAAATTGTATTATATTGAACCATGGGATCATATAATATAAGTTGGTCAATGCAAATATATGATGTTTTGGTGCACATATTTGGAATTACGAGGGCATTGATAGGTTATGATTAATTTCAACAAATCAAAACTAATAAAAATAAGGTGAAATCCTCTACATTTTTTTCGTATTTTTATTTGTACATTTACTTTAAATCATAAGTTTTAGAGTTTTAGGTTAGGGATTAAAGTTAGAGTTTTAAAAAAATAGAGTTAGGGTGTATCTTTTAGGGTGTAGGGTTTATGATATAGAAAATAAGGGTTATGGTTTAAAATTTATTTTTTAAAAAATTTTAAACGAGAGGCATGGATGGAGAGACAAAGCATTTTACCCGTACAAATCTTTTGTTTCTTTATTATGTCTCCTTCTATATCTCTTATTATTTTTTTTAAAAAAATGTATTTTAAACTCTAACCCTTATTTTTTATATCTTAAACTTTAAATCTTATACCATAAAAATATATCATACCTCTAATTCCCTAAACTCTAATCCGAACCTTGAACCTTACACCTTAAACCTTTAAATTAAAATAAAAACATGAGAAAGATATAGACAAATTGCGCTATAAAAAACATATATGTACAGTGAAAGTAGGAATTAGATAGATGGTAACGCAAAGAATAGGGATAGTTGTTGAAACGAACGATTGATTTCGATAAAAAAAATAACGATATTTATTATAAAATATTTAAATTTAAGTAGTTTTGTAAATGTATACTACCTTATAATTATCTTAATACTATTAAAAAATTATAACAGTCAATAATAAATACGCATAAGGTAAAATAAAAATATATTTTAAATATAATTTTAATATGAATGACAAGACATATATTTACATTTTATATTATAAAAATAAAAATATATCACAGACCCAAAAAAAATAATTTTTTTTATCAAATATTAAATAACTGTAGTCGAAAGTAACATTCACTTTGAAATTACTTATTTGTGCCAAACTGATTACTATAACCAAACTGATTTTGTTTTTAATTATGGGAACCACCCTGCAAACAAAAATATTGGGATAAAATTTGAATATTAAAATATATTGGATTCACTATAAAATATTTAAATTATATATTTTTTATAATAAATGTCTAAAATATTCTTTAAATTAAAATAAATTTTTAATTTTTTAATTTTAAATAAAATAAATATTTAAAGTACTTTTTGACTGAAATATATATTTAAAAAATTTATTTTTAATTAAAATAGATATTAAAGTATTTCAATTAACTTTAAAATAAGTCAAATATATGAATGAGTCCAGAAAGAGTAAAAAGAGATAATTGTCTCCTAAAAATTTAAAATTTTATATGAATTATAATTTTTTAAAAAATATTTATTTCTTATTAAAAAAATTCTCTCTTAAAGTTTAACAATTCCGTCCACAATAATTTTATAAGTCTATTCCTTAACGTAAAGTTCTTTGTCATATATTCCAGACAGGGACCAGTTGCAAATAAATGAATGTGTTTCCTAATCAAACTGTTAAAAGAGATCAAAGATCTTAATTAAAGATTAAACCTTTGGGTCATGCAATTAAGGTTGGAAATGGACCCCAGCTAGAAACTAAACCTCTGCAGCAAAAGCAGATTTGTCCCACTAAAATGAAAGATGATGAGAAACTGGTGTTTGCCTTTTGCTCTGTAAGAACTGTTTGAAATATTCTCTTATGAAATTAACTATAAATATTCGATTCATTAACTAATTAATTCGAAATATATTTCTGCAGAGGTTTAAGCTTTGATTCGTCAAAGTTTAAACAAGCACCCAGAACAAAAAGACCCGTTCTTCATCTCTTTTTGCCTTTTAAGCAGCCCCCCAAGCCTATGGGCGCCTGGTTCTGTTGTCGTTTTCTGATGTTTAGTAAAAAAAATTCTTACATAGGTTAGTCTCTGTCAATCATTTAGCCTTCTTTCTGTCCCTATTAGGCCATTTTTTTAACTTCTGGTGATTTTTAAGATTAAATGGCTAAGTGGGTCTGAAACTCCTGGTTTTATAAGCTCAGCTGCACAACCAGTGGGAAGAAAAAGGAACAAGCTTGTACAAAGACAAGGTTAGTCTCTGCAATTTTACTCATAAACCCACTTTCTTTTTCGGTTTAAAGTTTTTGAATTTCCAGATTCTGAGGTTCTAGGCTAATGCTTTGTTTGGTTAAACTGAAATGACCTTTCTTTTACACCTTCTGAGAACTAGCTGAAATCCAACTTTCATTTTGTTTTATTCAGACAAAACAGGTTTTTCTTCCTACAGTAGGAGCTGAGGTGTATCATCAACTGGTAAAGTTCTGTCTGGTCTGGTTTTGTAATTGTTATTGTTTTCAATTATTTCCTTAACTTGGTTAGAGCTTTGGTAATGTTTTGTTGGAATAATTGCTTTATTTATCTTTATTAGTTGAAATTTAGTGTTCAATTTTGTGTACAAGCTTCATGCTTGCTGCTGTCATATTGCTATTGATTCCTTGTGGTTCTTATTTTATAATTCTCTCTTTATACAAGATGGAGACATGGGCATCATAATTTGATTTATCTTGATTGATGCAGGTCAAGGCGTGCTTGGTCAGTCCGATCTTGTTCACCGATTTAATGGCTCCGGCTGCGGCGATGCCCATGTCTCGAGGACCATCGAATTATTATGAGATTTCTATGCAGCAGAGCTTGTTGTTCTCTGATAGTCTTAAGGTTGTACTAATTACAATGCTTGTTTTTGGTTTCTCAAGGGTGCTTAGTTCCCTTCCATGTTAGTCAAGTGTGAAGCACCCATTTGGCACTTTCAGGTACCCGTGTCCTACGCATTCGGACAGGGGTATTTGAATATATCCAACACTCAAACCCGAGTACGAAAATCATGATTTTCTTATATGCTTTGGTTTTATGACACAGTTTCTTTGCTTCAGGATTTAAAAAATCTGAGATCACAGCTCTACTCAGCAGCCGAGTATTTCGAACTATCCTACACCAATGATGACCAAAAGCAGATGTGAGTAACTCGAAATCCTCATGGTTCATACCTTAAATTGTTGGTGTTCTGCAATTTCTGTCATTTTTCTCAGATTGTCATATAAAAAGTATAAGATCTTCGTGTATCTGCAGAGTGCTAGAAACATTGAAAGATTATACCATCAAAGCACTTGTGAATACTATAGACCATTTGGGTTCCGTGACATACAAGGTTAATGATATTTTGGATGAAAAAGTCGAAGAGGTTTCAGGAACCGAGATCCGAGTATCGAGTATTGAACAGGTTAGCTTGGATTATTTTCTTTACATGTCTATTTGAGTGTCGAAATTTTGACAAGACCCTAATCATGAAAAATATAGAAACTTATTTCTTGTTGGTTGATGTTGAAGTTTGCTTATTCACAAAATACTGAAATTTTCTGTATGGTAATTGTAGAGACTACGGACATGCCAAGAGTATATCGATCATGAAGGGACTTCCCAACAGTCGCTGGTGATTAGTACGCCGAAGTACCATAAACGATACATCTTGCCAGGTACCCTTCTCTATTCCATTTCATTCTTTTAGCAATTACAGAGACGATGATATGTGGCTGTTTTCGATATCTTTGATTACTTTTCAGTTGGGGAGACCATGCATGGTGCAAACTGTACAAAGTCGAAATACCTCGGTTGCAGCCTAGACGACGAAGATGACTGGAATCAGTTCAGGAATGGTAGCTGCTCTATATATCCTTTTATCATCCTTTTTAGTTTTTACATGTTGGACAAGATTCTAATCTAACTTCATCCTACTTGTAATGACTCCTCTAAGCTGTCCGAGCTACTATTCGAGAAACACCACCATCTTCAGTTCGGGAAACCTCGACGCCTTCAGTCAGGTAAGGATAAACATTGCATTATATATAATCCTTAGGCACTCAATTATGTAATTAGGAGCACTGATGTTCATTCTAGTAATGATAGTTTCAGAAAAGGACGTTCTCCGTCACCTTCTCCACGGCCTCCACAGCGATCTTCAACCTTTTCCTTTACTACCACGTTACCAAAGAAAGAACTAGGTCAGATGCATATTTGACTTCGTTTAGAACTGCAATCCTATGCATTTTTCTCTGTTCATCCTGTTACATGAGACTAGTTTCAGTTATGAATTTATGTGTATCGTCATTGATGATGTTTTATTATACATATAACCAGAGAAGAGAACGGTATCACCGTATCGATTCCCACTTTTACGTTCGGGATCTATGAGCAGGCCTACAACACCAAATAAGAGCCGGCCAACTACTCCGAATTCAGCCGGTGCAAGGCGGCGGGTGAGCATAGAACAGTTTAATCCATAAGCATAGTAGGAAACTATATTCACTATTAACTCGAATAACAACAACTAACATGTCAATCAAGCATTGCAACACATGGTTAAAAGTTTCTTGATGCTGAAAACAATTGATACAATGTTAGTGATTCCGTTCTAATCTTTTTCTAACTTTAATTTGCTTTTATTATTGTTGGCACTTGGCAGTATCCATCAGAACCCCGGAGATCAGCTTCGATGCTACTTCAATCCGAGAAAGATATTGAGCAAGTCCCAAGCAAAAGCAAGAGTCTACTGAAAGCATTGCTTAGTCGTCGAAAATCGAAGAAAGATGAGATGTTATACACTTATCTAGATGAATACTGAGAAAAAGAAGCAAACTACATGGATGATAAGACGGCCAAATGACAAGAGAGTTCATTCTGTTCAGTTTCATTTTCCTTTTTTTCGAAATCCTATAGAGATATTCCAGTGTAAGGTTTACCATCATAGTTCAGCCTATATATGTATAGTGTTTCGTTTTCATAGAGTGTTGATTTACAGTTTGCCTGCAATATGCAATGATGTATGTGATTTGTTGATATTGGTGGAGCTTCTTTTCCAAGTTTGTATTAAAGGGTTGAATTAACTTTTCTACAACCCTTTCATTTTGTCCACGTTAAAAAAAACTACCGATTGGTTTAGTAGGACGAGATATTTACCTTTTTTTAAATGTTAGCATTGTGAACGGAATAAGCTAGGTTCGAATAATCGTCTCATAATAATTAATAAGTTTCTATAGTACTTGATTTGGATTAATCAGCAGTCAAAAGAGTTTACTTCAAGTAATTTTTATTTTGACCCGAACTTAGGACCGAGAAATAACTTGTATAAAATAATGGAGAGGTCCGAGGCAAAATCATATGTGAATGTGATTAAGATATTCCAAAGCCTGAGGTAGAGCTGTCCCAGGCAATAGCATATGTGATTAGGATATTCCAAAGCCAGGGGTATATTATTTTGGCATAATGTTTGAATCCTTCTCTCCTTCGTAAACGATGGGCTCATTTGCAATTGCATCAAATATGTTAACAATGGCCAGAGCCAGAGCCAGTCCTCTTTCCCCTTCTACCTACTTTTTTTTTATATATATATATATATACTAGTTATTGTATTGTATGCTGGTGATTGTTCGAGAGAAGTGAAAACATTAATCCAACGAAAAAAAAAGAATGCAATGATACTGCACAAACATATCTTTTGAAAAGAGGTAATAATTCCGTTTTCTCTTTTTTTCAACTGATTTTGTTAGCTGTTCCTATATTGCACCTCTGAAATTTATCAGTGGAAATCGTGGGAGGCATACATACATGCATGCATAATTTCATGCATAATCTTGGAGAAGACATTGTTAAGAGGGAAAGTCACGAATCTAGAACATGAATCATAAAATGGATATGTAGTTTACCAAATAAATAAGATGTCACTTGATATATGAAGAAAATTTTGTTTCATTTCATGGCAACATTTATTTATCTATACTTTGTATAGGCTAATACAGAAACATCTCAGGCTCAGTTTTCATCAGGTATACAGTATCAAAGGGAAGGCAAGAAAGAGCATGCTCATTGCTCAGACCCACCAACTTAGCTTACCCTTTCACTTTCACCTGCTGGTTATCCTTCATTTACACTCTTGAGGTATTTCTACTTGGATTGCATGATAACGTACAACAAAAGGGTTAAAACAGTCGAGTCGATGGGGGTGGTGTCACAATGGTGACAAATTTATAAAACCTGCAAAAAAAAGATGATTTGAACAAAATTGAGTCCAAGTTTGGGTTTTTAACACAAGGAAAAGATGCACACAGAAATTACCGGTTAACAAAAATGGGGACTATTTTGGGGAAGAAGCTTCAACTCTAGCTGGTTTTAGCCTCTGTAAAGCACTTCTTGCATACTTCAATGCCATCATAAATAAGCTGAATATATATAATATGTAAATGTGGATCTTCGCCAAGATTCTGTTGCCTTCCCTTTCTACGGTTGTTCTGCTTGACGCATCTGTTACACATCAATGAAGTATAAGCCAAGATTAGACATTAAATCACAAAGTAGAATTTCATAACTTTCAAGTAATTCTAGTCTATCTTATCTGTAATGACCCCCATAATAATTATCTATAATCTGAGAATATCCAAACATTTAGTTAATAGATTAGAGATGAAAACTGAAATTTACTGCATTAAACTCAATCTGCTGATCCAGTGCAGGAGAAAAGACTTTCAAATTTAGACAAGAACACACCAGAACTTTTCTTGGGGACATTGTTCCATTCATGCGGTCTCGTCTTCATTTCAGATGCCTTTATCAAGTCAAGTAGGGCTTGATTAACCTGAAAATCAGTGAATAATTCAGTCTAATAAAGATTCTTTCCTTAGGCAAATACAGTAAAATAGAACTTATACACTTTATTTCAGTATTGAGATACAATATATATTTATATATACACTAATAATGGAAGGCACCTGCGTTGTCAAGTTAGTATTCTACTCTCATGCATCAACTAAGCGTTCATTCACATGCCAGAATATTACTTTCTACAAGCTCTACATGTACTTTTGTTAACATTTTCAACCTTTGAAAGTTCCCTTATAGTACTCCTGCACCACCGAAAGATTCTCGGGGTGAATACCCCTGATGCCTACATCAAATGGCTGACTTCACTCGGATGACAAAAAATTACCTCTTCTGTTCTCTCATGAGTTACTAGATGTGCTCCGTGAAACTCTACCATTCTAGCAACAGGTTGTAGCTTCTGTGCAAGCCTCCTTGCATGGTTTATTTGAGCAATTATATCTTGCCTGCACATTGAGAAAATGATCTTAGCTGAGTGTGAGCTATTTCAAAAGAGATGATCATCATGGTGCATGAAAGAAATTAGGATATTACTGTTAATTAAAGACATAGAACACCACAATCTCTATCGGGTTTAGCATCCTGCAACCAATAGATATACATATGGGGAGAGATCCACTTACACTAGTGTAAAATTGAGTTTCACACACCATAAGTTTTTCTACAATTGATATTTTAACAAGCATGTCAAGTTTTAAGTAAATTGAAATATCTAACAATTTATTTTATGTAAAAGCTTTTCAACCGTTATATATTAATGAAGTCATTACTCTGGATCAATATGGTAGAGAGGTCATTTTATATACATAATAAGTATAATGCTATTGATAAATTCAATGGTTGAATGATTGAAATATTAATAATATAAAAACTTAGGGAGGTGTGTAAAACTAGTGAGTTTCACACTAGTGTAAGTGGATCCTCCCCTGTATATCAAAGTTCAACTTGGAAAACGGAACTGTTAAGATCAAAAGGTTGGTTTCATAATTAAGCTGCATTTAATGTTGCAATAGCATTTGTCAGCAGACCAACCATCATAAAGCACACCGAGATTTAATAGGAAATTCCTGCACTGTATTTTGTTTGATAATTGAAGGGTTTTTCCTTTTAAAGTTATGACTTCAAATTGTAACACTTCCATTCATATTACAGTTAATGAATTGAATAATAACGTAACAATTGAGTCAAATTAACTTACCAAAATAAATATAAATTAATTCACACATAGTGAAATTTAAACATAAGACCTCAAGTCTACGTGGCCTTCTTACCAGTTGTCACTAAGCCAAGGCCTCATTCGTTAGATAATTTAAGTTTTATTTCAAAGATCTAATAAGATCCATTACACGAAAAAAAAAAAAAAAAAAAGAGAGAAAAGCACCTAAAGATTAAAGCTCATACCAATTTCCCACAAATAACAAGCCATGTTCATTGAGGATAAAAAGGTTATCAAGAAGATGACTCTATTTTCTTTCTCTCACACATGCTAAAACTGAGAAAGAGATAGAATCATTCTAGTACATGCAAAGTGCAATTAAAATCTAAAAACTTAATTGACAAGAAATATTTATATTCTGCAAAAGCCATAGATTGATACATCCTATGAGGATTTGGAGGTATAAGTATTATGAAAACTGTTTTCAGGGTCATGAAATGTAGTACCTGCCGTGAATGACTGATACAAGAAATCCACCCGAACGGATTAACTCAATTTCTGCTTGGGTCATTTTATGTCTCCAGCATGCATTGATTTGACCTTCAAACCCATAGTTAGATTGCATGCCACTTGCTGTTATGCCTTTTACATAATCCTGCCATGAACAAACAAGCATCCTGTTGTTAGCATCTTAGGGTTGATCCAGGATTTATATAAAACAATAATATTGTTACAAAAACTTCATATGCTGGAAACCTCACATCAATACTCCTGACAAACAATGATAAAAAAAAGGCCAAGCAAGTCAAATGACATTTGATGGATAATCAGGTAAGTACAGCATCATCCTTGAGATAAAGGTGACAAGAATATTTCATTTTCAGAGGCATTTTCAATAGGAAAAACCATGATCACTTCCTACAACTATAATTTAAAATGAAGCATATGTCAAAAGAGTATTCAATCAAAAGCAACTGGGACAGGGTTGAAACTTCAGTATGCAGAAAAAATGCTACTCTTCAACATGTTGCCCAGCTAATGATATAGTGCAGTATCACACGATCATGTAACCATCACCAAGGAAATCAGAACATCCACTCAAACGAATATATTTTCTTACTAGGTTATGGTCTCATGGTGAACAAAGTAAATTTATCACGTCTAAATTGATTAGTAAGATTGTCATTCAGTGGTACTAACAACTGTCAGCCCCCAGTATTGCTTACTTGATACAAAATTGATCTTCTAGTGTTAGAACCAACAATCTCCTCGAGAAATTCCTGCAATCATAGTAACAAGAAATTATATGAGTTGCGTTTTTGCATGAAAAGAAAAACATTAACTCATTTGTTTAATAAAAAGAACCAAGGTGTATCCTAAATATTTCTTCAACTGAATATTGAATTTGACCTTGTTCAACTCACAAAACTCTTAATTCGACATTGCAGACCACTAGTTCTGAGAGTTACGAAACATATGCTAAACTAAACCTCACTATCTTAGCTCATAACCGAATATAATTATCTGCAATTTCACATTCTATGTGATACAGATAGGGATGTGATTATTGGATAATGCTTTATGTGAATGCATCGGAAACGGATATGTTTTTTAATTCTTTTTTTTAAATGTCATATCCCTATATCCATCTCCAAATATGAGTAAGACATCAGTATTTTAAGAAAGATATAGAGTTGAATCAACATAGTTTGCATTCACAAGAAATGATATTGTTCACAAAGAACAAAATTACCTCTGAGTAGTGTGTGTCTAAGTCCACAGCTGCTCTTTGCTCAGGAGTTTTTGCCTTTAAAAATCGAATTGCGATGGATAGAGATTTTCGGTCAAGCTGCAAGAGAATCAAACAAGTTAAACACCAGGTCCTGCTGATGTAAATTCCAAAAGAATAACAGATAGGAACAAATTAACTTTATATCAATATGATAACTCCATTACTAATTATAAAAGATACTAACATCATATTAGATGAGGACCAATAATCAACTGTTATGCTTCTTTCTCAGAGACAAAGATATAACAGTGAGAAGTGACATCTGGAGCTACTTGGTAGGTCAAAAGAGTCTTTCTAAACTCAGAGAGGAACTGCTTAGCAGATTATGATAATAAACCTTATTACTACAAATAATGATTTTTTCTTTTCATAGTTTCATTTCCCAAAACTGAGAAGTAATCTGTTCAAAAGTAGCAAAATCTATCCTCTGTGTTCTACAGTTTAGCACATGATTCCAAAGTGCGGCATACTCTTAATCTCCACAGTTTTCTTTTAAGTTTCTTCATCTGTGCTAACAATGCATGGATATGCATAAAACTCATCAAGTTATTTATGAGACAATGAAGAGATAGGGAAAACTCAATTGCCTACTTGTTTAATAGGACTAAATTCAGTAAACAACAATGCAGACTAATGAAAAAGAAATCGAATACAACCCACAGCCTAATAGAAAATAAGATAGATACCTTTGGGACACATTCAAAGCCTCCACCTGTTACATTAAGTAATGCCAAAGAAAGAATTCTATCAGGCACCAGTGCCGCCATCTTACAAGCAATCATAGCTCCTGTTTTGGATAACAAATTCAAGCAAGCTTTATATTAAAACAAAGCTTACAATTTCTAGATAAAGTAAAGAGGAACAACAATCATTAATACAAACTTAGAAGGCTGAAGATTTTTCCTTCCTTTCTGAATTTGTTGCATTCTGCAATGAAAATTCCAATGAACTCACTCACCCATTGAATGCCCAAAAACATGGGCTTTTTTCCAGCCCAGATGATCCAATAAGGCAATTGCATCTTTTGCCATAATTCTCGTCCTGCACTCAACATCCAGATTTTTTTAAGAATTCGCTTTCCGGGGTCTTCTTCCTCAGCACGAGTTACTAGTTTTTAACTCACTTGCAGTAGTAAGCAAAGGTGTTACAAAATCCTATGCTTAAAATGTAAAATGACTGAATTGAACAAACTACGAACTACAGATTTCCGAGAAAACAGGGGAAATTGCTTTTATTAAACAAAATAATAATATCGACATTGAAAGCAGGGGAAAAGGATTTTGAAAGTCAAAGCATAGTAAAAATTGGATTCTAAGAAACCGCTAAAAACAAAACAAAAACAAAGAAGAAGACTCACGTATAATCTGATTTTTTGGTGGGAACGGAGCTCCTGCCCATCCCACGACTATCAAAGGAACAAACCTCGATGCCACCGACCTTATTGTGAGTTCCATCGGGTTCCCGATCAACCGCCATGGATTCATCGTCGTTTGGACTATCGGTTCCGGCCAATCCCTTGATCTGTGGGCCCCACGAGTCGTGAGTCCCCGCCAAACCTGACCGATTCATTCACCAAAACATCAACTACCCAAGAAAAAAAAGAACACTCAACAAACATTTGAAAGTAAAACGAAAAAAAATCACCTATGATTAACAGTACTTTGGTAAGGCCGTGACCGTAAGTCCGATAATAAATCTGGATCCCATTGTTTAGAACTCCGTCGTCGGAGCTCGGCGCTTTCCTTACCTCACAATACGGCATCGTATCTTGGAATTGTATTTGAGAAATTTCCGCTCCGCCGGGGAAAAACAAATCGATTTAAATAATACAATTTAAATTCTTTTTTAGTATTTATAGTTTGAGATACTTATGTACTGGTATGGGGCGATGGAGGCGACACGTGGTGGACGGTAATTGGATTTCACCACGCTGGCGAGTTGGTTGGCGCGAAATTGGTCAAAATCATAATTTAGATTAAGTTTGTAACGAACCGACCTCGTGGGCATCATGGCCAAAGCTTATCCAGCCGTACACGTGGGCATGAGGTATGATAGTTTAGGAGATATGCCCACAATCCAATACTTATTCAACGATAAATTATATCATATATTATTCTCATCGAAATCAATTAATATCAGAATTAATTAATTAAATGTATATTTTAATTTATTTAATTTATTTTTTACCAAATAAATTTTTATTAATATTTATAGTAAATTAAATTTAAAAATAGTTTTTATCAAGTGAATATTCTCTTGATAAAAATGATGAGTTAACAAAATTAATAAAATTAATATATTTGATTAGTTAATTTAATAGATGACGTGATGAAATTGACCCATAATATAATTTCTCTTGATTCAATGATATATGATTTATAAATTTAAGAGTATAATTATTCTAATTAAATTAAATTTAGTTATTATTAAATTTTGAATATTTTATAATATAATAAATGATATTAATTTTTATAATTATAACTTAATTAGTTTTTCAAATAAATAAATATTTTAACAACTATATTAATATTAAAAAGTTTAATTAAAAATAATAAAAATATATTATTTGATATGAATTTCTAAAAAATTGTGAAAGTCAAATTATTATTTTTAGATAATAAATTAGAGAAATTGTGAGAGTTAAATTATTATCGCCTTATTTTTTACTAAGTAAATTTTCGTTTGATAAAAATTAATTTTAAATTTAATTTATAATAAATATTAATAAAAATTTATTTAATAAAAAATAAAATAATAAAATTAATTAAATATATTTATTTAATTAATTAACCCATAAATAATATGACGGAAATGACCCATATAATTTATCGCGTTCATAATGCTTTTCACAATTTCATTTGATGTTTGTCCTCAAATTAAAGTTTTTTTTAAGTTAAAGTCAAGCTAACATATACATAATAGCACTTATTAGTTCGATTTTAATTTATTTTTTTTCGGAAACATATATTGTGTATTATAATTTTTACGTGTATAATTAAGATTTATAATTTTAATAATTAAATATTAATTAAAATAATATAATTTTTATTTTAAAATATTAATTTTTAAAAGAAGGTTTTGAGGGAAAATAATGAAATGATGAGATAGTCGAGGAATTAATGGAAATAAAATATTTATAAAAAATTATAATCTGTTATGAATATATTTATTCATGGTGGATATCTATATATTAAGTTAAAGTTTAATGGGCTTTATTATTAGGGTTTAATACCCATTGAAATTAGGGTTTTCATCTTGTGCCTATAAATATAGACTTTTAGACAAAGCATTGTACACACAACCCTACTTTGAGAATATAATAAAATCTCTCTCTTTTCTCTCATCTTTGTTCTCCTATTTTATTCTTGTTCTTTACTTTATTCACAACACGTTATCAGCACGAGACTCTAACCAACGGAGGTATTTGTCATTCAAATCTTGAAGGAGTTATTGAAAAGAATTTGTTACTGGCATAAACCAAAGATAAGTTCTTCTCCCTCAATTATATTTTAATTATCGGTTATTTTTCTCTCTTAATCTTTGATTTGATTTTAATTTATTAAAATCTTTGTTTGTTTGGTATTTGTGTAGCGATAAATTGGCTCAAATACCGTGGTTCTTGTCGACAATTCTCGAAAAAGATTTTAACAAGATATTAGTAACCAAATCTACCATATATTTAAATTAGTGGAAAATTCGGTATGTTTTATTTATTTAATTTGAGATTTCTTTTGTCTTTATTTATAACCAATATTTGTTTATTTTATTATGATGATGAAAGTTTATGTTTTAATCATGTTTTAAGTATTACATGATATTGGAACAAATATTGAAACTATAATTAATTAATATATTCTTTGTTATGTTGGTTTAATCCGAGTATATTGGCTGGACATCCCGTTCTGCGAGGCTACTAGTCTCAAAGGAGGTTCTTTTTAAAGGATCTTGTGGACTGGTTTAACAACGCCGCGTATAAGGATTAAATTTTTGTTCCTTTTATATATTGAATATATATCGGTTGATCAATTACTATTTAATAGTTTTAATGTTATAAAGTTTATATTTGCTTGAAAGCAATATTATTTTTATGTCGAAAAATCGATTATAGACTTCTCCCAAGTTCAAGTTACGAAAATCGTCTTGATCCAAGAATTTTTATGGGAGGTATTCCCTGAAGCGAATGCATGCATGATGATTATTCCATGCAATTATTGGGTTTATGACATTCCTTGAAGCGAATGAAAGCATGATGTTTATTCCATGCGATTATTGAATTTGTTTCATTCCTTGAAGTGAATGTAAACGTGATAATTCACTATATGGTCAGTGAATAAAACTCAATTATGTGACAGAGTATCATTGATGAGGATATGTTAGAAAGACATACTCCATTTTTCACACATTAATGTTGTCTTACAGACACAATATCATACAAGGGTTTTGAATACCTACCAGTCTCTGCTCCATTCCTTGAAGTGAATGTGATATTTTATAGCGGAAAGAATAAATGTCACATTAGTAATTGTGGTCATGATTGAGAACATAAAATAGACATGGATAAGATGATTATTTTGAGAATGTTTATATCCACAAGAAGTGGAATTATAAAGATGACAAGAATGATAGAGATCATATCAAAATCTTTATGTTATCAATGCGATGGTACAAACCATTAATCTCGTACTTGTCGAACGCCAAAGTATTATGGACTTTATCCATAATCATGAATGATAAATTAAAGAAAATATAAATAGATTTTCTTTGTGGCGAAAATTATGGCGTTGTTGGTCCAACTCAATTGGATATTGTTAATTTTCTCATAATCCTTCAAGAGAATAAATTCGTCATTTATTTTAATTTATTTTAATTTATTTTTATTTATTATTTATTTATGTTAATTTATTTTACATATTATTTATTTATGTTTTATGTTAATTTACTTTAAATGTTATTTATTTACCCTTTATATTAATTTATCATTTAAAGAATATTATCACTTCCGGAATAAAATCTAGAATAAATTGTAGCTATTTATGCCAAGCAGACAGTGCAAGTACTCATACTATACTTGAGCAAGAGAAATATTTTCCTATTTAAATACAAGGGAAAATGTGAGTACTATATCTCAAAGTACTAAAATATCAGTGTTTCGGAAGAGCTCTTGAGAGATTATCTTTGATCCGATTTGATATGATGTGCTATTTTTTTCCATTCCCCGAAGTGAATGGTACAGAGCACATATTTTTCATTCCCCGAAGTGAATAAAATAAAGCACGTATTAAAAGGTGCATAATTATGCATATTCTCCCATTTTAAATGCAAGAGAATAATATGAGTACTATATCCGGAAGTACTAATATCACAGAAAGCTCCGATTGAGTATCGTTGAGCAAATATGTTATTGCCAAATGAGACTTTATCTCATATTTACAGTGCATTATACTCGTCAAAGTCGCAAAGAAACTTATTGAATTTTAAAGATATTTGCAGAAATATATTGAGAATATTAGTCAAGGGGATGCTGACTATCTCAATATTACGAGTATAACTCAAGGCAATAATGAAATATTGGCAAAATTACATGTACTGTCATTCATATTGTACTACAGAAGAATTAGTATAAATCGAAGCTCATGCTATTGTAAACCACATGTTTATTGATAATTATTTGGCATGACCGGTTAGACCATCCCGGTTCAATTATGATGCAAAAATTTGTTGACACTTTTATGTGGTCATTTACTGAAGAACTAAGATTTTCTTCAAGGTAATTTTCATGTGATAATTGCTATGAAAGCAATTTGATTATTCAATCATCAACAGTTAATATAGAGTGTAACTCTATTAATTTTCTGGAACGGATACAAGGTGATATATATGGGCCCATACACCTTTCTTAAAGACCATCTAGATATTTTATGATTTTTATCGATGCATCGACTAGATGGTTATGTGTATCCTTGTTATTAACCCGCAACTTGGTGTTTGCGAGGCTACTTGCTCGGTTAATAAAATTATGAGCATATTTTTCAGATTATTTTCTAAAGACAATCAGTCTTGATAATGTTGATGACATGTAATTTTACATGTAGTATCACAAATTCGCATCAAGCCAACAAATGATCATAAGTTCTCCCCATTACAAATGGTTTTGGTTAGGAACCAAATATTTCTCATCTTAAATTTTTGTGTGCGATATATGTTCTAATTTCTCCACCACAACGCACAAAGATGAGTTTTGTTGGGAATATGTATCAAATTTAAATATCTTGAGCTTCTGATAGGAAATTTATTTATAACCCTATTTATTGACTATCATTTTAATGAGTTAATTTACCCAACATTAGGGGGAGAAAATAAATAGTTGGTGAAAGAAATAAGTTTGAATGAATTATCATTTTCTCTTTTTGATCCACTTACTACATGAACTATAAGTTCAATGGATAATTCATTTAGCAAATCAATTGCCAGATGATTTTGCTGACCCTAAAAGAGTGACTAAGTCACGTATACCAACTATGAATGCTCCGATTAAATTTGATGTCATGGATTGACAAACTCTAGTTGCTAATGAGTCTAACTTACGCTTGAAGCGTAGTAGACAAGTAAGTTCCAAAGAAATCCTCGAAAAAGAAAATGAGCTATATTTTATGATGGTCTGATCGAGAAATCAATGATTATAAAAATCTCTAGAAGAGATTAAATGGTCTCCAACAGAGACATTGACATGACTCAGGTACCTGATAATAAAGAGATCTCAATATATTATGTCATGTCTGTTATAAGTGGAACTGAAATTAAATCGACGTCGTTTATATATTTGCATGCAATATAGCACTAAAGATTTTATTTGATGATGTGGATCATGAATCATTGTCAATTGGGTAATGTAAACAAAGAAATGATTGGCCAACATGGAAAGAGGCAATTGAGGCGAAACTAAAATCTCTTTTGAAAAGAGAAGTATTTGGGCTTATAGCTCGTACATTGAAATTTGTAAAACTCGTGAACATAAACGAGACTTTGTGAGAAAGAGAAATCAAAAAGGGAAATCATGAGATATAAGCTCATTTGATTGCACAAGGTTTCTCACAAAGATATGAAATTGATTATGAGGAAAATATATTCCTCGGTGGTGGATGCAATTACTTTTAGATACTCTGGCAATAAATGAAATGACTTAATTTTGTCTAATGGATGGTGTTACATCTTATTTGTGTGAGCCTCTTGATAACAACATTTACATGAAGCTTCTAAAAGGATTTAGACTGCCATAAGCAGTTAATTCAAGTTCTCGAGAACATTATTCAATCATATTGAATATATCTTTTTATGGCTTGAAACAATTTAGGCGTATTTGGTATGATCGCCTCATTGAATACTTATTAGCATAATGTTATATGAATTATTTCCCCGAGCATTTTTATTAAGAGGTTTAGTTTTGAATTTTTATTGTTGTGTATGTCGATGATTTGAATATCGTTGAGACTCGTGAAGAGATCTTCTTAAATCCTTGTGCATAAATCGACATACAGAAAAATGTTGAAAGAGACTTTACATGCATATTCATTGATCAACCTTATGGTTGCGAGGTCTCTTAATGTAAACAAAGATTCTTTCTGCCTCAAGAAAAGGGTAATGATATTCTTGATCTAAAAGCACAATATGTACATTATTTGATCTGGAAGCATCATATCTTAGCTAGTCCAGAAATATTATTTAAGTGCTATGAGATCATTACCTTTAAATAATTGTTATGCATGAGGCAAAGCCGAAATATGTGTTTGGCTAAACATATCATGAAGATATGTGAATTGCTTTAACAAGATAAGATGCAATTTATCTTGTGTAGAGATAATGCAAAATTTATATCTCAAGGTGGATATATCAAATGTGATAAAACGAAACATATTTTTGAAGTTTCGTCCCTCATGATATTCAGAAGAATAGTATTCAATGAATCATTTCAAGTAATAATTTGGAAGATTTATCCACTAGTGCACAATCTACTTCAATATTTTGAAGATTGTATTCAATATTGAATTATGAAGATTTAAAGATCTTATGTGATATTTTCATGAGGGGGAGTAAATACGCGTTGCACTCTTTTTCCCTTAACCGAGGTTTTGTCCCAATGGGTTTTCCTGGTAAGGTTTTTAATGAGGCAATATGTTATACGTATCAAAGATGTGTGTACTCTTTTTCCTTCACTAAGAATTTTTTTTCCCACAGGGTTTTTATCTTAGTAAGGTTTTAACGAGGCACATTATCTTCATGGATATCCAAGGGGGAGTGTTGTGAATATATTTATTCATGGTGGATATCCATATATTAAGTTAAAGTTTAATGGGCTTAATTATTAGGGTTTAATACCCATTGAAATTAGGGTTTTCATCTTGTGCCTATAAATATAGACTTTTAGACAAAGCATTGTACACACAACCCTACTTTGAGAATATAATAAAATCTCTCTCTTTTCTCTCATCTTTGTTCTCCTATTTTATTCTTGTTCTTTACTTTATTCACAACATAATCATAATATTAAATTGGATAAAATATAATGTTGGACGAAATGCAAATTTTCTAACATAAAAATAATTTCCAGTTAAATTTTTAATTAATAATAATATTAATCATCATATAATAAATGAATTGTTCTATGGACTCCATTATTAGTTTTAAATTTGTTCATAACTCGTTTCCTTGTTTATTTCCATAAAACCAATAAATAAATTAAAATTTAAAAATACGAAAACGACGGCGTTGTATCCTTCAATCTGTCTGTCCACAAAGTAAAGTATTCTTAGCCGGAAGAAAGAAAGTGCATAAAAAACTTTGCAGCTCCATGTCCGTATGACTGCTAACATAAGATCCTCTGTGCTCGTTTCAGATTCTAGATGCCTCATCAACGCTTGCATTTTCTCCAAGATTTTCCCTAGAAACAAACAGAAGATAAACGATGGTACAGTCAGCGGAGATGAACAAAGATTTGCTACTCTGAAAACCCTAGACCCGATCCATGACTAGGAGCTGAGCCATCGCACGGGAAACATTGACGAAACAAACAAACAAACTGAAATCCTTTTGATTCGAAAGGGGGAAGTTTCGTAGTGATTTTTTTAGATGGACAGATCTAGATCCAAGAGGAACTATTACTATGACCAAGACTATGATGGGGAGACCGTGGGTAGGACGAAACCTCGGTACAACAACCATCACTTCATACCTAATAGTCACCGCCACCGTGGAAACAATCCAAACAATAATAACAACGGTGGCAACAACGGCCGGCCTCCGAATAAGGGGAGTGGCGGTAGCGGCGGTGGAGGAGGAGGAGGAGGGGGACAAGACTCTTCCCTTATGGTCACCACTAGCTACCGCATTCTCTGCCACGATATGAAAGCTGGAGGTGTAATCGGTAAGTCGGGTAGCATTATCAAGTCCATAAGACAGCACACCGGCGCGTGGATCAACGTGCACGAGCTGATTCCTGGTGACGAAGAACGCATCATCGAGATATCTGACACGCGTCGTCGTGACCCTGAAGGAAGAATGCCGTCGTTTTCACCTGCTCAGGAGGCGTTGTTCCTTATACATGAGAGGATTCTGGAGAGTGATTCACAGTTTGGATTTGGTGGTGGCGGAGGAGAGGAGGAGGATGAATATGGAGCGGTGAGAGGAGGAGGGAACAGGGTAGCGACGAGGTTGGTTGTTTCGAGGATGCATGTGGGTTCTTTACTGGGGAAAGGAGGAAGGATTATTGAGCAAATGAGAATGGAAACAAAGACTCAGATTAGGATTCTGCCAAGAGACCATACCTTGCCCCGTTGCGTTTCCATGTCTGATGAAATTGTTCAGGTCTGCGATCAATTGGATTTGGATTTGCATTTGCATTTATTACACAAAAATTAGGCATAATTACTAAAAACTAATCTTTGGGGTTTTCAAAATTCGATGATATGTTAAATGCAATGGCTTAATGGAATGATCGGGCATCGGGCCGTTGAATGTTAATGTACCGATAAAAGAATTTCAGGTCATGGTGAGCTGGATCCAAAATCTTGATCTGAATGAATGCTAACCGTGGCTTATAGGAGTTACTAATGTGGTTTGCTTCAATTAATTTTCCCCTTAGAGAAGAAACTTCTATTAAGAATCTAATACTATTATACGCCTTTGGCAATGGCAATGGCATTGCTGGATTGCCCTCTGATAATCTTATTATCTATATATGTTAAACAATTTGCTCTTTTCTGAAACAATTGCCTATTCACTGTTAATAAACTAAAGAGGCTTCTTCTACTTGGGAATTTCAAATTCTTTGCCCTGTAGTCTGATTGCATTCCTGTGATTTCTTTTTCAACCTGCGGCGTTTTCGATTTTCAAGTCGTTGCCTCATTAATGGTTCAATTTTCATCTGCTTTTGTTCCGGGGCATTAAAAATATGTGCAATGTAGTTTTTCCTCTTATAATAGCTCACTGATGGAAGATTTCACATATATGAAAGATACCATGCTTTATATTGACGTTCTATGCATCATGCTTCTCTATTATTTGAATGTACCTTCCTTATGAGATCCAAGTTTGTTTGACACTCCCAACAGTTCTATTAATCTTTAGATATTTTATAGTATCAATCATTCATATGAATGCTGCATGATTATTATCATCTTCCATTTTATCCCATGTTTCTACTTAACCATATTTCTATGGTTGCTGATAAAGCAATCTGAATCTAGGTATTCTATGCAGCTGAGACTGCATATAAAAAGCTGGATAGTTTAGATCTGACTAAATTGAATTGTTTCCACTGTAAATAATGCATTGCAAAGAATAATGCTTCTTATGGTGCTATTTGCTATGGGTGGTTTGGCTCCCAAACATGATTCTTCTGGAAAGCTTTTTTGGTTTAACGATATCTATTTAAGCATATTCAGTTTGAACTTCTTTCTCCCTCCCAATTTCTCTCCTGTGGAAGATACTGAAAATGGTTTTATGGTATTTGTCTACTGTTGTTTCACTTGTTTGTCATGCAGGTTGTAGGTGATGTAAATGCTGTAAAAAATGCTATAGCAATTATTTCATCACGCTTAAGGGAGAGTCAGCATCGTGACCGCAATAATTTCCATGGACGAATGCATTCACCAGATCGGTTTTTCCCTGATGATGATTATATTCCATCGATAAACAATTCATCACTCAAATCATCTATGGATGGTTCTTTTGGTTCTCAGATGTCTACTATGAATTACAGAGGCAATAATTATTCCTCACGTCCATCTGGTTTCATTGAATCTGGGACTGCTCCTATGGCTGACAGTGGACGGCTTCTGTATGGTGAAGATCTTGTGTTTCAAATACTTTGCCCTATTGACAAGGTTGATAGTGTTTTTGGAGCTCCAGATGGCATCATAGATTTACTTCAAAATGAAATTGGTGTGGATGTCAAGGTTGCTGATCCTGTGGCAGGGTCAGATGAGCAGATAATTATCATTTCTTCTGAGGAGGTACTTACTATATATCTATGTTTATTTAATGACATTTGGTCACTTGGGTGGGTAGTTGTTTCTTTACCCTGCGCTCCTTTTCTTTTCCCCAGCAATTTTTGGGTGATAAATTCTGCCTCTTAGCTTTTTGAATAAGATATTGTCATTTACAATGTTAAAGACTCGAAAGACTTTTAGAAAACGAATTCTTCGTGTCTAACATATCTTTGTTTTCATTTGTCCTTAGGGTCCTGATGATGAGTTGTTTCCAGCTCAAGAGGCTTTATTGCACATCCAAACTCAGATTGTCGACCTTGTTCCTGATAAAGATAACATAGTAACTACTAGGTTACTTATCCCATCAAGTGAAGCCAGATGTTTAGATGGAAGAGATGGATCATTATCTGAAATAAAAAGATTAACCGGTGCAAACATACAAATACTGTCAAGAGAAGAACTTCCTTCTTGTGTATCAGGACCCAATGAGATTGTGCAGGTTTGCTGCGTAGATAGTATCCCTATGAATCAAATAGAGCTTAGCTTCTCAGTGTTAGTTAAATCCTGGCTGGAGGATTCAGAATCTCGAGTCTTCTAAGTTTTTCTATCTCTTGGCCATGGGTTTGTTAAGTTTAATAAAAGATGGACAAGATGATACGATGGATTTACCTTGTATATTCTGAATAGCCTTTTGATTTACTCCGCAGATTGTGGGGGAGATAAAGGCAGCTCGAGATGCTCTTGTTGAGATCACATCACGGTTACGCAGTTACTTGTATAGGGAATTCTCTCAGGACCCTCCTCCACCAGCACCTCCTATCACCGCAACAGCATCCAATATTTCTCCAAACTTGACTCCAGCTCGTGATGGACAAACTACCAGTGACCTTCCTGCCGGAGTCTATCAGAATGTGCCCACTCCAGCAACGCCATCATCATCTAAGGTCGTACTTATGCTGCTTTCTACTAATTTTGACATTCCTTCCACTGCTTCATTGCCGGTATTTGTTTTCTTGCATTGCATATGAAGTAAAAAAAGTTTTCCAATCTTAGCATCAAGTTTTCCTTTAATTTCTTTGGAAGAAAATCTTTAACTGCTATGTTGTGTGCAAGGTGAACATTTTGAAGTACACCAAGGCCTTCATTCTAAGAATATGATTATAAAAGTCAATTATTTTTTATAGGAAGTTATGAAATCTAATGCTGAAACAACGAAGCAGACTGAATCTGAACGGCGTGAAGATGTACCAAGTGCAATGAGCAGGTGGCTAAGTTTTGTATTTTTTTCACTCTTATTTGGTCCTTTTATAGTTATAAATGAAGGTTGCATCAAAATTGTTCTATCTTTTTGCTGTTAATTTTTAAAGGCTATGCTAATAAATACCGAGTTTTTTGCTTGTAATTTTCTATTAGGATCACTGTACCACTTGTTACTAGGAGTACACTTGAAGTTGTCATACCAGATTATGCTGTTTCCAAGCTCATAGCAAAATCAAAAAACAAACTGTCCCAGATCAGCGAGGTAACCGGAATTGCTTGCAACCACCTATTTTGTTTATGTTTTCTTTGGTTCAATCTAGTTCTCAAGTAATTTATCTCTTGGTGCATGTATTTTTGGTGTAGTTGTCTGGTGCCAATGTGACCCTGGTAGAGGATAGACCAAACGAGACGCAAAAGATCATTCAAATATCGGGTACTCCGGAGCAGTCTGAGAGAGCCCAAAGCCTGCTTCAAGGCTTCATTCTAAGCAGTAAGTCTCTCTTCAGCAATGTCTTTGTTCGTTCCTTAGCCTTGTTCTTGTAAACTGTTGTCTCACTTGGCTCAATCGGTTTTTGATTCAGCACAAGAAGATGGACCTTAAGCTACTGCTAGTAATTGGAGCTGTCTGTCTGTCTGTCGATGGTGTATTAAAGTTCTCTCTACGTAATCCGAATCTCCAGATGCATAATTCTGGAGTTATAATGATTTTTGTACACTGTCATGTAGGCATAAAACAATTGTACGTCATTTGCTTTAGTCTGTCTTAGATTAAGAACTGTGGGAAGGGTGAGAGAGCTCTATTGTAAATCATAACATGATGAGTTCTGTCTTGGTGTTTTCTCTGCATTGCTTCGATTTTTCATGAAATGAAGAAAGACTGCAGCTGTTTTCGTTGTGTTCGAACTTTCTCTTTTGCAGGAACTTGCCGTTGCATTCATCGGATGCTACCGAATTCAGAACTTATGTTCTCACCACTTACAGGTATTGTTTTTGTCACAGTCATGATCTGATCCAACTCTCTGGGTCATGTCGTGAGACACCTATTGGAGTTGTCCTTTTAGGATGCTCATTTTTTCAAGGTTAGCTCGACATTGTTCGGAGTTCGGATATCAATCTCAACATTGTTCGGAGTTCGTCATTTATACAAGGAAAAATCGGGTAACGTAGGTTATGTCTTGCATGAAATTTATACAATTTGTGTATCCAAATGTTTTTTATTTGATGCTCTATTTTAAAAAATAATTTATTGAAAATTTGTAATTAGTGATATAATATTTTAAACATATTTGTATTACTTTTAACTATATTATCTTTTGAAATTTACATTTATCAAGCAATCTAATTTGCTATTAAACTCTTTCCATTTCAGCTAACCCAAAACTCAAACACCCCCTCCGAAACAGACCCTAAACTAAATTTACACTCCTAAGTTTTTAGTTTGATGACCAAAATGGAACAGGTCCCATAGTTTGGTGACTAATGGGGTAGTTTACCAAAAAAACTTTTGGAAGTGAAACGGCATGTATATTTGCCGTTTCAGACTCTCGGTCTCGCCTTTTATTCTTAGCCAGTATCCTAATCCTGAACGTTGGAGAGAGTGCAGGGCAACAAGGTGCATGGCGTTTGCTATTTCCAGCTCAACTTTCTTCATTTCTTCACCGTTACTTACATCGGTAAAAGGTTCACCCCTCTTTGTTTTCCAATTTTGGTCTCTCCATTTTCTTTGTAATTCTTCAATTTTGATTTTTTTTTGGATTTTTCTCCCCTTGGTTTGACCCAGACGAGAACAGGGACTAATTCATGGCGCCTCAACACCAATCTAAGCTCACAGGTTTCATAATTCGAAACCCATTTTATTTGTACTGTTTAATTACCCGAAAATATGTTTATTACTTTTCTGATAAATAATCTTTTTCCAGGTTGTTTGCCGGTCACAAAGTGAGGGCAGTGGTCGCCGTGTTTGGCATCGGAGAAAATTGGTATATATATTTTTTACTTTTAAGTTCTTTGTTTTCTTGTGTCTATGATATTGTGAATCAAACCATTGTACTTTCTTGTATTTCACTAAAATTGGAATAATTTAGGAGTTGGGTTTTAAGTAAATGTTGGTCTAATTTTTACATTCTCGTATATGGTGGAAATCTTCTGGCATTTAGAATTGAGTCAAGCTTCTTTATACTTATTGAAACAAATTTCGAGCTATACCACCTTTGGTTCTTGCTTCATATGGACAGGGATGGACCGAGAAGGTGTTCATATAGTATAGTTTAGTTATGTTTTTGTAATTTGTATTGGTAATCTAATTTCGTATTCTTAAGTTTCTGATATATGTTCCTACCTCTAAAGTAAAAGCTTGTGTCTATCCCCACATTTGGGTGTGTTGTTATGATGGAAATATTATTCTCGAGGGAATTTAGTTGCAATGTTTACTTGGGAGTGGATGTTTAGTCTACCTTGGGTCTGTTCAGGCAAAAAAGGATAAAATGTTACAGTACAAAATGGAGCGGATTCCGTTCCTGGAGGAGCAGGTTAGGAAGATTAGGGATGGAGGAAAGCTGTTGACAATGGACATCGAGAGACTGTTGCTTTCTGAGGACAACCGTTTTGATTTTGTGAACGATGTAGCAGCTGAGGCCAAAGAATACATCGAGAGTAACCGTGATGAATATGGTGGTTCAAAGAAAGCTATACTTCACGTGCTCAGCAACCGTGTCAATGATTCCGGGTTCTACCGTCCAGACGCCTATGCCGAATCTGACCCTTTTAAGCCCGCAGGTTATTTGAAGGAAGAATTCACATGAAGTTTTTAAAAGGTACCCCATATATATATATATATGAACTATTAAGTCAAATATTCATAAGCTCTCTCCTTTTGTTTTAATGAATGCTCGTTCCTTCTTGATTTAGGGTTAGTATTTGTAAGTTACTTGAATGAGGTGAAGTAGGCTTTAACTTTTGGTTTAGCAATGGTTCTTGAATCATGGTGGTCTAAGACCGTACCGGTACCGGAATCGGTTTTATCGGTCCATACCGGTTTTAAATGGGTACCAAGTAGTTAAAATTTATTACCTTATAATTCTACTTTTTTATTTTAAAATTTATGTATCTCTTCATTTGGAGTTACTTGGACACACATTTATTTTTGTTGATTAAGAAAAATATAAGCCTTAATACTTTCTTAAAGACCCACCAAGAGCATTCCTACCCTTAAAGTTATTCCCTCCCCCTCTTGGTAGCATTAAAAAGTAGGTTTTTCAAAAAAAAAACATCATCAATTATTACTAAATATATATACCCATTACTCACTAATGAGTTGGGTATTAGCTTTTACTCTCTTAATAAATATAAAATTATTGTCTAAAAACTAATTAATATCACCCCAATTATTTATGTGGATTGTAATTTTGATAATCGAAAAAAGAGACCGGGCTCAAACCCTGAACAAGGATTGACTAGAACAATAGAATCAGGGCTTGCCAGGTTTTTTCCTCGGGTCATGCTTTGGATTAGCTCCGGTATCATCATAATCCAGCATTCCTCCCAGCTTCAACAGCCTCCTCGGCCTCTCTGCACTCATCTGGAATTGGATCATCTCCTTCCCAGTCCCACCCTGTACTATTTTATGCTATGATATTTCCAGACAGAATAACATAATTGAAATCAAAGGGAACTGAGGAATATACCTGTTCATGTTCAACTGAGTATTCCATTTCCGCCTGCTGAAAACCTTCAACCATGATACCATGGTAGAAAGGGAGGAGGAGAAGCAAAGATGCCACAAGAAAAGCCCTGAACCAAAATGCTTCTGCCATGGCTGAATGCTGATGTCTACTTACAATGGGCAAGGGAAGCTGTGCTTTTGTATTGGGACTTGGCCTAGGCTGAGTGCACACTCTCAGTCCCCACCCAATAGCAATAGAAGAAGTCTGGTGCATTCATTCCTCTCCACAATTGCTTCAAAGTCAACCACACTGTTCCTATACATTGTTTACATCACCAAATTGCACCATTGGTTTGCATTGTTCAGAGGCTCAGTCTCCATCCATTTTCTGGGTTAAGTGCATCTTTTAGGGATATGTATTTATCACCCTTTTTAAAGAAAGTTACATTGTTCATCAGTGGAAAATGGAGACTGCAATTCCATTACTGTTTCTTACCAATAGGCAATAAGCAGTATGCAGTGGAGAACATGCAACTTTCATTGTCATGAAGATTGGGTCGGTACCAGACATCACTTTCAAGGAGAATAGTGGTTTAGATCATGTTTTTCAATGCCAAGGAAATTCAAAGGACGATGAAATCAAATGAGCAGAGTGTTGGAATTTGTCCACTTACATTTACACCAATGGACACCTACAACACACACAAGAGCAATGCATGTGATTCTCTACTCTAGTCACTATCTTTCATCCCTACGTGCAGAGATGAGCGCATGATTTTATATTGTGGGACACGATGACAAAATTAAAGGAAAAAAAAACATAAATATTTAAAAGATAAATTCAAAAACTAGAAACAATTTATATAAAATAACCAAAATAAAAAAGAATAAACTTTTTCAGAGGTAGGACACCCTTCATCCTTGATGGGATGAATCTATAAAATTGTAAGGATAGATTTATAGAGAGAAAAAAATATATTTTTAATAAAAAATAATAACTTTTCAATCATATACCATTTCAAATTTCCGCTCTTAAACCTTTCGAAATCCATTCCTGATTCCCTGTCTACAATATATTATACACGAACAGACAGGGCAAGCCAGAAATTATTTTTTGACATTATATAAATTTAAGAAATTGAAAATATATTATTACCTTATATAATTTTAAAGGGTTTAATTGAAATGTTATCATTATCAACGGTCAAACATAATTTCACCATTTCATCAATGTTTAGAATACCTATAATTTTTAATTACCCGAATTCAAACAAAAGGTTCAATATTTTAATTTTTCAACATTAAATTCTTCTTATTATTAATTACAACTTTAATAACTAACAAATAATAGAGCGAAAAAGATTTTCAAATAAAATCTAGTCGTATAACATTTCATTAAATGAAAGAAGCAAAAAGGCCAAGCCTTAGCCTCTAGTTCATTAAAATAGAAAACAATAGCAACAAGCCACACAGAAATAAGTTGCCTAGCTCATTCCGTTCAAGAACAGGTCATGCACAAAGTGTCTTCCTATACGCACTGATAACCAAAAATACATTTTTCAAAGAACAAAATTCAAAAAAAGTATACCAAAAATGGAATGAACAAGCAATATAAAGTTCTATGAAATATGAATGCATGAGATTCAATGATTCGACTCCCGACGAAACCAACGATTGAAATTAATTCTAATGAATGTGATGCTGAATGTAGTTAATCCACGACCCTAGACCCTACCCGATCGAAACCAAATATATATAAAAGAAGCAGAGATTAAATGCAAACCTGCCACCAACTGATGCATTCACTTCACAAATATGCAGACTTGAGGTTAGAAATTTAGGATTTCTAGGTTGGCAATGGTGGTTTGAAGCACTAGTGGTTTCTTTAAGTGCTACTCCAACCTGGAACCAGATACTCGAATCATCTGTTCCGTCAACCTAGATTTACTGGGAGAAACTCATGATAAGGCAAAAACGATGCTCACTTTGACACAACCGTTAAAAAACCAGACGTGACCGAGCTACCTGACTAGTCAGTCATTCCAGCAAGTCACACTCCATGATCCTCTCCCCTGCTCCACTCCTTCAAAACCAAAAGATGTTCTCTTCATCCGGTTCATTGATTTCTCTCAAACCATTTCCATGATAAAAAGAAAGGAATGTGACCCCATGATGCTGATGCTGATGCAGATGTTAGTGACAACAAGAAGATCGAAACTTCTGTTGTCTGACCATGGTGACAACTTGACACATGCAACCCCAGACCCTCAACTCAACACACCCGAATGCATGGACTTCGAAAAGAAAATAAACATGCTGAATGCCAACATCATCAAACAGAAATGGCACGACCAATGGCCAACTTGGCCCATTCAGCAGATTCTTTAATCATAAGGTCCTCTGAAGACAAGCATTCATTCAAAAAGTCTTTGCTAGAGACAGATTGCTGTATCATAGAACCGGCATGACTTCCCAATGTATCAGCTAGATCTCCAAGGACTCCAATGGCAGTCTTCATGACCACATCATCCCTATATAAGGAACATCAAACCACATGTTAGAAGAGATAGTCATTAGTTAAAATAAAAGCTATGAGGTAACTTTTAATAAAACTCACATGTCTTTCTCCATGTATATGCCATCCAAAAACTGCAGTATGTGAGGTGCATAGGGAATCAACAGCTGGGTTTTGGGAGAGTTTTTAAACCCTTGGAAAATACCAGAATATGCCTCCAGAATTCCATTTCTCAGGGAGTTTGTGTACTCTACCAATTCATCATCACCTGCTATACGGGTAGACAACTCTGCAGCGCTCTGAAGTGCAGACATGGCCCACATTAGGTACTTTTCAAAATACTCTCCAACTGCCAACGCAATGTCACCAAAGCATGAAAATATGGGAGGCTTCACAGAGCGATGCAACTGGTTGCTTGATAAATTCTTGAGAAGTTGAGTCATAATTCCATCACAGTAAGGCACAATTTTTTCCTCCAGTGCCCTGGAAATGTCACCCACAACACCAACGGTCACAGCACAGACCTGGTATTCCTCAAAATTCTGGAGACCCATTTCCAAGTACCTATAAAACTCTGTCATGTATTTTGCAAAATCTGCTCCTGTTGCATAAGCAAGAGCACCAATAGCAAGCATGGCTTCCTCATGTACAGTAGCACTCCTACAAGCAAAAACCCTAAGGAAAAGTCCCATGATCTGATCTGCATACTGCATGAACACATATTTGGTTGGTTCTGATGAACCAAGCTTCTGAATAATAACCTGTAAACACCCACAAAGAAGGCCTTGCAATTCACTCTGCTTTTCTTTTTCATCAGATGAGAGTTTCTGGCCCTCAAGGGTGTTATGAAGTTCCATCATGATGACAGGAACCAATTGCAACACCAATGGAGCTGTCTCATCGGTTGAACATCTCACCACTTCATTCAATGTCTCATAAGCTGCAGTCCTCAGCCGGGATTCAGCAGCATCTTCTCTGTGAGTGACGGTGAGAAGGGACTGGACAATTTCCTGGAAAAGAGGAGTCAAAGGAGATGATGGACCTGTTTCCTCATAACCTTGCGCAAGAAAATAGAGAGCACCACAGGCCTTCTCAGCTACATTTGGTGTGTCCTTCATACTCTGTAGCAGAACTGTGACTATCTGTTGGCAATTTGCCTGACTGATGATGGGAGAATTAACCGCTGAACCATGAAGAAATTCAAAGATACGTCCCAGAGTCCAGGCTGTTGTGTCCTTGACGTGGCTATTGGGGTCCTTTGTCAAAGCACTGAGCATGAAGGTAAGGGCACCATTTACAAGGGGTATTAACTTCTCAGGAGAAGGGCCCTCCAAGATTGAACCGAAGGCATAAGTAGCCCCCTCCCTCTGCCTCCAATCTGGTTTTGAAATATTTTCCTCAATAAACGGCACAACAAGAGGAACTATATCATCTCCCACAGTCCGTGCAACCAAACCAAGACATGTTCCTCCGGCCATTGCAATATTCCAAGCTCCTTCATCCTGATCCTGATCTTCCTCCTGCTTCAACAGTGTTTCCAACAACATGGGAACAAAGGCAGGGAGCGCCTGCTTGATAAAGTAAAAACAAGGAATATCAGAGTCCCCAGTAAAATCACCACCATATTCTTCCAAAATATCTATCTCCTCGTCACATATTGAACTCCAGAACTCAATGGCTTGAAGGGCAACAGGTTCCTCGTCTTCTTTCACAGCCTTTGCTGTGATGTTAAAAATATCCTGGATATACGGACCTAGTTTTTCATAGTAAGTTGATGAAATGGATACCAAGCACTCGAAAGCTGCTTGCCTTATCCTCACTTCTGGGGAAAGAGTTGCCTCACAGACAACTCTCATTATATAATCACGCTCCATGTCATTGCTGAAATTTGCCTGTGCAAATCCTAATGCATTGTAAAGTGATCTTGTAGCAGCAAGCCTCACATCAATGTTTCCTTCAGATGAACTCATGCCTTGAACTACAGCTGTAAGAATTTTATTTACTTGATCTTGATCAATGACATCAGGGGAGACCTCCTCACACAAATAACCAAGAGTCTCCAGAGTAGCTTGCTTAGCATGAGCTGGTAGCTGATGAATATTTGATAAAAGTGAACCTATCAACTCAGGCCACTGTTTATGTGGCAACTCAATGCCTGCAACCTTTGCAATGACTTGAGATGCAGTTGAACGAGCATCAGATACTGGAGATGTTAGAGTCTTCAGTAAGCATGCCTTAATCTGGCTCTTTGCATTGCTATCCAATGATAACCATCTTTGAACAAGCTCAACCTTTCTGTGCTGTTCCTTAGCATCCAATGCATTCTTAAGTATCAAGCCAGCTAATTTACGTGTATCAACAGGTTTCTCCTCATTTGCCAACTCTCCAGAAAGTGACACCAAGAAAACAGGAAGGTTCTGCTCCTGAAACTGTATCAAACTTTCTTCTGCATTCTTCCTCACAGCTCCATCTATTGACTGTGCATTCAAAAGCACCTGTGTAACCTCCATGGCCATAAAATTTCTGAAAATTGAAAACATCAACACATATAATAAATTAGATGTACATAAAGTCAGAGCTAAATATTGATACATATTCCAGCACCTCAATCCTGAAAACAATAAAAGGCTAACACACACACACACACTGACTGTACACAGTTGCCTTAAAATTCGTTGAAACAGAGTAAACGACAATAACAATTATGAAATCAATATGCAGTAAATGAATCAAATGGATCCATTAAAAGACTGTTGGCATCTCTACTTACATACTTAGCAGTTGAAAGGAACACTTAAATATTAAAGATCAATTATGCAGCCAAATCGACATTAAAAAAACTCTAAAACTCTGAAATCTGACAAAGAAAAGAAAAGAAAATTCCTAGATCAAACTCGATTTATATCAAATAAAGTTAACACTTAAAACTAATTAGTATTGCAAATATACGGAACCCTAGGAGATATATATAAGGCAGATCAATGCATCAATATCGAATACACAAAACCACTGTACGAAACCCTAATTACAATTTAAAACAAAGGTTTCGAAGGGGAATTTGACAATAAAATCTTACAATTCAATAAAATTGATGGAGACTTTACCTTTCACCGATCGGAGAAGAGCGGCTGAATAAGACGCTAATAATTGGAGAGTGAAATCGCAAAAAGAAGAAGAAGACGCGGATTTGGAGCTGGACTTAATAATTTATCTATACAAATAATTCTAAATTATTTTTTAAAATTATCTTATTTCAAATGTATTGTGACAAATAAATCGTAGGTTTAACCGTTTAAGTACGTAAGTAGTCACCAAATTATATTAAAAAAATTTATAATTAGTATTTTTAAAAAATAAAATAAAAGTACCATTAAACTTTTATTTTAGTTACAAAATGTTTTTATTATTGATATTTTTATGAATTTTGATGAATTTAAGGATTATTTTATAATAATTAGATAATTTAAAATAATCATTTTATAATATTTGAAAAAAATCAATAACAATATTCTAACTAATTCAAAAGTCTTTGAACCGATGTAAGTTAATGCTCGAGCTTTAACAACCTTTATGTCAATTAAGAATAATTACTTTTTATAATTTTAATTAACATAATAATAAATTTAATCCCTTCATTTATATATTACGCTAATTTGATCATAATTCTAATTTTTTTTATAAAATTTTAAAATGGTACTAAATTGACATGATTTGTACCCATTGAGTGCTAAATTTATTATTATACCGATCAAAATTGTTCAACATTTATGAAAAACATTATCATTGTGATTAATTGCCGTTGATTGTTCACTTTCAAAACTAAGTAAATTGATTCAGGGACTAACTTTTCCAATTTCAAATTTTAGAAGGACTAAAGAGGTATATTTACGAAGAGTTTGATTATTTTTTAAAAATTAAATTGGTTGTTAATTCATTAGTGCAATATGATTATTAGGACAAATATTGGTAAGTATTCTAAGAAAGCCGATATCATTTTTAATATTGTTAATTTTTGTGATATGATGCGTTGTATTTCGTCACTTCATTAAATATTTAAATATAAATAAATATTAATGGTTAAAATTGTTTATTTTTTATCTTATAAGTTTTAAATTCAAGATCTAGTAAAAATATCTCTTTCTCCTTTAATTATAAATGGGTTTTTAATTATTTAATTAATTTTTACAAAAAAATTAAACTCATTTAACTCACGTTTTTTACATGAAGGCTTTTTATTTGTTTTTATTTCACTTTTTTTAACCATATTTAAGCCAAAATATTTTTTTAAAGATAATTTAAACTTTAAAATAAGAGCAATACCGAATTGTAAAGGTGTGACAGAGGGGAAAAAACGAAACCAAATTTATTACTATATTAAACGAATTTTACAAACAAAACTTTAACTCGTAATATAAAATATTACAAAATATTGGCTATAATCTTTATCATGAATTCATTTATTTTGTAATACAAATAAGTATATTTAGTCTATTGATCAAATTATAAATTTTTATTTTTTTTATATTTTTTAGATCATAAGTTTTAGACTCGATAAGAATATCGTCTTTCTTTCCTTAATTTTTTTCTAGCTTTTGTCAACAAAGACCGATCTATGTGAAATTTGTGATGAGTTTTTGTCCCACATTTCTTGCACGAGATTTTTTTTATAATTTTTAAAAATTAAATTGATTATAAATTTACTTTTAACACTTTTAATATTTATATTTTTTAATTTTTAATTTTGATTTCGTCCCTCGACCTGATTATCTAGGTAGAGTGAACAACTGTTAAAGTGACGAGGGCAATCACCAACAGGTTCCCCCACATTTGCATATAACTATGAGAAAATAAAAATAAAATAAAGTTTACTCATTACACCCACCATACATTCCAATCACCTGGCTATGAACAGCCTATAATTTATGTGTGCTTTGCTTGTTCATCTGCATATCAGTGAATCAAATGGCAACAATATGATAAACTCAGCACAATGTCACTTGAGCAACATTTAGATTTCGAGTCTCTGGAATCATGAACGAATGCAGAATTTTACGCCAATAGTCGAACCGTTAGAGAGATATTATTATGTCTGTCACTTCAAACACCCCTAGGTTCATCCCTGTCTGTGACGGATAAAATTGAGTCAGACCAGAAAAAAAAAGACAATACACTAAGATCATGAGAGCTTTACCTGATCATATAGGAACTTGGTGCAGGCAGCTGCAGTTCTGGTAGAGGAAGTTCCACTTTTAACATTGCTTGCTCAAATGAGCATCTCAGAAATCAGAAACACAAGCATCATACCAGCCAACACACATGATAAACATGGAGATTACATAAACCCCATGCTTTTTTTGAGTTTTGAACTGATAAAACATGCAAATGCCACTGTGATTGGAATACTCATTTGAGCAAGAAACATTACAAAGAGGAATGGATTGCTTTTTCTCTGATGAAACCTACTTCCATTGTTATATATATAGACAAGGTTCAGTTGAAGGAGAACAGAAGCTTTAAGCCTGCTGAATTACCAAAAACCCTCTGCTGCCACTTGGAATCCAGTTTTTCAGAGGACAGATTGGGAAATTGAAGGTGGAGAAATATGGTTGGAGCTTTGACAGTCAGTTTAAAGGGTCCAAAATAGAGAAGGAACCATGTGGTTGCAGAAAGAATGGCAGCTCAGGATTATTATTACATCCCCAACAACCAAACTCCCACCATTCAAGTGGGAGAAAAACTAGTGTTTGGCTGAGAATGTCAACATCCACTGAACATTGCTGAAAGATTAAGAAAGTTGCCATGTCTTTTTCTTCTTGTTTGTGTCGGTGTAATCGGGATGAATCGAGAAAAGACACAATTGTCACGTCTAAAAAGAGGCAAGGAGTATTAATCCCACATTAGAAAGAAAAAAGGAGGTCTTGCGATATATAAACGGTGGCGCTGCACATCTTATTAGATATGTCTTTTAAGAAGAGGGTAATATCCCCGTGATACAATCGTATTCTTAAAAATTTTAATTTTTTATAAAATTTACATATTTTTATCAATATTTAAACATATATTCTTTAAAATTTTATAATTTTAACGCAAATAATAATAATAATAATAATAATAATGAAATACGGTGTAGTTTAAAAAGTGATGCACTGAGCTATATGTGCCAAGTTCTTCACTTTGACCGGTGAGGAGTAATTATGGAGTTTTTATGTGAACGTGAGTTCATCATATTTACCGGAACTCCTAAGCATTTTCACCTAATTTTTCAAAGTTAGTTAGAGATTGATTTCGAAAAGTTTACGTACTTGTTTAGAGTTTAGTTTGATAATTGGGTAAACTAAGGATTTAATCATTCAAATTTTATTGCATTTTTGGTTTGGTCATCAAATTTTAAAATAATTTGATTTTATTAGAATTTCGTTTTTATCGCCCAACTGATAGTTGTTTAGTAGCAAAATGTTGTGTTTTGGGGAACTTTATGCGCCGAATTTTTCAAGGTTAGTTAGATATTTCGAAAAGTGCAATATTTCTTCTAAAGTTTAGTTTGATAATTGGGTAAAATTCATATTTAGCCATTAAACTTTTAAATGTTTTTACTTTGGTCATCTAACTTAATTTTTTATTCTACCATCTGACTTTCAAGTTTTATTTTTTATCACTCAACTATTAGTTGTGCGGGAGAAATAGCAAAATGTTGTGTTTTCGACTAACATCAAAATAACTTAAAATGATATAATAAATCTATATAAGTCTGCACACCAACAAAATAATATTATATAAATAAATGTGTTGAATTATAAAATGACACATCAATAAAAAAAATAATTTTATAAATTAATTTTTTGATGATGTGTCATTCTGTCAAGTTATTTAGTGTTAGTTGATTGACAATTTTTATCCATGAACAATGATGTATCCACCTATCGGGTTGGGTTGAATTTATGTTTACATTCTAAAATATCTTAATTCGTACTCACTTTCAAAAATACTTATGGATCAATCAATATTCATTAAGAGTTTATTTTAATTCAAAATAAAAATAATAGAAGATTAATACTTTAAAAAAATCAAAATAACTATTCGATCAATCATTAAATGTATTTTTTTGCATGGTATCTTTTATTTATGAAATTAATATAATATTTTGCTTGCATTCATAAAACTAAAGGGATGAAATTCATAACTCGTTTATTTTAAAAAGCCTGACCTATTCAGGCACAAACGGAGTTGAGTTTGTAGTTCAATTGGAGACAAAGTCCGTCACGTTTTACCTTGTGACTCATTCACTGATCGCTTCATCTTCAAGCTTAGGGCTTTGAATTTCAGAACACTCCACATCTCGATTTGGGATTATCAAGAGAATTTGGAAGAAAAATCCAGGCAAATCAAAACATCCTCTCTTCAACCTCAAATCAATTAGATAATTCTTCTAAAAAACAGGGGAAATGCAGAATAGTGAAGGCAGTTGTTTGTCTTACATGGCGGCGTGGTTGGGAAGCAGTGTCGCCCAAGCTTTCTTCGCGTCTCTGGAGCGTTGTTCTTGCATCAACCTTTCTACATCCGACGATGCCGATGATTCCGAAGCCCACGATCTCCCTCTCATGTTCACCAACTCCGCCTCCATCTCGTCATCTGTTACTTCTATGGCCAACAGCAGCAGCAGCACTCCGCCCAACGGCGTCGTTCATCTCCCCGTCTGAATCCTGCAGTGCTATCCACAATCTTCCTTGGTATTGTTTCTAGAGTTTCGATGTTTTCTTAGTTGTTTAAATCTTCCTTCGTATTCCTTTCTTTTTCCCGATCAATAATTCATGAATACTTTGATTTCTGTTTGTTTATCTTCATGAACAAGAACTCGAGAATTGTATGAACGTTTCTGTATTTTTATTTGTTTATATTTGTAAATGAAATTGATCAACGAAATTAAGTAAGAAATGAAATTCAGTATATATCGAAAAATTAGTATGGAAATTCTTATAATTAGTAAGAAATTCAGTATAATCTCGGTTAAAGAAATTCCTGGTTTTTCTAAAGACGATCAAAACATGAAAGAGAACCCATATTTCTGAAGGAAACTTTCGAAATATATTCGCATGTCATTATATAACAATTAGCATCGCAAATCGCCATACAAAAACTATGTAAGATATAAAGAGAACGTAAAAGAAACGAGACGAGTATGCATGAGGCAGGGGACTACAATATATCCCATCTTTTTTTACAACGGAACATTAGCGTCGAACACGTGATGTCATCCTGTGGTACCTGTAACATAAACTGAACTTTCATCTTCATCGGAGCTGTCCTCGCCTTGCCATTTTCATCTCCGACCTGAAACGAGGATAAGAAGAGCTATCGAGCAATGTAAACAATGTAAGCCTCGTCTTCAATGACGAAGTTCAGCAAATAGAACTTACCCATATGGAAGCCCATCCAAGACGACCCTGTGAATCATAGCCAGATCTGAACTTGAAGTTTTTCCCATAGTTGTGCTTGTAGACGGCACTCCAATTGTTTGAATCAAGCTTGTACCAGTAGCTGCAGATAAATATGAAATCTGATCATACATGAAAAAGAGCTCACCAAGTCTCCTGCAAAAGGAAAGAAATGGCATTGTTCTAAGTTCTAACCTCAGTTTGTCACGTGGAGTAAGACGTCGCTTGAATGCGAATGATACAGCATTCGATGGTATTGAGATGCTAGGAATAAAAGACATTAAACGATCCTGCAATTTTAAAACCATCAAAATCATTTAGTAAAAGGAAGCACCCGAAAAGCTGGAACATGTGCACACATTGTTTCCAACCCAGCATTTTCATATGAAGTTGCTCAGTCACAAGTCAAATTTGAAGACTAGCCATCATTGTGCTTTAGTCCATGGAAGCCATAGTAGCCTATCAATCAAGTAAATAAACAGGAGCAGAAGGAAAACTTTATAACAATGAGGAATAACCACCTTATATATGTATCTTAATTTCAGTTGTCCATTCATGTAATGTGCAGAACAGAGCCCATTCAAAACTTGACCTCTAAGAATTCCCCTCATTGACATTGTTCTTGACATGTCCTCATGTTCTTTCTCCTCTAACGTGACTTCACCCACAGGGAATCTAACTGTTGCTTGAGGCTGCAGTGAGAGGAAATTAACAAAGGTAACTAGTGGGAAAGAAAAGGAAGGCTATAACCATGTTTCAATATATTAACATGGAATAGAAGCACAACGGAGGGTTGCGTAAGCAGGAAAACGCTACAGCAATACCGTTCTTTAGTGCTGAAGTGATGCAAAAGGGGGCATAGTAATGGGTTGCCATTAGTGCTGTTATGGCATGCACCTACCACTGCATCTAAGTGCCAAACAACAAAAGAGTATAACCTTTCAAGCGGAGCACATTTAATCAGACATGCGTCTGGTGCACCTAGGCACTCACTTTTTTGTATGACAATAGGCGCCAAACAAAAAAAGGGACTGAAGCTCTCTTTAATTCTTCTTTTGTTGGTTAACATCCAATAGAACTATATTGGATAAGTGCTTCCATACAATCATCTATCAAGCATCATCTAGGAACATTAAGATTTGTCCAAAACTTAAGGATAAATGATTGGTTTTCACAGGAAGATACTCTAGGACAAATAGTACTCACCAAAACAACAGATGGAACAGGAGATGATAATTGGATGCCATAGCCAGGATTGGGAAGGTCTGCATACATTGATACCTCACCTTGTTGCGCCTGAGAAAAAATATGAAATACTAAAGGGACGGACATGTGGCTTGAAGTAAGTATTCAAAGAAGAAGGGTGATAGCATTGACTCCTCAAGCAATAGCAAATTTCCGATTAAAATATAAGTTTTTAAGATTAAAATCCAAATGCAAAAGGATGTTCAAAATGTTCTTCAAGACTCCATATGAGCGTCAAGTTCTATAAAACCTCATCATCAATTTCATGAAAACTTGCACCTCAAATGCTCAAAAACAATCGGTAAAAGCATAAAAGTATTCTCAAATTCTCTTTTGTAGCATAAGAAGAAAAAAACCCATTTCTTCTGGAACCTGCTTCCTAGTAACTGTCACCAGCAAAACAATCTCTCAAATCCTTCATGCATGGCAACAGTAGCCCCAAACTGCACAACCGCTAAGCAGAAAATATGTTTTTTTAGAGGAGAAACAGGCAAACCTTGACATCATGGGAAACACTGAAATGCAACGTAGAACCAACATCGAAAGAGGTCCGGAGAAGGGCATTCTGTTCTTCAGGATCATAGTGAATGGACAAATACTTCGACGTTATCATCAGCTGCGGCTCCAAAATCTCACGTTTGTTGTTGTTGATGAATGAGAGCTTGAGCCTGGCAAGGTTATCGAACAGCTTACACGAGATCCTCTGAAAGAACACGCGACTATCACTGTCGAACTCCGACGTCACTCTGAGGGAAGATTTTTCTGACAGCAAAGACAACAACTTGTCGGAGTAGATGCGCGTTAGAGTAGGAGGTGGTGGCGGCATTTGTGGCGTTGAGGGAGGAGGCGCCGAAGGTGATAGCGCTGAGAACGGTCCGAGTAGGTAATTGGGTGTATGATGAACTGATTCCAACATCGCTGTTCTCGCCTCTCGGGTCCAGTAGGTCTAGTATGGTCTTGAAAATGGCTTAAAAAGCTCAGGTCTCTTTCTTCTTCAAGCTACGATGCTTTTGCATGTTGAGATCTCTTTTAGCTTTGGAATGTCGCCATTGTTATTAGCCGGAAATTCTGGTTTGATTTAAACAGAACTCCACTCCTCCATGTTCTTAACTCCGAAATACATGAAATTTTACATTACCTGTCTGTAATAGCAAGGGTCTAATATACAAAGTCAACCTAACATTTCTGAGTTTTTTCCTGATGAATTTATTTAATATCTATACTTCCCCCCCCCCCCCCCCCCCCTAATATTTATGTTAATTAAATTTATGATGCACCGACAAGAGTCTAATTACATATTATTTAATATTTATACTTTTTTCTAATATTTATGTTAATTTCATTGGTAGTGTATATAACAATCCATAACTTAAATAAATACTATTGGCGTTGTTCTTCATCAACAGGATTTATCTGCAAGCAAAGCTTCCTTTGTTAACAGATTCCACCATAGCGAATGTTCACCTCTGCCAAAAAAACCTGTATACCAGCAACTCAGTAAACTCCATTGCTGAACCACTGAAAACTCCCAAATCCCAGTGTGAGTTCCAAGCTTTTGGGTTGCAAAATTTTGATCCACTAGTAAAGTTCGCATTTCTCTACAGTGGGTTCTTAAACATGTTGATTATTCCAGTTTTTGTTTGAAATGATTTGTGGGTTTTTCCCAGTTGAGATGCAGCAAACTAAAGGAACTACAAAGCCACAGAACAAGGTTTCTCAACAGCCCTGTTATTCATTTACAGAATTTGCTTATTGTTTAAGGAAAAAATGGTTCAATCGAGGGGAGGATAAACTCGTGGTGTAGGGTTTAAAGGGTAAAGGATGAGATACGAAGGAGGGAATTCAGCTGAAGATTTGAGGGTTGAATTTGAATGAAGGCTGAAGTGTAATAGAAGCAGAAAAGATAAGAATCCCACATCGTTGAGAGATAGTCAAGTGCGGCCCAAATCACTTTATAAATTAAAGCGTAAATCTTCGTTGCAACTTACGGAGCCGTGCGGTGAGCACAAAGCGAACTATTCTTTCGCCTTTTACTAAAGAATACCGTGTGCTCGCCGCTCAAAGCGGCATACGCCTATTTTTGGAGGGCCATTCTCTCGGGAATCGGCCCAACAATTCTTAGTTTAAATTTTTTGTTGCGCTTAATTGATACGCTTATTAATTATATTTAATTAAAAAATACTGATATTTCTTTTAACCAAAATAACTAATAAAAAATTATACCACATTCAGGGATCGTTTATATGAACTCACCCAAACTTTTATATAATTGTTTTTAAAATAATATTATTGACATTAAGATTCTAACCAAGTACATGAATCATATCATCACTATTATTGAAAAAGCTATTTTGTTTTGTGACTTTAGGGCCAGTTTAGCTTTTGGAAAATTTGAAATATATGTGTTTTAAAAAGTGATTTTGAGAAAATAAATGATTATTTTAAATATATTATAAATTTAAAAATATATATTTAAATGATAATTAAATTATTTTATATTATAATATTAACTTAAATTATAATAAAATATAAGAATATTAATAAATTAATACATAAATTATTTTTAAAAAGTGTTTAAAAGTGTTTTTGAGAAAATATATAATTTTTATATGAATATATATAATTTTTAAATTAAAAAAATAATTTATATTAAATATAATTATATATTTGTAAAAAATTAAATTATAGTAAAAGGTTAAAATTGTAATCTAATTTTAAAAGCATTTTTTTGACCGCAAAAACTATAAATTTTAGTTTTTGGGTTGAAAATCACTTTTCAAACGCAGTTTTTTTCAAAAGTTAATTGTTTAGCATTGTTTCTGCGTTTCAAACCAACTTTTGGCCAAAAAGCTGGTTTGAAAAACAATCCTAAATAAGCCCGTCCGTTCAGAAATGCTTTTCCAATAACTTTTAGAACGTCAAACAAAAAAACAGTGCTGAACAATACGAGTAAAAATGCATTATCACCGATTTTTAACTTGATTTGCTGTCTAAACAGGCATTTGGCCACAGTTGAAATTTTCAGCTTATCTAAAAACGAACACTGCGACTGCTTTTCACCTAATTTTACGTTACAAAATATGTGCTAAACGGAGGCTTCATTCAGCTACCCGTTTGGAACGAGCGTTTTGAGGTTGACAGCTGAAGCGCTGCTGAACGGGTCTCTCAAAGTTACGTTGCCACCGTAATTTGGAGGATTTTGTGCTGCAAATGGGCGTTTTGTCACTGTATTTTTTTTAGCTTTTGCTGAGAAAACGGGCGTTGCGAAAAAATCTCGTTCCAAACGTGAGGGTGTATTTTTGGTTGGGGTGAGAAACCAAAATAAAATTTTATAAAAACTAAAAAAATAAACTTTTTTAAACTTATAATTTAAAAAATTTTGGTTTGAGAACAAGAAAAAAAAATTACACTCAAAAGCTATCTACTCATTTTAGTGTTTTTGATTGCTTTTAGTAAAAGCACTTAAAAAAATGCTTATCAGTTGTCAAAAGCAATCAAAAACACACCTGTATGAACTGAAATAGTTAAGAAATTTTAATAATAATTAAATTAATTTCAAGTTCAAATCGATCATTATTTTAATTAACTTAAACATATATATTATATATAAAAAGAAATATAAACTTTTTCATATATAATTATAAATAAAAATCATGAATATTATAACATTATAAATATAATTAAATTTAAATAAAAACTATAATAATTTTATTTAACTAAAAAAATAAAATAAAATTTAAACTATAAAATAAGAATTAAAAATTCTACCAACTTAATTATATGAGTTTACACTATGAAGATATATTACGAGTTACTTGATCAGATTTTTGTTACCCGTAAGACTAAACCATTGTTTTTAGTTAAATTTATCCTTATTAAATAATTAACGATTGACCATTAAACGGATTTATCCATTATTTTTAGTATTCAAAATAACTATATTTTATAATTTCTGAAAATAAATGTTACAACCTTTTCTGAAGTTTTTCGTTTTTTATAACCATCTTAAAGTAATTTTTCGTTTTTTATGTCTTATTTTAATAATTTGGTCTGTAACAAAACAAAAATATATAATACGTGATTTATATTAATTGAGATTATAATTAATGTTATAATGTAAGATATCGAGCCCATTTAGCTTAAAACACCCTTAATGAGAGAAATCTTCTAAAGCCCATTTTTGAGCAGTAATTAAACTACCGGCTAAGATGGGCTATCCAATTCAAAGCCTTTTTGTTCTCCAGTCGTTTGCTCTGCGATTCATCGTCGTCTTCATTTGTGTATGTAATAGAGGAAAGGGAAATTCAATTGAGATCTTGAGGAACAGAAAGAGAAGGTAGCAGCCGGCCATGGAGGAATCCGTTAGAGAAGTGATTTACGAAGAACGTCATCACGCCTCCCGGCCATTTACTTCCAATTATCCTCCTCTTCCTCTCCAACAGGTTTTCCTCCTTTTCGTTTCAATTTTTAATTTTCTTCGTAACAAATCAGCTCAGTTTTACAATTTCTTTTTTTTTTGTTATCTAAATTCAGTCAAGTGAAGCTGATAAGGGAGGTTTCTTGTCATTTCTTTCCGCTAGAGGTATACTAGATTTAAACGCATTTTCTTTTTCGGTCTAATTCAATTGATGATACTGATATGTTTACCAACTATTTTCTTTTTGTATAATATAATTAAATCTTTGGCGGGACTGTTGTTGAATGAAGGTGTAAGTCAGCTTAAAGAGAAATGGGTTAGCTCCAAGAATCCAAAGAAGATAAAGAAACAAGTGGCCTTGATTGTATCTCCTAGAGGGGAGCGTGTCGCTGTGGCTGCTGGAAATCAAGTCACTGTATTGCGCAAGGAGGAGGATTACCTGGAGCCTTTTGGCATTTTTACTAGTAAGATTTATGTCATATAATTTATGTTAATTTATTATTCCGATGAACATATATTTGAATTCTTTTTATTGATAGAAAGATAGAACTTTGGGGGGCAATTTAGATTCATAAAACCCTAGAGTCTTGATGGCTACAAGAACATAGTTCTTGCAGTCTTGCTATAGGATTTACCCATCTTGGTTTATAACCGACTTGATTCCATGCTTCAGGTAGCAGCCTTATTTCATGTACGTGTGGAGCTTGGTCAGAATCTCATGATATTCTTGGATTTGTTGATGATGCTGATGTAATATATTTTATTAAGGCCAATGGTGAAGAAATAACAAGGATTACCACGAAGCATCTAAAAGTATCTTCACAAGTAATAGGTCTGATTGCACCGGATGATTCTGATGTAAAGAAATCTTTCTTGTAAGCTTTTGCTTCCCTCGTGCCAGTTTTCTTTCCAGTTTGAATTCATATAACAACCTTTGCTTGATGATCTGGTTGCCTGTATTTCTAAATTTTATTTAAGATAGGTGAAGAATTAGAGCATGAATGAAATTAACGGGCTTGTTTTCAGGTGTAGCTTTACTGCTTTGACATCTGATGGAGTTTTTCATCATATTGAGATCAGTCATGACCCAAGTGCCTCTATTTCCTCTACAATCAACAGTGGCTTAGCTTTAAAAAAGCAATTCCCTAAGAATGTTTTCTGCTTTGACTATTATCCAGAACCTTCTTTTCTTGTTATTGTTGGTGATGCTGGTGGCAGCTCAATTACTGCTGATAGGAAACCTGGTATGGTTGTATTGTATATTTTATTCTCCTTAAATGAAAACTCAGATTTTAATCTGAACAATTTTTATGCAGTTATATTGCATGTTTCAAAGCTTTTAAGTTTTGTTGTAAGTACTAGACTGAATCAAAGAAGCATCGGTATCCATATGATAGAGAATTGGGATGAGCAGATGAACTTTTACCATTGTCACCTTTTAGTTTCAGGCTTGATTTTTTGAATCTTTTTTTTTGTAGGTTCCTGTTATCTTTCTCTTTGGCGTAAAGGTCAGGATTTGGCTTTGGAGCCAGTAGCCTCTACTCAGTTTGAGGGGTTTTACAGTGAACAAAATGATTATGCAGCTCATCTTGCCTACCCAAAGGTGTTAATCTCACCCCAAGGGAGCTATATTGCCGCTTTAGATATGAATCGATGTTTGCATATCTTTAAGCTGGATAAAGAAAGCGGTTTGGTTGCAAATTTTGCTTTTGAAGTGAGAAATAATTCTCAAGTAACTGATAAACTGTTAAATGAATGCTCAGAAAATTTAGCTGACATTGTTGATTTTACTTGGTGGTCTGACCACATTCTCACTCTTGGTAAACGAAATGGCTTTGTTACTATGGTAGACATTCTTAGTGGTCTGAAAGTGACAGAGAATGAACCTGTATATTCTCAGCCTGTTTTAGAAAGGGTGCAACAGTTTGGAGGGTATCTTTTCATTTTAGAGAGTTTATCATCTGAAGTTGGGTTTGATTTATGTAATAGTAATAGAATAACAAATAACTTACACCAACAAGAGGAAACTTATGAAGATGGATCTAAGCGATCTGACATTTCTAAGTTGCGTTGGAGTTTGATATCACTCTCACAGAGATCTGTCCCTGAAATGTATAAGATACTGATTGATAATTCCAAGCATCAAGCTGCCTTGGACTTTGCTGATCGTCATGGATTGGACAGGGATGAAGTTCTAAAGTCACAGTGGTTGTGTTCTGGACAAGGAACAAATGACATAAATGCATTTCTGTCAAACATTAAAGATAAAGCTTTTGTGCTTTCTGAGTGCGTAAATAAAATTGGAGCCTCAGAAGAAGTAGCAAAAGCTTTACTTGCATATGGCCTGCAGATATCTAACAGATACAAATTTTCTGAATCAAGCAACCAGGAATCTGATGAGATTTGGGATTTTCGTATGTCTAGACTTCAGCTGTTGCAATTCCGTGACAGGTTGGAAACGTTTCTTGGGATAAACATGGGCAGGTATGTGCTTTCCAGCTTTTAATAGTTACATCTGCTACTTCTAGTTTTAGCTGTATGGAAGTGTTCCAGTTTCTGTTTTTTCTACCCATTGACCATTTAATGACATGGGGTTTGTAGGTTTTCCATGCAGGAATACGGCAAATTCCGTGTTATGCCAATGAATGAAGCAGCCATTACACTTGCTGAAAATGGAAAAATCGGGGCTTTAAACCTCCTGTTCAAGCGTCATCCATATTCACTGGTTCCTTTCATGTTTGATATTTTGGCTGCTATTCCTGAAACAATTCCTGTGCAAACATATGTGCAACTGCTTCCTGGGAAGTCGCCTCCTGCAAATATTGCTGTGAGGGAAGAAGATTGGGTTGAATGTGACAATATGGTAAGTTTTATTAATAAATTACCTGAGAACCATGACATGAGCAGTCAAATCAGAACTGAACCTGTTGTCAAGAGGTTGGTAGGATCATTTTGGCCTTCGACAGACGAACTTGCAGTTTGGTATAAGCATAGAGCTAGAGATATTGATTCCTACAGTGGGTTGCTAGACAACTGCCTCTGCATGATTGACTTTGCTTGCCAGAAGGGTATCTATGAGCTAAAGCAGTTTCATGAGGATATCTCGTACCTGCACCAGATGATTTATGCTTATAATGATGGTGAAATGAGTACCAATATGAGTCTTGTTGCATGGGAACAATTATCTGACTACGAAAAATTTAGAACAATGCTTCATGGGTGCAAAGAGGAAAATGTGGTGGAATCATTACGGAACAAGGCAATTCCATTTATGCACAAAAGGACCCACAGTGTTACCTTGGCTAACCAAGAGCAGATTGCAGATTGCCATTCTGTAGTGGAGCATACTGGGGATCAGTCATTTCTGGTTAGATGGCTGAAAGAGATTTCTTTGGCCAATAAATTAGACCTATGCTTGATGGTCATTGAGGAAGGGTGCAGGGAGCTCCAAAGCAGTGGTTTCTTCAAGAATGAGGTTGAAGTTGTAGATTGTGCTCTGGAATGTGTATACTTATTTACAGTTACAGATAGGTGGTGCACTATGTCTGCAATGTTATCAAAACTTCCATGTAAGCAAGGTATTTTTTTTTTACCCCAAATGATCCCAACTTGCTCTAAATATTATACATTTTACTTATTTCCCATCTGTTTTTGCATTTTTTTCATCACTTATTAGCTTCATGTATTGCACAAAGTTTGAAGGGACTTTAAATGGATTATCTGATTTTTCTTGGTAATGCCCTTGTATTGTGCAAACTAGTTAGGTCATCCATGCTGGATGAATTAAGATTTAGTAGAACCCATCTGCTCTGATTCTCTCCTGTCGTCCTTTTCATCCTGTAAGGGTTTGAGATATTTTCGTTTCTCTACCTGTGTCCTCCCACTTCTTTGATTCCATATCCCTTTATAATTTTAGGCCTATGTTATATCACCCTGATCTCTTATTCTCCATCTATAATTAATTTTCAGATTCTGAAATATGTATTGGCACTCTTGAGCAAAGATGTAAAGTGGCAGAAGGCCATATTGAAGCAGGGAGGCTTTTGGCTTTTTACCAGGTTTATCTTCACTCTTCTATACTTTTAGCATGATTTGTTTTAAATTGTTTCCTTTTAAGCATCAGTATGAGTTGTTTATCCTGCTGAGCCCAATGCTATTGGTAGACTAAGTCTATGTTGACAATACTTTTCTACAGGTCCCAAAACCAATGATTTTTTTCTTAGAAGCCCATTCAGATGAAAAAGGTGTAAAACAGATTATTCGCCTCATACTTTCGAAATTTATTCGCAGACAGCCTAGCCAATCTGATAATGAGTGGGCAAACATGTGGCGTGATATGCTGTGCTTGCGGGAGAAGGCTTTTCCTTTTCTTGACCTTGAATATCTGTTAGCAGAGTTCTGCAGAGGACTGTTAAAAGCAGGGAAGTTTTCGCTAGCAAGAAATTACTTAAGGGGTACAAGTTCAGCTTCCTTAGCAACAGAAAAAGCAGAAAAGCTTGTTATTCAAGCTGCAAGGGAATATTTCTTTTCAGCTTCAAGTCTGTCTTGCTCAGAAGTAAGTTTGGAGTCAGTCCATAGTCTTTCATGGTTTAGGATATACAGGATAGCATCATAAGTTCAAAATTTTGGTAGCGTCCTTCTAAAATATTTGATCACATGCATGATTCAATTGGATTTAGCTATTTTAGTCGCAAGCTGATGACAGCATAAATTCACATTTGTGGTTCAATGACGTCAAAAGGAATGAAAATACCTTTTCTTCTTCTTTTTTTCGTTCAAAAAACAAAATATTGATTGTGTTGCTGTAACTTGTTGCAGATCTGGAAGGCTAAGGAATGTCTGAATTTATTTCCAAGTAGTAGAAATGTTAAAGCAGAGGCCGATATTATTGATGCACTTACTGTTAAACTCCCTTACCTTGGAGTGACTCTTCTACCAGTACAATTTAGGCAAATAAAAGATCCTATGGAAATTATTAAAATGGCAGTCTCAAGTCAAGCTGGAGCATATTTACATGTTGATGAACTAATTGAGGTCGCCAAACTTCTTGGATTGAACTCCTGGGATGAAATATCAGCCGTGGAGGAAATTATTGCTAGAGAAGCTGCAGTTGCTGGTGATCTGCAGTTGGCCTTTGATCTCTGCCTTGTTCTGGCCAAAAAGGGTCATGGTCTTGTTTGGGATTTATGTGCTGCACTAGCAAGGGGTCCTCTTGAGAATATGGACATAAGTTCTCGAAAGCAGCTATTGGGTTTTGCTTTGAGCCATTGCGATGAGGAGTCAATTAGTGAGTTGCTCCATGCATGGAAAGATTTAGACATGCAAGGGCAATGTGAGACTTTGATGACATTATCGGGGACAAATTATCCAAATTTCTCTGTTCAAGGTTCCTCAGTCATCTCACTTCCAGGCTACAGTATTCATGATATTGTTGACCTGAAAAATTCTTCTGAATTGGTTGATGGGTTTAATAGTACTGATCAAGAACTTCATATCAGTAGTATTAAAAATACACTTTCTCTTGTTGCTAAAAATTTGCCTATTGAAAATGGGACAAATTGGGACATGCTTTTGCAAGAAAATGGGAAGATTTTATCTTTTGCTGCCATACAACTTCCTTGGTTGCTTGAATTAACTAGAAAAGAAGAACACAGTAAGAAATTTACATCTGGTTTGATTCCTAGGAAGCAATATGTAAGTGTAAGAACACAAGCTGTAATAACTATTTTGTCCTGGTTGGCAAGGAACGGTTTTGCTCCCAAAGATGATTTGATTACTTCTCTGGCAAAATCAATTATAGAACCACCAGTTACTGAAGAAGAAGATGTCATTGGCTGTTCCTTCCTATTAAATCTTGTGGATGCTTTTAGTGGGGTACAAGTGATTGAAGAGCAGCTGAGAACAAGGGAAAACTACCTCGAAACCTGTAGTATTATGAATGTTGGAATGACGTATAGCATATTACATAATAATGGAGTTGATTGTGAAGGTCCTACTCAGAGGAGGGAGCTGCTCCTTGGAAAGTTTAGATCAAAGAACAAGCCACTTAATGCCGGTAATAGACTTAATTCCTCCCGTTAACTGCTTAAAGCAAGCCCTCATAATTTTGCTCACACTATCTTACATGTGATGATGTTATTCTTTTTTCTCTTATGCTTGTTTTCAGATGATATAAATAGGATAGATGAAGTGCAGTCCTCATTTTGGAGGGAATGGAAACTGAAATTAGAAGAGAAAAAGCATGTAGCAGAACATTCTAGATTCTTGGAGCAAATAATTCCTGGGGTTGAAACTGCACGTTTTTTGTCTGGTGATGCCAGTTACATTGAAAGTGTTATTTTTTCTCTAATTGAATCTCTAAAGTTGGAGAAGAAGCACATTTTGAAGGATATTATGAAATTGGCCGATACCTACAGTTTGAACAGAAAAGAGGTATGTGACCATGTATGTATATTTTTATTAACTCACAATGGTGGATCATTGTGGCATGCCCTTTTAAGCCATTAAATGACTTTTTTTTGCAGGTAATCCTTAGGTACTTGACTTCAATTCTTATTTCTGAGATTTGGACCAATGATGATATCATGGCTGAGATCTCACAAATAAAAGGAGAAATACTTGATTATGCTGCTGAAATTATCAAAACCATATCATTGATCGTATACCCTGCAGTTGATGGTTGCAATAAGCATCGCCTTGCTTACATCTATAGCCTCCTCTCTGACTGCTATAAGAAATTAGAGGAAAGCAAAGAACCTTTACCAATGATACTCTCAGATCAATCAAATGCATTTTCTCTGGGATTAGTTCATTATTACAAGGTTATTGAGCAAGAATGTAAAAGAATTTATTTTGTGAAAGGCCTAAACTTCAAAAACATTGCTGGATTAGGTGGTTTGAATCTGCAGTGTTTCAGTAATGAAGTCTATGCTCATACAGATGAATTTAGCTTGGAAGCTTTGTCTGAAATGGTAAAGACTCTGGTAAACATCTATAAGGATCCAGTGCCTGAAGGTCTCATATCATGGCAGGATGTCCGCAAACATTATGTACTGCGTTCATTGACAAATTTGAAGGATAGAATTAGAAGAGAGTTTAGCTCTAAGAACCCTGAAAATTTTCTGAACGTAAGCAGTGAACTTGAGCAGATATATGAGTTGTGTAGGAAACATATTAAACTGTTGGAACCTTCGGAGGCATCGGACATTATGAAACAATATCTCATTGTAATTATACCTCCAGATGGTGCTTATGGGAATATACCTGATAACTCAACATGGCAGGACTGCCTGATCTTCATTTTGAATTTCTGGCTCAGATTGACTGAAGAAATGCAAGAATTTGCTTCCACCGAGATTTCTGTTGAAAAAACCAGCTTTCACCCAGATTGCTTAATGAGTTGTTTAAAGGTTTTCATGAGGTTGGTAATGGAGGACTCTGTTTCTCCTAGTCAGGGCTGGAGCACTATTGTTGATTATGTCAACCATGGTTTAATGGAGGACCCTTCTCTTGACATTTTCACTTTCTGCAGAGCGATGATATTTTCTGGTTGTGGTTTTGCATCTATTTCCGAAGTATTTGTGGAAGCACTACAATATCATGTAACCACTCTTACCGCACCGTCTGTCACGGAATTCCAGGACATTTCCCATCTCTATTTGAAAGTATTAGAACCAATTTTACAAGATTTGGCTAGCAGGCCTCGTGAACACAGAAAATTATATCAGTTGATGTCATCTCTGGGCAATTTAGAAGGTGTTTTGGACGAGTTAAGGAAAGTCAGGTGTGCAGTTTGGGAAAGAATTGCCAGATTCTCCGAAGATTTGCTGCTTGCTAGTGATGTTCGAGTTCACGTCCTAGAGCTTATGCAATTTGTCACTGGTAAAAGTATGAAGGGTTTATCTTCTGAGCTGCAGCTCAACGTTCATCCATGGATAGGGTGGGACGAGTCACTCTATGCTAGTAACAAGACTCGAAGCACGTTAAATGAGGGGTTGCCTGAGCAAATAGATACTTCCAGCAGGTTTACAAGTACTTTAGTTGCCCTCAGATCATCTCAACTTATGGCAGCCATTTCGCCTGGCTTTGAAATTACCCCTGACGACCTCTCAACTGTTGATACAGCGGTTTCTTGCTTCTTGAAATTGTGTGCTGTTGCCAACTCGGATCCTCATTACGATGTTTTGGTAGCTATTTTGGAAGAGTGGGAAGGGCATATTGTGATTAAGAAAGAAGAGGAAACCTCTGCAGTATTAACTAACGCAGAAAATAACTGGAGCAATGATGATTGGGATGAAGGATGGGAGAGCTTTCAGGATATCGAACCTTTGGAGAACGAAAAGAAAGGGGACTCACTTTCGATACATCCTTTACACAAGTGCTGGACAGAGATTTTCAAGGGCCTTATTAAAGCATCTCGAGTTAGAGATATCCTAAAGCTGATCGACCAGTCCATTTCAAAATCCGGTGGAATATTGCTTGATGAAGATGATGCAAGGAACTTGAATGACATCGTTCTCGGAGTGGATTGTTTCATGGCTCCAAAGATGATGCTTTTACTGCCTTACGAAGGATTGCGGTTGCAGTCTTTGACTGCACTCGAAAACTGGTTGAAACAAGAAGGTACTTCCAACATAGGCTGTGACCATGAGTTCTTAATCCTGCTCCTCTCCTCTGGGATTTTATCAACTGTTATCAACAAATCTTCCTTTGGCACCATTTTCTCGTATGTCTGCTATTTAGTAGGCAACCTCTCTCGCCGGTTCCAAGATGCACAGCTGCCAAGTCTTGGAAAGAACGGAAGCAATGATCATGGAAACACCAAGGGAGACATCTTATCTCTATTCACAAGAATCTTGTTCCCCATGTTCGTATCGGAGCTCGTCAACGCAGATCAGCAGATCTTAGCAGGATTCGTTGTCACAAAATTCATGCACACAAATGCCTCATTTCGCCTCCTCAACATCACAGAGGTAAGTCTTCGAAGATATTTGGACAGACAACTCCATATCCGAGAACACGACAAGACCGTTCCCTACGACACGAATTGTGAACCATTAAAGAACACAGTTTCAAGCTTGAGAGATAAGTTCGGGAATTCACTTCAATCCGCCTTATCACTACTTCCTCGGACTGATATCAGTAGATAAGCTTGTTGAGCAGATGTTCAGAATTGCTGGAGATTTGTAGTATCATTGTTGAAACCGGCCAAAGACCATGAAAAGTATCGAACATGTTTTGTACACAAATTTTTACGTGGGTCATCATTAACCCAAAGTATCTGAGTGGACAATGTTTAATTACTCTAAGGATGTGTTTGCTTGAATTTCTGCAATAATACAGAAGCCAGATAGTTCGATTATAGTTGTAATAAGATTTGTTGTTTTCGAAAGATTTCATTTCGATTAGCATACTACGAACTCAGTTGAAAGGTACTGAATTAATTAATTTAATATTTGTACATTCAATGGGATTATGCATGATAATAATCCTATGCAAAACTTGGCTAAATAAATATTGTTTATTAAATTAGATTTAAATTATAGTTTTTAAAAAATATAAAAATACATTAAAATAATTTAACATTTTAGTAATTGATAGATTATTTCAAAATTCATGTACCTTAATTCGATCTAATATATCATATATAATTATAACAAAATAATATTATAAATATTTATAATTAAATTTGACTCAAATTGAGATATAGAGCAGTACAGGACAAAGAATCGTAGCAGAATTAGAAAAGCTTGATCTTTGCTCCACTATTTTTAATGCTGATCTACTGACACAGCCAAAAACAAATACTAAGATTAACCCCACAAATCTTCTTTATTGGGAAGAGACTAATATTTTCTTATAAATTTGTAACCTTAATTCCATTTTAATCAAACCACATCTCTCCAATCAACCACAACCTGTATAGGAATGAATGAGTTAAGGTGTTGCTTTCAACCTACCAAGAACACAGAACCCTTGGCAGAACATCAAACTCAATCATTTAGTGATTCTGACTCTGGGTCCCTTTCCTTCAGAGCTGCCCAATTTTCAGTCTCTGAAAAGAGAAACCATCGGAAAGTTTAGAACAGAAAACCCTGGTTCGAATTGAAAGTGGTAGGACGACGAAGGATGTTAGGACTTACTTGGCTTGTCTGAAATTGCCATCAACCGTCTTTGCAGGATAGATGCCATGAAGAGGAAAATGGAGCACATACCAAACATGACAGTGATGGGAAATGCATTAACCTACACAGCAAGAACCGATACAGATGGTTAGTAACAGGGTAGAAGCCTGATGGGTCCGACAGCATGCATGTATCGGTCTATGACACATACATTGTACAATACGACGCAGACAAAGATGTTGAGAGGAATGCGGAAAAAGTTCATAATTGTGCTCCTAGCTTCTTCAGGGATGTACTGAGATCTCATTTTCATAATGGATGGCCAGAATATCCCAACACATGCCTCAAAAGTACAGAAGCCGAGAAGCTGAAGACAACCTGCAAATGAAATGCTTCCGCCTTTCACTTCAGAAGGTGCAACCAACAACTGTTACAGATTGATCCAGTTAAGAATCATTCAATAGAATAAATAATCCGGAGAGAGGGGGGGGGGGGGGGGAGGGAGTTGGGGAGAGAAAGAGAATGTCCGTAACATACATTGGTTATGATTGGAAGCAAGAGAGAGGCAGAGGAAACCACAAAAACAATCTGCATGTAGCTTTCTACCCTGGGTGATGCGCGAGCCATCAATCGAGATGCAAGGGAGCTTCCCAACATTGAAGCCAACATGAACGTAGCAAAAATAAAACCATGAGGGATATCCTCATCATTGGGGCTCAAAGCAGGAGTCCAAAGGAACACAAAGGTGTACATTGAACCTTCAAACAGAGACTGGATGGCACCCAGCAAAGCAATTTTTTCATCTGAAGTGCAGAAAAGATTAGACTAAGAAGGGGAACGAAAGGAAAACAAGGGAAAGAATTAATGCATGGTGGAGGGTGACTGATAACAAGGCAAAGAGACAGCACTTGGTCTGTAACATGCCAATCAGATTAATGCATGAGTCTAAAATAAGTGTTGAATTCTACCAGAAGCTATTGCTACAGCAGCACCCTTAAATTGGGTAAGCAGGTCCTTATTCTCCGAGGGATCTCCAAAATTCTCAGTCCATGATGATAAAATAACGGCCATTCCAATAGCAAGAAAACATGCAGCAGCATCAAAAGGAGCCACAGGTCCAAGGGATAATGAATCAACAAGTAGGTTCCCAAACAACCCAGACAAAATAGCAACAAGACCATTTCCAAGAAATATTGCCTTAGAAAATGTTAGTGACAACCATTGTTGCTCGAAGCCTCTCTGCAATGATTAGAAGTGGAAATGGTATTGTCAGAACATGATTAAAGTTAAAGGTATATCAACATCAATGATGCAGACAAAGCTAGTTGGCAAATGTAGCTAATCAGAAAAAGATGATTCAGTCCTTGACATCTTTGAAAACAGTGGTGGAAAATTCAAGAAACGAAGTTAGGATATTCTTATCTACCTTGAGCACTTGTGCAGTGTGAGATGTAAACTAGATATCTCTAACATTGTTACTTTCCCCCAAAAATAGGGCACGGAGGAAAACAACCTGACAGAGACCAACATACAGCATCCAGAATACTAAAGAGTAATGGGCACATAGGTAAACACATATGATGTTAAATTGTAAGCTTGACTGATACACACCAAGAGTAAAGGGCATGGAAGCAATTGCTCACCTTATTATGTTCAGCAACAAGCCAAGACTCAAATGCTGAAAACAGAAGGGAGGTGGCAATACCTCCCAAAACCCGACCTATCATCAAAATTTTGTATTGAGGAGAATGCTTGGTGGCGCAGCTAAGTATGTAAGTTATACAGTAAGTGATACAAGCCCTCCTTCGGCCCCTGAATAGAAGACACGGTATTTTAACATTTAAGACAAGAACTTTCATCGATCAAGTATGAGAAGACCACAACAGAAGCCAGAGAAAGTGCTTACTGCTTGTCAGCTAGAGATCCAACAATTGTACCAAACAACATGGATGACCCAAAACCAGCAATAAAAAGCTGCCCAATCTCCCCTTTTCCAAAGCCATATGTACTGTAAAGATAGTAAACATATGGACCCTGCAGCCAGTCTCCAGCTATTGATACATAAAAAAAACATTTATCAGTCCGAAAACCATAATAAGGAGGTTATCTATCACAATCATCATATCTACTTCCAGAACTAATTAGATTAAGAAGGTAACTAAATGGGAATTAGGAAATTTTCTTTCAAAAGAAAGATCGTTCAAACATAAGTGGTAATAATATCACCAAAATTTCGACAGAATTCAAGTTCAAGATTAATGGCATCTCAGGCTGTTTAATCCCAAGTAGACAACTAGATTAGAGCATACCATCCCTACATCTATTGCCCTGAAACTTATTAAAGAAGTTAATGCAATGGTACAAAACTCAGCAAAAATCAGGAGTTTATGAGTTTGATCCTCAAATTTTTGGATGTTTCTTTATCGGAACCATCATCAACCAAGCAATAGCGACATACCCCCCCCCCCCCCTAACACACATCCAAAAGAAAAACAGTTTCTCAACCGCAAAACAGAAAAGGACGTAAAATCTTTACTCTTTCCTTATAGAATCTAAAAAACACGCATGTATCCCGTTTTCCATTTCCCAAGCACAGAAAAACGGTAAGAACATTTAAGAGCTACGATTTATATAACAAAAACATTATCCATTAAAAGAAAAATCAAATCACAGAGAACATACATTCCAATCACACTCGAGAAACGCAAATCTAGGGAAGAAGTTCTGGATTCACACACACAGCGCAGCGCACAAAACCAGCATTAGATCAGAGACATGATAGAGTATACCAAAAGAGAGATCCAAAACATAGAAATTAAAATTCAGATCTGAGTGAATATAAAACAAAAAAAAAAGAGCGGGGAGTTAGTTACCCATCATGAGAGAGTAAACAACAAGGTAATTGTTCTTGAATGAATTGAAGGCAGGTGAAGTTATGATTCGATCTTTGTTGTTCTTGCTCAGCTCTAACGCTGCCACGAGCGCTCCCAATGCACCAAACACCAGGAAATAGAAGAGCTCCATTGTTTTCCGTCCACAAACGCACCGCCACACAGATTCTCGCTTTCAGCAGAGATTTTGCCTATGAAGCCCAAAAGCCAATGCGACCTCTGCACACTTGCGGACGTGAGATAAATGGCTGAATGATGACGGTGGATGAAGTAAGGACGCGTTTGGCACAACTTGATTGGAATCTTATATTGGTAAACATGACACGTGGAGAGATCTGGATTGTCGATTTAAAACGGTACTGTGGGAGGAAGTGTCGGTGATTCATAATTCAGATGACGCAAGCATCTTTTGGTAGGTGTTAATAAATACATTATTAAACCGAATTAACCAATTAAATGTAAAGGTAAATTATACTCCATGTTCCTTAATTATGGTTGGATAAAAAAGTCATTTTAAATACTATATAATACGTCATAAAATTAAAATATTATTAAAAAATACATCTGGCAATTAAAATATTACTACAATAAGACATTAGTTTAATTATTAGAAGGATAGTGATCGATTTGTTATAATAATAATAATTTTAAAGATATCATTCGAATGAATTTTGTAAGAATTTATCTCATTTTATATTTAGTTAGATTTTGATAATTATAATTTTGTTATTATAAATATTATTAAAAATATAATATCCGTTTTGGGATATTATTAAAAAATTTAATATATAATTAAATTTGAGATTAATTGAATCAAATATATAAATATTTTTTGAAATATTAATTGTAATCAAATTTGAGATGATTAATACTGACTTATGTATTTGATACATTTATATTCACGACGTATTTGATACATTTTATATAATTAAATTTGAGATTAATCGAATCAAATATAAAAATTTTATGTTCATGTAATAAACAGACGAAGACAAATAAATATGTATTTGATATATTTATATTCATGAACAAACTCGTATTTGTAAGTTCATTTATTGACTCGTTTCTCTTTTTTTTTATTTTTCTTACATTTAAAATATCGATAAAAGGATTGACTAAATTAAACACATAATGAACTTTAAAGTTCAAATTAGAAAACCTGAGGTGTTAAAGTATTAGTGACAGTTTCACCGTGTTTATGAAATCGCTAAGTAAACACTAAACACCTTTAAAGAAAGCACCAACCCATCCTTATTTGTTCGAATCCAATCCGCTTTATTTACGCAATTCTACCCTACACGGAGGGATCACAGGATCAATCTCCTGTTATTTCTCTTGCAATATGCTGTACATTGATTTGAATTATATAGGATCTGTATATTAAGGTAACATGGAAGCTATCAGATTCATGGATATGTTCCTATTTCGGATGCTAAACCTCGAAGCACCGGAATGCGGATTTGTCTACTAAACCTTGCCATTGCCAGTCACACGGTCACAGATTCACCGATTGTTTATTTGGAAGATGAACTTAATCCAACTCGGAAAGATGTTACTCAACTCAGAATATAATTATCAGACTCAGTTGGTAGTTGCAGTTGATACAACAGGGAAATACATTTTATTAACGTAACAGGTTTTGGCAGTCATTGACCAATAAAGGAGATGACTGCAGTAGCACCACTGCTCACACCAGGGAGCTTGAACTTGAAAGCAACTTAGATAAATTATAACATTCAACTTACAGCTTGGAAGCTGCATCCTTGTCCAAAAACCATACCAACTCCCCTTCTGGTGAAACCATCTGGACAGGAAGCGGGTTGGAATTTTGACCACTTCCTAATGCAGCATGCACTGGACCAGCTTTACCAGCACCGCACACCACGAGTGCAATATTGGCAGATGAGTTGATAACCGGGAAAGTGAAGGTGATTCTCTCTGGGGGTGGTTTTGGTGAGTCCTTAATGAAGGTAACCCACTTTTCATTCTCCTTCACCAGAGGGTGACCTGGAAAGAGAGAAGCCACATGACCATCTGGTCCCATTCCCAGAAGCATGAGATCAAACTTCGGAAACCCAGTAGCCGCAGAGAGGCTAATCACATTGCTCTTAACCAAGTGTTTGAGACAAGTCTCGTAGTCATCGGCTGCACCTTCAGCAGGCAGTGAATCATTGATGGCATAGACTTTTCCTGGGGGGATCGGCACCTGCAGGAGAGGGAATAACATATTAAATTGTTTTCACTTGGAAAAATTGGAATGCTAACATCATCCTAGAACCAGGCAACCAGCAGTGGCAGAGCACTTGGTTAATTATTAGCTTTCCATCATACACCTCAAAAATGGCAAACTAGGGAAAAGAAGATACAATTTAACAATGGCATGTCAACAATTCAAAGAATTAAGACCATTTCTTTTGTATTTTCTATGATTGGCCTTCCACAAAGAAAAGCACAGTGCAACAGCAACTAAAGCTAACTCAACATCTCCCTACTCAGCCCCTAATTGCCGACTAAAACCCTTTTTTATACACACCAAATCAGCAAAACAATTTAGTTATAAATAATCCAGAACATATTGATTATAATCAAAGAGAGTGAATAAATAAAGTAGGAATGTCATATTCTTTGATCATACCTTTGAAAGAAACCCATCAAAAGCTAGCTTATAATTGCTGTCATCATGATCCTTAGGAACAACCCTTTCATCCACCCAGAAAACATGCCATGTTGACCAATCCACCGCATCAACATATGGGGGTTCCACTAGTTTCCTGAAAGTTCATTTTTTTCATGAAAAAACTCAAGATCATTTAGTAATGGGGCCAATCAATTTGAGAAAGATAAATGAAATGGTAAAAATCAAGTAAAGGGTAGCTTAAGACCTTAGAGACTTGATCAGAGAACCACCAGACAAAACCACAGTAAAACCGCCCTTCTCCTTTGAGAACTTATCAGCTAGATCAGCGGTGTATTTAGCAAGCGACACCGATAGATCCTCCTCGGAATCAAAAACTTCCACCTTTCCCTTCCCTTTCTCCGCCATCGACGCCTTGGCTCTCAAACGAAATATTCCGGAACCCGAAGCGCCTCTAATCCCAGTCGAGACACCGAGCGACTTGTGGGTGAGGGAGTGCGACAATCGCGAAAAGTGGGAATGAATAGGAGGTGATTTTGGTAGTGACGGAGATGGTTGGAGCGTGCGAAATGGAGCGGAGAAATAGAGTGAAGATGCCATCCTTCAACACTTTAAACTAAAAATTGTGTGCTGAGCCTGACAAGACCTGACTGGTTAAGTGGGTTTGGTTTGTGTCGTGTTGGAGATCTTTTCCGGCAAAACCTTAGTTTCAGTGAAATGGGCTTTTATATTTAATAGACTCCAATAGACCAAAATTCCAGCCTGCGATGAAGATGGGATGAGAACCGTGCATGAACCCTTAATTTAGCCCAAACTCAAAAAAATAAACATTTCCTTTAAATAAAATGAGTATTTAATATCGATATTTAATTTATTAATTAAATAATTCAAATTAAATATTATAAAATTTTATTATAAATAATTATCTTAATTTAATTACTCAAATAATAATATAACTATTTAAATCTATGATATTATTTAAAGGATTTAACATCTTATTTTATTATATTAATATATTATTAATAATAAAATAATTACATTAAGTTGTATTAAATCATTTTTTAATATGAATAAAACCCGTGGAATTCTATATAAAAAATATCCGTTGATTGAATTGAGTTAGTTGACATTTAAATGTTCAATATCTTATTATTTATGGGTGATAAATATATGGTTAATATAAAAATCTTGTATTAAAAATATGTTTAAAAAGAATAGTCGCGGAATTTAATTATTACACGTCGTTAAATAGTACAAGCACAAATTCAATTATTACACGAGCATTAAAATAAAAATAATAAGTAGAAATATGAGCTTGGAACTATAACAAATAAGTAAAAATCCATGGGAAATTAGAGTAATTATATAATATATTGGCAGTGACAATATTTTTATTTCTATAAGCATTTTATTATTAGGGGTTAGAACTTAGAAATTCAATTTAAAATTTATAATTATCCGCAGTGATGTATTTCGTTCAAATTTTCTTTCAATTTATTAAAAAAACTTAAATTAAAAGTATATGTATAATATTTGATCAGGTCTTAATTTAATGATAATCTACAAACATAACCATTATTAATTTATAATATACAAAAAGCAAATTATAAATAAAAAAATATACACAACATAAATATTATAAAATATATTATATTATCAAAATTTAATAATTTAAGGTAAGTGTAATTTTATTTCCAACTTTTTTTTTTTCATTAAAAAACTAAAAATGTGACGTTTTGGTTTATGTTGAAAAACACATTTCAACCGCAAACCACTTTTTCCGCCGCGATTTTGATGCTAGAAGCAATGCGTTTGACATTGTTTAAAATAAAATACATAAAGTTAAAAATAATTCTTAATATTTAATTTTTTTAGTTATTTTAATATTTTTTATTTTAATAAATTTTTGATATTTTATTTTTTATTTAATTAACTAACGGTCGAATTCCTTTAATAACATAGCATATCTATATGGCAAGATTTGTTAATATGATAATGTTGACAAGTCATCGCTATTTATTTAAAAAGTCTTTTTAATATTTATTTTATATTATTCTTAAATAATTAAACGATGATACATATAATCATTTAATTAGTTCATAGACTTACGAAAAAAACCTTAGAATTATAAGTGCAGTGATTAAACCCAGTTCTAACGGATGAAAAACATGATGCTTAACTATCAAGTTAACTTAAATGATTATTTAGAAAAACTATAAAGTTATTTATATCTTATATAATTTTATAAAATTATTTTTTAATTAATATATTATTATATAAAGTCATCGTATACGATATTGCTATCGTAACGTGAATTATCGTATATATATTTATCAATTTATTTTAAATTATTTATCATCGGTTAACTAGTAATTTTTATCTATAAATAAATAATAATTTAATCATTATGCTTAGAATATGCTTCTTCATCGAACCAACGTATTCCGTCGAAGCCGTGACGTGCGGTAGAGAATCGGGCAGTGTCGGTCACAAATTCTAATCCCCTGCCCCACACTGTTTCCCTTGTAGCCAAGTCTTTGCCAGTTGCCACTCGGTATCCACGTTTCATCCCATTCCCATTCGGACACGCAACAGAGCTTACTCTTGCCTAACCCAGGGAAGGTAAAGTCTGTAATGTTAGGTTCAGTCTTAAAACTTAAGAAAAACATATATTTTACATTTTTACCCATAAGAATTAACGAGAATTTAGAATCATAATATATAGTTTTAATTAGGAAATATTTAAGATAATCTAAAACATATCTTTGAAGATAATGATGAGAGTCTATAGGGGAGGGAGGTTGACTTCTAAAATCCAAAAACAATGCCGCGTCAACTATGGAAAAATCTCTTTCTTGGACGATTCTTAACCTAGCCAATGTTAATTACAACATATGACCAAAAACTTTTGAAAACTTGATTTCATTCATTAATTATGACATACATTATAAATTAGTCTTTAAATTTTCAAACATATATAATATTAATTATTGTTTATATCATATTATATTATTACATAAAGTACATCTATATTTATAGAACAATTAACCATAATTTACATCTCGATTAAAACATATCATAGTTTGAAGATAAAATTGAGAGATTGGTTTAAAATCACGACGGATCTAGAAAATAATGAATGAGGTCCAAAATATTTTTTTTTCAAAATGGGTATGCAAAATCATTTTTTATTTTTATACATTAAATCAATTTTTTTGAGGAAGAAATTCCCTCATTTAAATTTGTTTAAATAATGAGGATGCAACTGCTCCCATAGAGAACCAGCTGCATCCCCTAGTTTAAAATGAGAGTCTTAATACGGGATTTAAATTGGAATTTTCAAAAAACTAAAAACCAATATAGAACATAAGTCATTATATGAGGATGAAACTGAAATATATAAAAATATAAGAATCAATTTAGAATAAGGGTTATAGTTTGAGTACACGTGGTACAATTAACCCCAAACGACCGTTTCTGCCCCTTTCTTCCCAAAGGCCATCATCTAGACATCATCCAGCTAAAAGAGTTTTTGTGTATAAGCTAAGAAACCCTCTTCCTCCATTCATTCCCTTCTCCCTTTCTGGGTATATAAATACCCAACTCTCCCGTTCATCCCTTCACTTGCTTCCTTTTTCTTCATATGTGGTTTATATTGTAGGTTCTGTAATTATAATGAGCAAAGTTCCCAGGTCTTTGATTTTGACGAACTCTTTGTTTAAGCTTGCCATTTCTGCACCTGATCCTTGGCCTTTCTCTCTCGTTTTCTTATAACTTTTGGTTCAGGGTTTTGTTTTCTTTTTTCATTGATTTTGGGGTTTGTTGAAGATAAAAAGAGATATGGGGATTGGAAACAAACACCATGTGAATTTCCACCTTCACAGCTTTCATCATCATCATCATGGAAAGGATGAGCTGAAAGATATTCCTAAAGGGTGTGTGTCGGTCATGGTGGATGACGGCGAAGAGCAGCAGAGGTTCATGATCCCTGTGGTTTATATCAACCACCCGCTCTTCATGCAGCTCCTGAAGGTTGCCGAGGAAGAGTATGGGTTTGATCAGAAAGGCCCCATCACCATCCCTTGTCATGTGGAGGAGTTCCGAAATGTTCAAGGCATGATCGATCAAGATCAACACCACCACCACCACCATCACCATGTGTTGTGTTTTAGGGTTTGAAGATCAAAGTAATCGTGTATATGTGTTGGATTTGTTTCATTTGGGTTCCCTTTGCTTCCTTTTGTTTCCTGTTAATCTGAAAATATTTAAAAAAACATGAAATCATATGATTTTGAGCCTCCACCAAATCTTGTTTTAGATTTCCAGAGCATATGAGTGTAAGGGAACTTAGGTGGTCGATTCCATTAAGTATGGGTTCCACCATTCCCACCTTGTCTTTCTCTAATCTCTTGCGGCTTTGCCGGAAGATTGGAGCGTTTAGATTTTGTATTGTGGTGGGCTCAGCTTACCCCTAGAGATTTCAAACTTCAACTTGTTTGAAGGAATGAAAATCTTTTGACTTTAATTATATATATATTTAAAAAATAAATTTTAATTTTTAAAAATTATATTTTATTCTTATTTTTTAATTTTAATAATAAATCTTTTTAAATTTTAAATCCACTATTTTTAAAATGAGAGTAAAAAAAAAAGAAAAACTAACGATTTCTATCCCGACGAAATGACATGCATTAAATTTCTCACATCAATACAAAAATAAAATGAACAATTATATAGCACGAGTCCTTTAAAGTTTAATCCAAGTGATTAAAACGATAACTGTTTTTAGAGGTTACGGATTTGAGCACCAATGATATCAACAAAGTGATTGAGCAATCAATATCGAGATTATATTTTAGAACAAATACTACTGTAATCACTGTTAATCAAATAAAAAATGAACGATTAGATAAAAAAATACAAAACATAAATTTATTAGTTCAATCCATTAATTTTTTTATTTAACTCAAATAAAATATTTTTTTATAAAATTATAAACTGATTTTTTTTAAATAGATAAGATACAAACGAATATAACATATTTGTAACATATGTGAAAAATTAAACAGGAAAAGATCAAGGCGCAGCGATGGGGACCCGTGGTACGTAATTGAGGGTGAGATTCTCTTCATACTTCACGGAGCTGCTACGACGTCGTTTATTGATCTCTACAGCCTCTGCAAGGATCTCAAGGTTGCCCATAAATGCTTCGCCCATTAGGTCTTTCCCCCATTTTCCTTTTCACATTGTTTTGTTTCGTAGAATGCCTTTAAATTTCTTAGTAAATTTAGGATAACTGTTATCATTCCTCATTAAACTATTCTTAGTTGATAAACTATTATTTTTAATAAAATAACCATTAATATTATAGAGTTTTATTATTTCAGATTAGAATTAAATTTTAAATACTAAAATTAGGTTTGATTAATTTTTTCTTAACCCAAGTCAGACAAGGAGTAGATCGTAAAAAAATTAGTCAAATTTTCGACCCATACCCATCTCTAATATTTCACTATTTTTGGATCTATCTGATTCTGGAGACATTATTTTATGATTCTAGTTCGTCACTTACCGCATTTTTCGTTAAACATCAATTAATTATTATTTTCATTAATATATTCGTAACCAATTTTTTAAATTATTTTCTCCCTATTTATATGATATAAAAATAAAAATATATTTAAAAATAATTATTTTTAGTAAATAAAACTGTAAATAATATGATAAGTCAAAATTTATATAATAATTGTCCTAATTTTTTATATAATATATCCGAACCCCATCAAATACACTCATCATGAGGGGTAAGTATTTGATTGAGTTAAGTCGAATAAAAAAATTTGAGTTATTTAAGTTGACGAGATATATTTTACAACTCAAACTTTATTTAAATTTTTTTCGGTTCGAATTGAGTTTAAAAAATTCGAGTCGAGTTTTTGAGTAACTATAAATATTTAATTGTAATTATTTATCATGTTATAGTATGATTTGATTCTAATTTAAACGACTTTCTCTGGTCATGTAAGATATGTATATATATTTAATATGTAACGATATTTTTTTATATTTTTATATAATGTATATATATCATAAAAAATTGAGAGACTCGCCCCAAACCTAAAATAAATCTTTTATTTATTAAAATTTTCGAGCTATTCAAATTTCTATTTTACAACTCGAAGTTTATTTGAAATTTTATCGAGTCTAGTCTATAAAATTTTGAGTCGAATCAAAAAATTAAGTATTTTTACCTCGAGTCGAATCAATTTATTCAATTTTTTCGAATCGAGTCAAATTTTACTCATCCCTACTCATCATGGTCTTGTTATTTCCTTGAAGGTGAAGCTAGTAGTTGTGTGACATAAACCTTTGATCCCCCCTGTGTTTGTCCGCAATTGAAAAGAGCTGTTAAATAAATCAATGGATACAAACAATCCATTAGGAACGATTATTTGATCGAGTTGAGTTAAAAAAAATTTAAGTTATTCGAGTTGATGAGTCATATTTTACAACTCAAACTTTATTTGAATTTTTTTTTGGTTCGAGTCGAGTGTAAGAAAGTCGAGTCGAATCGAGTTTTCGAGATTCTATAAATATTTAATTATAATTATTTATCATATTATAGTATGATTTGATTTCAATTTAAATGACTTTCTGTAATTATATAAGGTATGCATATATATATTATATGTAGCAATATTTCTTTATATTTTTATATAAATGTATATATATCATAAAAAATTGAGAGATTCGTCTCAAACTAAAAAAAAAATCTTATAATTATTAAAAATTCTGAATTATTCGAATTTTCATTTTATAACTCGAACTTTATTTAAATTTTTTTAAAAAAATTAAATCTATAAAATTTTAAATCGAATCAAAACAAATCAATATTTTTATCTCGAGTCGAATTTTACTCGCAGTAAAATTCACCCTAAAACCACAAAGTTCCAAAGTTGATGTTCTGAGAGTGATCTGTAGTGGTGTGCAGGACAGGACCATTGCCAATGGCAATGGGGGTCCCAGACAAGAGTTAAGACCCATGTCCATAACACATGCTGCACTCAGACAAAAATGTAAAAATGAAATAATGGAAAGGAAGTAATAGTATATATATTAATCATATTTAATATGACGTCGATCTTCTCTATCTAATTTTATAAAAAAATAATATAAAATATATATTTTATTATTTTATTTATAATATTAAAATTTAATTTATAATTTTATTTAAAGAATTTAATACCTCAATCAATTGTTAGTATAATTTTATTATCTTTAATTAAGAACGTATTTTTATTTACGAACAACATTTTAAATAATTATATGGTCTTTAAATTTTTTTCAAACGAGTCTTAATTTAATCACTAACTATAAACATTTATCCACCATTTTTTTTATCTTAAATGTGCTTTCATGAAAAAAATTATTATTTTTACAACCCTTTAACCGTTAAAGTTTATTTCCAACTTCAGTGATAAAAATATAATAATAATAATAATAATAATAATAATAATAATAAATATTTTTATGTTTAAAAAAGGAGAGAGTGGAGACGCTTGTTTCCTTGGCGGTGGTATCCTGGATTTTGTTTAATAAAAATCAAACCAAAGGAACTGTTACTCCCGTGCTAGAGAAACATGTCTCCCACGACGCATTATTTATTAATTTTTGTATATTTTTATCAAATAGAAATTCTTTGTTCCTTTTAATGTTTTTATGTTTTTATATTAAAAAATATGTTTAAATTTTAAGGTTAATATTTATTATTAAAATTATAATATGGATTACACTAGATTAAAAAACATATAACTTCTACTAATTTATATAATATTTTAACAGTATAAAATATTAAAATTTTTATATTTAAATTTTAACATTACAAATAAAATAAATTGAATGGAAAAGATCGTTCACCTAACGAGAAGCTATAATACGGTGACAGATGAGTATTTTTTGTTTTCTGGTTGTCTTCAAATGAGACCTCCCTTTCAGGTCTTGACCTGACCTGATCCAATCGAGTTAGGTTTATTATTAAAAAAAATGAGTTTGGGTCGAATTGGATCGGTGATCAAAAAATATAGTTGGATAGGATCGAGGTTGATTTTAAGGTGAAATTTTTTCGACTTGACCCGATATATTTATATATATTTTAAATTTTATATGTAATGTTTAATATTTTTATTATTATTTTTAGTCAGATTTATTCAATTTTTTTAATAAAATATTAGAATCATCGAAGTCAAGTTATAATTTTTATAATATTAAATCAAAAATAAAAAACTATCGAGATCAAATCAAATCGAAATTAAAGTGATCAAAAACCTAATCCGACCTATTGCCATCCGTAACCATGGACTGTAACTCGGTTTGTTTTATAGTTTGAGTGGTACTTGTACCATCCCTTTCATTAAAAACAACACAGGATAAAATAAACAAAGAGATAAAAATATAAAGAGAGACAAAACAGAAAGAAAATGGTAAACTGTAAGTAGTACTCATCATGACCAAAGAAACAAGACTAACAAAGATTAAAGATAACAAGACTAGTCATATGTATTCTTGTTATTTATTCAAAGAAAAAGAAATTAAAAACTTAAATATTTTTTGATATTATAGTTAGTTTTACGTACACCTTTTAATGAGGTTTAAAAATTATTTTTATTGAGTTTTCTACGTTTAAAAAATTTATACATTTAAATATTAAATATTTCGTCATATTTTCTTATATTTATAAAAAAATTATTAAATAAATCTGATTCATCATATTATTCAATATTATTTTTAAAATAAAATTTTGCCTTTATTTTATAAAATAAATATTTGTTTTTTTCTTATATATCATTAATTATTAAATTTAATAAAAAAATATAAATAATATGATAAATTAAAATCATTTAATAATTCCTCACTTATCCTATTATATTTTCATGTAACGTGTCGGTAGAGGGAGGTCCTGGCTTTTTTTTTTCTGTTTTATTGCGATTTGCATGTGATGGGGGGACATCCTCTGCCTGCAGGCTCCACCATTTTAATTTTGCCTTCTGAAATCTCTCTCATGCGTCGTTTCATTGTACTTTTATTTTATATAAAATTAATTTTTTTACATCTTCAAAAATAAAATAGAATTTTTTAAATGAATTTTCCCCTTCCATTTACACTTGCAAACGATCTAACAACTCAAGACTGCGTTTTGCTATCTGTTTTTCTTCTCTTTTTACGTTAAAACGTTACATGTAAAAGTTGAAGCTTTGAAAGGCTTCAAAGCAAAGTAATTCATGGGTTGGTTGTTAGCAAAGATTGGGTGCCCAAATCCTGTCTGTGGTTGGTTTTCCAAGTGTCAAAGTACGGTGTTTTCAGCTTTGCATGCAGGAAACGACGGATGGGCACAATAATAATGGGACGCGGTTGACTAAGAGAGAGAAAAAAGAAATGATTTTTATACTAGTTTTTCGACTACTGTGGTGCGAATGTTGGAAGCATGGAAGCAGAGGTTGAAAATGGCGGCAACCCATATCAACCACGCGCTACAGTCCACACCATGGGGCTATGCCTATACATATCACCTAGTCATTTAAGCTGCTGGTCTCCTTTGAAGAGGAAAACAGAAAGAGATACTCGTTTCCATATAATCTTCAGCTTTAAACTTTTTCTTTTTCTTTCTCCTCCAGTGTCTGCAAATTCAAAAGGGTAATCAGAGTTTGCAAGTTTAGGGGAGATTTGGGGTTTATCTTATGAAAAAAGCAGTTTCCTAAAAGGGGAAAGTGGTTTTCATTGGCTGAAGTTTAACGTTTCAGAGAAGGTAGCCAACGAGAGTTGAGTAGCATTAAAGCTGTTGATTTGGGTGTGTGAAGGTTCAAAGTAGTATGACAAAGTCTAACTATGATAATCATCACCGTTCGTTTCCATCATATGGTGATGGTGATGGTCCCACTGGCAATAACTACAGGTCTAAGATCAGTAATATATACGATGTTTTAGCTAGCAGCAGTGATTATGGTGATGGTGTAAGGATTATGCAGCCTTTTGACATTTCAGCCTCTTCAACCTCTACTGCTCACACAGCCTTCAAATCTCCAGGTAGAAATTTCCTTGCTTTTTCTTTTCTGGTCAATGCAAAGGAAACAAGTTCACGTCTTTATTCAATGAGTTTGGCAGAGAGTAAAGTTTTGTCTGTTTGACTGAGACAGACACTGGGATGTATGTTTGATTTGTCTAACAGGAGGAATGGCGGCACCTTTGGAGTTTCCTTTTACGTTTTCACAGCGGGAGGAGCTTGGGAGACAAGTCAGGATATACAAGTACATTATGGCTTCTGTTCCTGTGCCTCTTGATCTCCTCATCCCCATTGCCGGGAGCAGCCCCTCGGTTCCAGTTGCTTCCCGATTTGCTTGTAATCTTCATACTATTTCAGCTTGTCTTTCTATTCTTCAATGTCTTTTATCTTTATGGTGGCCCCTCGGTTTTGTTTGTTTTTGGTGTTCCAGCAGCAGGTAGAGGGGATGTTGAGCCAGGGCGGTGCAAGAGAACAGATGGGAAGAAATGGAGGTGCTCTAGAGATGTGGCGCCTGACCACAAGTACTGTGAGCGCCACCTGCATAGAGGTCGTCCCCGTTCAAGAAAGCCTGTGGAACATCCAAACAAGAGGACACGCCGTACCAATAGTCAAGCTCTTCCTTCATCTTCTTCCACCGTTTGCACTAAGAATGCTTCTCAGCCTGAGTTTGTTGGGACTCTTGCTCAGGCTCAGGTCCCCTTCCACCAGAACCAGGCAACCTTTTGGCCGCCTCTCACCTACAAGGAACCCAGGTGAGTAAATCAACTAGGTTGTTTGTGTTATTTTTAGCTTCTAATTTTACCAATTTGGGCTATATCCCCCCAATTGTAGGACGGCGGACTGGGCTATGAATGAACTCATTTCCATGGCTGACCAGCAGTGGCAAATGGAGGAGCCACTAGACTTGATCTCGTATCCAAATTTCAATGCTGCAGAAGATCAACAAGACAATAGTTTCCCTTGGTTTCTCAACTCTGCAGCTACACCTAGAGGCTTCATTGATGCGTGGTCTAGTGGTGTATCAGCCTCAGGTGACAACTCTGGAGCCGAACCCTCTGTTTCCTGTGATGGGGAACTCTCTCTTTCATCACTTTACTCGACTATAGGAATCAATAGCATCACGGTTAATGAGATGGGTCCTATCCATATGGGGTTGGGAGTGAGCGACTATGATGAGAACCGTGAATCTGCTTCAAAATCTCACCTTTCAAGCTGGTTAGCCCCTGCCTCCACACCTGGAGGTCCACTAGCTGAGGTTTTAAGGACCAGCGCCACCAAAAGCAGATCAAACCCATCATCTCCAGGCACTGGAAATGGAAATTCTTGCAGTTCACCGGTGACTGCTGTGTCTTCACCGTCTGGTGTTTTACAAAAAGCTCCTACATCCTTATCTGATAGTTGCGGTAGTAGCAGCCCAACACTTGTTAGTTCAAGTGTTAAACCTGAAATCAGTTTGATGCTGGCTTGAAGGAAATGACCACCATCTCTTGTCGGAAATGAACCAAATTTTACTACAAACGTACTTGTTCTTTTTGATTCTATATGGTCTTAATTGATCATTTATCTGTTTGTTCATTATATATCAGAACTTAGTGCTAGTAAATACTACTGGAAACTATCAATCTATTTTCATTTTTACTATCAGAACTTAGCATATACATATATGTTTATATAATTATATACATACACACGTTGTGTTCTAGTTACTATATCAACAAATTACTCATTTTCTTCCAATATGGATTCGAGCTTTGGCATCCAGTTTCTTGGAGACACAACAGAACTTCCATTTCTTTTCTGCAGCCCTGCAAGGACCTCTGCTACAGATATCTGCTTAGCCAATAACAGCTGAAGCTCCTGCTTTGTGATCACAACTTTTATCCTCTTAACACCACTGGCACCGGCCTGTTGCGTATCGATCATCGATGACGAATCTCTTGCAGGAAGAATGTAGTACACGTTCCCCATCTTCAGCTCGTAGTGAAGCGGCAGATGCTGCGACACCGTCTTCGATAAACCGATACCTGACCCTGAATACTTCACCAAGACATCTTTCACCAGAAGTGGTGCTTTGAACTCTAACATCTTCCCATCCATCTTCACCACCCGAACAACGTTCTGATTAGGCCTGTCCCTCGCATCTCTCAGGAGTGAACATTCACTCGGTCTAAGAAGAGCCCAACAATTACCCATGTTAGCTTCAAAACTTTAGAGCCTGTAAGACAATCTAGGACACATTGACACCATGAGAGACTTTATATATGAAGTAAAAGTAGGTATAAGAAAAGCAAATCATGGGTTTGTTTTGCATCGAGTGGAGTAGTAGAAAGCAACATAAATTTACAGATTTGGGTGGGAGTGTCAGGCCCTGAAATATTAGTTATGGGCAGTATGTTTGTTATTTTATGTAAAAGAAATGGGAATTGTGACCTTGTCAACCACGCATGCCAAGAGGGTCGGTTAGTGGATGGCGGTGGCGCACTGGTCCTTGTGCTCTTTGTCTCTCTGCTTATATGTAGGAGCCCTAATAGTGTCAAAATCTTCACTTTACCAGATTTTTAAACCAAAGGGGTTATAGTATGTCGGCTTTGATATTTATGCACGTACAGAGTGGTCTGAAAAATATCTGTTAGATCAAAACACAACGTTGAATTGTACTTTATATTTATCTATAATATTTTATTCGAATTAATCTAATTATTATATTAAATGTTCGTAAAAAATCAAGTTAAGATATGTAATTAGGTATATAATTAAGGCTTGACTCCTGACTTTTTATACATTTCCAAGATTCCTTTCTCATTTTCCCTCCTAATAACTGCTGCTACCAATGAACTGAACAGACAGAAAAATCTTATTGGTTTAGGTGTTCGTAGGTGAAATGCAGGGTCTTCCTAATTTTATAATATGAACTGGTTGACCTTGGCAGTGTTCTTTGCCCTTTGGACCACTTCCACCGAACCTATCCGGCCTACTAACTAGGACAAAGAGGTGTTCATGGAGTGGGTGATTGCCGATTGGTGCACCATTGTTGTCATGGAATCCTGATCTTTTACTATTTTACTTTAGAGACGTTAGATATCAAGAACGAACATATGTCAACTATTAAAAATTTATATTAAAAATATAAAATATTAAATATATTAAATTTTAAAAATATAAAATTAGCTATCTGTCACGCCTGAAAAGAGACAATGGGTATTAATCTCACATCGAAAAGAAAAAAAAAGATATTAAGATATATATGATGATATTGTATATATTATCAAACATATTTTTTAAAAAAAGATAATAACCTCGTGAGAACCCATCTGACTCGGTTAATTTTATGTTCCTACTACGCCATATTGTAATTACTATCTTAGTAGCTCCTATGGTAAAGTTCAATGGATTAAATTTTGACCCTTTTGGAGCAGCCTTAAGCACCTTCGGAGGCGGACCTTGTTGCTATTTGCTAATGGGTTGTTAAATATTTTAGTTTTAAAAAAGTAAATATTTAAAATATTTTTCATGTTAAATAGATATCTAATATTTTTAGTGTTACTCAAATAATTATAAATTTTAACTATTCATTAAAAAAACCTATTAATCAATAAAACATGACAAGTGCCAATATTTTTTAGAGAAATAAAAAAATATATCATGAAAATTTTAAATAATCTTAAAATATTCTAAATTCTTAAATCTTTTAAATTTGGCCACTACTATCGATGTTGGTCACGTATTTTATGATAGAATAAAGCGATCCTTCCTCGCCGAATGATTTATACATCGTTCACCGTCTATTATATTATTGTTTATCGTGAATTATTCGAATATATCATTAGATGATTTTGACATTTCGTATAGTGTCGATCGATTTTTGATGACGATATAGCAAGGTAAACGATCATGGTGGTCCGACGACGGATGTGATGGATGGTGGGGTGGCAACCAATCATAAAATCAGGTCAATATTTTGGGTTACTTTTATTGATTTTTTTAATTTATTTTTAAATATAATTTTAAAATTTTAAGAAGCACGATAAAAATTAACGAATAATCACGACAAGTATATATTTGAGTAACATTGAAAAAGTTAGACACTTGTTTGATTCAAAAAATATTTTAAACACTTATCTAAAAAAATTATAATTTAAATAATTATAGACTTAGACTAATCAACTTTTAGGATCTGTTAATATTTTATTTAGATTTTCTTTTAAAAAATTTCAAAATCTCAGACACCCCAAATTTTTTAAAAAATTATATTTTTCTATATAAAAAATTAAAAAAATATAATTGACACCCCTTTATAAATAATTTAACATTCTTATATATATAAATTGACACCCCTTTATAAAAGATTAATTTTTCTTAAATATTATATACGAAAATAACACCCCTTAAACAAATTCCTAACTCCGCCACTGACCCTACCTATACACAAGTATATCCCGAAGCATTTGGATCGCAATGCAAGTTGCTGCGGAGGCCCCGCGCCAGAAAGATAAAGAGATGACGAAATATACGAAACGAAAGGGAGTCTGTGGTCGGGACAGTACACGTAACGTGGCTTATTTCCATTCCTTCATGCTTAAAACCTTAGCTGCTGCGACAGGATTATCTCCCACATTACTTCAACTATCCCTAAAGACCCTTATCTTCTCCTCTAGCGTAGTCTAAAGGTGGAATTTGAGTGGGACATGCTGCCAGTGCCAATGGAACTTTTGGGCCAAAATGGATAAGTAAAGATCATAAAGCACTGGTTGGATCGATTCCTCTTTTTGTATATACAATTATCATATAAAAATATAAATACCCCACAGCTAAATGTAGTGTTAGTTCATCCCTTTTCCAGCCTTTTGCCTTCTTTAGTTTCCAATTCAAGCATTCTTTACTTTTCTTCATCCCCAAGGCACACCTACATTCCTCTGCAACATCAGAAAAAAGCTTGATTCTCAAACGAAAATGGTTTTGACTGCTGTGTATGCAACGGTCCCGGTTGTAGTAGCCGCTGCTGTGGGGGTTTATTCTTTTGACCGTCATTCTGAAGCCAAGGTATAGCACTTTTCCCTCGCTAAGTTACGGTTTTTCTTTTTTTAGTTTCTGGTCTGCTGCTCCATAGTATGGATTTTGCTTCTTTTTTCAGGATTTTGGAGGTGGGGTTCGTTCATCAATGGGGAATTTGCTGGCAAAAGCTAACCAAATGGTGCAGACCACGCCCCTGCCGAAGGTGGCGCCACAATTCGATGGTTTGAACTGTTTTGAGACCCTGGTGGGTTTTTAACGTTGGTTCATGCTGTTGAAGGTTGATGGATGTTGCCAAGCTACTGTTTTCTCCTTTCCAACGTTTACTTTTATAGCATATTTATGGATACAGTTTTGAGATGATGTTTCCAGCACAGATTGAAAACATTATGTTGGTTCATTTCGCCATTACTTGCCTGAATTTACCAACAAAAGCAAATTGCTACTATTGCAGCACAATGTAGCCTGCAAATTGCTACATGAATCAACCATAAACACATAATTCTGGGAAAATCTTCTAGTTTTGTTGGATGCCTGATCGAACTCGATGAGCCGATGACCGAAGTTTTCGAAACTCATTGGAGAGGGAGGAAATGAGTGCAAACAGATCATAAAGTGATTAACCAAGCTCTATTAATTGTTAAATCATTCATGTGATGTTCATAATATACATACAGGTAAAAACATAAATATACAACCTCTGCCTCTATGTTCACATATGACCAGACAATTTCATGCAAGTCTACCTTTGTTATGAAACAACCATGGTCATGTCATAGAAAGCTCTTCTATGGTTGCAGCAAGAGTCCCTCACCATCTTCGCAGTTGCATTTTCGAATATGGTTTGGGTCCGGTACCCAGAAGCAGAGACGTTTTTGAGTTTTTGGTGGCCCAGGGGTAAATTTAAAAATAGAACTCTAATAATAAATATTAAAAAATTAAATTTAAAGAGTATAATATATAAATAAATTTGTTCTTAAATTGTTTTTTATACACTCAATAATATTAAATGAAAAAAATCAAGAAATTTTATTGAACACCGAACAACTTACACAAAATAATTTTTATAAGCATTTTTCGCGTAAACATTATATAATAAAAATTATAAAAAAAATAGGTAATAATACCTAAGTTTTTGTCGTCGAAGTTCTGTCTTAAATTTAGTTATAGCATATAAATAATAAATATCATAAACCATAATCTTTTTGAATAAATGAATTAATTGTCTTCTTAAAATATCGAAAAATAAATTATAAATAAAAGATTTAAAATAAGTTATGAAAAAATAACATAAAATAGTTGATATGATGAGAAATTGAGATTTGAAGAACAATAACAATGAAAATATTATTTATAGGAACCTATAATAGGCTAGTATCTAGACTAATTAGATATATACTTTATAATTATATGGGCCTTATAATAGACTAGTACCTACACTAATTAGATATCTACTTTATAATTATAAGGGCCCACTTTAATTTAAGTTTCCTAAAAACTATTATTATAATTTAACTTCTTTTAATTTTTAATATAATTTGACAATAAAAAAATTAAATTTAATTAATTTTAATAATTATTAATATTTTAATTTAATTGATTGATAGACCCTGCCACCCTGGGGTCCTGAGCCGTCGCTCCTGCTACCCAGGCCAGGGACGGTACTGCCCAGAAGGTATAGTCTAACAAATCCATGTGTACAGAAAAGAGAGAGATGATTTTTATTCGATTTTCTTTTAACATGATTTCATAGCTATGTGCTGGATCGGTCTTCACCAACGGGTATATGGTCCGTTTTATTGCGGTTTGTGGTCCTTCTAGGCTTGTAAATGTGACCCAAATAAGTTTGCCTTCAAGAAACGGGTTCAAGACTTGATTGTTACAAACAGATCACCTACACACAGGTTGAGCAACTTAGAAGCATCAAGCAGCTAATATCTCACACCGGATTTGTTTTTCCGGTACGATACGAGAGCAGGAAGAAACTCGCGGAGCGTCACCGGTCAGTTTGATCGTCCCACACAGATACATGCAGAGTGATCTTTAGAAATGATGGCACTGGCTAGTTCAACCAGTTGTTCTCAGAAGTTGAAGAAAATACATGCTTTTGTTCATACCGATGCTTATTAACACAGGTTGCTACATGTAAAATAACATTTTTGTGCTTAACACTTCTTGTTTTCATTCGGGTTCCGAGTCGAATAATTTAGATTTATATTCTCACGACACATTCGAGTCTGTAAATAAACTAATACATGTTCTGTAGAGTGAACCCCTTTATATCGAAGTGTATGTGTTTGAATCTCAAATATATGAATATTAAAAAATAATAATTTCAAGTTATTCTTTTAAGATATGATCTGATAAGATGAATCGAATTATAACGATATATTTCTATATTAATATATTAAAAAGTATAAGAATAAAAACATAAACCTAAACTTAATGATTACTATGTCTAGTTGGTTTAGATGTCGTGCATCAATTCACGAAGATAACCTGAATTTGGCCATATCAACCATATATACAAGTCATGTCAGACCACTAATGTCGACCCACAACAATAATGCAGACAATCATGGAATGACATGTAGAGCTCATCTAAAAAAACCAGTAGCATAGACCAAACATCATGTACAATTTTAAGAAAGTGGGAATGAAATAATTAAATAGAAACAATCGTTGTCTAATAAATGATATTTGATCTGAATTAATTAATTAATAAATTAAATACTGACGATTATAAAAGATTTTATATTCGAACATATAACTTAAAGAACGGAAAAGTGTATCAATAACAAATATTTAGATTTTATTTAAATTAATACACCCATTTTGCATCCTATGATGATGATATGTATATTGGCTTGTGGAAATGAAAATGTGACTTGTCTACTTGCCCATTCCCATATGTAAGGGAAGATGGATTCGAAGTATAGTCGTTGTTCGAGACTATTTATTCCGATAAATATTAAAATTAAATAAAATCGAATAACTCGAGAGTAATTGTATAAATTAATTTATTTTAATAAATTATTTTTGAAAATATTAGAAAATCAAACATACATTTTAAATAAATAAATTTATAAAACTTTTTAATAATCTAAAAGTGATTATAAAATAATACATATTTTCAATTCTTTGACGGTATATACATCTTATAAATAAAATAATTAAATTTAAATTTTTTAAAATAAATATTATTTATTTTTTTATTAAGACAATTTATTAGATTTAAATATAAAAAAATAATATCTCACACACAAGCATCCATTTTCAAAGTATCCTTACATCAATAACTCATCCTAATTTTTAATAATGATAATAGAAAAGAAAAGGAAAAGTCATCCCAATAACCCATGCTTGACTAAGTATGGGCTTTATCTTCGAGCCAATAAAAAATAAAGTTCTATCCCGACTAAGCGGATATACACGAAGTTAGTACAAAATATAAATATTTAAAAATAAAAAAATAAATTTATAAATATTTTTTACTGTATGTAAAAAAAAATAGAGGCAATTATAGCTCTTAATCCCTATAAACAATTATAAAATAATATTTATTTATATAAAATTTTAATTTTTAAATAATATACGCATTTTATAAACAGAACGACTTAAATCCAGATCCAATAAATATTATATTTTTTTACTATGGCAACTAATTGATCTAACAGATAATTTATTTTCAAGTGTAGCAACATAATTCTAGAATATACCCTCCAAGTCTTTGGTAATTCAAAATGTTACTCTCATTTAATTTTATGATATTATATGTAGACATTTAAGTATACATGGAATGTCATGTATCTGGCCTATTTGACAAAATTTGATAAATTAAGGGTAAAAATGAATAAAATTAAAAGGTAACATGGTCCAACTGAAAAAAGGGGCTAAGGTTAAAGGAGAAATTAAATTAATCCTTTTTTAAATGCAAGTTGTGTTCAAGGGTGCAATTGAAAAGAAAAAGAGAATAATGACCAAACTGAAAATAATAAGCAAAGTTTAAGGACTAAACCCAAGTTAATCCCTTTTTACTGCAAGTTGTGTTCTTCTTTCTAATTATGGAGAGATTATACGGTGAACCTTGTTCACCACATCATCCATGGTCCAAGCAATCAGGATCGTTGATCTTTAAATAACCACCTAATAATCACTCATTCATTAAATCCATATAAGAAAGAAGTGATGATTCACTTAGAAAAAAATTAAGATCAACGGTCCTGATTGCTTGGGACTATAAATGACATGGTGAACAGGGTTCATCGTATAATTTTTCCTAATTATGACGTTTCTGTGTGACGTGGCGACCTTGTCCTGCTGCTGATGTCACAATCCTTGTCCACGTTTTCATACATTCAATAATGTAGAAATACCCTTTGGGCAGTGGAAACTTTATTTATTTATTGTTTTCGTATTGAGCTAAACAACAAAATTTCTCTCTGTTCTAGATGGATCCATAATCAAGTAATATATATATTGGTTCGATACATGTTTAGGGATGGGTATGAAATTTAAACCCGACCGGTTTTGACCCGATTTGGTTTGATTGGGTCGAACTTTTTTATAAAAATTTGGGTTCAGATCGGGTTGGTTTCTTTTAAAGGGTGAATCTTGGGTCGGGTCGGGTTCAGGATTATGGTGAAAAAAATCTGACCCGATCCGAGATTAATAGTGTAAGTTTTTCATATATATATTTTAGGAATATTTGTAATAATGATCTCTCTTTATATATATTTTATATAATTAGGTCACTAAAATTAATTTTTTATAATTAGATCACTAAAATTTTATTTTTTATAATTAAATCCCTAAAATTTAAATTTTATTAATGATTTAAGTCTGATCGGATCGAATTTTTTCACTCTAAATCTGATTTGAGTCGGGTGCGAGTAGGCCGAAAATCCGACCCGTACCCATCTCTATACATGTTAGGGTTTCATTTAAATTTATCGGTTTTAAATTATTGTTATTAGTATATGTAACTTTTTAATATTTTAGATAAATATGGTTGATCTTCGAATTTTACATTTTTTAAGATTTAAATTATATAAATAGATCTCAACCCAACGTCGAGAAAAATCTTCATGTATGTCTTAAAATTTATATTAATATATTAAAACTAAAATTAAAATTCTCTGTCATGATAAATGAGTAATGAACGTCCAACGTAAAAAAATCTTAGTAATTTAACAGATTATTTTACTATATAATTTTAATTATAGGGGTAAACAATACGAGTCCTTTAATCTAAGGGTACAAATCGTTTATTTTTTTTTTATGCTTTCATTTGTGCTTTCGTTTTAAATTAGAAGTTTAGGGTTTATGGTTAGGGATAAAGTGTATTTTTTAGGGTGTAAGATTTAGGCTTTAAGATATAGAAAATAAGGATTAAGGTTAAAAATTTATTTTTTAGAAAAAAATTAAAAGAGACATGAAGAGATGCATGATAAAGAGGTAGATGTTGAAAAAATGGTATGATACATGGACATTTGAGCTTAAATTTAAGTGGGATCATTTAGTCAAATTAATTGGGACTAAGTGTATCATTACTCTACAACAAGAGTAGATTAAATTTGTAAATTTACATGCTCAAAATGTTCAATGGGTGAATGAGAAATTGTTACTCAATGTAACACCCATGATGTTGAAAAAAAAATGAAAAGTAGAATATCTCACATTTGTTGGGAACATATAATTGAAAAGTTTTATATATAAAAACTCTTCATATTATTATTGAAAATAAGTCAAAGGAGACCTATAAAAGCTTTTTCTAGAGTTGCAGGAATTGTTAATTACAAAATAATACATGTTCCCTGCCTGAACACTATAAAGGGGACAAATCTGTTTTAAGGACACTGTGATAGCACATGCCTCGGTCAAGTTTTCAGAATCGTTGTATTTTCCATTTTTATATGTTTATCTTTATTTCATTTACTGAAATTGTTTCAACGTTTTATTAACTTGGTTCGTTTGTTTTGTTTTACAGTAGATGAGTTTTACTCTATCCTATTAGGTTAAAGGAACGGTTGTTGTTCTTAAAGGTCGTTCGAACACCAGTGATATCAGCAAAGTGATTGAGCGATCAATGTCAAACGGTAGAGATTATATTCTAAAACAAATACTACTGTAATCAATGTTAGCTAATTTATAAAAATTATAAAGATAAACAATATTTTACCAAATAAAAGATTTAAATGTACTTGACCACCAACAAATCAATAAAAAAAAGTTATGAGAGTTTTTGTGTGAACAACAAAACGACCACAAAAACATATAAAAAACGTATTAAAAATCATAAAAATATATCAAAAAAACCAAAAATATCATAAAATAAAAATAAAAAATATTAACCATCGACAATCAACGTTAATTAATATCTTTGCCGGATAAAAAATTCTTCCTAAGTTTGATGCCAGAGGAAGACAACTCTCAAGTGAGTGATTTTAAGTTTTCAATCTCAAACTGTTGGATTGATAACTTTCAATTTAAAATCATTTTGAAGTGATCTCATCGCTATCTTTAATCATTTTAAATTTTGACGATAAAATAGGCGGAAATTAATGAAATTTTGCTCATCAATATCATGGGGAGGGTTGTTTCCGACCAGACATGAACTTAGTTTCATCTAAGGCATGACCACTTCAACATTGCACCCAACATCAATCATGCATTGTTATGTAAGAATTACATTTATAAAAAAAAAGTATTTTAAAATTGTATTTGTACTATTTTAGTCTCCAACAACAAATAAATTTAGAGTAAATATATTGATGATTAGTTTTTTTTCTTTTATTATGAGATTAATATCTAATAGGAGTATTTTTTTTTCTTAGAGTCTTTATCGCTCTCTAGGTAGAAGCAGATGTATTCTGTTAAAAAAAGTCTCATAAGCACGAGCCCTTTAACTTAAATGGTTAAAGGAATGATTATTGTTCTTAGAGGTCACGGGTTTGAGCACTAATGATGTTAATAGAGTGATTAAGCGATCAATGTCAAATGATACTGGAGATTATATTCTAGAACAGATACTATTGTAATCACTATTAACTAATTCAAAAAAAAATTGAAATAAAAAAGATGAGAACTATGTGCCGTAACACTACTATCATCTTTTCAAAAAAATATCTAAATGATGCACGTCATCACTTTTATAACGTGCGTCTCTTTTTTTTTTTTTTCTCGATACCTATGTACATTTTTAAAACGAGATATTCTTCACACTTAATCTCGTGATATCCTCTTTGCAAATTATGTTATGATTGTTTATCTTACCTACCTAATCTATCAAAATATTTAACGAGAAATCAGATAATCAATAAGACAATAATTCGTGATGTATGTATTATCGACCGAAGAAATAGGAAGGATACCCAAATCCTTTCTGAACAAAATTTTCTCTACATGTGACAAGTTTTATGGTTCACTCCCCATCAAGAGATAAGATAGGCTCTCTCTCTAATACTTTTCAAACCCGACACAACATTGTCTTATTATTGGAAAATTATATAAACCATTCATTGCTCTTATACGTTTTGGATTCAACTTGACATGGAAATAAGAAATATATATGACTTTTCTTACTTTATGATCTTATCTTATGCCTTGTTGGAAATAGGCTTTCTTATGGATTTTTATATAATTAAATTAAAAAAATTATATAGATAATTTTTTTATTAAAATTTGGATAAACTGATTAATGATCTTAGTTGACACTAATTATGGTCGGACCATTATTTATAATTTTTATTTATTTATCATTAGTGCTAATGAACCTATGTATCCCATACGACAATTGAAACATATGATGAAGATCTAGAGCGATAGTGAGGTGAGCTGAAGTATGAGTTATAGGGCGGCTTGATGGAAACCGTCCACTTTAAGGAGTAATGGCTAAAAGAAGAGGAGGGACCGCAAGATTTTATGTTCGAAAATAAATTTATAAAATTTTGCGGGAAATAAATTTTAAAATTTTTACGAGACAACCGTCTTCAATCTCAATTTATCTTTAGATTAAACAAGTTTTGGAGTAGGATTGTATCATTAAAGTTTTAAATTACTATATAATTTAGATATATTTATATTTTTTATTATTAATTTAATTTAATAATTTTAATTTTTTATATAACTTTCAAAAATTTAAACACATAACATAAAATTACCTCCTCGAGTACAGATGATCATGAAAATAAAGCAAACATATTTTTAAATTTATAAAACTTATTGTAATAGTTCATAAGTTTGTCATAAGTTATTATTATTATTATTATTATACGGTAATTATTTTATAATGATTTAATATTTTTTTTAAATAAATTATAGTGACAAAAAATTGATTTTTCTTTTTTTTTTAGTGACCGTCGACATCGAGTATTTTACCTTGAAATTAAATGCCATCCCTTTGTTTTCCGGGTCGGAGCCGCCCATTCTAATCCTACATGGCACGTGCACCGCCCCAACCCTGCCTCCTAACCAGATGCTTTGGATGCCCTTTTTTCTGTTGACATGGTCAAACATGACCCAGATTTTAAACCCAGTCATGTGCATTTGCCGGGGATAACAAATACTTCACCACCATTCATATTGGTTATCGATCATCGATATTTTTATTTTTTAAATTTAATAAATTTATATTACTAATTTTTAAATTTAAATATTTTTAAATGATTTATTCAATAAATAATATTGAATTCCGGCACTATCGACATTGCCAGGACACATCTAGCTGGACGTAAAATGTAGAAATCGAAATGGTCTTCCAAACCATGATAAGAAAAGGGATTTTCTTCGGATGAATTAAGGTGGGCATTGCCTCTACGTGGAAGGAAGAATATCCATAAATTTAAATACAAAAAGGGAAGACATATGAGGAAAACATTCTAGTTTTTTGGTATAGTAATTTAATTATAAAGGGATATTTTAATTTGATTTTAAATTTAAATAAATTATATATATATATATACACAAATATGAAGGATTTTAATATAATAAGCTGATGACATCAATTTAAAATTTTTAAGATTTAATGAGATTTAAAAAAAGAAGAAAAAGAAAACATAATTAAAAATATTTAAAAAAAAAAAACTTAATAAGAACTTAATAATTAAAATTTTTAATTTTTATATTTTTTTAAAAAATATTTTTAATTGTTTAATCAAATTTTACTCACCTCTATAATTAATAGTATCTTCATAATTATATTTATTTCATTTTCTTGTTTTACTTATTACGTTATTATTCTGTTTTTTAATCTAATCAAAGCCTTGACAAAATCATTTCATTGTAATTACAAATAATAAAAAAAGAATTTTCGAATTAAAATTTTTATTCAATTCTAAATTATCACAAAGGAAAAGAATATTGCACGTGGGTATTCCATGCACGAAGGCTCGAGCCGTTACGTGGCGGAGGCTACCCATTGCCTCTGTTATTTTTTTAAGCGATTACAATAAATACAAGTAATATATATTTTAAAATATATAATCATTAAACATCAATCTTTTAAATATTATACTGCAAATAGTAATGTTCGAACCTGTAACATTTAGAAATAATATTTATTTTCTTAATCATTAAAGCAAAATGATTTGTGTCGTCTTTGTTTCTTTATTGTTTAAAGACGGTGTGCATTCATATTATTAGTAACGGATTTAAAAATATTTTTGAAAATAATATAAATCAAAACATATTTCATGGTTGATACGAATTATAAAAAAATTAAAATGGAAATAAATTATAAAAATATAAAAAATTTAAAATTAATTCATAAAAATTTAAAAAATCAAAACTAAATAAATAAATTTTAAAAAGTTTAGAATAAATCCAGATCCACCCATCTTTTCAGCTATACAGTGGTTACAATAATATATGTTCTAAAGTATACTCTCAATCATTGAACATTAATCGCTCAATCACTATGTTATTATTATTGTTTTCGAACCCGTGAACTCCAAAAACAACCATTCTTTTAACCGATAAAATTAAATAATTCATTATTTAATATTTTTAAGAATAAAAGACAACTATATTATTTCTATATTTCCTCCCTATTTATTATGTTATCAAAATTTATATGCTATATGAATTTTGTTTGAAAAAAAAACATTCCGCCATCAAAGCATACAGCGTAAAGATTGCTGTTCTTTCGGCGTATAAAACGGAGAAAAGAAATTGAAAGAAATAATAATAATAATATTAAAAAAAACAATGGCCAAAGACAAAACCTTGAAACAATGTTAGACTTAGAAGACTAATCAGACATTAAAATAAAGGTTTAATACTGAACCTCTGGTTTAAATTAATACATCTTGAAAGTTTTAATCTCCTACGGTTTCGATCATATTAACAAAATAGTGTTTGCCAACAGAATCCGACAAGTGCCGGACTTACATCGAATATTATGTTTTTGTAATAGGATATAAAATATTATTTCTTCTTTTTTAGGTACGACATAAACATTAATTAAATTTAGGGTCATATCTTGTAAATCCTGAAGCCTAAATATAAAATTATAAAATCTAAAGCTTAATATCTTAAATTTAAATTTAATTTTTTTAACTCTATCATCTTAAAATATTAAATCTTAAATTATAACCCTAATGTTTATGATTTAAATACTTTTTCTTAAATTTATGTTATTTTAAAATATTTTTTTGGGTAAAGTTCACGGATGGTAACTAAACTTTGCTTCATTATTCAATTTAGTAACAAAACTTTAGATTATTTTAATATTACCATCAAAATCTATGTTTTGCTTCAATTTTACTGTTCATCCATTAAGAACTGTTAAAATATTTGGTACGATAACATATTTAATCCTCACATTTACATATTCAAATAATTTAATCCTATTTTAAAAAATAATAAATTTAGCCCTCACTATCTACACGTTACTTCAATTGCCCTATACACTAAAACTTTAAACTCTCTGTGTTATATATGTGTTAGTAGGGGTAGGTAAAATACCCGATTATTCGATTTTGGTTCCGGATTAGGTAAAACCCGGTGGATTTTTATCTGGTATTAGTTTCGGTGGGACCGGGACTGGATCTAAAATTTAGGTCCTGGTCATAACCAGGACCGAGCTAGATCTTGATTTTTTGGACCCGGTACCCGGTGGGTACCCAATAGTACCGGAATCAATACCAAATATCGGGTATTGTTTTTTTGTTTATTTTTCTTATTAAACTTTCTCTTTATGTACGAATATTATGAGTATGACTAGTTTTAAAACTTTAATTTTAAGTCTACAATATTCTAATTTTATTATTTAATATTATTATTAGTGGTTGAATTTTTTTTTCCAATTACTCAAATTTTTTTAAGAATAAATTAATTGACCGGGTACCCGGTATTGGAACCGGTATCCACCAGTATCGAGACCGGTTCTTAAAATTTAGGACTCGGTATGACCGAGACCTGCCTGATTCCAAATTTTAGGAACCGGTGGTTACCGGGACCGAGACCAATACTATTTAAATTGGCCGGGTACCCGGTCTTACCCACCCCTATGTGTTAGGATTCACTTACACAAAATGGGTGTCTGAGATTAATATTTCGAATCGTTAGATATGGAAAACGAAAAATAGGTGTATGAGATTAATACATCATTTTTTAAGTGATAATCTTCACGTATCTTATTGTTAATCTCATCCATCCGTTTTATCATTCGAATAATACAAAAAAACATGTAACTCTTAAAAAAATTACTACGTACACGGATCAAATGAGCATTATATATGATTATAGAAAATTATTTAAACCGTAACTAATTAATACAATAACATTATAAATGTTTATAACTAAATTTAAAAAAAAAACTCAAATTTGACTTAAAAAATATTTTAGATAAAATTTAAGTTATAAAATAAAACTATTTAATATGATTAAATTATTTTTTAAACTCAATACGAGAATAATTTTTTTAATTTTATTTATTTTATTTATAAGGTTAAGAATAAAAAAATTGGTTAGGTATGAATATTACTGAAAACCAGTCCAAATTTAATGGAGAAGGAAGAAGGTAGACACCGCCCAGTCTAATCCAGGTCTATAAATACAAGAGTACTCTTTCATTTCTCCAGCAAAGCTATGAACTTGGAAACTGCTCCTTAGCTGTTCGTATCAAACCAGTCAACACTTCCTCGCCTCCGTCTCCGCCCCCAACCGCGCTTCCTTTCCTTGTATTGTGATGGATACAAAGGTTCTTTCCACCGGAATCCGATATTCCACCTTGCCGGAAAGTTACGTCAGACCGGAATCTGAACGTCCTCGCTTGTCTGAAGTCTCCGAATGTGAAGACGTCCCGGTTATCGACTTGGGATGTGAGGACAGAAGTCGTATTATTCAACAGATTTCCCTTGCCTGCATGCACTATGGGTTTTTCCAGGTATAATTACTTACCTCAAACGTTAAAATCTTGGGTTTTCCAAAAACAAAAATCAAGTCTTCTTCTTCTTCCTCAGGTTATTAATCATGGAATTTCCAAAGAAGCCGTTGAAAGAATGTTACAAGTAGCGCATGACTTCTTTGGACTGCCGCTGGAGGAGAAGTTGAAGCTCTACTCCGATGACCCGTCCAAGACAATGAGACTCTCCACCAGTTTTAATGTGAATAAAGAGAAGGTTCATAACTGGAGAGATTATCTCCGGTTACACTGCTATCCTCTCCATAAATATGCCCCTGAGTGGCCGTCCAATCCTCCTCCGTTCAGGTAACCCTTTCCTCTTTAAAGCAATGGTAATAAAATATTCGATAAAATGCCCCAACAAACCCCTTTGGCTAACAAATTTTACTTTATTTCCATTGCATCTGTCATGTTCCGAATTTCTGGTGACATGGTGGCGATTATATTTTATGCATTCTTGTTTGTTCTTTAACCTAACATGTTTAGTTGTTGGTTTGATTTCTTTTTAACATCTTTTTCCATCTTGTGATTGTAAAATAATCTCTTGAAATGGTTTGAGCATCTTGCATGAACTCAAGTAAAAGTAGTGCATGGAGATTATGGTTTCCCCTCAACTTTATCTGAGCACGTGATGGAATGAATCTGATATATTATTCTGATTTTTAATTAAAAAACTTTACGAATATTCTATTATTTTAACATTATGTATTAAATTTTATATTTGATTAATTATATATATCTGACTATCTGTTCTGTTCCGTACATAAGATAATAAGATATTTTTATAAATTTAATATCTTCAAGGTGCCCTTAAAGATGGAATCTTTGTACCCTTTTCCCTACTACTAACATATCAAAAAAAATCTTTTTGTTAATTAACCAAGTCATAAAGACAAAGTACACATATACATACCAAATGAAAAGTCAAGTCCCCTTATTCTTCCCCCTATTGGTCCCCTTGTTGTATAGGCTATCGATGGTTGCACTTGGCCATGTTGTCATGTGGTTCCCCTAGTGGGTTTTGTGTATGGGTTAAAAGTATTTTTTTCAGTCATTTAAAACTAAATATTTATATTTGATTTCAAAGCCGAATGAACTTACATATTTACCTACTTAATTACTATACCCCAAATATAAAAAGTAACTCCCTCCCTACACGTAAAAAAGAGCAAAAAAGCTGTTTCTCGATAGTGAAAAAGGGTTTTCACTTTCAGCATTAAAAAGTGTAGAACTCGAGTGTGATGTAGATGCCAAAATGGAAGAAGCAACGGGTATTACCCATCATATAAATGCTATGTCTAATTGGGTGAGCAGTGGGGCAGTGGCCCCATTTCTAGGTGTAGTGGATGCATACGTATGCATGAGCTGAGACAGTGACGTAATCATGTCTTTGATGGAGCCAAATAGTATACTTAATCAACGGTGGTGATGGCAAAGGGGGCGGTGGCTTCCGGTTCCTTCCTTTAGATATTTTTGCAGTTTGCATATAAAAATACCACCACAAGGTACAGAGTCGGTGACTTTTATGATAAGGGGTTGGTTGATTAGTGGTTTCTCTGGGATATAATTATCCTGACGTTGAATATTGATGATGATGAAGTTGATGTCTGACAATTGCTTTTGTGGGGGTGAATGAAAAAGTATGAATGACCCTTTCTTTCTAGTGATTTATGCTCTCCATGCATGCATCAAGATTTGGATTGAAAAGAGATTTTCTTATTTGAATCCGTCTTTTCAAATTATCATCATCATCTTCATCTGTATCTGTATGACTGTATCTGTATCTGCATTTTCTCCATTCTATTCTGGTTCTATGTCGTTTTCGTATGGCATTTTTGCATTATTTATTGCTGCATTATTGTTATTGGTTGATTCAGAAGGACAACCTTCCTCTGAAAGGGACACTTCCCCTATCAGATCAAGGTTACTCACACACGTATGCTAATCCTTTTCATTTGCAAAAGATAGTTTTGGATTTACTTCATCTGCCCGTAATGGCCGCCTAATCCCTATCTGTTTCATCTGAAAATACTAAAAATGTTGTTGGGATTTTATTTTAAAGTTTATTTTTTTTTTCCTGAGAGTTGTCAATTTAAACTTGTTACTAACATTATAAAAGTGCAGAGGAGGAAGAATGCGAATACTAATCTTTGAATGTTGAATTGATAGGGAAATTGTGAGTAATTACTGCATAGAAGTTCGAGAACTGGGGTATAGATTACAAGAATTAATATCAGAGAGCTTAGGCCTGGAAAAGGATTACATAAAGAATGTTCTTGGGGAGCAAGGGCAGCATATGGCTGTCAACTATTACCCTCCATGTCCCGAGCCTGAGCTTACCTACGGATTGCCTGGACATACAGACCCCAATGCTCTTACAATTTTACTTCAAGATTTACAAGTTGCAGGTCTCCAAGTACTCAAAGAAGGCAAATGGCTTGCCGTTAATCCCCACCCGAATGCTTTTGTCATTAACATCGGTGATCAACTACAGGTAATGTCGTGTAACACCTTCCATGTGAAATTATATGATACAGAACTAACAATGGTGAAAGCTTGCTACTATGACATACGTCGATAATTGCAGGCATTGAGTAATGGGAGGTACAAGAGCGTGTGGCATCGAGCAACCGTGAATGCCGATAAAGAAAGGATGTCAGTTGCTTCTTTCCTCTGCCCGTGTGACCAAGCATTAATCAGCCCTGCAAAGCCTCTTGTCGAAGATGGATACGGAGCCGTATACAGGGATTTTACCTACGCGGAGTATTACAGTAAGTTTTGGAGCAGGAACCTGGACCAAGAACATTGTTTGGAGCTATTCAAAAACTAGTATCAGCTTCTTCACCTGGCAATTCCTCGACTCTTCAGGTTGATCTGAATGCATGTATATTACTGCAGAATAAGTAGAGCGCCCCTTTTATTATTCATTGCAGGGCGCCATTTTTAATGTTGCTGCCTTTTTAGCAGCCTACTGTATTAACTCACAATCCTTCTGCAGCACAGGATTGTATTGAACTGATGTTGCACTTCTCTTTACTGTATTGTAGTATAAAGGACAGCATTATCCGCCGTAAAACGATTCTATGCAGACGATTTATGATTCTTGCTGTTTGTCAACATTCCTGATAATTTCAGCATACCTAGCAATCAACAGCTTACTAAAATGGAAGATTGAATACAAAGTATTTAAATTCCAAACCAGTAAAGCTGGAAAGTGGATATCATGAGCATTTAACAGAAGAATCATTTTTTTTTCTTCTAAATGCCAGCAAACAAAATGGGAATTTAAACAATCATCTTCTCCATGATTCCTTCTAAAAAATGAGATTTCAAAGAAAATAATCAACACTTTGTTTATTAGTTACAGTAAGGTAGGGGATATAATATAGAATTTCATCATAAGAAGCATACAATTACATTCTTATTGTGTTCTGTCAAACAAAAAAGTATGTAATTCTAGCAAGCCACCCTTTGAGACAATCACCAAGTTTCAGAATCCAAATGTAAAACAGTCAAGCATGTATCCGACACAATGATTCAAACACTTTTGAGAAACTCCATGATGTTGGTGCCGAAAGCATTACACTTCACTTGGAAGCCTTGAAATCCAGCACCCTTTGCAAGTGCCTCAAACTCCTTTTTGGTCCTCTCTTTCCCACCGGGGTTGTGAGCCAACATGATGCAATCAATATGGACTACTAACTTTGTGGCCAGGCTGGGATCTGGGTAATCCGGAAGAATGCATTCGGCAACGATCACTTTTCCATTGTCTGGCAAAGCTTCATAGCACTTCTTCAAAAATTTCAAGCAGTGTTCATCACTCCAATCGTGACATATCCACTGCATCAGCACATACGTGTGAAAAGCATTAATTTTACAAGCTACAATTTGTGGTAGGTAAGACAGCTTCCATAAGGAGAGGTTGAGAATTAGTGGGGGACTCAACATGCCATCAGTTAGCTCCATTATTGCACAGATGGTTGATTCCACCTAATTAATAAGCCAGTTATATAAATACAGTTTAATATTAAATCGATTCGAACTCACCTTCATGAAAATAGCATCTCCTTTTGGAATACTTACAAACATGTCTCCACCAACATGCTCCACACCTGCAGCCAATCCGATTTCAAGAACATGATAAGGAAGGATGCAATCTTTAGCTTTTGAAAATACTTGTGAAGCACGGATAGTGTTATACCAGGATAACTAGGAGCATCCTCAATGACATGTGGCAAATCAAAGTTAATTCCCTTTATGGTGGGGTACTTGGAGACGATCATGCTAAGTGTGGCACCAACACCACCGCCGACATCAACCAGTGTTTTTAGTCCCACAAAACCATCATATGTCTCGAGAATCTTCTTCATGGTAATGGTGGAGTGATCAGACATCCCCCTGTTGAAAACCTTGTTGAATCTAGGATCCGTGCCATGGTACTCGAATGCAGTCATTCCATAGGCCTTGTTGAACGGAATTCCACCTTCCAGCACTGCATCCTTCAAGTAGTACCTGAAAACAGTCCAACGTGCAGTCTAGTCACAATTCGAATATTACCCGGAATTATTTTCCTTATGGAGGATGAACAAACAACTTGTTGAATAGCATGATTGAAATTCGGATGTTCTTCACTTAATTAACAATTCCATCGTTTTCAATCTCTATATATAACAAAAAAATGGTGGGTGTTAGTGTTAGGTGAGGCAGCAGCTGTCAAGTCTCATATTTCCAGCATTAAGACTAATATCTTGTAAATTAAGCATAATCCTATTCACAAATCAAAAACTCCATACAATCATACATGATTATCTAGTAAAATACTATTCTTTTTTGCAGAAAACTGCTATTAGTTCATCAATTCATCAAAATCAAACTCAAAGTTAATCTAAAATGTGTACTTAACTAAGATGTGGAGCTTACCAGCTCTCCATAAGGACCTTGTCTTGATTCATGAGACTCAGTGCGGAAAGAGTGACACCATCTTCATTCTTGGTCAAGAATTTGCAGACAGGGCCAAGGCCGTAGAGTCTCTCGACTTTCCCATCGGGGAGATCGCGCAAGGAGCAGGTGACAATGGAGTAGCTGGCGAGTAGGCGCAGGATGCGGTCCAGCATAACCGGAGCATCAGGGTTTGTGGTGGGGAGCTGTGCAGCCACTTCTATCGTGGAAAGGAAAGCACCAGGACCAGCCTTGGCCATGATCTCCAGCAGGTCAAGTTCTATAGCTGATTTGAGGACCATGGGCAGGACCGATGCACTGGCCAGTTGCATGGCAAACAAGTTGGCTTCCTCATCCCAGACTTGAGTCGGAGTCATCTGTGTCTCACCTGTTGAACCCATTGTATGAAATCTCTGAACAGAAACAAGTTGAGATTAGCAGAAGATGATGATTATTGGACATGGTTGAAGACACAAAAGAGAAGCTATATATATAATGTTTTGTCTCAACAACCAATTACCTCTCTACAAGAAAGAATTGACCCCACACCATGTTTCTCTCTCACTGTACTGTTTCACTTGGTTTTTTTCCTTGCTGGTTCATACGTTTTCCTAATATTTTGACTCATGCATACCTTTTCTCATTAGATTCTGTTTAATACGTATATTGAGTTTAGCTCGATTGATGCCGTTCGTACAATGAACAATAAGACATAAATAAAGATAAAATCAAGATTATAATTCGGGTAAAGTACAATTCTTTTGAAAATAGTGGACAACGTACTATTTTCATTGAATCATTCTCATAATAGATTTTTATAGTATTCGACCCAGACTGATCAATTAATAAATTAGATACAGAATATTAAATTGAAAAAAGGGCAGTAATCGGAGACCTGGTATATATTCTTTTGTGATTTGTCAACCTCTCTTCACAAGTAAACCCTGCTTGTCCATATTATCAACATTCACCAAACTCCACCACCAACTCTACAACCTCTAATTATATACAAGTACTATACATGTAATATATTGATAATAAAGACATAAATTATTCCTTTCGAATATATAAATTTTTCTTATAAAAATATCGATATCTGATTAAATGAACAATATTTCGATGTAATCATTAAATTTATTAGATGAATAATATTTTAATCGTATATATTTATAAATATTATGCTTTTAGATCTACTAAGGGAGAATGTCTAAATGAATGATTATAGTGGACAATGACATCAATTCTAAATATAGTATATATGTGAAAGGAATAATTAATGCCTACTTGTATACTAGTAGTTAGCTAAGCTGGTTTAGTCAAAACGCTGCCGTCCTTACCTAACTCACCAAACAACTTAGCCTTTCATTATATACAACTAGGCAGTAATTATTCCTTTCACATATACAACATTAATGGGGAAATTATCCATTTTTTTCGATAAATTTTAATTTTATTTTTTTAAAAAAAATAAAGAAAAAAATTATTTTTAATGATTTTAAAACTGTGAATAAAGATAAATAATTTTATCAACTGATTAAATATATTTATTTAAAATTACTATATTTAATTGATGGATCTACAAATTTAAATTAAGTACTATAAATATCTACTATTAGAGCTATACTTTCAATTTAATTTATTTCCGTTCATAATATTAGATCTAATAATCTATATTTTAATACAATATCATTGAATTATTAGATAATTGATATATTAATAATTTTATATTTATAAATATTATGTTTTTTAAAAAAATTCAAAACAATTTGAATTTTATTAAAACAAAAGAATGTACAACCTTATCAACGTAATCAATTAAGAACAAAAGTTTTCTATTTTTAAATATGATTTTTTTATGTTTCAACACTAAAAAATATTAAAAAAAATTAAATCGTAATCTTAAATTCTAAACCTACATCCTAAGAAATATACATACCCCAATTTTTCGTACCCTAACCATTAATCACAGTTTTAAATCATAAATTCTAAACCCTAAACCTAATTTTTAATATAAACATAAAAAAATATAATTAAAGATAGACGATTTCCATCCACCGATTAAAAGATAAAATTTTAGAGATTATATTTATCGAAACACTAAACATAAAATAAAATTAAAAAAAAACTCAAAATTACAATAACAGTCAAAATCTTCTTTTAAATCTGACATCAGAAAGATTATTTTTATTTTATTTTATTTTAACTTTGCTATTTTTCTTTTAAATATTGTGTTTTTATATCTAATACACAAATTGTCTTAAACCCATGAGAGCAATACTGTCCACTAGGCCATTCAATTTCAAAGTATGGGCTTGGGTGTGGTGGTTTTGGTCCATATGCCCAGAGCTAGAAGAAGGGATCCTCAAAAACCCTAGCCTCCAGAATCACAAACCCATATCTCCTTAAAAAGGTTAATCTTGATTGAGTGTGAATCTCTATCCATTCTTCTTTGTTTGAAGTTTTCTTCTTTTCCTAGTCGGCTAAACCCTATCTAACGAAAAACAAGGATGTCGCCGGCAGCTGTGGTTGAACCCGCTAAGACTGAGACTGAGGAGCTTCCTCCATCCGAGGAACTAAAGAAGCAGCTTCAGGTTTTGTCTCTATTCACTCCCTTTTTTGTTTCATTAAAAGTATTTGTTAATATGCTGTGGTTTACAGATCGAGGAGGAGGCTGTGGTTGAAGATGTTAACGAAGATGAGAAAGAACATGACGACGAAGATGAGGACGATGACGAAGATGACGATGATAAGGAAGATGGTGCCCAAGGTTTCTCCCGTTTCGTTACTTGAATTATTTCTTTGCTTGCATTTCTGTGTTATAGATGCTAATAGTTTATGAATTAATGGAATGGAATATTTGCTGAAAGATTTGGAATTTGGCCTGTACATGTGCTTAGATCTTTAGTTTGAGTGGATTCCTTAGGATAGAAACTTATGTAAATGGTCCTGGCTCTTTCGAAAATAATATGGTTAAAGTTCCGTCCCTTGATCTGTTGATTTATGCTTAATGTTTCATAACTATCAAATCCTCTAGAACTCTCGAAAATTGTTTTTGGGTATTGGGAATTAGATTAAGTTTTATGGTTCTTGCAACCTTGTTTGCATAGATTACTGTTTTGTTAGTGGTAACTAATGCGGGCGTTTCGGTATATGCAATTGTTATTTATTTGGTCGTGGATATTTTTTTCTATGCAGCCCTTATAGTTTGCTTCGAGTATTGATTGCAGGTGCTAATGGAAGTTCCAAGCAAAGCAGGAGTGAGAAGAAGAGTCGAAAGGCCATGTTAAAGTTAGGCATGAAGCCTGTTACTGGTGTAAGCAGGGTCACCATAAAGAGAACCAAAAATGTATGATTTCCATGATTTTCTTTCCAATTCAAATAGTTGAGCTACTTTGATGAATGGAAATGTAACGTAGTTTCTCTTGCTTTCAGGTACTGTTTTTCATCTCGAAACCTGATGTGTTCAAGAGCCCAAATTCTGAGACCTATGTCATTTTTGGTGAGGCTAAGATAGAGGATTTGAGCTCTCAGCTACAGACACAAGCTGCCCAGCAGTTCAGGATGCCAGACGTCGGCTCTTTGACGGCAAAACCAGACACTTCTACTGCAGCAGCTGGAGCACCGGCTGATGAGGAAGAAGAGGAGGTTGATGAGACTGGTGTAGAGCCCAGGGATGTTGAGTTGGTCATGACACAGGCTGGAGTTTTGAGGACCAAAGCTGTCAAGGCTCTCAAGAGTAACAATGGTGACATTGTGAGTGCTATTATGGAGCTTACCACTTAGGTAGTCTCTGTCAGTCTTATTGTTCGCCCTCGGTAGACTGTCAATGAGTGTGTGGAACTAGTAGTCGCAGTGGCTTAAATTACCCCCTTTTGTTTTTTTTCACTTGAAATTTAGATGGTTTTTTTTCCTAAGAGTCTATTACGATTGTATCTGCAACTGATTGTTTCCTGGCTCATTTCTATGATCAATTTTTGCTACTTGGTTAAACTGGTTATTTTGCAGTAGAAAATTTGAAGCAAATGAATTCATGCCTGGTTTTGATATTTGAGATGCAAATGCTTGATGAAATCACTATAGCATAATGTTGTGAAACAAATTTTGGTCAAGTGGATGTTGCTCAGGTATTTTAGTATGACTATGGGCAAGCTAGATGCTGGTCTGACCAATAGACAAAAAATCACCTAGTTAGCCTTGAGGAAGCAAGGTCTTATTCAGAATCCGAGGATGTTCGTCGTTGCCTGCATCATCTTGTTCACCCCCACCCCCACCCCCCCGCCAGTTGCCGGCACTGTTCCTCCAACCAGTTTCACATTCAACATCCTTGGATGTCAAGACGAGTGAGGTCCTTGCACTTGGCAAGGACTGCACCGAGACCGGAGTCCCTAAAGCAGCCAGCTCCAAGCTGAAGATGCTGGAACCATAGCACTGTACTTTGGGGAGTTGGTCATCGGCTGATGATTTTGGGGGAAATTGTCATGGACTAATTTGGACTAAATTATATAATATAGAAACTTCTCAAGGTTAATAAAATTAAAGAAAATATGAAGAGGCAGAAATGAATAGAGCAAAATTACGAGGCATCAGGTAAGAAATTATCCCTTTTATAAAAAAATAGACGTCAATAAGTTGTGCTCCGCTCATGGGACTCGATTAGGGTGAATAAGGCCCAAATTGATTAAGAAATAGTATTATTAGGCTTGAGGTTCGTTGAGCATGAAATTTTAAACTTTAATTTAAAATAATAACTTTATTATAATTATTTAATAAAAGATGAGATATCGTTAAAAGCTCCTTTCATAATAATATTAAATCAAAATTTATTGTCGAGAAAAAAATAGTGTTCAAAAATTAAATTAACTTGAATAATCAAGAAATATTTTTATAATAAAAATACGTAATTAAAGAAAATACAAAATCAAACAACAACTAAGTAAAAATATTCAATTTAAGTTAATTTATTTTTAGTGATTTTTTCTATAATTTATTTTATTGTTTTTTTTTAAGCAAATTACATTTAGTGTATATATAATATGTTTTGAGACAAGTTTGGGTCGGTTTGACTCGTCTTGTTAAGGGTCTTGAGCTAGATATGAGTCGAAATTAAATTCACTCGAATCGAGTTTTGATCGAATTTTAATCGAGTCGAGACTGAGTAGCTTGTGAGCCAGTCAGGTTCATTATCACCCCTACTCCTGTCGTTAATGAAGGGATAATTTCTCAGCTGATTCTTCGTATTTTTATTATATTCTTCTTTATCCTTACCTGTTTCTTTTAGTTCTCTTTTGACCCTTAATAGTTCCGTTTTATAATTTAGTCCAAAATCGCCAGCTGATGACAACTCCCTAACGTACAAAATTGAACCTAAATTTAGACAGTAAAGACGACATCACCTACAGTAATAGATGTCATATATCTACTCGGTTTATTTCTCTATTTTTTTATTCACCATTTGGTAGGCCTTCATGATAATTTAACCTTTAGACAAGTTTCATGCAAAAAGATATATGATTTGGAAAAAGTTGGTTCCTGAATGAAAACATCTAAGATGTCCCTCTGGACTGCGTGTCAGTGCAGTATTCAAAGTTGAAACGATGTCCATTGCATTAGCTGATAAATAATAATAACATGGTTGTCATTTTCCTTGATAATCTAGTTTACCATCCGACATGCTTTAGACTAATCAGATTTTTGGTGCTTTTGACTTTTGAAAATGCAATAATGTTTCTCAACAAAACATTTCTAATTCACTATTTGCAAATCCAGCACTAAAACACTTGAAATTCACTCTAATTCCATCAAACTCTTTATCTTGATAAGCTCTAGCTGTTGATCACCCTGCAGTTGGCTCGAATCTCTCCTGCTGTTCCTGTCAAGACATCAAGCTGCCCCATCTTCACCATTGCAGCTGCAAATTTGGCTTTCCACTTCATAGGATTCCTTGCATTCTCCAACACTTGGTTCGCCGTAGCTTGGCTCGTTAGCAGTGAGTGGTCTGATGAAAACAAGCCCCTGTTTGCTAGAATATCAGCATAGTAGCCTGCGTCCGCGGTGATTGGAGTTGAAGTCATTGGCACCACTATGTTAGGATCCGTGCTACCTCGAGGGCATTTCTCTTTCAACTTGGCTGCATAACTTGGATCTAAACTCGGGTCGTGCATCGATGTCCCGCTGAAATTGTATAATCTGTCACTGAATGAACTGCAGTGAGACCGCCCGAGGGTGTGTCCTCCTGTTGACCATGGAGTTATTTGATTCAGAGGCATCTTAACATAGCATCAGTGAACTCGAAGTACAACCGGTGACCCTTACCTGAAAGTGTAACCATTTCCTCTTGTGTGAAGCCCTTGTTTGCAAACATCTTAGTCAGTTGGTCAACATTAAACGTCGGGGGAGGTAGGTTTCCGATGATCTCCGAGGCTAGTGATGTTCTACCATCTCTTCTTCCTGCAGGGACATCATAGCCAAGTCCCCCGGCCTGTGTGAGAATTCGACAAATAAGTGTCACGAATATTAGTTGCTTCAATAGTGAAAGCTTGTGTGCTTACCATCTCTATGCTGTCCCTAGCTGCAAATGCAACTATATCGGAACATGAAACTATTCCTTTGCATACAGCTTCTAGTCTAGCCTTTGCACTGTCTATGACTTCATACCCTCGTAAACTCGGGTTATTGGCAAAGGAGTCTTTCTCTGCTGTGCTGGATGGAGTCGAATCAAGGAGTACTGATGCATCACAACCCTATGATACAGATCAAACCAATGAATGTATCTAATTTTGTAATGAAAGATTCAATATGCTTATGTAAAATTGTTGTGACAAATCCCACTCACCCTAACAAAGCAGTCATGGAAATGCATTCTCATGAGAGCAGCAGCCAGCCCTCTATCTTTAATGATCGCTTTCGTCACCTCTTCTTTGACGATGAATTCTACCGGGCTACATGTATCTTTGTAGAATCCAACTTGAAGCTGAGAATGTACACTCTGGAAAAACAAAAACACAGACAAAATAACAAAGACTGGAGTAGGCTTGTTTGGATTCATCTCCATCATCTCGACCGGATGATCTTTATGATTCAATGCAGCTAAACATCATCACAGCTACTTATAGTCAAAGAAAAATGATTTATGATTCACAGGGCTAAACCATCTTGATTGGTTCCTTATCTTGAGTGATAGAGCATATAATGCCATGTGATGGAATGTCATTGTCGCTGGAGGGGATGAGCATTTTTGGAACTTTTTGAAGATATTGAGAGAAACGACAACCGGAGTTGGTTTAATTGAAAGCTGGACAAATAATTTGATATGCAACTGGCAAGATTCACGCCAGAAATATGGATTAAACCAGGAGTTAAAGCTAATGTGATGTTAAAAAATTTAGGAAAAACTAGTTTGTTGCAACAAATCTGCTTATTTTATTGTTGTCCAAGAATATGCAGTAGCTTACAGTGAGTTTTGCTTTGCATTTTTAACAGAATAATATTTTAAAACCAACCTTTCCACAAGTATAACAAGAAAAGAAAGGGTTCATTTAAAATAAGTTTTTTCACAAGTTGGAGAACAGTCATGTTCAAGAACAGCTATCATATACCAACCTGCAAAAAATTGATTTCCAAGCCTGAAATCAAAGAGAATGGCTGTGGAAATTTCGCGGGAAATTTGTCAATGTTTTTGTTCTGAATAAGAAATCAAAGAATGGTTCTTCCCTGTTTGCTTTTTGTTCAGTTTGCAATTACCTGTCAAGCATGGAAAGCAATTGGAAAGCTAGCAGATTGATGTTAGAAAATCAGACTTTGGACAAATCAATATACTTGTGAGCTAGCAAACAAGTTGAACAAGAAAAGGAAGGTTTCATTTAAATAAGTTTCTTTAACAGTGTTTTACAAGGTTGGAGAGCAGTCATGTTCCAAGCACCTCATGGTGCTCCTAACAAAACACAATTGCCTACCACAAACAATTCTTAACCATTACAGAATTTCACTATTTGGGATCAAACAGAAGAGAAAAGGGTCAGGAAATATCACCAATAGTCTCTACAGGAACAAACTCCATCTCTATAATGGTGGAACCTTGTCCTATCCCTGACAACAATCTCCCTCCCATACACCTTAGAAACTAATTTCATGAAGGTATGGCAGTCTTCGCAAACTCTCAGATTCTTAACTATCCGAATGCATGAATCTTTTGCCCCGTTTATGAGCCCATAACAAAGTGCTAACTTCTCACTATGCCATAGAACTACCTCCTTTTTTTCTTCCTCTTCTAAGTCAACCAGAACACTATTGGAATTTGGGGCGTAGCCACCCAACTTCAATCGACTAACCACCTCGTCCAACTTTTTATATATCTCATCTGCTTGTTTGTGATTCCTATCTGCCACTAAAAACTCATGCACGTCATTGCCCAATTCAATCATACTACATCCCCTTTCCTTAGATATACTTCTTTCTTTCATTAATTGCCTCAAATCCCCTACGTCTTGCCATTTTCTTTCTTTGGCATAAATATTTGATAGTAGCACAAGAGCTCCATGATGATCTGGCTCGAGCTCAAGTAGCCTTTTGGCAGCAAATTCTCCTAAGTCAGTCTCACCATGAATTCGACAAGCAGCCATGAGGGATCCCCAAATGACAACATTGGGTGCAAAAGGCATTGTCTCTACAATCTCAACAGCTTCTCTCAAGAGATTAGCACGGCCAAAGAGATCAACCATGCAACCGTAATGTTCATGTGTAGGAGTGATATTGTGTTCATTAATCATGTCTGCAAAGATTTTTTGGCCCTCCTTAACAAGCCCTGCATGGCTACAAGCATAAAGCACACCTACAAATGTAACTCTATTTGGTTCAACGTTGGCCTCTTTCATTTTCTGAAAGAAACTTAAAGCATTATTGGCATCCCCGTGCATGGCAAATGCATTGATCACGCTGGTCCAAGATATCACATTTTTTCTCGTCATTTTCTCAAAAACATCCCTTGCTCTTTCCAAACTCCCACATTTGGCATACATATCAATGAGAGCATTATTAATAGGCAAAGTTCCTCCAAAACCATTCTTATCAGCATACACATGTATCCATTTAGCTTTATCTAGTACACCCAGATGTGCACAAGCTGATATAACACTCAGCATTGTCACCTGATCAGGTCTTATTCCTAGAATTTGCAGTTCCTTAAACAACCTAAGAGCCTCTTGAGGTTGATCACTTTCAGCATAACAAGATATCATTGCACTCCAACACACCAAGTCCTTCTCTACCATTTGGTCAAAAATCAATCGAGCATTCGTAACTCGTCCATGTCTCGCATACCCGGAAATCATAGCCGTTGAAACAACCATGTTCTTTGGTACCATCTGGTCATACAAGTGCTGGGCCATATCCATGCAACCACAACTTGCATACATTGTCACAAGAGCACACCTTAAATGAGCATCAACCTCAAGACCATTCTGAATAATGTAGTCATGTATTGCTTTCCCATAATCCAGATTCCCAGAACGACCACAAGCAGAAAGAATACTAGAAAGAATAAATTTATCAGCCGCAACACCAGCCCTCTTCATCTCCTCAAAAAGTTCCAAAGCATCATCAAAAAACTCACTCTGACAGTAGCTGTTAACAACAGAAGTCATTAAACAGAACAAAAACAAGAAGTAAAAGAAATTACATTACATTATCATATCACACCATATCATATCATATTCAATTAAACCCGAACTTAAGTTTACTTAAAGAAGAAAAATCATAAATTTCACAATTAACTAAAAAACCTATTATCTTTAATCACTCAAAAATTATTATTTATTTACTTTACATGTAAGCACTTTGGGCCAATAGTCTTCATCAAATATACACATGCAACAAAATGAATTACTCTTTCATTTTCTATTCAGAAACTTGTTTTAAGAAAAAAAGGGCATACCCATCTATCATAACACCCCATGCAACAATATCTCGGTAAGACATTTTATCAAACACCAACCGGGCCTCCAGAATTCTCCTACAGCCTATATACATTCCCATAAGACCCGTCTGCACAAATGGGTCCGAATCAAAACCCAACTTAAATCCAAACCCATGAATCTCTTTCCCTTCAGCCAACCCTCCGACCCTGGCAACAGCCTTCAAAAGCGGAGGAAAAGCGAACCTGTCGATCGGTATCCCTTCATTCCTGAGTCTCTGGTAAACAAAGAAAGCGAATTGTGGTTCGGAGCTGCGAGAGAGGTGGCGCAGAAAGGGGGTGGAGAGGGAAGGGAGAGGGCCATTGGGGAGGTGGGAAAAGATGGAAAGAGAGTAAGGGAGGGAAGGGGAAGAGAGAAGGAGCTTGAGGAGGAGGGAGTGGTGGGGAAGGTGGTTGGAGCGAAGGACATGAGCATGGACTTGTTTGAAGTGGGTGAGGGAGTGGGAAGAAGAGAGGGTTTTGAGAAGGGCTGTGCGGGTGGGGATGGCTGACGGCAGAGAGATGGTGGGTTGGGGAACAACTGACATGGAGCGGGAAGGGTTTGGTTGGGGGATTCGATTTGAAGAAGAAGCAAATGCCAAGCAAGAGTAGGATAGAAAATTATGTTGGTTTAAAGTTTCCAACTTTTTCAAACTCCAAGCTGGTGGGATAAAGATCAGCTCTTGGCCTTTCATACATGTCGGTAATGGATGTTGAATCTTACTGCCATGCATTTCCCTCCAAAGTGGGACCATTTTGGGGGGGAAATCTAAAAATATAAAGGGTAAATTAAAAGTTTCCATCTATCATTTTTCTATCACTAATAAAGAATTAAAATTATAGGTACTAGAATTTTGGGAAAAAACAGCTATATGCTTTGTTTATAATTTACACAAGTATGTTCATAGTTTGATCTTACATATTTTCATGCTTTATGTCATACTCAAATTAGCATATAAAACCTATACGAAAAAGGTCCAAAACTAAAATAACTGGTGAATATTTTTTTATCAAAGAAATTTATTCGAATTCTTGAATTTATTGCTCCAATATTTCTAAAATTCATGAGCCTAGCTAGTTTCCTAGTGTACTTACATAAGGTGGATTATAATAGTTTTTGAGTACTAGATTAGAGCTTTACAAAAATGAGGCTCCTATTGATTTCTGGACTTCACAATATCTTTTACAGCTCCTTCTTCCATGGCAGCATAAACGCTTTTGACACTAACAGGTGATGTCTCAAAGGTCTTCAACTGCCTCTCTTCCGATCCCGGAACCGGTTTCGACAGTGCTTCATCTCCTGCATTCGCATCGCCGCCCAACAATTCCGTTTCCTTTCGTCTTCCCCACAAGAACGAGTACAATCCAACTATTATCATAACCGTGCCTACCACACTGAAATCACCAATCCATTGCAGTAATAATGTGAGTGAATGAGTGAGAGAAGGTTGCATGTTAAAAGGATGGGTATGCAGGATATCTGTATGTGTCTAGGGAATTTGCAGAACATACATTCCGAGTCTCATCGGTTCACCAAGTAGCAAAGCTTCTGATATGGCGACGAATATTAGGGACAGCGGGTTGAACATCGGGGCGTAAGTAGGGCCTCGCTTCGCAATCACCCATGTCAGTAAGCAGAATGTTGCTGCCGTACTCAGTGCTCCCTGGACAACCAAATTCTTATATTTTAAGTATCAGGCAGAGTCTAATCATGTTGTAGATATGTTCCAACATGTAGGTAACATTACCGAGTAAACTATAGTAAGTAGCTGCAAGTTCCACTCTAATCTCCAAGCAGCCTCACGCCTGTCTAAACACAGGCCTATCGCCGCTGATTGTACATACGCCAGGATGCATGTTATCAACGTTGCCCGGTATCTTGATGGGAATACTTGGAGCAATTTCACCTGTTTGAAATGAATGAAATCTAATGAACAAATTACAGGGGAATGGACTTAGTGGAGTGACATTGTAACATATCATACCTGCAGTATGTACCAGATAGCGTAGCACAAGCAACTACCAACAAGCAAGAAAGTTCCACGAGTCCAGTGTGAGCTCGAGACCACCATGGCAGCAGCAGCAGTCGGTGAGTGAAAATGGTGGTGATCGTGACTGAGATAGAATGATTTTCCTTTATAAAGACTCGTCATCAACGCTCCTCCAACACACATAATTGTACCTACTGTCTTAATTTTGCCTGCTCTGCTGCCTAATCCCAGCTTCTCCATTCTACAAAATACACAATATAGACATCACACTTGTACTGTTTCATACAATGTTCCGTTTACATGCAACAACAGAGATCAAATTTAAACAATTTATTACCGTAAAAGGATGGAGAAAACAAAGGTGACAATGGGGATTACGTTGAGGAAGTTGGTCGAATATGTTGCCGTTGTGTCTCGAAGACCGTAATAAAACAGTCCCATTGCCATTGTTATCCTGCATGATCATGTTCCAAAAGTTAAATCAAAAGCAATGATTCCAGTGCTGGAAACAAAGCACATATTTCTGGATTCTGAAATGAAAGCTTAAGCTTATTGAATTAAGCACAAGTTGTTTGGTTGAACTTGAATTCGTTTTGATTGGCTAGAAACAAAGTGGGAAAGCATATTAAGCTTTTTAGGTCATCTTTACTATTGCTCATATTCTTTATTGCTTTAATTCAATTCTTAAAGTACATTTATGCAAAGTTCAACATTTTTTTTATGAATTTCATACCTTTAGGCTTCTTCCTTTATCTTTCGGCACATGATTAAAAACTACTACGTGGCTCGTATCGGACACACCTAATATTTTCTAAATATACAGAGGGTAATACGTGTTTAAACATATTCGAACTTACAATTCGAATAAAAGAAAACAAGCAATCACCCTTTGTGCATGTCTGCAATGTCTACTTCATCCTAATCCACTATCAATATTACGTCTACAAACAGAAGTATTTTTCACTTATGAGAAAGCCATTCGCCCATGTGTATGACTTTGTAAAAGGGAGAAAGAAAGGACTGTCTAGTTCATGCTTTTCTGGGGAGAAAAACAGATATGGAAGGAGATTGTGATCTCCTACCAACCCTTTTACAGTCATCGAAAATCGACACGAAATCATGGGGTTGTGATTGTTTTTACATGGTCTGTGTATCGAATAATTGTCCGTAAAATGATTGTATTGTTCCTAAAATGTGAGAAGACAAAGCCTACCTATGATTGACCTTAATTCAGAGCAGTTTTACATCATCTTAAACTATACCATCTTGAACCAAGATAAGGAACGAAACGTGGGTGGGTGGAACTGGAAAATTAGAGGGGAAAAAGAGTAGAATTTCTATACCATACGGAGTGGTTAAAGCCAAACAAACAGGGAATGAACTAGCTTACCCTGTTAAGGCATTAATGAAGAGCCAGAACCATGCCGACCAGGCTAGCTTCTTTGAATCAACTCTGCAACCATGGCACGACCACAATGTGTAGCAAAAGTTACAAGACAATAACATGGAAGTATACTTTTATATGGATCAATAAAGTAGGACAGATACCACAAATTATATGTATATTTTTATATGGAGAAAGTGGGGATGATCAGATGGAATGGAAGATCAAACCTTTCGAGGAAGAAAGCGAACGGAGCGACGCAGACAGCTGCGATCAAATGTCTGTAAGCCATGAATGAAAAGATGAAAGCTCCTTGATTCAGTATGACTTTAGAAAGCAGCTGTTGCCCCGTTGCGAAGAGTTGCACAGCTAACATGCTGGCCACCATCTGAGACCAATCCAACCAATTGTTCCTTGCCTCCATCGCCATCGTTGATCCTCTTACCGAAAAAAATTGAACTCGAAAGTCGAAACCGAGACCGAAACACGGCTTGTAAGTGTTTGGTTTATGGTCCCAAATGAAAGAGAAGAGAAATAAATGCATAGAAAGAGTTTGCTACAGATGCCAAGGCCAAGACCAATGCCATGGCATATATATCATGAGTAGAACTGTGCACCAGCCATTGGCATATTCATAATAGTCATTGCCCTCCTCTTAAATACGGCTCACCTGCTTAAAAAACCCTACTTTTTTTAACCCTTCTGGGGAATTCAAGTAAGAAACTTTCTGTTCAATAATGGCGTTTTCTAAGCTTTATTTATCTACCAACATATCCCCATATGGCGAAGCCTACTTATGTCCATCAAAAACTTTCATTGTCTGGTAATCTGTAATTGCTAGAAATCTGATGTGTATGTATCTGTAGAAGTATAATTCCGACAAAAAGAAAAGGTAGATTGATGTATAATGTCGTGTGAAAGTAGTGCAGATTGTGAATGAAAAGAGAAGAGAAGATGGAGTGCAGATAATGAACTCTGTTAACTCCTTTTGGGATGCAACATATGAATGAGTGGTGACCACAGGAAAGTTGAGAATGGAATTTTCCCGAGAAAATCAGTCGGATGGGTTGGAACAGCTGGTGTTGGAGCCTTCTTTCCGCAATCTGGAAATGATTCAGCAGACAAAAAGTACTAGAGGTGGCAGCAAATCTGCCTTTCAGACCAGCACCGAGATACTTGTTGTGCATTACAAAAACCATGAAAAATTATGGATGAATAAAATTCCATTTGATTTTAAAAAATAATTTTTTTAATTGACTCAAATTGATTTAAATTGTAAATTTATAAATTTAAGGGTAAACTACACAGATAGTCACCATATTATGGGTTTAGTATCGATCTGACCACAATGCTTTAAAAAGAATCAAATACACTGGTAAACTATTGATTTAGTATTAAAATAGCCATCTGCCGTTAAGGATGTAATGGACTGATGACGTGACAGTTAAATATAAAATGGAATAATTACACATTTTGTCCATGTTATTCATACATTTTTATAATTTAATCCTAATTTTATTATAATAAAATAAAATAATTATTTAATTAAGTGGTGACACGTGTCACCACCTAATTAGAGGATTATATTTATATATTATTTAATTTATTAAATTAATTTTCCTCCTCCAATCGGGTGGTGACACGTGTCACCACCAGATTAAAGGAAGAAAAGAAAATGCCAAAACATACTTTCAATGGGTGTTGAACCTATGACCTTGGGTATAAATAGGCAACGCCTAAACCAATAAACCAAGATAATTTTTGTGATACAAGTTCTCATAACCTATATATATTGAATACAATTTTCTATATGTATTATATTAATTCCACATATAATATTATATTTATTTTTTAATTTAATTAAAATATTAATTAAATTATTTTTTATATAATAAATTAAATTATTAATTAAATTATTAACGAACCCTAAGTCTAAACCCTAAACATATAATAGTAAACCCTAAAATCATTTAAAATTTTAAATTATATTTAAAAATATTAAACCCTAATCTCTAAAACCTTAAATCCAAATCTTAAACCCTAAATCCAAATCCTAAACCCTAAACCTTAAACCCTAAATGTTTTAGATTTAGTAATATTTTTATATTTAAGGTTTAGGATTTAAGGTTTATGATTTTAGATTTATGATTTAGTATTTAACTTTTTAGGGATTAAGGTTTAGAATTTAGGATTTGGATTTAGGGTTTAATATTTTTAAATATAATTTAAATTTTTAAATGACTTTAGGTTTACTATTAGGGGTGTTCAAAAATACCCGACCCGAATGACCCGACTCGACTACCCGAACATAAAAAATCAGGTATTTTCCCGAATTTTTTTTTGTTCCGGGACGGGTACCCGGCCCGTCATTTTCCGGGTCAGGCCCGGGTCAAAAATTTATAAAAATCCGGGTACCCGGTTACTTTCGGGTACCCGGTTCCTAATTTTTTTTAAATATAACTATTATTTAAATAAAATACACTTATATTCACTATATTCTCAAATCAAATAACATAATTTCTAAATCCCGATCCCTCAAATATTATTTTTAAAAAATAATTAAGGATTCATTGTAAAAAAAGAAAATTAAGATTCATTGTAAAAGTATAAATTTAGTTTTTTGAGTTAGTAAAATTTGAACTTTACCCGTTTAGATATGCATTATTTTTGTATGTGCATTAACTAATACGAAAATCAACTTAAGATTCTTTAATACTTAAATCATTAATTTTTATATATTAAAGTAAATTATACTAATTAAAAATATTTAAAAAAACTTCATTTAGAACTTATATTTTATTTCGAATTAGATTATATAATTTGGGTTTTAAAATTTATGTTTAGATTATGTAATTAGGTCTTTAAAATTTTATATTTCGATGTTAGATTATGTAATTCAAACTTTTAATTTTATGTATATTTTTTAAAGATTAAATTTAAGATTTATAAAAAAAAATTAAAAAACCGGGTACCTGGAAAATACGGGTCGGGACACGGGCCGAATTTTATACTACCCGAAGGTCCGGGTACCCGGTACTTCGGATACCCGGATTTGAACACCCCTATTTACTATTACATGTTCAGGGTTTAGGTTTGGCGTTGTTAAATAATTTTTTATTATTATTTAAATATTTTAATTTATTATATAAAAATAATTTAATTAATATTTTAATTAAATTAAAAAATAAATATAAGATTATGTGTAACTAATATAATACATATAGAAAACAGTATTCAATATATATAGGTTATGGGAACTTGTATCACAAAAATTACCTTAGTTGATTGGTTTGGGCTATGCCCATTCATACCCAAGGTCATGGGTTCAACATTCATTGAATGCATGTTGTGGGATTTTTTTTTCTTCTTTTAATCTGGCTCCAATCAGGTGGTGACACGTGTCACCACCTAATTAAATAATTATTTTATTTTATTATAATAAAATTAGGATTAAATTTAAAAAATATATGAATAACAAGAGTAAATGTGTAATTATTTCATTTTAATTTTAACGGCCACGTCATCAGTCTGTTTGTTTTTAACGGTCGGTGGCTATTTTAATACCAAATTAATAGTTTATCGGTGTATTTGATTCTTTTTAAAGCATTGTGATCAGATCGATACTAACCCCATAATATGGTGACTATCTGTGTAGTTTACCCTAAATTTAATTCAAAAAAATTAAAATAAAATTTAAATTATAAAATGAGACTAAAATAACTTAAATTTTTTAATAATCAATGAATTAATTTTAAGTTCAAGTAATTGTATAAAAAATAGGAATATATCATATACGATTATAAAAAATTATTTAAATTATAATTAATTAATATTATAATATTATAAATATTTAAATAATTTAAATAATTCAATTTAAATTAAAAAATATAAATAAAATTTAAATTTAAATTATAAAATAATATTTTTAATTCAAATAAATTATTATTTTTTAATATTATAAAGAAAAACTATTCATTTTATAATGTGAGCTAATTAAACGATATATCATCGGTTTAATCGGTGCAATACTTTTTTAAATGATATGACAAGTTAACTTACTTATGATTATTATCATAATAATAATTTTAAGGAGATTATATGATATTATTTATTTATATATATTTTAAAAATTTTAATTAAGGATAATGAGAAATAAAAATATATTAAACATAAAATTCTAAAAATTAGAAAGCACCAAGACTTTATTTTATTAATAGTGACAATAATCCCTTCAACCTATTAGTATATCTTTGATAATATACATGTATATTACGGACAAAGCGATTAAACTCGTTTTTCTTAAAATAAATATCATACTTTTTATTAAGATTATTTATTAAATTTCGGTAGACTCACAATCAGTGACGGATCCAGAAAAATATTTGAGGTGGACACATATGAAATTTTAAAATTTCAGGTGAACACGACTCTTAAATACTAAAAATACTTTAAGGACTAACTTATAAAATTTTAAAAAAAATTAAAGATAAATATGTGAATTTTAAAAAGTTTAAAATGGATCTGGACCCACCCAATCAAACATGTGCAACCGCCGACGCTCACAATTATAAAACTTTGAAAATGTATTTTATCAATAAAATATGGTATAAAAACTAGGGATAAATCCAAAAAAAATATTTTTTCTTCTATATAAATTTGTTAATTAATATATTTATAAATTTATTTTTATTTTTAAATATTTATGTTTTTGTTTTTTCTCAAGTCCCGACTACCATAATGAAAACAATTTAGATTAAATACAACTATTTGAAATTGTTTCTTTGAACAACTTTTATATAAGGAGAAGGGGAAAGATTAATTTTTAATGAATTTTAAATTTATAATCTAAAAAATAAAAAATGTCAACTGAAAAATTTTAATCACTTATTTTAAAAAATATTAATCATACTTTAATTTCTAAATTACATTACTCTAAATAAACATAAAAATATGTCACATTATATTTAGTTAATATTATATTATTTTTTAAATTAAAAGTGATTTAAGAGCATTAAGTAGAAGTTATTATTCCGTAAAAGTTGAAGTAGTTTAATTAACGTATTAATAAATAAGAACATTATGTGGTTAGGTAGATTACCAAATTTAGCTATGACGTCAGCAATTTTGTTGATTTCATTTAAAATCTATCGAAACACAAGTCATTTATCTTATATTTTATAAAATCAGTCAATTATAAAATTTAAATTATTTTAAGATATAAAGATAATTTTAACACTTAACGTTTATAATTTTTATCATTTTGATCTTTATTCCTTTTTTGAATAAATTTAACTCTTAACCTATGTCTTTTTTGACAAATAACTTATTTTTTTAACTAACATAGTGATTAGACCGTTAAAAATTTAACGATATTGACATGTCATATATATGTGATATTATATTTTAAATAACAGGGTATCTAGCCTCATTCTACATATATATATAACATGTTATTATCGTTAAATTTTTATGATAATGACAAATGTATATATATGTAAAATATAATTTTATTCTAACATAAAATATAAAACAATTAAAATTTAAATAAAATATTAAAAAATAATTAAATCTAAAATAAAATGATACTAAGCATTCTCAAATCTTAAATATCATTCTACATATATATATATATAACACATCATTATCGTTAATTTCTTAACTATTTAATCATTATGCTAGTTAAGGAATGAGATATTTGTCAAAAATATATATGTTAAGGGTTAAATTTATCCTAAAAAAAGAATGAGAACTAAAATGATAAAAAATCATAAACATTAAGGGTTAAAATTATCTTTATGCTTTATTTTAATTAAACGTGATTTTTATGTTAAGTGCATAGATAAAAAAAATAAAATATTATTTTTTATATATAACTCATATTTTTTTATATTTAAAACTTATTTTTGATTAAATATAAGTTTATCTTACGTGAATTAAAAGGAAATACTTTCTATTTAATCTTTTAATGTGATTGTTTTTCAGATAATTCTCAAAAGGAGAACGTTTATTTAGTTTTATCCACATGAAAGTTAAATTTAAAATAATCTATAATTTAAAGTAACGATATATTCGGATATTATTTAACACATAATGATTTTTCTAAATTTTATATATTTAATATTATTTTTAATTTTTTATAAATTTTCAAATAAACTTTTAAAATTTTATACTTATTTATCTTTAAATATATTTTTATATCTATAATTGAATTAAAGGTGAATATAAAAAATACGGTAATATCTAAGCATCCCAAGCAAAAGTTTTTGAAATTTTGAAGGCTTTAAATATTTTATTATTTTAAATACGTTTTATAAGATTTAGTTAAAAGAATCGTAGAAAATAACAAATAATATTTTAATCGTTTTTTATTAAAATAAGTGGTGTATTATTGGAATATTTAATTAAAAAGCATTTATTTTAATAATAAATTAAAGGCATAGAGATAATTTTAACCCTTAACGTTTATGATTTTTATTATTTGGACCCTCATTCTTTTTCTAAGATAAATGTAGCCCATAACCTATATTTTTCTGATAAATAACTTATTTTTTAACTAGCATAATGATTAGATAGATAAAAAATTAACGATAATGATATGTCATATATATGTAGAATGATATTTAAGATTTGAGAATACTTAGTAGCCTTTTGTTTTAGATTTAATTAATTTTTAATATTTTATTTGAATTTTAATTATTTTATATTTTATGTTAGAATAAAATTATATTTTACATGTATATATTTGTCATTATCGTAAGAAATTTAACGATAATGACATGTTATATATATATAGAATGAGGCTAGATATCATGTTATTTAAAATATATTATCACATATGTTGACACGAATTTTTTGTGTTTTAGATAAGATAAATAACTGAAAAAATAAAATAAAAATGTAAAAAATATAATAAAAAAACAAAAAGATGGGATAAGGGAGGTTACCGGAAATCATGGGTTGAGATTAAAAAGGAGAGATTTGAGGGATTTGTGGGAGTTTGGGTTTGTGAGGACTGTGGTTTGAGTCCTTTAAAAGGACTGCTCTGGATGCTTGGAAAAAAAAGATGGAAGGCAAGCAAAGAGAGGGAGCAGTACACGAACCTGGAGAAAGGAGGCCATTCGGTGGAAGGTGAATCCGATGCAGAACAAGGAACCATTCTTTTTCCATGAAAACCGAGTGAAACAGGGGAGATCGGCAGAGAGAGGAAGGGGGGAGTGTGGTCGGTTTCCAGGAATTGAAGGGAGTTCTCTCTCTCCTCCATCGGACAGAGGAAATAAGCACAAGGGATCTCATGAATGGAGCACCGTTTCAAGTCAACATGGTCATCAAACCATTCTTTAGATCCTCATTGATGGAAGATATGCTACTGCCATTGACATTGAAGGGAAAGTTTTGCCAACTCTCGTTAACACCACCATGATTTCAAAGCAGGAGCCATGAATGCACTGGATGTCATCGAGGAAAAGAAATGCTTACTGGTTGAAATTGAGAGCAATACCAATGTCATGGAAAAGGAAGTTTGTCATTCATCTTTGATTTTGATTTGCAATGAGAAATGATTCAATTACTTGACGTGGAAAACAAATCCAAGTAAGTGCTTGCCTTTTACTTTCATTAATGTTGATTTTGTCTGAACATTGTATCTTTAATGCACCGAACATGTTGAAAATTTCATGACTTTGTTCGAAGGAGATGTTGAGGCAATGGGAATTACTTTCGGTCCTCCAAAAATATATTAATTCTTTGTTTGTCTCCTCGATTCAGAAATTATTTAACTAGGTTCATAATTCTTTTAGACCACCAATACGTGTATTTTAAGTTCTTATGTGTCGAATAAAATTTAATTTGTTCTCTTTATCTTTAATTATTGCTTTTTATTTATTTAATTTATTAGTATGCTTTTAATTAAATATTTAAATTATTTGTATGCATATTTTGAGCATATAGTATATTTAGGTTTAGGGATCACTTTATTAACACTTAGATAATTAATTAGAGCCTTTTAGGATTAGTCACTTTAATTAAATAATTAATTAAATAGGGGAGATAATTTAGTAATGATGGCATTTTAATCATATATCTTGGATGCACTAAACGGTCGGTGTTTTGACGTACTATGACGTTGACCTAAAGAGTGTACCTTGGTATTGTATTGATATGTCATCGAAACCTAGAAATTGACTCAATAATTTAGGTTTAGAATTAAATAAAATTAGGTAAATAATTAGAAATACCAATAGTCTTATTAATTTTATTCGGTGTCGAGATGGTAGTGTCCGAGCATTCGGATGTTATCATAATACACTTGGTGAAATTAATAATTTAATAGGGTTTAAATATTTAATTAATGGAGCCATTTTATGTTAAAACTTAAAATGAACCAGATAATAACCTGTCATGCATTTAAAACCTTTTGAGGTAGAACTTATATTATTTTAAATTATTTAAGGTTTCCTATCTAGAGGAATTCTTATCCAAGCTCATATTTAAAAGAAATATATTTTCTTATCCAAAAGGATATTCTTATTCGAATGATATCTATTTAACAATGACGAATTAAATTAATATTACTATTCAAAATACCAAAATGCCACGTGTAATTAATAAGGTACCAATTTTTGGGCGTTTGTAAGGGTCGTCCTTACACGTAACCGACTCCCGAACCCAAATTTTTTTAAACGAATCTCTGGTTTGTTTTATGGTGTCTGGCCTACCAAAGTGGCCGGTGGCGACTCCAAATCATTTTTAAAATTAAAATAATATATGTTTTTATAAAATTTGGGTTTTTCATAATTAAAATGATAAAATTCGGATTTTTCAAAATTAATTCGCCAGGCTATTTTTCACACGTTTCGTTTTTAAAACGGTCGCGACAGCTAATGATGAATTCTTCAGAGCAAAGAATAAATATTCCCCAGAATGGATCTTCCCTAGTGTTCAAAGGTTGAAAATACAAGAGAAAAGATCATATGTTGAGGACGGGAACAAGCGTCATTGAGATCGTGACAGACTTCATTTGTTGAAAAAAGAATAAGAAAAAAGAAAGGAAAAAATCTAAAGTGAAAACCTGAAAAGGCGCTTCAGAGCAAAAAGCAAAGACTTTGAAAATTGAACTCGAGTTTGAGATGAATTCTCATATCAATCAAAGAAGATATGCCGAGAGTTAAAAGCAAGAAATTATTAGCACTTTTTCTGAAGCTGAAAGTTTACCCAAGTGGTCTTCAAATAACATTCATGCATCATGATAGAAATATCCACATTAAGATCATATTAATAGAGCATGATGATTTTTGTGAACAGGATCCGAGATTTGCAAAAAGAAGAGTCCAAAAAGAAGATGAGAGACTTCGAAAATGATGAGGAAAAGAAAATCAACCTTGAGCAGGAACAATCAAATTAAACCAGCAATGGGTTCAGACGAAAATGTTCAAGCTTGAGCAGAGAAGCGAGAACGATGACAAATGCAAAGATAAAGTTTTTCAATCTAATCCATGTTGAATTTGTATTAATTGATGGCTTCCCTTTTTTGCAGAGAAAAGGTTCAAGAATCAATGAAAAGAAACCAAGCGATTCAAACACTACATGGCAGCCTTCTCGGCGTGAGTCCCGATTAAAACACTATTATTGGCAGCCTTCTCGGCGTGAGTCCCGAAAGAAGTGGTGTATCATGAGGAATTTCGTAATAAGAAGAACAGCCTCAAGTTTCACCGCTTACATCTGGAGAATTTCGTAATAAGAAGAACAACTCCAGATCTCCCGGAACGAGGAATTTCGTAATAAGAAGAACAGCCTCGATTTCCGTCACTTGATGAGTTTGGAGAATTTCGTAATAAGAAGAACAGCTCCAAATTCCATGAGATACGAGGAATTTCGTAATAAGAAGAACAGCCTCGGATTTCATCACTTTCATCTGGAGAATTTCGTAATAAGAAGAACAGCTCCAGATCTCCCGGAGACGAGGAATTTCGTAATAAGAAGAACAGCCTCGAGCTCCATCACTTGATTCATTTGGAGAATTTCGTAATAAGAAGAACAGCTCCAAATCCCATGAGATACGAGGAATTTCGTAATAAGAAGAACAGCCTCGGATTTCATCACTTTCATCTGGAGAATTTCGTAAGAACAGCTCCAGGTATTCCAGAGACGAGAGTTTCAGAACAAAGAGAATAACCATGAATCACGTCGCAGATTTTGCTTGAAGAATTCGTAATAAGAAGAATAGCTTCAAGCTTCGGCCGAGTGGCTTCATCCAAATTCGTGTTTTTCAGTCTTTGCCTATCTCCTGTTCTGCAGCATTGAGCAAAGAGGGGCAGCTGTTGACACGAATTTTTTGTGTTTTAGATAAGATAAATAACTGAAAAAATAAAATAAAAATGTAAAAAATATAATAAAAAAACAAAAAGATGGGATAAGGGAGGTTACCGGAAATCATGGGTTGAGATTAAAAAGGAGAGATTTGAGGGATTTGTGGGAGTTTGGGTTTGTGAGGACTGTGGTTTGAGTCCTTTAAAAGGACTGCTCTGGATGCTTGGAAAAAAAAGATGGAAGGCAAGCAAAGAGAGGGAGCAGTACACGAACCTGGAGAAAGGAGGCCATTCGGTGGAAGGTGAATCCGATGCAGAACAAGGAACCATTCTTTTTCCATGAAAACCGAGTGAAACAGGGGAGATCGGCAGAGAGAGGAAGGGGGGAGTGTGGTCGGTTTCCAGGAATTGAAGGGAGTTCTCTCTCTCCTCCATCGGACAGAGGAAATAAGCACAAGGGATCTCATGAATGGAGCACCGTTTCAAGTCAACATGGTCATCAAACCATTCTTTAGATCCTCATTGATGGAAGATATGCTACTGCCATTGACATTGAAGGGAAAGTTTTGCCAACTCTCGTTAACACCACCATGATTTCAAAGCAGGAGCCATGAATGCACTGGATGTCATCGAGGAAAAGAAATGCTTACTGGTTGAAATTGAGAGCAATACCAATGTCATGGAAAAGGAAGTTTGTCATTCATCTTTGATTTTGATTTGCAATGAGAAATGATTCAATTACTTGACGTGGAAAACAAATCCAAGTAAGTGCTTGCCTTTTACTTTCATTAATGTTGATTTTGTCTGAACATTGTATCTTTAATGCACCGAACATGTTGAAAATTTCATGACTTTGTTCGAAGGAGATGTTGAGGCAATGGGAATTACTTTCGGTCCTCCAAAAATATATTAATTCTTTGTTTGTCTCCTCGATTCAGAAATTATTTAACTAGGTTCATAATTCTTTTAGACCACCAATACGTGTATTTTAAGTTCTTATGTGTCGAATAAAATTTAATTTGTTCTCTTTATCTTTAATTATTGCTTTTTATTTATTTAATTTATTAGTATGCTTTTAATTAAATATTTAAATTATTTGTATGCATATTTTGAGCATATAGTATATTTAGGTTTAGGGATCACTTTATTAACACTTAGATAATTAATTAGAGCCTTTTAGGATTAGTCACTTTAATTAAATAATTAATTAAATAGGGGAGATAATTTAGTAATGATGGCATTTTAATCATATATCTTGGATGCACTAAACGGTCGGTGTTTTGACGTACTATGACGTTGACCTAAAGAGTGTACCTTGGTATTGTATTGATATGTCATCGAAACCTAGAAATTGACTCAATAATTTAGGTTTAGAATTAAATAAAATTAGGTAAATAATTAGAAATACCAATAGTCTTATTAATTTTATTCGGTGTCGAGATGGTAGTGTCCGAGCATTCGGATGTTATCATAATACACTTGGTGAAATTAATAATTTAATAGGGTTTAAATATTTAATTAATGGAGCCATTTTATGTTAAAACTTAAAATGAACCAGATAATAACCTGTCATGCATTTAAAACCTTTTGAGGTAGAACTTATATTATTTTAAATTATTTAAGGTTTCCTATCTAGAGGAATTCTTATCCAAGCTCATATTTAAAAGAAATATATTTTCTTATCCAAAAGGATATTCTTATTCGAATGATATCTATTTAACAATGACGAATTAAATTAATATTACTATTCAAAATACCAAAATGCCACGTGTAATTAATAAGGTACCAATTTTTGGGCGTTTGTAAGGGTCGTCCTTACACGTAACCGACTCCCGAACCCAAATTTTTTTAAACGAATCTCTGGTTTGTTTTATGGTGTCTGGCCTACCAAAGTGGCCGGTGGCGACTCCAAATCATTTTTAAAATTAAAATAATATATATTTTTATAAAATTTGGGTTTTTCATAATTAAAATGATAAAATTCGGATTTTTCAAAATTAATTCGCCAGGCTATTTTTCACACGTTTCGTTTTTAAAACGGTCGCGACAACATATATATGATATATTAATATTATTAAATTTTTAACGATCTAATTATTATATTAATTAAAAAATAAATTATTTATAAAAAAATTAAAATAGGGTTTGCCATATATAGCCACTTTAATATTAAAATAGGGTTTGCCATATATAGCCACTTTAATATTAAAATAGGGTCTGGCATGCTTTATCTCGCGTTTTCTTTTTGTTAGAATTAAGATTTATATTTTATATATTATGATATTTATAATATATAATTTTATATACCGTTAATAAATATACGATGGTACATCATAAAAACTTCAAAAATTAAACTCATTTAACCTTGTTTTTTTTTTAAAAAAAATCGGTATACTTATATATTTTTTATATTATATTTAATATTTTCATTGTTATTTTTAGATTAAGTCAGGTTTAATCAAGGGTTCTATTAAAATATTTTTTAGGCATAAAGATAATTTTAACCTATATTTTTTTGATCTTATTTTTTGGGATAATTTTAGTCCTTAACCTATATTTTTTTGACAAATAGCTTATTTTTTAACTACCATGATAACTGAACCGTTAAAAATCTAACAATGATGACATGTCATATGCATATGATAATATATTTTAAATAATATGACATCTAACCTATCAAATACATATATCTGAAATATAATTTTATTCCAATATAAAAGATAAAATAATTAAAATTCAAATAAAATATTAAAAAATAATTAATTCTAAAATAAAATACTACTAAACATTCACAACCATAACTACGATATTCAAATAAAATATTAAAAAAATTAATTAATCATATTTTATTTTAAAATAATAAAAATTATAAACATTAAATATTAAAATTATCTTGGTGCCTAAATTGAAAAATACGCAAATTTTGCCGACTTTCAGAGGGGAAATATCCTATTTTAAAAGTACACAGATATATAAAGCATAAAGTTAAAAACATTTTTAATGTTTAATTAAATAATTATTTTAGTATTTTTTAATGTAGTTTAAATTTAAATATTTTATTTTAAGTTAAAATTATTTTTAATTATAATAAAATTATTGATAAATAATTTAAATTAATTTATTAGAATGATAAATCAATAGAAAAAATATTTTTGATAGATGTATTATTTTTTTAAGTCAATATATTTATATGATAATATTATATCAATGTACGATATTATATATTTATTATATTATTTTAAATTATTTATTATCAGTTGATTAATAATTTTTATTTAAAAATTATTTAAATTTAAAATAAAATATTGAAAATTAAATTATTAAAATATTAATATATGCTAAATGATTATCCTATAAATTTGAGGATTTTTTTTATTTTGTCCATACATAATGGTATGATTCTATTACACCATGCATTTTTAAACAAAAAAAAAAGTTAGTTTATTTTTATTTAATGATGAAACTTTTTATGGAACTAAACATATTTATATAGTAGATTTTTTTTCTTCATATTATTTTTAAATTTATATTTATTTTTTATTGTTAGATAAAAATAAATGAATAATTAAAATTAATAGTAATAAATAAAAAATTAAGATAAATATAAAATAATCTTAATTATCATTTATTCTCATTCAATAGTAAAAAATATAGGGGGCAATCATTTTGATTTTGGTTTAATTCGGTAAGTTATTTTAGTAATCATCGGTTTTTAGTTCAATTAATTTTGATTTTTTTATATTAACGTTAGGGCTGGGTATTCGATCGAGTCGAGTCAAGTCAAAAAATTTTGAGTTATTCGAGTTGACACGTCCTATTTTATCATTTAAACTTTATTTGAAATTTTTTCGAGTCGAGTCGAGTTTATAAAATTCGAGTCGAGTTTCGAATTTTTGTACAAATTTAATTATAATTATTTATAATATTATAGTTCAAAGTGATAAAGACTTCATATTTTTTGCATGTGTAAATAAGATTTTTAATATAATTTAATAAATCAATTGTCATAAAAAAATATATAATATATTTATAATACTATTTTTATATGTAATATGTTACTTCATTAAAGTGTGGTCTCATTAAAATTCGGATCGAAAGTGTCACTGAAAAATAATTCATAATAATCAATCTTAAAATCAAAGACAAATAAATATAAAACATTCATAAAATCAAAGAAAATTGTCCATAATCAGAAATCATAATATAGATACATTCCTATTTCAAACAATTGAGATTATATTGTAAACTTTTTAAAATTGAGGGAGAAAAATGTAAACTTATAAAAATTTAGGGACTTAACTAAAACTTTTAAGAGTTGGTACTATATAGATTTGAGTCTTTTTTTAGCTTACAAATGAATGAAAATTATTATTACATAGATCAATATTTATCATTTAATGTCTAAACAATAAAATTTTAAAACTTTAAGGACTTAATAGTAAATTTTTAAAAGTTTTAGGTCAAAAAATATTAATTTTATTAATAGGTTTTATTTTTAATCTCATGTTCGTCTCAAAAAATGAATTTTAAAAAAAACTGCGACTAAATCGGAGTTCAATTGAAAAAGTTATGAAATAATGACTAAAATGTAAAATTTTCAAAATTAAATTTCGGTTTTTCGAATATTCGAACTTCCAAAATTCAAAATCGACTCAAACTCGAAATTCACTCGAGTTATTCGAGTCACTCGAATAACTCGAACAACTCGAATAACTCGACTCGAATAACTCAAAATTAAAAAAAAAACGATTTTTTTAAGTCGATTCGAGTTTTGCCCACCCATAATTAACGTTGTAATACCCGAATGAAATTCGGGTATTAAAGAAATTAAGGCCACAAATAAATATTAAATAAATAAATAATATTACATAAATAAATAGATAAAATTCAAAAAATATAAATAAAATAAACTTGATAACCGGTTATCGGAGTTGGTTATCAAGTAGTGGGGGTTAATTAATGGAATCATGGGGAATTTATGTGTGGATGATGAGAAATAAAAAGGGGTTGATTATTTGATCATTGATTAGGGAAAAAAGGAGGTAATTATTGTGACCATAATTACGACAATTATGGCAGAGAGAAGGGGACAATAATTGAGGCATTGATTACAGTCATTATCGGAAGAAAGTCGAAGAGTCACCGGAAGCAGCCCAATAGTCATCGAAGCAGCCCAACGGTCACCGGAAAAATCAATCGAAGCAGCACCGAGGTTCACCATACTTGATTGAAAGATCTAAGTTTCTATCAAGATTTTCGTTTAGTCGTAATGATGGTGAAGTTGGGAGTTTGATGATATTGAAAATGGACGGGATGTGGCTTTAGTGAGTGCTTTAGTGTAGATATGGGGATGATGGGTCAGATTCGATCGAATCTGAAGTTAGGTTTAGAAATCGGGAGAAGATGGGGATTCTTTTTGAATCTGGGTAAGTTAGCCTAGATCCAAAATGTTTTGATGATTTTGAGACTTGAATCGAAGGAAAAGAGGAATTTTCGAAGTCTTTAGGGTGTTTTTAGGGTTTCCAGTGAACTTACCGGTGCCAGAAATGATTACCGGTGAAAGGATGACGATAAACGGAGTGAAATCAGTGATGGTCGGCGGTCGGAAGTAGTCACCGAAAAACTCATCGGCGTCGTGGTTGGTGGTGGCGTTTTGGACCAAGCGGTGGAGTACACGATGGTTGCTTGTCATGTTCTTCGTTGTTCTTCATATTCATGATGAACAATGAAAAACACCATATAAAAAGGTTGATTTTGATCCATAGAATTTATGTTTCTGGGTTTGTTTGGTGTTTATTTCAGAGAGCGTAGAGAGAGGGATGAGAGGAGAGAGAATTGAAAAGGAAGAAATGAGACAAGAGTTGAAATTTGGGCTTTTATACCCATAACGAAACGACGTAGTTTTGAGGGAAAGAAATTTTTTTAATAAAAAAGGAAAATCATTGCCTCAGTCTTTTATAGTTTGGGTTGTAATTCAATTTAGTCCATAATTCCTTAATTTGAGTCTGAGACATTATAATTTTTTTTAATTTAACCTTAATTCGAACCTAATTTGACCTTAAATTTTAGAGATTCTTCAATTAGGTAACTCAATCATCATGAATTGGACCTTAAGCTTAGAATTCTTTGCAATTTAGTCACAAATTAAGCCTAGTTTGACCCTTTGGATTAGATACTTTTCAATTTAGTCCTAGATCCTTTCAATTAGACCTTGTAATTCTAAATTCTTTCAATTAGATTACTTATAGGGTGTAATTTGGAAAAAAATTATATCATGTGTTAGTCCCACCACGTGTCCATGGGACCAACCAATGATAACTACCCACTTCATCAATTTTTCCTTGTCATATTTTTTTTCAAGTGGATCTTCACTTTAAAAATTAAAAATTAATGAGGTGGATAATTATCATTGGTTGGTCCCATGGATGACGTGGTGGGACTGATCCATGATATAATTTCTCGTAATTTGGGCTTTATGCTTTGAAATGAGAATTATTTTGGGTTCTATCTTTTAATTTATGCTTTAATTTATTTTTATTATTTTATGTGCATATTTTAAAAGCATATAGTCTATTTTGTTTAGGAGATCATTTAATTCACACCTAGTTAATTAAATTAGAGCATTTTTAAGGTTAGTCATTTTAATTAAATAATTAATTTTAAATAGGAAGATCATTATAGTAATGATGACATTTTAATCATATACCTCGGATACACTAAGTGGTCAGTGTTTTGACGTAATATTATGTTGGCTAAGAGTGTACTTTGGTATCACATTCGACGTGTCATCGAAACATAGAAAGAAAATGACAAATAACTCAAGGTTTGAGTTAAATAAAATCATTTAGGTAAATAACTAGAAGCACCATTAGTAATTATTAATTTATTCGGTGTTAAGATGGTAGTGTTCAATCGTTTGGATGTTATTATAATACACTTGGTAAATTAATAATTTAATAGGATTTTAAATATTTAATTAATGAAGCCTTATAGGTTAGGACTTAAAATAGACAAGATAGTAACCGATCATGCATTCAAACATTTTAGAGCAGAGTTTATATTTCTTTGAATACGAGTTAAGGTTTCCTATTATAGGATGTCTTATCTAAGCTCGTATTTAAAAGAAATGTACTCTCTTATCCAAAAGAATATCCTCATTCTAACGATATTCATTTGACAATGACGAATTAAATTTATATTATTATTCAAAATGCCAAAAATGCCATGTGGAATTAGTAAGGTATCGATCTCGGACGCTCGTAAGGGTCGTCCTTACGCGTAATCGACTCCCAAGCCCAAACGTTTTAAGAAGAATTTCTGGTTTGTTTTATGGTGTCCGGCCTACCCAAAGTGGCCGGTGGCGACTCGAAGTCATCATTTTAAAATTAAAATTATACATGTTTTTAATAAAATTTTGCTTGTCATAATTAACGATAAAAACAATAAAACTCAAATTTTCAAACTTCACTCGCCATGTTATTTTTATACATTCGGTTTAAAAATGGTCGCGACAAACGTTATTTTTTTTAAAAAATTTATTTCATCTTGACAAAATATTTTTATTTTATGACTTTAAACATTAAAAAGGAAAAAAAATAAGTTATTTTTATAAAAAAATATTTAAAAAATATTTTTTTAAGTAAAAATAAAAAATAAAAATCATCTATAGTATTTTGATTATAAAATATATATTTTTATTTTATAAAAATAATTAAAAATTAATTAAAAATTAAAAAAATAATTTAATTTGATTGACCATAATTTATAAATTTATGAACTATAATATTTTAAATCAGTTCAGTTTTCGATTATGCAATTGGCCTAAAAAATATATACAATTAGAAGTACTTTACATTACGAAAATAAATCAGAAATCATATAAATATATTCTTTCTAAGAATATTGATTAGTTCAACAATATAATTATTGTTTAAATTTTGATTTGGTTAAATATATATTTGTATTTATGCCTGAGAGTTTTGCAGGCATGTTACGGATTCATGGCTTTTCTCTAGAGTTTATATAGGGATGGCACCGGGGCGGGGCGGGGCGGGTTTTTGGCCGCCCCGACCCTAACCCAATTTGGTAATTTTTAAACTCGATCCCGATTCGTCCTGAGTTAAAATATTAATTTATTCGCCCCGCCCCGTTCCGATGTATTATTTTTCAAACCCGACCCCGACTCGACCCGAAAAATAAAAAAAATAATATCCGTCAACGATAAAAGTTAGATTCGATCTATCCTTTATCACAATTATAAATTATGGTTTTTAAGTAACTTTAAATCTATGTAAAAAAATAAAATAAAATATAATTTAAATTACTCACATGTTAAATTATATATTTAAAAAGAAAAAATTGAATCCTCGACTAACATAATCGAATATATTAAAATTTAAACAACATCTAATAATTTTTTATTATAAGAATATACTTAAAAAGTATAAAAATTACTTAAAACCCATAAAAATGTTTATGTATAATGATATATTTTTTTATAAATATAATAAAATATATAAAAATATATAAAATATACCGGGGCGGGGCGGAAAATTTTACACAAATATCCGATCCCGACCCGACTTAATGATTTCTAAGCCCCGTCCTGCCCCGATCCCCGAAATTTAGAAAAAAAACCCGACTGGATCGGATCGGGGCACACCGAATCGGGTGTTTTTGCCATCCCTAAGCCATTGTTCTGGTTCAAGGAAAAACAGGAACTCATATGAGGCCTAGAAAACAGCAAATCCCAGAAGAATGAGCCAAACTATATGCACCAAAAGCGGTGCCTGATCGGTGAAGGACCCATTTCTACAATGTTACTAACCTCACAAAAGCTTATTTTCGCAACTTTAGCTCCCGCGCGGTAAGCATCGGCACACCCACACCACTAGTTAACTCCGTGTCTCGGCAAACAGGATCCGTGTTAGACTACACATTTGTGAATGTTTAGTAATATTTTATTTTAGAATTAATTAATTAATTAATTAATATTTTATTTAAATTTTAATTATTTTATATTTTATATTGAAATAAAATTATATTTTATATATATATTTGATAGGTTAGATGTCATGTCATTTAAAATATATTATCATATACATATGATATGTCATCATCGTTATATTTTTAATGGTCCAGTTATCATGGTAGTTAAAAAATAAGCTATTAATTTGTCAAAAAGATATAGATTAAGGGATAAATTTATTCAAAAAAAAATAAAGGCCAAAATGATAAAAATTATAAACGTTAAGGGTTAAAATTATCTTTATGCCTTGTTAAAATGTTATAATTGTTTTCTAAATGTGATAATTGATTATAAAATCTTATTGTTTATTTTTATTAACATTGTTTCTATAAAACTGATGACGTTATGGACAGACACAACAAAAACGACCGTACATGGTCCCTAAAAAGGACAATCACTTCTAAGGACTACATTTTTAAAACTAGCGGAGGTCATGAATAATTGTTCTAAGGAACACGTTTCAATAAATTTCACAGGGTCCCCAAAATCTTTGAACCGCCCTTGGATGACAGTACACCAGCTTTTGTTATCTAGTTGGTTAGAAGGTTATCTAGAGTTAGATGACGGGGCCAGTTTAGCATTGCTTTTAAAAAGTGCGGTGAAAAAGTGTAGTGGAAAAGTTCTTTTGGAATTTTTAGCTTGAAAAATATGTTTAGTATTACTGTCAAAAAGTGCTTTTGAGAAAATAAATGATTATTTTAGACATGATGTTATAAGTTAAAAATATATATTTAAATGATAATAAAATTATTTTATATTATAATATTAACTTAAATTATAATAAAATATAAAAATATTAATAAATGAATACATAAATTATTTTTGAAAAGTGTTTTTTAGAAGTGTTTTTGAGAAATATATAATTTTTATATGTTTTAAATTAAAAAAATAATTTATGTTAAATATAATTATGTATTTATAAAAATTAAATTATAATAAAATATAATAAATAAAGGTTAAAATTGTAATCTGACCCCTAAAAGCACTTTTCAACCGTAAAAGCTACAAATTTTAGTTTTTGCGTTTGGGTTGAAAATCACTTTTCAAACGCAGTTTCTTTTCCAATTTCTAACTGTTTAGCATTATTTCTGCGTTTCAAACCAGCTTTTGGCCCAAAAGCTAACCGTTTAGCATTCTCCGTATATAAACACGTCTTGGGTTAATGAATAGATAGGTTGATTTTAGGTGTCTTTCCCTCGCATTCTGGATTCTCTGGTATATAATCAAGCAGTCCGCCATGAAGCAGTTAACCAGGCAGGAACTAGTCCGAGTGGAACTGGCGCACGGATTGGCTTCAGAAGGCAACTGTATGGTTGAGAATGGATGTTGTGGCCGAAGAGTGTAGGAAGAGGATAAGGGAACGAACAGCAGCAACAACAACAATAACGCAATGCATGTTCAAGGGAGGGGAACGGGAACAAGACAGGATCAACATCGGCATGTTCGATGATCGATAGGTTCTGAGCCAAGGGAATTGGTGAGAACATATTATGCCGAAGTTTATGCCGAATGTAATATCTAATTTTATTTTCTACCTAACTGTCGCAACCAACTCCCACCGATATTCATTTCCCACCTTTCCTCTGCCATGAAAGCCGCCTAGAAATTCGACGGTGATGAATCCAGATGTCAATCAACAAGGTTGGATATATAGATTATCCGGTTCTCTGTATTGCTTCCATTTCTTAAACCTTGGCAGTGCAGTGCAATCCGATCAACAGCTCGAGATACTCGCTCAATCATCCCCGGACGGCAGTTCCGAACGACGATGGGTGGCTGTGCGAGCAAACCTAAGGAGTTCATCAAATCTGCCGATCCTCCTATCAAGTCTAAGAAACCTCAACCTGAGACCGGCGATCATGTAAACAACATTAACACCTGTAATTTCTATTTACTCCAGTACATAATTTACGAATCTCACAACCCTAAAATTTATCGCTCATTACATGGTTAAAAATGTTATAAGTTGGTTGCAGGAAAATACTAATGGAGGTGAGAATAAGACCGAAAAACCTTCGTTAGAAGTTTCTGAATCGAAGGAGGAGGCTCAACCCTCGTCTTCTGATGAATCACTAGAGACTGCAGCTACTGGTGGTGAACCGGTTTCTTCAAAGGACGGTGACGTTAAAGCCGCCTCGAAGAATGATGATGATGATACGGTGGAGCCGGTAAAGAAGTCTGAAGTTGATCTGGAATGGAGCAGGGAAGAAACTAAAATCAATGAACCCATCAAGACGGAATAGTTGAGCCAGGAAGTGGGTTGGTGATGATCGGCGTTGTATCTCACAGTGTTCTTGAGCTTGTAATTTTGACTATCGAAAGCCGGATTATATCTCTATAAACGGCTTCATCCAATAAGGTGGTGCTTAATAATTATTGTTACTTTTTTTTTTTCCATTTTTCGAATGAAAATGATTTAAGATTCGATGGAATAAGAATCTAACATTTTATTTCGTTTCACCTATTAATACTTGGTTGAGTTTAATAAAAAAAAAACTAAAAATTTACTCAATTCATTTAAATTATAAATTTTATCATTTATATTCTTTAATATTTTTGATGACGTGATAGAAAAATAAAAGTATTTGACATTATGATTTTGATACGGACAAAATAGTTAATGTCAAGTTAATTTTCCGTTATTGTTTTCTCATGTTTGTGTCTGTTTAACAAAAAATTATTAGGTAAATTTTGTTTATTACGTTATCTATAATTTCAATTAATCAGGTCCATTCATTTTAGTTTTTTTCAAGTTGAATCATTATCTTTTTCTTATATGTAATTATTAGGTGAACCATGTTCACTACGTCAATAGTTATTTAAAGATGAATAATTTTAATTACTCGAACCGTTGATGAAATAGTGAACATAATTCACCTAATAATCTCTTATTTGACAAAAAAAATTAATAAAAGTGGGCCGTAATCTGAAAGTTTGCCCGTATCGTCTCTGTTTTGTAAAAGGCTCACGGGTTCCAAGCCACGATGAAAGAACATAAATTCTTTGTCTCTAATCAAGCTTCTTTTCATGATTTTGATAAAAAATCTTAAAAATTAATTTTGAATTTTAATCTTAATTTTTTACGTTATATACTCTGCAATTTTACACTCTAAAAGTATATCTTATCCTTAATTCTGTAAATCATAACCATTATTCTTAACTTTGAACTTTAAATTTTAAACCTACTAATTTGAAGCGTGATCAACAACGAAAACACGAATAAAGACAAATTTTTTTTTTTTTCGTTCCATATCTTCTAGTTGGTGCTGGAACTAATCCCCTTGAATGAGCAGCACTAGGAATGTCTCTGGTGGAATCTTTTTTCTAAAAGTGGTGCATTGTACAATAGCTACAAGTCTACAACGCACCATAGCAAACTTAAAAATTATGAGACAATGTCAAGGGATTTTTGTATGGGAGATGGGTTCCTTTTAGGGATGTGAATCATGGTGGAGAAAATAGGCGTAAAACAAAAGTAGATAGCTTTTTTTCGGTAGGAATTTGATGTTTGCATATACATGAAAGAAAAGTTGGGTCTGTTACCTGTGATTAATGAAAAAAATATTTCATGACACCGAAAATGATAAATTATACAAGTAAATAGTTTTGATCAATCGACTATCGATGTTTGCTCATATTAACTTGAGAGTTAAAAATGCTCCTATTCGGTTTTAAACCTGAGATTTAAAAAGAAAAGATGAAAGCAAATAAGTAACTCTAATCAACCGGGCATCAACGTTTTCTGACCATGTGAACTTGAGAGTTGAAAAATTCATGTTTTAAAGTAAAGAGAAACTGTTGACGAAGTTCACGCAATACCATTTCTATTGATTTCTTAACCCAAGAAACCATTGCTGAGAAAAGGCAAGCTTTCAGTTTCCATTTCCTGTTTATGGAACAATTCTCCAGGAACACATTTCTCGTATGTGAAAAGGCTTCAAATCCTTTTCAGGTTATAAAAAACCATTTTCTTCACCAGATGATTATGGCAGAAAAACTAAAACAAAATACATTTCCATTCAACTTTGATTGAACGACAAGTTGATTATGCTTCATTGTAGCAACTGCAGCAGGGACGAGCCCCTCCTAAATTTTTTTTAGTATAATCACGTTTATGATCTTTCGTAATTTATAATCACCTAATGTTCGATCTTGACTCCGTCCCAGAACTGCAGGTTGATATTATTACAGTTTCAGACGGTGTTGCTATTTAAATCTCTTGTACTAAGTTACTAATCCCTGATTCCTCATCGTGGTTCTGGCTATTGTTATCGGCTACTGCAACGTCCAACCCGAATTGAAAGGTGACATCGAGGAAATACAGCATGAAAACTAGGGCCATGCAGCTGCAGAACATAGGAAGGGGTCCGAAGATCCACAAAAAGAGGGGGAAAGAGAAGTAGAAAGCACGGAGTCCTAGGGACCAAAAATAGCTGCCTCTGTTCACGGTGTTAGACACATACTCGGCCGTGAGACGGTGGCAGTGGTGGTGATGGGACATCTTTTTTACAGGCACGTTGATTAGGATGCTTGCATGGCTGTAATACCTGATAGACTGTAGGTTAAGCAAAAAGGCAAGCAAGAAGCAACATAATATCGAGAAAAACTTGATCGAGAAAGCAAGGTCGCTTCTGTCTCCAAATATGAACCAGGACGATCTATTGGCGCTCCCGCTCGTCATCAAGACGGCGATGAGGGAACTCAGCATGATCGCCGTCGATGCCAATAGGGTCGACGCCATTATGTTGTTCCTCAGCGTCTGCACCGCCAAAACCCCGTTTTTTGACACGTCCTGCAAGCATATAAGGAAATCAAGATTTTGAGAAACAAGGGAGAAAGAACATAAGATTAAAAAAGAAGAAAAGTCCAACCTCCATCATAGCTTGAACCCAGAAGCGGCGGTAGGTGGCGTTGACGCCGATGACAGTCCCGGTGGGGTGTTTTAAGATTCTATATAGAAGCCATATATGGTAAGCCACCATGAAAAGAAACCCCATTGGGACCAATATGCAATCCAAATATTGTTTCTCCATAGTTATACAAAAGCTAATACAGAGATTGGGGGTTGATTTCTCGAGGTCTTTGGCTATGGCTGCTGCCTGTTGGCTGCTTCTGGCGTTCTTCAAAGCCTAAAACACGAAGGGATTTTGCGTTGCTGTGTTGCAATGGTGTATATGGCAAGAAATATGGAATAAATGAAGTGTATTTAAAGAGCACTGTCCACAACGTAGTGCATGATTCTTATTTTCCATTTTTTTCAAGGTTTGAATTTTGAACAAACAAATAAACCTAAAAATGATATTTTTTTTAACGTTTAATTCGTTATTTCTAGAAGAGGTTTTAGAAAAATCTAAATCGATAAAATAATAAAAAATAGTCGAATAAAAATATTAATTTTTATTGATGAATAAACAATAAATGAATAAAAAATCAAACACACAAAAACATATGATTTTAATAAGGTTCGGAAATATTTTTATATCTTCGAGAGCGGTTGTGTTTTTATTAACTTTGATAATCAAATTAGATTATAAGCATAATGTATACGAAGAAGGGTAACCCCGGTATAATTATCAAAATATCATATATTGTATCGTAAGGTTTTACGCCCAAACTCCAAACCTACTTAATCTTAACTCACAACATCTATCTTTTATCAATATACGAGCCATAATTAATATTTTTTTAACAAAAAAAATATTAACTTTAATAATAAAAATGAAATAATTTTTTTTTTATTTTTTCTTCGGCGCACGCCAGCACCCAACTACCACGTTCTTCTATTATTAATAAATTAACCACTCAGTCTAGTAAAACTTAAAATCAAAATCCAGTGTTATAATTGTAATACCGGAATTTTATCCGGTATTCGAGAATATACAATAAGGCCTGAGTAAATATATAATAAATATAAATTATAAATAAGTAAAAAATAATAAATAATAAAAGATGGGGGTTAATCTCGGTTGTGAAAGGGAGGTGAGGTTGGTTTTGGGGGCCAGGATTTCGGCAGGGGGGTTTATCAAATTGAGGGGCAAAAACAAAGGGGTTCGGTTATTCACAGGAGAGGGGAGGCAATTTGATTTTGGTTTTCTGGAATTGGAGATCAAATTGAGAGGGACTAGAGAGAGAAAAGCAATTGGAACCATAATTGTTGCAACATTTTGAGGGGAGAATTGGGAGAGACCGAAGCATTCCAAGGGGTCACCGTAAAAGGAGAATTATACGTCGGTTCGTTCATCGGAAGGTCACCAGACTTCACTTTAAAAGGTAAATATTCGATTCATTCATATATTTTTCCCCTGCAACACAAGTAAAATTCGATTAAGATTTGAAAAATAATAAGTTTAGATTCTAGATTTAAATTTCTCGAGATGAAATATTAGATCAGAATATTTAGATGAGTTTTTCCGGTGAGGTTTGTACTCTGTTGGAGTCGAAAACGGAAAAGTTGGGTGGATTCAGTCGAATCCGGTTAGATTTAAGAATAATTGGTGTTGTTGGGTGATTTTCGAAAGTTTTCTGTTGGATTATGATATTAGGATGAAAGAAAAAGAGGAGTTTCGAACCCTAATCAGAGACATACCCTTAATTCAAACTTAATATGACCACAAATTTTAGAGTTTTTTTAAAAATTAAATCACTAAACCTTCTAAATTGAACCTTAAATCTAAAATCTACTAAGCCTAATTTGACCTCTAAATTAAAAAACATCTCAATTAAATCCCTAGTTCTTTTAAATTGGGTTTTTTAATTAGATTGTTAGTCTTTTATGTGCTTGTATTTGAGCTTTATGCTTTTAAATAGAATCAATTTGGTCCCTTTGTCTTTTATTTAATGTTTTATGTAATTGTTTTATTTATTTGTGTACATGTTTTAAAAGCATATAATATATTTTATTTAGGAGATTACTTAATTTACACTTAGTTAATTGAATTAAAGTCTTTTTAGGTTTAGTCATTTTAATTAAATAATTAGTTTTAAATAGGGAGATAATTATAGTAACGATGATATTTTAATCATATACCTCGGATACACTAAGTGGTCAGTGTTTTGACGTAACATTATGTTGGCCAAAAGTATACTTTGGTATCGCATTCGACGTGCTATCGAAACTTAGAAAATGAAAAATAATTCAAGGCTAGAATTAAATAAAATTAATTAGGTAAATAATTAGAAACACTAATAGTATTATTAATTTTATTCGATATCAAGATGGTAGTGTCCGATCATTCGGATGTTATCATAATATACTTGGTAAATTAATAATTTAATAGAATTTTAAATATTTAATAAATGGAGCCTTATAGTTTAGAACTTAAAATGAACAAAATAATAACCGTTAATGCATTTAAAACCTTTTGGGGCAGAGTTTATATTTCTTTAAATACGAGTTAAGGTTTCTTATTATAGAACGTCTATTTCAAGCTCGTATTTAAAGATATGTACTTTCTTATCCAAAAGGATATTCTCATTCGAACAATATTCATTTGACAATGCTGAATTAAATTTATATTATTATTCAAAATGCCAAAATGCCATGTGTAATTAATAAGGTACCAATCTCGGGCGCTCGTAAGGGTCGTCCTTATGCGTAATCGACTCCCGAACCCAAAATGTTTTAAAAGAATCTCTAGTTTATTTTGTGTTGTCTGGCCTACCTAAGTGGCCGACGACGACTCCAAATCATTTTAAAATTTAAATAATACATGTTTTAAACACGACCCCGATTTTCATAATTTATAATTAAAAGAAATAAAATTCGATTTTCTAAAATTCACTTGTCATGTTATTTTACACACTCGGTTTTAAAATGGTCGCGACAATAATCTAATGAATTTAAAATTTAGTAATAAAATTAACCCAATAAATAATTTTAATAAAAAATAATATTTAATTATAAAAAATTAAAATTATTTTGTAAAAAAAGTTAATAAAATAGATTAAAAAATTCCTAAATTTTAGTGTAATTTGATATATTTAATTCACAACACGTTTTAAAAAATACTATTGACCCTATTTTCAACTCGAAAACCGATGTAGTGAAGGAATAAAGAGTGAAATGAGAAACCCGGGGAGGTTTGGACTTCGAAACATTAAAGTGGGAGTCTGACGTGGAGTGCAGAATGGAGAGCAAACGCCAAACGCCAAACGCCACTTGACCGCAGACAGAACTCTACCACGGGGCGGTAGCTACTTGAAGTCTATATTTTATGTTTCAATACTTTTCGCTTTTCGGGTGTAAATTCGATTAGTATTATCGTTGATATAATATAAAAAGTTATAAATATTTAGGCGTAGTTTGAATATAGTCGTATGATGATAATATTTATATAAAAAATTATAAAAATTATTTATTAGGTTAATTTTATTACTAAATTTTAAATTTGTTAGATTATTGTCGCGACCATTTTAAAACCGAGTGTATAAAATAGCCTGGCGAGTGAATTTTGAAAAATCGAATTTTATTATTTTTAATTATAAATTATGAAATTTGATTCATATGTAAATTCGATTAGTATGTTCGAACAAATGAGAAATAGTTGTATGATGGATAATTCAAATATTAAATACGAATATTCATATATGGCTTTGATGGTGTCAAAGTCGAGTCGAGTTAGGTTAAAAATTTAAGTTATTCGAGTTGACGATTCATATTTTACAATTCAAGTTTTATTTGAAATTTTTTGAGTCGAGTGTTTATAAATATTTAATTGTAACTATTTATTATGTTATAGTATGATTTAATTCGAAGTTAAATAACTTTCTTTAATCATATAAGATATATATATTTCTATATTTTTTTCGTATGTGATAATATTTCTTTTTATCAATATATTTATATCATAAAAAATTGAGAGATCCGCTTTAAACTTAAAAATAAATTCTTTAATTACTAAAAGTTTTGAGTTATTCAAATTTCATTTCATAACTCGAACTTTATTTAAAAAAATTCATCGAATCGAGTTATTCAAGTCCAAAGCTATTGTGCAGGTTATGCTGCGTTGGGTTTTAAGACAAAGGAACAAAGTTAAGCCCAAATCTAGCAGTTAAATAAGCCCAGAACATATGGACTTGATTTATTTAATGATTCCAATTATATAATAATTCCAAGATATATAAATCTAAAATAAAAATAAAATGTACATATTTTTTGAACAAAGGTAAGTGTGGGCCAAACATGTTTCCTAACTAATCATTAACTATACCGTTGATCATAAATCAAATGGTTGGGGATAAACTCTACTTTATTTGGTTTTATATGAAAAATACCCAAGCTTATTATTGTCTCTTTGTATTGTAGAAAGGGTTAATTTATTAGAGGTCATCAAACAATTGTTTAAATTTTAAATTGGTCATTAAGTTTTAAAATATTTTAACTGAATCCTTCCATTAATTTATATGTCAATTTAGACATTTGATGTTACATCATATATGATATCAAACATATTTAAAACATACAACTAGATCAAAGACATGTATATGCATGTCACATTAATAACTTGATTTTGATGTGTACAAGAAACAACATCAATAAATTTTAAGAGGGGTATTTTTTTAAACGAATCAAATCTAAATTAATCGCTTAATAAATTTTTATATATTTTTTCATTTTAGCATGCATTTTAAATATAATTTATGTTAGTTTTGAGCAGACATTTAGTGTTTAAGTTAATGTATAGATCGACGAAATGACCAAATTAATTTGAGAAAAAAATTATTGTTTTGTCAGTTTTCAGGGCTTCATCTGATTAATTCGGACGATTAATATCGTATATTTAATTTTAATAAGTAAGTCTTTCAACAAAGATTTTATGCGTACACAAATATTAACGTCTCGAACCTAACACCTGTTCAAGGGAAAATAAACTCTTTACTACTTGGATTAACTCTATTGGTTTGAGAAAAACTTTGATATACTAAAACCTAACTTTTTATTTTAAAAAATAAAAATTAATTTAGAATATAATATTTAAATTTTATTTTTAAAGGGTTAATAGGGAAATGGGGGTGTATCCGTTGGGAAAGACAAAGTCAAAGGAGAAAATGGGAAGGAAGGCGACAGAAAATGAGACAAAAGAAAGTACGACACGTGACAGTAGTGAAGTAAAGAGTGGAGATTTAAACGGACAGTTTCCCGACACTACATTTGCATATGAATTTGATTGTCATTTGAATTTCATGTCACAAAACCTAACCTCACTCACTCCATTGCAGACTTGCAGTTGCGCGCGTGGTATACCATCACCCCCCCAAAAAAACATTTTTAATGAGTAAACTACATAAATGCTCATTAAATCAAGTAAAAATGTTATTTTTAGTCATTAAAATTTTGAAAACTACAAAATTATCATTAAATTTAATAAATTATTGTAAAATAAACACTACACGTTACATCATTTGCTTTTTTATTAAAATCATTTATTAAATTCAAGTGTAAAGACTTATATAAGTTCAACAGTTTTTTATTAATTTATATTGCAAGCTTAATAAAATTCAGTTTTAATAAGCTCAATGGTTAAAAAATTATTTTTACTTAATATAGTGATCATTTGTGTAATTTATTATTTAATTTTTTTAACTAAGGTTGCGCCGCGTCAACTCAACCCCACTCTCCGGCCCTTCTCGCGATCCATCCATATCCCCCACTTATCCCGTTTTTCTGCATATATACCCCTCTCCTTCCCCTGCTTTCCTCCATTTTATTTACGTTGCCTCTGTTCTTTCTTTTCTAGGTTGCTTCTTCTTCCTCTTTAAGAAATTGCTTCTTCTTTTCTTCCCTTTCTGGGTTGCTTGCTTTCACTGTTCCAGCTCCAGGTGAGTTTTTCTTTCTTTCTTTTAAAGTTTTGTGCTTTTAGACAATAGGAACTTGGGTAATTATTTTGTTTCCATGTTTAGATCTGTTTGCCATTTGATCTTGTTTGTCGGTGGTTATTTCTGTGATGGGTTCAGTGCTTTAAAAGATTTTGACCCATTTTTTTGATCTTCTGTTGGGCTCTGCAGAAGGAGATTTGAATTTGGTGTGGATTGAAGAAAGGGACTTTCCGGCAATGGAGGTATACGGCAAAACCATGGCTGCGGCCCCTGCAAATGTTATTTATTTGTCTACTATTCTGGGCCGTGATGGTCCTAATTCTGTTCACAAATGCGATTGGAAATGCCAAAATGAACATGTTTGTGGAAACATGTATCGCTGCAAACTAACAGGGATCACACACATCTGTGACAAGAACTGTAACCAGAGGATTTTGTTTGATAACCATAGTTCCCTTTGCCGGGCGAGCGGCCAGGTTTTCCCCCTCACTCAGACCGAAGAACAGGCGGTCCGAGGCATCAGGAGGAAGCTCGATGCCGACAATTCCCCGCCCTCTGATAGCTGCGGTTTTAAGCGCAGACGTGATGCACAGTTCCATCCTTCTCCTTTCGAGAGATCTTTCTCCGCTGTGAGTCCAATCTGCAGCCAAGTTGGAGAGGGCATGGATACGAGCTAGATTAGATTAGAGTTTATACTCTATTTATAGTATCCTATTATTAACCTTAAAGACTACTATATCTTGTTTCCTTTCTAAGTGTTCCATTGAAACTTATTCCGATTTTCGTCTTGTGGGGCAAATTCGGATCAATGGATGGATAATTGACTTTGATGTTGGTGAAGAGTACCTGCCTGTAGGAAAAAGAACACTTTTATTTCTTATTTTGCCTATAATGCTATTTAGTTCTTCCTAGCTTCGAGTTTAATTTAGTTTTTTTCTAACTTGCTCGGATTTATCGACTTCGACAGATACAGGGTATTTCTAGGTTCTTAACTTTACTTTCATTTGATTATTTTATTGAACATGTGCATTTGTGGATGTATGGTTATTTGTCATGGTTTTAGGTGCATTTTGATGTGCAGGTTGAAGAGAAATGATGTGGCTATTTGTCATGTGTTTGATATTTTCGAGTTTATTTTTTCGTCGTTGTTAATGATCCTGAAGTATATGTTGATTTTGCAGGGGTCAAAGTGCAATTTCAGGAAGTTTAAATATGCTTTTGCAATCTTGATTCTTGAATGCATCTTCTTTTTTAGTTTCAAGGTTTTGTGAATTGAAATGTCTGACTTATTTTCAATCATTCTGATGCAGATGATTTTTGTATTTTGCTTCTGTTGGGTGGCGAAACCAATGTAAAGATGCCTTGTTATGCTTGCGTCCTGGCCTGCTAGGATTCCAAGGTTGAACCTTACCCGAGTCGAACATATCATTGTCATCTTCAGAGAGCAACCAGGTAGAATTACTTGTATTATGTAAGGGTATACCATTTGTGTTTTCTCTCGTGGAAACCCCCATGTGCCGACTTATATGAGTTGCCATGTTTTTGCAGCTTTGGTGGGCCAATGTCTGTCTGTCTGGTTGCGAACATGAGTTTATCTGAATAGATACTTTTGAGGTTTGAACATGTTTTACCAACTGAAAATGGAGTTATAGGCAAGTTGATTATTGATTCCCTTGCAGTTTAATTGCTTGATTTTAAGTTTACATGCCGTCAAATGAACTAGCATATCCTTTCAATTCTACTGTAGCAGTTCCTTTGTACCAACGAAGACGGAAGAACTCTGAGGGCCGAATCAGACGTCTCGGCAAATCGTAGGCGAACCAGAACATCACTACATAGTTTAACCGGTGAAGTGGTTCGGTTTTAGCTGAACGCAGACATTCAAGTATTAAGTTGCAGCTCTGAAGTCCCTAGTCCCTACCCTTTGTTTTGCTCATCAGAACACCAAAGAATTGGGAACTCCGGGACATAGTTTATGATTAAGTTGTAAACAACCAGTTTATTTGCTTTTGTTTATTTTTTATTAAATAAAAATATTATATTTTTATATCGAGATTCGAGCTTATGCAAAATAATTTCATTTACTTTTGTATTTTTCACTGTGACATCAAATTAAATACACACTATAAAATTGTGTGAATAATATTTATTTTTATAATAATATATATGCTTAAAATTTTATTTTTAAATAGATTTTTAAAAGTAGAGGAGTAAAAAATAACTTTTAAATTTTAAAATTAATAAACTTTATCAAAAATAATTGTCTTATGAAATAATAAAAATACTATTACCAAGTATAAATTTAATAAAAATAAATGATATTTATCTTGTTATGAAATTTAAATTTAATTATAATATTTATAATATATAATATTTTATTAAAATATTAAAAATATATATAAATAAATATTATCTTACGATCGTTTTAACGAGCGTTTATATTTTTCAATTGAGTTGGATTTTTAGCAATATCAAAACCATTAACGTCGAACATTGTTAAATATTATTAAATGAAATAAAAAAAATTAAAAATCTCAAAGACTCAAACTATATAATTAATAATTATATGTTGAGTTTATCATTCTTTTATTAATTGTAGTTTGAGTTTTTAAAATTTTTAATTTTTATTAATTAATTTAATGGTGTTCATTGTTCAGCAGTGTTTTTACATCTCTAAGTGCACTGAAACACTACACGGAGATTTAATGGCAATCAGAGATTTCATAGTATAAATATATTTTATGTAAATATAAAAAATTATTATAATAATTTAATGACACTTAACGATGTTTGACGTCTATTATAAAATATATAATTTAAATTCTTATTTACCTATTTTCACGTGAAAAACCGAAGGCATAATTCATTTCAGATAAATGTAAAATTATTTTTACAAGAATATGTTTTGTAAAAATATCCTAATTGAAACATAGGCCAAATGCCCATTAAAATACTAATAAGGAAAATAAAAACTAAACCAAAAATGAAATATTGTATTAATGACATATCTATATCCATTTCCAGCGGCAGCACACCAGCAATTGCTCTCTCGTCTTCTATCCCTTGAGCATCAAATTGCAGGCGGAAATTCCTAGAAATGGAGCGAGGAAAAGAGCAAGGAATGGTGGCGATGCCACAACAAAACCCACTCGAACAGTTGCAAGCAAAGTTCAAGCAAGTGGAGAACAATTTCAGGGGATGGCTAGCCAAGCAGTCCTTACCCGTCGAGGCAGCCGTTGTAACCACCACCAGCGCTGCTCAGGGGGCTGCTATTGGTGCTTTCATGGGTACCCTCACCAACGATGTACCCTCCTCTCTCCAAACTACTCCTCAGGCTTCCCTCGACCCTCAAGCCATGGTTTCTCTCAAGCAAGCCCAGGTCTTATTCTTGATTAGTTACCATGTCCCGAAAGAAAAGTATATCCCTTTTTAGCTGTAGCATTAGTTACAATTTAGAAACACTGAAGGTTTTTAGTTAATGGAGCTTGTAGTTGTTTTACAGAGAATTGATTACAATTTACAACCATTGAATGTCTATTTTTTTGTAAAACAGTGTCGAATTATTGATATATGGTAGATGTTTACTTGATTACAGGCTCTATCTGGAGGTCCCTTGGTACAAGCTCGGAACTTTGCGGTGATGACCGGTGTCAACGCAGGCATTTCTTGTGTTCTGAAAAGATTGAGAGGGAAGGAGGATGTTCAATCTAGGTTAACCTTTTCATCATAGTTTTATTTCTGTTGTTTTGTTGCTAGAGAACATTGGAACTAGTTGTTGGCTCATAGTCAATAATCCCAATAAAAATACCGGTTGTTGATTGCTATAAAGGACTAGGGAGGTTAGTTGATTATATATTGTTTTGAGTTGTTAAAGAGAATAATTTTTGAAACATGGCTTGTTGAGCTAAGCTTATTTCCCTGTCAAATTTGAAACTTGTAGCTGCTTTGTCTGTAAGAAAACATGCACTCGTTTCTTCTCACGTTTGCTTTTCTAGATTCAACTTCCCTCGCTTTTACATCTTGCTTTCCAGGGGGTAAATCTTGTTCTGTATCCACTCTCAGCTCATCATAGATTAGAGTTGCAAATGCAGCTACATCTGGTCTTTTTTTCGCTCTTGTTCAAGGCGGTCTTTTCCAGGTGATTTATCATCCCATTAACCTCTCTGAGATTGATTTTTTGTTTAATATCCGGTTATTAATTGCCTCGCTTGCTATGAACATGGAGCTAGCATACCGAGAGCTGTTAACATAGTGTGTCGAAATTTTAGAATCAATTGTTCTTGAGAGTGCCTATATCCATGAGCTTAAATTTGCTCTTCCAACTGTTGAATATTCTAAATGGATACTGCTTTGAAATATTGCTCTGCTAGAGGCTGCAGTTTCATATCGAAAAACCTCTGTTTTGTGATTAATTATACAGTTAGGGCAAAAGTTTTCTCAACCACCAGCCGAGGATGTGCACTATTCCAGAACAAGATCCATGTTAAGTAGTCTCGGCCTGCAGAACTACGAGAAGAATTTCAAGAGAGGCTTGTTAACTGATAGCACATTACCCTTGCTCACCGATAGGCAAGCATCTCGATTCGGGACTTTCAAATTAGTACTGTGTAGGTATGCTCTGATTGCCATTAAATCTCCGTGTCGTGTTTCAGTGCACTTAGAGATGTGAAAATACCACCTGGACCTAGGCTCCTCATTCTTGATCATATTCAGAGGTTTGATTCTATCTTCCATGTAGGATAATCTTACAATCTCCCTTGACCACTAGATCCCTTCTCACCTTCTGGTCTAATATCCATCTTTAGGGACCCAGGGTTGAAAGAGAAGCAAGGGCGACGGCGGTGAGCTACTATCGCCAAGGTGTTTCACCATCGAGGGGCATTTTACGAGTTATCTGAAACTAAGGAACATGATTAATTCGTATCCTCTCCAACGAAATGAATTCTCCTTTTTATTTCTTGCTGTTCTTAGCATCCAATTCGGATGAACATGGTTGTTTAGAATTCTTTGAACAAGTTTCCTCTAGCTTTCATTTATTAAGTAGTTTCAGTTGTTATAAAGACGCCATGTGCATGAGCTTGAGACATGAGTTCAATAGTTTTCTGTCCATGTGTACAGGTAATTAAAATGTATAGTACTAAAAAAATCTTAAAACACGATATAATTAGGATAATTATCAACCTTACCAAAAGAGATGAAACATGTCTATGTTCCACGTCTGAAATCCATTCCTTATAATATCCATCATTTTCACTGAATTAATACGCTATATAATATTTTAGACTTTGTTTAAGATTTAAATGATAAAATATTAAAATTTAATTTTTTTAAAAATATATATAATTTTTATTTATATATCAAAATATAACTATTTTATTACTACATCATCACATATAAATTATAATTACTTACTATTATAGTTCCGTGGCTATTTTAGGAGATAAGTCCGGTTTCTCCATTGTCGAATCATATTGTAAAGTTGTCATCTTTGAGCTTTACGCCATTCGCATTGGTATTTGGTCACGTCTCTTGTAGCTTTGACTGAAAATCTCACGACACCTGTTCTCGCCAATCAGCTTCCCCTCTCAAAATAGTAAGAAAAATCCAAAATTTTATTGTTTTTCCCCTACTCCCGTTGTTCATTTTAGGGATCTCTATGCCCTTTTTACAGATTTGCAGGTAAGTCCCTTGTTTTCTTCCAATTTCCTGATTCATTATTTAGTAATTGATGTTATACGAATGGTTTTGATCATCAGTATTCGGTAATGATATGTGAAATCGATGGTGGGTCAGAGTTGAAAAGGTGTTTCCTTTCTCCAATTTCATTGTCGTCCATTAATTACACCCATTTTCTTATTACGTCGCAATACTTGTCTGTTTGTTTGGGGGTGGACTGAATTTGCTTGCCATGGAAATGGATAGGGAATCTGGGAAATTGGAACAAATTGTTTCACAATTTCGTTCAAAGATCTTGCACGTTATTTTGGACTCAAGGGTCCCTTCTCTTCACCACCAGCAACAGGAATCGCTTTCTCTTTCTCGGGTGAGAAAGACTGACAAATGGTTCAATTTAGTGTTGGGAGATCGTCCCCCGGCTCTGGAGAATCTCAATTTCTCCCTTAGGAATCTATTGGATCCTATGGTAATCGACATAATACTGGTTCGAAATGGTTCTTGTTCATCATCAGTTGACAACCTCTATGCTCCTTCAGCTGCAGCTGCTGGCCCTTTGACCGAGACTGTGATCGAAAGATGGGTTGTTCAGTACGATTGCCCCCGGGTTTTTGCTACTCCTAGTGGTGCTGATGCTGGTGTCTCTTATAAGAAGATTTATAAGAAGTGTATCATACTTCTGCGATCTCTTTACGCGCAAATGAGGCTTCTCCCTGCATATAGAATCTTTAGGCAGCTAAGTTCGTTGAGCCAAACGTATAATTTCGATCTTGTATACAAGGTTTCATCGTTTAGTCATCCGTTCTCTAGGGAAGAGGAGGATGGAATGAAAGAATATAGCTTTGCTCCTGTTGAGGCTCTTCCAGGTTGCTTATGTGTGTCTGTGACCTACCATGCAACTCTATCGGATTTCAATCTCGAACCTTTGGTGTCTTTGCCGCCAAAGATTATAACAGACTATGTTGGTAGTCCTACCACAGACCCGATGAGATCCTTTCCTTCATCGGAGAGGGGTGCTCATGCTACATCTTTTCCGTTAAGAGGATTGCGGCCTCCATCTTCGGCTCCGTTCCAACGTCCACACAGCTGGTCTAGTGGCTTCCACAGAGGAATCCCTCCTATGAAAACACAATCTCTTGCAGGATCTCCGCCTGTTTATCGTACATCTCCCAAGCCATATGATATTATATCTCCACCTACTGATTTATATGGTAATAGAATTCAAAATCATAGAGTGCCAACTCTACAACAGGCTACTGCTTATGATGAGCATAGGCTATCACCCCCATTCTCACCATCTGCTTCCCCATCGACTCCAACATACTTATCCGGTGCTAATCCTTTGCTTGCTCGTCAGTGTTCTGAGACTGCCCCTGTAACCATTCCACTTCCACTAAGTGGCAGGAGTACTAGATATCTTTCTCCTAACTCTTCCGATCCGAGCAGGCATTCCCTTCCCCCTTTGTCTCCTAGAAGCTCAAAGCATGATGCCTCATCTCAGGAATCTCCATCTGGGATTCGGTCATATCGGAAATCAGAAGCTCTAAGGGCCGGAGAGTCTCCTTCTGGCTTATCAAATCTTTATTCTGCACCGAAGGTAGTCTTAAATTTCTGTTCTCTGCTACTTGAAAATTTTACACTTCTAGAAAACCTTGTATATTTGTTTGTGCTGATGAGGCCAGTACTGATTTGCTTCTCAGGTGATTCGAGATAGTAAAGACGACTCAGGTCGATTCTCTGGATTGCTGTCTTCTAGTGGATCACCTCGTATTGGATTCTCTAGAAGCTCTAGTAGATTATCTTTCCAGGATGACATGGATGATTGTGAATTCTCTTGCCCTTTCGATGTTGATGATGTCGATGTATCTGATTCGTCCAGGTACATCCCAAATTTATCTGTTTCTAGTCATAGAGGCAGCTAAAGGGTAAATTTTTTAGATGCTTAGGCTGAGTTATTTTACATCCTTGTTTCTAAGATGATAATATTATTTTGGTAAAGGTAAAGTTTTCATTTAAAAGCATGGTTAGGACAAGTAAACGTGCTTAAAACGAGAAGGAAACTGGAAGTGTACAAATAGGTTAAGTTTCAGAAGCTGTGAGCCTGATTAATATTAATCTAGCCATTAATCCAATAGGCCATTTATGTTATCAGAAGGACGATGCCGAGGAGAAAAACGAAAAACAAGAAAGTTTGTCTCTGTAATAGTTTAGCTTTGCTTCTCTTCTTACCTGTCGAAATTAATTCATCATGGTACTTTTCCTGTTCTTAATGTTACCTTGTCTGTTAGTGTTTGATGTAAGATAATGATCTTTCTCTTTTGGCTTACATTTTTTGTGCTTCTTTCTGTGCCTGCAATGAGTGTTTACAGTCAGAACACAGAGAGCAAAAGAGCTTCAGAATTTACCGCACAATCGAATCCGGTTGGCAAGAAATCCCAAGATGCTGCTGTTGGCATTCTTGTTCACATGCTTAGAACAGCACCGCCTCTCCGTCAAGACTCAAGTTGTTATTCAACTCATTCATTAAGGACTGAATACGAGGGAGGTGTAAGTATCGCTTCAGGATTTTTTATGCCGCGTAAAACAGCAGACGCGCTCGAAGAGCTCAACAGCTACAAAGAAATGAAGGATCTACTACTATCAAAGAGTGGAACTCAGGTTGTTCGGAAAGATGGAATGAAGTAGCTCCAGATCGAAAACGATCGTACGACCGGCAACAGGTACCGAATAGGCGAATACAACAGCCACTAATGCATCACTTCAGCTTAAAAATATGCATTTTGTTGGGAGGATTAATACTTTATGTACATATTTTAAATGTTTACCATGATTGAGTTGGTCATTATTCATTAAAAATTGCTCATGCGATGAAAACTCCACTCATGTATATATTGCTTGGTGTTCTTGAGAATTCCCTTGTGAAGACAGTTCAATTCTGAGGGAAATGGTTTATCCTTTCAGTTCTTCAAAAAATTAGATAGTTTAGACACTTTATTTCAATATTAAACCTTATTATAAAACAATTGTATATTCTACAGGCTTAAAACACAAATTTGGCCGGAAGCTTTTCAACTTTGGTCAAACTGGTCCTTGAATATTTTTTCTCTCACAAATTGATCCTTAGGTTTTAACAGGAGTTAATTCTAATTCCTAAGACTAACAGCGTTGATATTTAAAGGTGAGTTTAATAAATTAACACTTGAAAATCTTTATCAAATGAGCTCATTTATGTTTTATATTTTGTTTAAAAAATAAAAACAACTTGACTTCTAAGATTAACTTCGGAACGTCTGTAGCGACCCTTTTTTTCGAAAATATTTAAAAGGTTTGGTGAGATTTAAAAATTCGGTACCCGAGAAGATGACACCTGAAGAACAGGATGCCACTCCTAATAGAATACTGTTTAAAATTTAAAAATCCGCGGTAATATTTAAAAATTCGGTATCCCGAGAGATGACACTTGAAGAACAGGATGTCACTCTCATTGGAATACTGTTAAAATTTAAAAACTAGTTAATCGATTGGAGTCGCCATCGATCGTTCAAAAAGGTGGATCGAACACCGAGAAAACAAAACCAGAGAAAATTGCGTTCGGGAGTTGGTTACGTTTGGGGAAGGATTAGCACCCCATAACTCCCAAAATTGGTACCTAAAGGTTCGCATCGTAATTTTTTAAAAAAATATAAAATTTAAATTAAATTAATTTTTAATTAAAAATGCAACTCTTAATATCTACGACGATTCAAAAGAGATAACACCCGAAGAACGGGATGCTACTCCCAATAGAATACTTCGGGATAATAACTTCTAATAAAATAAACCATTATAATATAATACGAAACCAAAAATAATTGTAGAAAAAAAAAACAAGTATAAATAATACATAATATATTTGTAAAAAAACATGGAATCGTAAAAGATAATATAGGCAGGAAATATTAATACCATAAATACTAATTATAATAATTTACATTAAAGTGGTGATAATAATAATATGGTAACATATAGTATAATTTTTATAGTAACATTAGTAATATGTATTTATAGTAATGACATACATATATACATAATTTAAGCATGTTTAATGATAATAGGCATAATAAATAATGGTAACAAAGGGAGACAGTACCACTGAAAAGGAAATAACAATGGCAAAATTGTAGAAATGCATAAATTTAAATAATAATATAACGAAAATAGGGACTGAAAAATAAAGAAATAAAAACTGCAAGGAAAAATTATAAGGATACGAAGAAATAGAGTACTGCTCATGTAATTTTCTCCTTCATCCGGGTCAATCAGGGTTCGGGTCGGGTAACCGGATCGGTTATGGATATCCAATGGACAAAACGACGTCGTTTTGGGCTTAAGGGGCTGGCACCAAAACGACGTCGTTTTGATGGTTCCTTAAATACCCATTTTCCATCTAAAAAGATCATTTGTTGGATCTGAAAAAAGTAAATATTCAAATGCTCTCAACTCTCTCTTCTCTCTCGGCCGGAAGTTGGTCGCCGCCTCCGTGGCCGCCGCCATGCCTGGCTGCCGGCCGCCGCGCCAGTGGCCGGAATCTGAAAAGCTTACACTTTTTCGAAGTGTCTCAACGAGGAGAATATGAATCTGAAGTCGGTTTTTCGAATAGATGCTCACACACGCATAGATCTAAGAAGATAAGCCTCGAATCTTTTCTTATTTTTACCTTTATTTCTTCCGATTTTGCCCCTGATCTCTCCTCTCTATTTTTCCGATTTGTATGCGAATGATATGGTGGTATTGTGTATATATTTTTTTTGTTTCGAATATGCTCTCTTTGCTTCAAATATTGCTCTTGTTCTATTTCTTCCAGCCGAAGGATTACAAGAGGCTCTCGGCCCTTTTATACATGAAAATATACATATATAAAAACCATCAAATCCATGCTTTTTCTTTTTCAGATCTGCTTTTTCAGATCTAATTATATTTTATCCTCTGCTTTCTTTGCAGGCGAAGCGACCAAGGCGGTGTGGCGGTGGAGCGGTGGCCGTTCGAATGGGCGAATGAAGGGGCGAGTGACCACCACGCGCGACAGCTGGCCGGGGAGGTGAAGAGGCGGCGGCGGCTGAGGCTTGGTTACCCTCTTGTTAGGGTTTAGTTAGGTTACCATTAGGGTTTGGGTAATGGATATTGGATCCGGGTTGGGTTATCAGATGGGTTAGTGTAATGGGTAAGGGATAAGGATTGTAATGGGCCTTTTGTAATGGGTTATAGGATCTGATATTTTAATAAAAATGGGTTATGTTTATGTTCAAATGGGTTATTACAGCGCGAATATTTTATTTAATTTTTATTTATATTTAAATTAAACATTTATTTGATACAGATATTTCTTGATCATAATTATTTTTGATAAAAAAAATATTATTTCCGTCCTATGTATAATGTTTTTTATTAACTTTTTGAAGTTAATTTTATTTTTTAAAATTTTGATTATAATTATATTAAATATTTTAAATAATTAAATTTTATAAAATATATATATTTAAAGTCTATTCGATTAAAATTTTTTAAAATATATTTTTTATATTTTTATCAATAATAAATTTTAAATAATCCTGAGTCAAAACTAAAAAATTTAACTTAAAAAATTAATAAGGAACATTATATATGGATTGATAGAGTATTATTTCATTTTCATTCGTTCTTGATCATAATTATTAGTTTATTTGATAGAGATGTTACATTCATTGTCTCTTGAAATACCAACCAAATAGGTTTAGTGATAGAAGATATCATGTTCTAAAAAGTGTTTATTATGATATTATCCTTTAAATAAAGTTCAAAATTAAAGATTTTAAAAAAATAATTTAATTAAAAAAAATTATTACTCTTCTGGTTTTCAGAGTCTAGTCCTGATTAATTTAAACCGACTCGCGTTGCGTACTTAATTTTGATGGATGAGTTTCTATCATGGATTTTCTACGTACAATGTATCTTAAATCTAAAACTTATTTAAGTGAAATTAAATTACTTACCACTTAGATTAACCCTCGTTAGTATTTAAATAAATTTAAAATATATAAATATAAAAATAAATATGTTATTATATAAAATTTTATAATAATACTAAATATTTAACGGTCAAATTATAATTTTTTAATAAAAGATAACGTTTAATTATTATTTTATTTTTTTAATAAACTTCAATTATTATTTTGATACTTTACTAAACAGAAAAGCAGACATAAGAGACAAAACGTAATCGTTTAATACGTGTTAATGAAATTATGAATGCGTTGAATCATGGACAATGATGTTAATTGTTAAAAGTTAACGAATAAAATGTAGTTAAAATTAGGTAGTTTATTATCGGATATTTAAGATTTAAAATATTTAAAATTTTAGATATTAAATTATTTGACTCGTATTTTAATTTATTTTAATTGAGTATATGATATTTAGATACTCAATAAATTGTGTATAAATCTTTTTTGGATAACGAGTATTCAATATTTATTTTGTAATTTATTTTCTTCTATTAATAAAAAAATCATAACTAATAAAAATTTAAATTATATAATCCAAGATTAAAATAACATAAATATTAAGAATAATTAAATTTTATTATAAAAACTACCATGTTACATAATCCTGTTAAACTCAAGAATAATATTTGTTTTTTCATTTATAAATAATCTAATTAAAAAATTTAGGTGTATAAACAATGTATGCCATTGGCTGGTTATATTCTTTTTTAATATAAGTTTGAATTATATAATCGTGATTAAAATAACGTAAATACAGAAAAAAATTATAATAGTTATTATAAAAATATAAGATTGTTTGATTTGGAAATATAGTAAATATAAGATTATTTTATCTAAAAAATAATTATATTTAAAATATAAAAAATAACAAATTTGATCACGGGTACTTTATAATAGTTATTCTTGTAACACAAAACTGACATAAAAATATATATTTTAATAAATTATTTACCTTTCTGACCCGAGTAAACTTTTTTAAATAAATATTCAAATATTTATAATTATATAATTAAATCAGATCAATCAAGTTGAATATTTTTATCCCCTTAATTGAAATCAAGGCATGATACATATATTCATCATTATAAAACAATATGATTAAACAATATTATTATATTAAATAAAAATCATTATTTATTATCTATAAAAAAATATTTCTTTATTATAAAAAATAAAAGTATATATCTTAAATGTGATCAAGCATCAATTCTTCAACTACCACTGATATAACACCACCCCTAAAATTTATGATCATTTAGTTGAACGGTTCATAAATGCTAGCTGTACATAGGTTACAAGGTAAAATTAATGATTTTAATCTAAAAATTAATTGAATTATTAAAAATTTTAAATAAATTAAAGTTTTGAATTATTACATTGTGTATAATAATTAATTTAAAAATATTAATTAATTAAATATATAGTTATAAATAATTGTTATAATTATTAAATAATCAAAATTAAGTTGATAAATTAAAAGACATATGAAAACTCACTATAATAAATATAACTTTTAGTAAAAATAAATAAACACATTAAAAAGCAAGATCTAATTCACAAATTATGTGTCTATTTATCATTACTTTTTAAAAAAATATATTTTTAGGGTAAAAATATACAAATGTAATTAATTAAGTAAAAATAATTTTTTAATCATTAAAGTTTCAAAAATTATTAAATAAACATTAAATTTGATCAAATCATTAAAAGTTCTTCATTAAAACTTATTAAATTATTATAAAATAATCCTTAAAATTTTCCAAATCGATTATTATTTTATAACATCCGGTGATCATTTTATAACAGTTTGATAAGTTTATAGCAGTCATGTTATAACTTCTAAAAGTCTAGTGACTAAAAACTATTTCTATTTAGTTTAGTGACTACTTGCATAATTTATCCTACTTTTAATATCTTCAAGGTGCGGGTCCGGACTAGATAGGGTTGTTGAATAATCCAACGGCTCATAGTTGAAGATCTAGATCAAGTGCATTAAAAAATGAGAGTAAACGCACTGGCAACTGGCAAGGTGGCAATCGTGCCGCACTGTCGTTTGTCAGGGTTGTAAGGTGTGCATGCGGTGCGGGTGGGTTTTTTAAAATAATGGTAGGTTAAAAAGCTATTAAAAAATAATTATATTAAATTTTTTATAAAAAATATAAAATTTTAATATTAATTTATATATATTATCACGTTTAAAAAGAGAAAGAGTATTAATATCATATAAAAAAATTTAAGATATATATATAATGGTGTTTGTATTCTATTAAACATGTCTTTTTAGAAGAGGGTTCTCGTGACAAGTGGTATTAGAACGATTCATTGACTTCTCGATTTTACGTCGAGCGCTTATAAAAGAGGTAAACAGGGTAAACAACCATGACAAAAAATCAATCACGAAAAAAAAAATCTAAAGATATACATACAGAGAAGGTAGTGACCCGTGATAATATATATTAAAATTTATATATATGTTTTTAAAAATTTTATAACTCTTATAAAAAATCATAAAATACAGCTTCCACTTTTCTTCAGCTTTTTTTTACAGAAACTTTTCTTCTACTTTATCTTCCTAAATCCTACATTGAAGGCTAGTTTACCAAACTTTTTTAATTTCTCATTTATTAGTAAAGTAAACTACATTACAACATACGATTACGATTGTGTATTTCCTTTTCTCTTTGCTATATAAACCGTGGGGGGATATGTATACTATTGCCAAATTGCAGATAAACAAGTGGCTGAGCTGAAGTGAGCTGTGGGGGTGTACGGGGGGTCTACCATTGAGTACTTAGAAGTGAAACATGAACATGGACATGGAACAGCAACAGCTTGACCCGAAGTTAGCTAACACAACTTTATGGCTAAACCAAGAGGAGGAGGAAGAAGAAGTGGGTGTGGACATTTTAGCAAGGCGTTCAACCTCAAGGATTCCACCCAATGGAGATGGTGAGCTTCAGCCTACTCCTAGCGATGGAACTACACCTGAAATGGAAGAAAAAGAAGATGCACCAGTCACTGTATACGGCGGTGAGAATGAGGAAGACGGTGGAAACAGTGTTTACTTTGACAAACTCCAAGGTACACAAATTTCTGATAAGCATTCTCTATATGCTTGTACTTAGCAGTTATCATCATATACACAACTTTTAGATTGTTTTTCGTATTCTTTACTGTGCGAATCTCCTCCTCCTCCTCCTGCCTGTTTAGTTTTTACCTTCTTTAATGTTGACCCTTTTTGCTCACGGCTCTGTGTATACCCAAAACGAAGGCTATCTTGTCATCATTAGCAACTTGGTGCTCCAATATCCTGTAAGAGCTGAGGAGGACCACCAAATTTTGATTCCTTTGGCTCCTCCTGCAGCTGTATGTGACTGACAATGACTCTCAATCTTTACATTTATTCACCATTCACGGCCGAGATTTCATTTTGATTGAAGCAGACACCGTTTCAAGGATTTCCATTGGAAGACAGTTTAATGCCATAGTTCTAATTGATTGGCGATTAAAACCTGATCCTTTACCAACCATGACCACCTTATTGTCTTCGTCTGTTTGTTAGTAAGAATGCCGTTGTTTATCATTGTTTTTGGCTGAAGGAAAATGGAAATGTCGCCATTGCAATTGGGACCACAAAATTGGGGATCCTTGCATGCTTAATGTCCTGAATCCTGTGGGGCACTTGCACCTGCCAATGAGTACCAAAACATTAAATCAGTGGTGTTTAGAAACTGAAGGTCAGTAGATAGATGCCAAGATTAGTAGCAGTTACCAGCTGATCGAGTCGTCGTAGATTGAACCTTGTCAATGGATTGTTGTAGTGATTTATAGTGTAGCGCCGTTGTTACATGTTCTATGGTTTATAGGTTCTTTTGTTTCTATCATTTCTGGCTGACAAATTCCTCTGAAGCTCTTGTGTTTAGATATGTTCATACTTCACTTTCCATCTAATATTCCAGTTACCTGTTGCTGGTCTTAGATATTTAACTAAAAGTCTAAATCATGGCATATTATCCGGAGACGTCTTTGCTCGAATGGAAATGTTTTCTATAGAAAAAATGCTAGACCACAGTTGCATAACAAAGTGTTTGATTGATTCATGGTTGCAGGCACTGAATCCATCAATGAAACTAATGAAATTCAATCTGAAATTACGAAAATCCCGAGCATGGTCACCGATAATCAAATGGTGAAAAATTCTGAGGATAAGAAAGATTTTGGTTTGAGCCCGGCACCGGTTGAACATTTACATGAAGCAAATGAAAGTTTCAAGCATTTTGAGAATGATACCAAAGTAGAGGCCAACATTGACTTAATCGAAGTAATCGAAGAATTCGAAGAGGACTTGGTGGATTTACATGTTGAAAGTGTTCTAGATAAACAAAATACACATGATTTGTACTGCCCAAATTGCAATTCCTGCATCACAAAAAAGGTTATCCTTATTAGAAGGCGGCCCAAAGTTTCAATACGCCACAGACCAAAGCGTGGCAGCAAGGTGGATCTGATTCCCGATTCTGCAGGTTTTGGTGGCACTGATGACACACATGAAATACATTCAGATGTTAGTCCAGTAGCAGCACCAGCTGAGCAAAATGATAGTACAGAACTAGAACAAAAACATGAAGCAATCAGCTGCCTATCATGCTTCAGCCTTTTCATTCCTACAGGTATGCGGTTACTTATGCCGCATTATATGATGATAATCTTATTATCTTACTGATCATTAGATAAGAAACAACTCTATGATTACAGGGGTAACCTCACATGCATGCAATGTCCATTTTGATGCATGCTTTTATGTTACTTGTTAGTTCCTTGGCATGAGTTCCAAATCAAATGTATACATTTTTTTTAACTTGGCAAGTTTTAGATCATTACTATTTAGGGTGTTTTATGGGCATAGAACCTAATTTCATTCTTTAAATCATGAAGGAAATGGTTGTTTCAAGTTCTTCAAGTTCTTCAGATGGGGGCAACAAACTGAACACGCACAGAGTGTGCAAGGGATAAGACAGAGGGAAAACATACAGAGACCAGCTGAGACAAGGCAGAGGGAACACACAGAGTCCTCAAGTGCCCAAGGAGCAAAACTGAGTGAAAACACACAAACTCCACAAGGAATAAAACCAAGTGACAATACACAGAGTCCTCGAGTGATAATTCCGGAGGGAAATGCAAGAACTCCTGAACAGGTAAGCCACCATGAAGACACAAAAAGTCCTCAAAAGATAAGCCATGATGTGGACATCAGTAGTCCTCGACACATAAACCTTAATGAAGACGCGCAAGAAACTCGAGATATAGACTGGAATGAAAATGCAAAAAGTTCTCAAAAGATAACCCCTGATGCAAACATGAGTAGTCCTCAGCATATAAAGCACAATGAAGATGCACCAAAAGCTCAACCTATAAGCAGGAATGAAGATAAACAAAGTCCTCAAAAGATAAGCCGCGATGAAAATGTACGAAGTCCTCAGGACATAAACCAGAACAACATCAAGCAAAGTCCTCAAATGATAACTACAGATAGAACAAATTGGTTTTTCTCTATTTTTGCATCTAAGAGCAAAGAAACTGCTGGGAAAGGTATGGTTAACATTACAATCATTAAAAGATGAAATTCTGTTATGGCCATTTGCTCATTGTTGAAGTAGGTACTTCCAAGTATTCCGTGTGCATTAGCTTAATAGGTATCTCTTTTTGACTCTGTTAAAACTTTGGTTCAAAGGAAAGTTCTCATTGATTATTCCCTGATTTTGTGTGCTTGCATGGCGTTTTTGAGGAACCCCAATACCCCATGATTCAAAGTTACGATGTCTTTGTGTTAGCCATGGTCTTTTCTGTTTCATCTCGTTTTTTTTTTTTCATCTTTCCTAGACAAAAGCCCTTCGCTGTCACCATCTTAATATTCTTACTAATAGTAGTCTATTTGTTCTTGACATGGAATGCTAGAATCTTCACCTGTCCAAGTTGGTCATGCCATATCAGTACAAAGTGCTGTAGTGACAACCACATCACTTATCGACAAGGGATATATTGATGGCGCTGCTATAAAACCCATATTACCCGGAATAGGTGAAATATTTCCTTCAACACACAGCTCTCTACTTGACAAGCTGAAAGGTGACTCTACTGAGCAGAAGCCAGGTGTTGATATGTTGCAAGGAATTGTCGGTATGAGAAAATTTGTAGGACTGCGTTTCTATAAGTTTACAGCTAACCACTCTTTTTCGTATTTTCTTTATGCATAAGTGACATTTATTATTAGATACTCACTCAAAGCTCCTATGCATTTGGCAATGTTTTTCACTTGATGGAACCTGCTCTTTCTCAACATACAAAACAGAACGTTTTAAGCTCAATGTTGTTCATGGCAATCTTATGTTTTCAGTTCATGCATAAATTTGTGCTTGCTTGCTCTTATAGCGGTACCAATTCGCACAATGTCTGTTCCCCTTAATTGAATGTTTAACTCCTTAAGTTCCTTTTTTTCAAACTGGGAAAAGATTGCTTTCTCACATGTATTGACTTGTATACTTTACTGTTGTTGTAGTGCAATGCGTCGAATGTTATATTTGTTGAAGTCCCAACTTTTCTGCATTGTCTGCCATTGCAATATGATGCAGGTGACGAGATAAAGGATATTGAAACTGGGCTACTTGAGCCAACATTACAGCCAGGGACGGATGTGGCACCTTCGTCTCAAACAACAACAGAAACTGAACGTAGAGGTTCTGATGCCGGTGAAGTTCATGAATGGGAAATTCTGAAAAGCATTGTATACGGTGGATTAATCGAATCAATCACAAGTTTAGGTGTTGTGTCTTCTGCAGCTGGTGCAGGTGCTGATACATGTAAGTTCTCTCCTTTTCCCCTTCTCTAGATTACATCAAATGGTTTCAATAAAAGAACAGCTTGAAACTTTGTGATGACTCCGGTTCCTTAATCACAACATATGTGTTACGCAAGTTTTTGCTTCGATTATTGCAGTGAATGTTTTGGCTTTGGGAGTAGCAAATCTGATTGGAGGACTTATCATCATCTTTCATAATGTGAGTTCTTTCCCCCTCGGTGATTAACATTCCTTGGTTCGAATAATGCATGATAAAATTGAAAGTTCTCTGTTAATATGAAGTGAATACTTGTTAATTAACATACTTCTTAATTAAACTTTGCAGCTAAGAGAGCTGAGAAATGACCAACCTCGTGTCGGTGGAGCTTCCTACATTGAGGAAGACCGGTACCAAACGCTGTTGGGACGGAGACAGAATTTTGTAATGCATGTGATTGTAGCTGTTCTATCATTCCTCATTTTCGGCTTGGTTCCTCCCGTTGTCTACGGTTTCTCCTTCCGTAAAAGTGATGATAAAGACCTCAAGCTCGCAGCAGTTGCTGGCGCTTCTCTGATATGCATCTTCTTGCTTGCACTAGGTAAAGGCCATGTTAGGAGACCACATCGAACATACTTCCGTTCTGTCTCCTATTACATCGGCCTGGGGATTACGGCATCAGGCATCTCATACGTAGTTGGACAACTGATCAAGAGACTGCTTGAGCAACTTGGTTTGTTTGAATCAAGTTCAACTGTCAGCCTGCCATTTTTGGAGACAGCAACAATGGAGGTGGGAAGGACATCCTATTAAAGTTCCGAGTTCGATACGATTCAGCAGCGAAACAAAATCGAATGCATTTAAGTTGCCGATCATCTTAAGGTTTTATACAGTTTTCATGAAGATAGAGGCAGTTTATACTCGCCTCAGTTCTTGATTAGTCTCAGAAATTAGCTTGTTTTGTAGGAATATCTATGTTCTTGTCGTTGCCTTGCAGATACGAATGAACTTATTAAAGAAATAGATAGGTTTAATGACATTTTCCCCTATCAAGTTTATAAAATAAGTCATCTTCTCGTTAGAATTTTAACAACAATAATCAAAATAGTTCGATTTAATAAATTAAGTGGCCTGGTTAACGAGTTTGATAATTTGGTGACTAAAATAGTTGTTTTTTATAAAATAAAAATATCCTGCATCCTGTCCTCTTAGTATGGTATTCTAGAATGGGCTAGAACGTACGGGCCTTCTCATAAAATATAATGGGCTTAATAATATTAAAATTAGCTGACAGTATTCAGTTCTTCTCATCTTAGGTTAAGTGTTCGGCTATCTCATAAGTAAAATATGATCCAATTACAATCATTAATTTTGCATGAATTAATCATTTATTTTTATTATTATTTTTTAGATAAATAATTGTTAGTTATCTAAGAAAGTAGAATAGGCTTAAAAAAACATAACAATCAGAAATAAAGATATTAGGGTTCAGTATTATTGAATCCTCTGAGTTGTACATAAGTGTATCGTGTGACTATCAGATCTAGTGATATAAGATTGATGGATAACTAAGATTAACATTGAATTCTGAGATTTAAACTCGTAATCTTTACGAATAATCTTTTTACCTACTATCATTGCACTCAACATTTGTTACACTATCTTATATACGATTTTTTTTGATCGATGGATTGAAATGAGTATTTTCTTTATTGGTGATGACTAAATTAAAAGTATTATTTCACCAAAATAAAAATATCTTAAAATTTGAGTGTTTGAAGGTGTAAATTACCCCTTTTTTCTTCTCAAATTGTGATCTAACCTAACCTAAGAAACATTCCTCGAGAGAGTTACTTAAGTGACAAGGAATCTTCCACGTCAACAAAAACTTTTAGCCTTTCCATTTTCTCTTAAGGCAACAAACTTTCATGGAGCATAACGTGTCTAACCAGATCATCACCCACCTTAGCTTTGCTTGATGGAGAGACTGCTCAACATTGTTACAGAAATTTATGAACCCCAAAAGTTGATTTATTGCATTCTCACCCATTTAATTTCTGAATTCTCGGATATTGATCTGATAGGATAATACGTTAAATCTTTTAAATAAAGTTATAAGTTTGAATCTTAACGTTGAACACAATTGATTAAGTTAATTAGATCATTTACAATTTCTCTAATATTCGAAACAGATTAATCAATCAATGAATTAGATATCCGATATCGTACACAATAAAATTCGAGAAAACGATCTCTCTCAGATCTGACCAACTTAACATTTAATGTCCCATGCGATCGGTTGTGGCCTTGTGTGGTTTATAAGTCAGTCGAAAGCACAGTTTACACCACCTTTTGAATATTATAGTCTTGACATTTGACATGCAGAGCAGGAGAGATTTTTATATATATTTTCTTCCATGCCCTCTGAACTGTTGTTTTCTGAGAACCCTCTGTTCAGCTGCAGCAGATTCAGTGCCACTGCCACCACACCTGTTCTAAATCACCGACAGATTATTCCAAACCCTACGGCTTCAACCTAGGGAAGGCCGGGAATTGTTTCTTGAGACGCCGGCAAAGACCTACACCTACTATAACAAGAAACCTATAACCTTACTTTTCAGAGTCATATGAGTTATTTCACGGTGGGTTCGGCCTATCACTAAGTAAAAAATGGGATATGGTATAGATTAAGGATCGTATACTTTAAACTTATCATTATCGTTAATTTTTTAATTATTTAAAAAATAATGAGGATTAAAATAATAAAAATTATAAACGTTAGGAGTTCAAATTATTTTTATACCTTAAATTTTATAAATTAAACATTAAGGATTATGTAAAAAAAATTACCCAACTTCTAAAATAAAAATAAAAAAACCTTAATCATCTCATCATAATAATAAAAATATAGACGAGTCAAAATATAATAATATTATTTAGAATTAATAAAATTAAATCTTAATTCAGTTTAATTATTCTTAATATCTTTTTATTTTAAAATTAAATTTTAATCTTCTTTATTTTCATGTCTTAATTATTTTTTAAAATGAAATTCTTTTCAAAATTAATCCCCTTATTCTATGCTGGATACTAATAAAACAGGTCCTCATCTTCTTCATCTGTCTTGGCCAATGCCATGGCATCAGTCTCAACTCGCTTCCCACACTTGGAATCTATGATGCAATCATCACATCGATACAGACACAGAAAACACTATTTCAAAACTACATATACTAATAATATACAAATAAAATAAAATAAAATAAAAGTAGAATACATGAATTGGACAGATACCATTAACAACAAGAAAAGAATAATTTATGTATTTAATTAAAACTTTAAATATATTATTATACAAAAAATATTTAATATACATGTGTAGTCCTTAATGTATACAATCCTTTTTTGAAGTTAAAGATTTATAGATCATTCTCGGTTTAAAATATTAGTAAAATGATTATAAGATAATATCTGTATATATATAAGTATTTTTACGATAGGTATATATCTTGTAGTAAGTCGATAAGAACTCAAATCTTTTAAGATAAACGTCATATCTTTTTTTACTGGGACTACTTGTTAGGTTGTGAAATTAAATTTAATTTTTTATTTTTAAATTTAATATTTAGTATTTTTATATTTTAAATAATATTTTATTCTAAACCCGTTTGTAATTGAAATGATTGTTTTGGTGTGTGTGAGCCGTAAGTAGCATGTGAAAGTGAGACGGGGATGAAGGGATGAAAATTAAAGAGGTCGGGAGAGGGACGGGCAAGTGGCATGTGACATACCTTCACAGAACGGGATGACCAGGTCGAAGTTTAAAAGGAGATATTCTACTAATTGAATTAATGCGAATAGTATTGTCTTCGATTCGAATTAATTTATTTTTAAGAAAATTTTAAAATTATAAAATAAAAAGAAATTTTAAATTTATTTTTTTAATTGATAAACAATAATTTAAATATATCTAACGAAATATTATATTAAATCTTTTAAGTGATATTAAAGATTAGTCTCGTAATAAAATTTTATAAAATTAAATTAATTATTTAATAAATTAAATATTAATAATTATACAAAATAAAAATTACGAAATCAAACCGAACTGTCTACACCTGGATTAAGGGTAAAGGCAACTGAGAAACGCCTCGCACGTTCTTACCTTCGCGCCTTATAAACTGGGGGGGGTCCTCTGACAGCTGTTCCAATGTGATGCTGTCCTGTACCTTATTATCCTCCCCTATTATCTTATTTCAGAATTATTATTATTATTATTATTCCAAATTATTACATGGTTGATACACTCTTCCATTATAATAATAACAATAATGGTTATGTAAAAATAAAAATAATCTAATTAATTAATTAAAAATCCCTCTAAACAAATAACAAGAGAGTAAAAGGTAGCTTAAGGATGGAGATTAGTATCTTAACAGCAAATAATTAATAATTATACAGATATTTGGGGGGTTCATGTATTTTTAATGGAACAGTGCGTAGGCAGATCCGTCCTCCAGGGGGGATTACTAATATTATTGATTAATTAATTAATTAGAAAGCAATGGCCCCTACCCTATCACAATTCACATGCAACTTAGTAACATGGGACCCACCAGTTTTGTTTAACTAATGTGAAATAAATAAAATAAAATAAAAATAAAAATGTCCTTCCAGCTATTTCCAATGCCCCCAGGGCCATGGTAGATCTATTTCTATACCAAATAATAATGGAAAATTACCGTTCCAAATAATAAAGTTTAGAAGATATGAAGGGTATAAAATGTAAAAAATTTGAATGATTAGCAAGGGAGGTAGCTTTGGCAATAAGTTAAAATTTTGAAAAAATAAATAAATTGAGATATGGTAAAATTATATATGAACCCTTTTAAAAATATGTAATTGATTATTGGTCTTTAAATTTAAAAAATTTTAGATGATTTTTGGATCGATTTTAACATTTTCATGTATATATGCTTTTTATCTGATTTAAATTTGTTAGTTTTAAGAAAATATTCAAATTATATATTTAGTTTATAATAAAAGTTATAAACTCTTACTATAGCGTTGGGTATTTCTAATTTAATAAAAATAGTAATTTCTTTTTTTTAATAAAATAATGTTGAGTTATATAATTTGTGAAATTAGATCATATATTTTTATATATAAACCTGTATATTTTATGAAAATTTAATTATTTTTCTAAAAACTACAATCTAAAAGCTCATCAACCTATATTCTATAGTACTGCATGAAAACTATTTTTGCTTTGATGTTATTGTGTATTTAAATGTGTTTGAATTAATTTATTAAATATTATACCGAATTATATTATTTTATTCTCGTAATTGATAATAATAATAATAATAATAATAATTTAGGGTTTAAGATTAAAATTTTTATTTTATAATAATAAGGTTAGGTTTTAACATATAAACTAAATTTTAATCTTAAATTCAAAATTATATCAATAATCCTTAAACTCAAAACCTTAAACCCTAAACAAAATCTTTAAACTCTACAATTAAATCAATTTTGTTAATAATTTTTTCACAAATACTTGTACATGAAATAATTAATTATATTATAATTATTTTTAAAAAATGTTATAAAATTGAAAAGATATTAAATTAAAAATAAAACACACTTGAATTCCTTTCATTAATAATCAAAATCCATTAATGTCTAAGAAACATTGAGAAATAAAAATTTGAATTAAAAGTATATGAAATAATGGGGGCCAAAAAGTGGGTTTTAACAATTATTAGCTGCAAAGCGAAAGCGGCTGACAACAAAGAGCTCTCTCTCTCTCATTTCACCATCTTCTTTCTTCTTCATCTTCATCATCTCAGTCTCTCTCTTAATCATCCTCATTCTCCAGACATTTTTTATCTTCAGAATTCTCTCTCTCTCTCTTTGCTTTTAATTCTGTGTAAAATTAACATTTGCAGCTGTTGCCGTTGTTAATAATTACGGCCTTCTGTTGTTTGTTTAATTTCCCCAGAGACAGAAGCCTTTTACTTTATAAGGGGAGCACTAACTCGTAGGATTTACTATTTCCGCCATTCAATCTTTCCAGTTGTCTACTCTTTTCTCTTTCTTTTAAATATTATAAAAATGAAATCTTTAAATCGTAGTATTTAACAGCAGCCTGTTCTTACTCTTCTGTTTACTTTCTCTTTCGTTTATCCGTTTGATTACTAGTCCGTCCCCTCCGTTTTCTCTGTGGGTTGGGAGGGAGGAGATTTGAGCTATACAATTCAGGTGAATTGTATATGCTGCCATTGATGAGACAACGAAGAAGAAGAAGAAGATCTTGATGCACCATTGATAATTGATACACAAAAGAAGAAGAAGAAGTTTGGTGTTTCTAATTTTGCCAACTGGTTTCATCGACGACGGAATTGAATTGAAGCCTTGAAGGGAGATGCAGCAGGAAGGAGGAGGAGGAGGGAGGCAATCTCAATACGGGGAGATGGGTGTTCCTCCAACGACGGGTGCAGTAAGCGAGGCGTCAGAGCAGTTAGTGGAAGCTGCGTCGCCTATAAGTAGTAGACCGCCAGCTTCCGCCAGTGGGAATTTAGATGAGTTCATGAGACTAGCAAGTGTTGGCGGCGGAGATGAGTTGGGATTCGGTGATCGTAGCGGTGGAGGGAGCGGTGGTGCTGCAAGTGGGAATCGGTGGCCTCGCCAAGAAACACTCGCTCTTCTCAAGATTAGATCGGATATGGACGCTACTTTCCGTGATGCCACCGTCAAGGGACCCCTTTGGGAAGATGTTTCCAGGTAAAGTAAAAACAACCATTTTTTCTTTTCTTTAAACTCCAGTTCAGCATAAACAGAACTAAATTCCACAACCAGTAAAACCATAAGAAGCATGAGAATGGTGTTTTCTTCTTCAAGATCTCCTCGGTGTTCGCTTTCCATTATTTTCTCTCTGTCAATCTGAACACACGCGCGCGCGCACATGGCTTGTATCTGACTCACGAGCTGGCGGCATCTTCTTTTTCCTTACAATTAAGAAATGGCCCAGATCCGCTGCCACTCTCAGTTACCCCATTTTCCTAGACATATTATTCTCTTATTTTATCACTTTGGCAATCCCGAGAGGAATTCTCTTCCCCTTGCATGTTCATATCAATGTTCATTCAAGCAAGAAGATTATTACGAGGCTTCCTTCATTGTTTAATCTCTTTTCATCTTTATTTTCTTGATGCTTAGCATTAATCGAAAGTAATCTGGCAAAAGGTTTTGTTTAGATAATTGTTGAATTAATTAATATAGTGTAGATGATTATGTGAGATAATACTGCTTGCAGGAAGCTGGCGGAGCTGGGGTACAAAAGAAGTGCCAAAAAGTGTAGGGAGAAATTCGAGAACGTCCACAAGTACTATAAGAGGACGAAGGAAGCTCGAGCTGGACGTCAAGATGGTAAGAGTTATAAGTTTTTCAGCGAGCTAGAGGCTCTTCAGACAACTGCCGCCACCGCTCCTGTGACACCTGCAACCGCCAGCTTGGACGTGGCTCCAGTTTCAGTTGGAATTCCCATGCCAATTTCTTCTGCTAGAATTCCACCTACAACGGCTATCCCGATATCTTCCTCTTTGTTAGCCATTCCTGGATCCGCTCCTGCGCCAGTTCCAGTGCCTGTTCCAGTCCAGGCGCCAGTACCTCCTATTGCCGCTCCATTTGGTGGTATTAGCTTCTCATCTAACAGCTCTACTTTTTCGCAAGGCTTTGATGGTGACGATGACGAAGAAGATGAAGTTGGAGTTGGGATTGGGATTGGAGAACCGTCGAGCATGGCCGGCACTAGTCGTAAACGAAAAAGGTCGTCTTCACGAGGTGGAGGTAGTACGACGAGGAGGATGAAGGAGTTCTTCGAAGGTCTGATGAAACAGGTGATGCAGAAACAAGAAGCCATGCAGCAAACGTTTTTGGAAGCCATAGAGAAGATTGAACAAGATCGGACAATTAGAGAAGAAGCTTGGAAACGACAAGAGATGGCAAGGCTATCTCGCGAACATGAACTCATGGTTCAAGAACGCGCCATTGCCGCTTCAAGGGACGCCGCCATTGTTTCCTTTCTGCAGAAGATTACGGGTCAGACCATACAGTTACCAACAACAACTGTTACTATCCCAGCTGTGCCTCCACCCCCGCCTCCACCAACAGTCTCCGTCATTCAACCACAGGCCCCTATTCCTACAGCATCTCCACCGCCGCATCAGCCACCGTCATTACCGCAACAACAACAACATCAACCGTCACATACATTACACAATCAACACCACCAGCAGGCACAACTTGTTCAACACCAGAAGCATCAACAACACCCGTTTTCTTCTGAAATAGTAATGGCTATCCCGGAGCAGCAGGTGCCACCACAGGAGATTGGTGGGAGCGGGAGCATGGAGCCATCGTCGTCTAGGTGGCCTAAAACTGAAGTTCTTGCACTTATAAACCTGAGGAGTGGGCTTGAAGGGAGGTACCAGGAGGCTGGGCCTAAAGGCCCCCTCTGGGAAGAAATCTCCGCTGGTATGTCCCGGATGGGGTACAAGAGAAGCGCCAAACGGTGCAAGGAAAAATGGGAGAACATCAACAAGTACTTCAAAAAGGTGAAAGAAAGTAACAAAAAACGTCCGGAGGATGCCAAAACATGTCCCTATTTCCACCAGCTCGATGCCCTCTACCGTAGGAAAATACTCGGAGGTGGAACTAGCAGTGGCAGCTTTAGTGACCACAATAGAACCGAGGAAGAAACTTCACGGCAGAATCAAGACACTAAAGACCCCCCACCAAGCACGGCAGCCCCGCAACAATCCGAAAACGAAACCGGACCTACTGCCGGTTTCGTGACAACATTGACAAGCAAAGATGGTAATCCGTATGGAGAAGGAAACGGTGGAGGTGCAAAGAAGGTAAATTTATTTTACTCACTAGCTTGTCAATTTATATTCATAATTAATTCATTTCATGCGTATTGATGAATTGTTGGGTTGGCATTGAAGCCAGAAGACACTGTGAGGGAGCTGATGGAGGAACAAGGCGAGGGGTTGCAGCAGCAACTACAACACCACCATCAAGGACAATCCATATTGGTGGATGGATATGACAAGATTAATGATGAAGCCGATAGCGATAATATCGATGATGAGGTCGAGGACGACGAAGACGACGAGGAACCGGAAGAAGAACAAAAGATGGGTTATAAGATCGAGTTTCAGAGACAGAATTCAAGCGCTCCTAATGGAGGAGGGAATGGGGCAGGGGCACCCTCCTTTTTCACCATGGTCCAATAACCAAGAAAGATGCTCTGATCTTCTTCATAATCCTCATTGTTTTTTCTTCAAAGTAGCTGACATTGGCAGGCTCAGTTTCATTTTATGGTCACTTGTTTCAGATTTATTGATTTGTTGGTGAATAAGGAATCCCGTTTCGAAGGTTGCGGGATTAGAGATTGTCTCGAGACACAAGAAATAAGCTTTGGGTAAATTACCAGCACCACCGCCACCGCCACCACGGTCGAGAAACAAACGAAGCAAACAGAGATTCATGCATGCATGCAGTGCAATGCAGACAGATCTCTCCTACTTTGTCTGGTTAAACTTAAGAAATTCATGTAAGAATCATATATCATCTGTTTATTCCAGGGTTTAATTCTTAGAAATTCTTTCTTTTTCCTTTCCATCAACTCCTTAATTATTACTTTGTCATCAGTTTTATTTTTAATTTTATCAATATTATCTTTTGTCATCAGTTTTATTTTTAATTTTATCAATATTATCTTTTGTCATCAAATTCTTTCTCTTTCGCAAATGAGTAAATTCGATCGATCAATGAATCGAATATAATTATAATTTTAAAAAAATCTTATCAAAGAGACAATCGTAACGAACTGAAAGAAACATTAACAACCAACTCCTGCTCTGCTTTCATGGTAATCATAAATCATTCCAGAAGTGGGACCAATCCTTGTGGATCGTGGAGATGAAAAAGAACCACACATTTTTTCTAATGCTTTGTAGCCGTTGGATCTACTTCCCAACCCTATCTTATATGGATTTATGTCTCGTCATATATGAATCTCATGCATCATCGATCCACCTCATCGTGATTAAAGAAAAGGCTACACAGAGGTGGAACTTGAGACTGACATTTCCGGCGGTGGACATACAACTTTTAGAAACTCAATCCTTAGTGAAGTTTGCCTTTTTTTTAATTATTAATATTTGATTTATTATCAAATAAATTAAATTTGATTTTATAGATGTTAATTATAAAAGTAACTTTTTAATTTATTTTTTTATTTATAATGTCGGGATTTAAATTTTTAGCTCTGTTTAAAAAAATTAATATCTTATCTCACTAAATCAACTTGTTATTGACGATGTTTGATTTTAATGTCTCTAATTTGCTTAATTTTTACTTAAGAGATAATTTTGCCTTTGTAGTAGTTTCAAACCAACAATGTTATTCCTCCTTTTTAATTTTTTTAGTTTAGCACTCGAATTGCATCAATCTTTTTCTTTAATTATAATTAACTAATATAATTATTAAATTATCAACACAGGTTGGTTCAAGTGGTAAGCAGCTTAGTTTTGCTTAAGCATGTTTCAAGTTCGAGATGTTGTGTATGCAGAAGATCCCTGCTGGAAAACTCACCTACCAAAATTAGATGTGCAACGCGGGTCGATTTGGATTAGTCATGTCTAGACTCTAAAACTAGAAGAACAATCAAAAATATATATAATTATTAAATTTTATATACGTAGTTATCTATTTCTACATCAACCGTTATCAACAATTGTCTTACCATATAGATGATGATATATTAATTTAATAACGTGATAATACGAATGAATAAAAACTTAAAACTACATATCAACTATAACACTAAATGATATTAATCTGCAAAAGAAAATAACATTAATTTCAGAATCTGTAATTCTTAATATTAATAATCAAATAGTATTTTTTTCCTCTTAATATCTGTATCTAATTTTATTTAAACTAAACCCATGAAGCTAAAGATCTGTACATGCCCCCAACCATGTGCCTGTAATTTCCCTGCCACCACAGATTTCTCCCCACTTGTTTTCCCCATTTGCTCTTTTTTTTTTTTATTTCCCACCCATCTTTATGGGTAAATTATTAAAATATTGTATTTGGAAACATTATTTTCAAAAAAATAGTTCACCCTTCATTATTTTCCACAATATTGTGGTTCACTGTAGCTTTCAGAAGGCTACGTGTTTACAACCAGTCTTTGAACAGTGATTCGAATAAAAAATAATATTTTTATAAAGGCCACGGGTTTATAACCAGTCTTTGAATAATGTTCTGAAAAAAAAATACCACACGAAAGACTTTGGGCTGCATGCAAAGCATCCTTTATTTTTTTTTTTCATATTACTATTGAAAGACGGGCTGCATTCATGTGGTATTTAATTTTTTTTTCAGAACATTATTCAAAGACTGATTATAAACCCGTGGCCTTCACAAAAATATTATTTTTTATTCGAATCACTGTTCAAAGACTGGTTGTAAACCCATAGCCTTCTGAAAGCTACAGTGAACCACAATATTGTGGGAAATAATGAAGGGTGAACCATTTTTTTGAAAATAATGTTTTCAAATACAATATTTTAATAATTTGGCCCATCTTTATCGACTTACTACATGTGCCACTGCCACTGTTTGTTTTGGACCAATTATTAAACATTATAATATAATTTAGGTATATCCAATATGTACACTATTAATGGCATTGCCTGCCCACAACACTGATAAGTGGGGCGAAACATAAAAATACACATAAAAATTATTAATACCATATGTGTATTAATAAAAAATAAAATAAAACGACGTAAAATGTATGTCCACGTCAGCATCATGTGGTGTGGGTGGCAAAATATAGGTGCCTTTGGTTGGTAGATACATTTAAATATATATAATTAACTTAGCATATGGACCCATATTTCCTTACATGTACTCTACCACAAGCTGCAGTATCTTCTCTATCTATAGAGATGAGTACGGGTTAAGTCTAATTTTTGATCTATTCAAATTCGATTAGAATATAAATATTTTAAATTTAATTTTTATTTGATTTTTTAAAATTTAATTCAATCGACCTGGATATCCTAAATTTGATCTTGATCTAACCTATAAAAAATAATTTTAGGAATTATTATAAAAAATGATAATTTTAGAAGATTTAGTTATAAAAATTTATAAATTTAAGGATCAAATTATAAAAAATGATTTTAAATACCAAAAAACAAAGATATATAGAAGAGTATTATTATAAATATCCTTAAAAATTAAGGAAAAATCACATAATTAATTTTGAGTCGGGTCAAGTTAGATATTTTATATATTAAACCCGAACTCAGCCTGATTTTCTCTCGGTAAATACCCAATGCAACTAGAACCCAATTTTCATTAAAAAATTCGACTTGACAGTAAGGTTGGATACTTGGATCGGACCGACCGAGTCGAACAAAATATTCATCCCTATCTATCCCCTTCTAAACGTTTCTGTAATTATCGTTTTTGGATTTACAGTCTAAAGTTTAAGATTTAGAGATTTTGATTCGAATATATAAAAAAAAGGTAGAAGGAGACATATATTGATGCATCCATCAAATCTTCCACTATGTAATTATCCCATTTTTTTTACTTTGCTTTTTGATTAGGCAAGGGGGAATCAAAACATGATATTAGGGTAAGCACATGGAAGACAAATGAACATGAACCATGTGCATGCTCTACTAATATGTGTCGACTCTTTCACTTTTATTATATATATTTATATGGTTAACATATTTAATTTATTCGATTCAAAAAATTAAATTTATTTAATTATATTTTATTTTACTGATATTTATTTAATTAATTAATGTGAAATCTCTATTTTGGCTCACAACCATCTACTAATCATTGACTTCATTATGTAAATAAATACAAGCTTCATAATGGTAGCCCATTAGCCATGACACTTTTCTTTTTCAAAACAAACCTCCAAATATTTAAATATTTAAACAAAAATAAAAATTAAATTGAAACCTATTTATTGTTGTTAAATTATTAATAAAAATTATTTCGTATATTAAATTAAAATATTTCATAAACAACGTTGAACGGATGATATGTGACATATATGATTGGATAATATATATTAAGAGTACATGTGATAATATTTGAATATCGATAAATTCTCGATTTTGTGATGTTATAATTCTAGTTTAATAGTAATTTATTCTTTAAACTTATTAAATTATTGAACCAATAAAATATTATAGAAATATAACTTGATATTTTTTTACTAGTTTTATTGAATAAAAAATATTTAAAATTACATTATAAAAAACTTGATATTTCCTCATAAATATAAATATAATTTATTACCTCATCTCTTACTATAATAAAGCTACATTATAAATGCACTCAATTATGTATAATGGAAAACACCTCTGTCACTTCGTAACTACCATGGACCAAAAATACATAACCAGCAGAGAAGTGATGGCACCAACATTATTATAAATAAGGTAGATAAAATTCGACTCGATTAAAAAAAAATTAAATTCTTGAGTTAGATTTAATATAAAAAAGTGACCGATTTCAATTCGATTTGTAAGTTATGATCTTGATTCGAAAATTTGTAAAATAAAATTTGAATTAAAAAATAAAAATTCAAATAACTTGAGTAATTCAAAAATTTTAATAATTAATCGATTAGTTTTCGTATAGAAAGTTATAAAATTAATATGTATTATAACATTATAAATAATTATAATTAAATTTGTACAAAATTTCAAAAATTTGATTCGGTTTGATTCAAATTTTATAAACTAGATTTAAGAAAAAAAATAAAACTATAAAATAAAACTTTTAAACTCAAATAATTCAAAAAATTTTAACTCAACTCGATCGATTATTCTATCTCCTTAATAATTGATAAGATTAATGTAAGACCCAAATTATTCAATATTCCATTTCCTTAATAATTAATAAGATTAATGTAAGACTGACGTGACACTAACATGTGAATTAATAATGATTAACACTCAATTCGGTAGATCGGATTAAGTTTAACCTCACGGTTCAAGCTTTAATTATATTTTAATATTTCAATCGCCGGTTTAAATTTTTATATTGATATTTTATTAAAAAATTCAATGACCATATATATAATCTATTTGTATAGTTAACTGACTACGTACTTAATCGATTACTTTATTTTATTAAATTTTTATATTGATATTGATATTTTATTAAATTTTTATTAATATTTTAATCGATTACTTTATTTAAAAAATATTAATCGTTAACTGACTACGTACTTAATATTAACTAATTGATTAATCGAAAAAACTTTGATTCGATCAGTTAATTTGAGAACACCCCTAGTTTCAACGGACCATTGGGCTTGGGAATTTCATATGAAGTTACAAGATGGTGAAAAATCCAGGCCCAATTAGAAAGAAATATAATTGGAAAGAGCTACCTTGGTATCAGTCTAATATCGATCCTAGTCCGAATTTTTAATGGGATTCTTTTCGAAAACCTCTGAGATGTTACCCATAGCAAAACAAACGGTTGGATTAGAGTTTTTTCAAGTAATTCCAGGTTTTAGCTCTCGTGGAGGATAAAGGCATACAAAATATTTGTTCTCCTACTACACTGTTTTGTACATCAACATGGATTATCGACTCTGGAACATCTGATCACATAACTGGTAACAAAGTATGTACGAACATTTCCATTGCGGCATTACAACAAACACGTTCTAGACATGGAAACCTTCAACGAGCTAAGAAATGAGACTGTAAAAGCTATGCTAGAAGACTGACCTGACTCACTACAACTCCTGCTTGCTCTTTGTTCTTTTCATCTTAGCCTTAAACCTTGATTTCGCATTGAGTGTCTGTACTGTGTTTATGAAGTTCCCAACAGCCATGAAAACCAAAAGGATCCCACAAAAAAGTATCTGCCAACAACATTTTTGTTGTCACCAATGACTACATTAGTTCTAATTCAAGCATATATAAGCAATACCACCTTTTTTCTGATTTTGATAACTTTTTTAATAGCATAAATGGATGAAAAAGGAAGCTACCTGCCATTCAGAAACTACCCCAGAAAATGCTGTCTTGAGCAGTAGTAGTCCAACATATGCCTCAAAACCCTATACCAATGTTCACAAGCACACTAGATTATGATAAGGATGGTTGCGATTGTTTGCGGAGGATATGGTTTATTTATGTTCGATGCCGATCGAAACACATAAAAGGCTTATTTGCTGTCTTGAACAATATTGAGTTATGGAAATCATAAGGACACTACAAGTTTGCTCACATTACCTGCATAAGGAAAAGTATTGGACATAGAACCCACAATTGACCGTCCACGCCGGACGTTTCTCCCCAGACAACATCCATTCTATTAGCCTGAAAGAAAACGACAAGCTTTAAGATTAGAATTCTGAATTGATTTCCCATATTGCAAGGATACTGACGGAGGCATAATACAAGTGGTGGTTCTAGACGGATGCAAAATAAGTTATGTTAAATGTTGGACTCCAGGAGTTTGAGTCTCGTTAAGCTCGTTTTTACTCAAAAGTTAACCTGCCACACACACAAGTCGATTAATTGCACAAGACCACTTAAATCATTGAGCCGTCCCTGATAATAACTGGTATGAAAGATGAGCAATTTTGTCTAAGGAAAAAAGTGTTCTTGATGCAGAGAGATGAGTAACACCTTTCCTAAAGCGATACGAGTATAAAGTCTTTGGCGTTGGTATCTATTTTGTAGAAGCATGGCAACCCCTTGCATCATAGCCCATTGAAGGAAAAGTTCTACTCCCCTCTGCACAGGATTAAACAGTTTGTTTATCAATGGCACACAAAATATAATTAGAGCAAAATAGTACAACCTGCTTTTGAGTACAATTTGGCTGTCCTTTAACCTCCCAAGTGATACTAACTAGGGCCATAGCCATAGCACAATAGTGATGGTATATCCACCTGAGAAAGTATAGTCATCAATTAAGTTCCTAGACCTGCATAAATGTACTCCCAAGCTAATGTAAGCCACATTCTAGGAAGCATATATCCACACGAAGCCGGGTACATATTATTTCTACAAAATAATTAAAACAAACATTAAAAAAGGAGATTCCACAAGATTCTACATGCTTCATGGATAAAGCTGGCTTACTAAGTCACCATTTGCCTGAACTTAAACTCATCTCCTAAGTTATTTTAATCTCAAAAGCACTCCTTAGTGCATACTGCAGCCACATTTATTTTAGTACAAAGCCTCATTCATACAAACAAAACGACACTAGAAAATTAACATACTTTACTCATGAGGAAACACTTGCCAAAAGATGGTATGCAATTACCATGGACGAATATCACTTCCATTTGATCGCAATATGTTCTCTCGTAAAGCCAAACCAGTGTAAAGGAACAGCAACCATGCCTGGGGAAGCATACACTCACATTAAATCACAGAAAAAGAACTCATGATTACAAGCAAGACATCAACTGAATCCCAGAGAACAAGTCAACAACCTAAGGAAAAACTCGTGTAATACCTGGTACAACTGAACTGGAAATGCAGGCAAGCATCCTTCCCAGATCCAAGATCTTAAAGTAAGCAAAGTTAATGGAAAAAGAAGAAACAGCAAGGCAGTCCTATCCTGTTGAAGGAAGGTAGTACTTAGTAAGTATAAATATTTGAATTTCAAATATTCCTTCTAAAAACAATTCCTTTAGAAATCATGAATCTAGAAAATGCTACTACTGATTTGGATGCAACTATAAGTAGGACAGGGGTTACTAAAATGTAAAATCCGCCTGCATGTGCAGGGACCTTTGTCCATCCCAATTTTTAGATTTAAATGCTTAAGACACTCTGGTCCCTCCCAATGTCTGCGCATGTGCACAATGGGGCGAATTTCCAAGCAGAATACAATCAAAGAAGAGACATTTTCAAAATAAAAAGGAGTTATAGTGAAGCAATGCTTACTCTGTAGCTGTTGTATTCCTCCTTAACTTTCAACTGGACATCCTTGCGAGAAGCACGCACATTGATTGGCCCCAGAAACATCCTCAAAAACCTCCCTGTCATACCCCATTGCAAATTAATAAACTAATATCAACAAAATTAAATCACTATTCTAGTAAGGAATGAGTAATCTATATACCCTGATATTTGGGAGGAAGAAAAACAGCGGTGTCTCCGTCGGTTGCAGTGCATCTAGCTCTCTCTAAATCTTGTTCGAGCTGTTTCAAATCCATAATTTTAATTAAAAGAAGAAGAGGAAAAGAGAAAATAAGCAAGGTAGGGAGTTTGCCTTATCGGCGAGTTTTGGATCCAAGAGCTTCTGAGAGAGGAGGGAATTAATGGATGAACCGATGCGTCGGACGGAGGAATCGAGGGAATTGGCTTTCTGACGAAGCGTTTGTTCCTCACTGGATATCTTCCATAAAAGCGAAGCGCCTGCTTCTTGCATCTCCCTGGCTTGCTCCACCACTTTGGCTACTTCTTCTTCCACGTTCTCCATTATTATTTTCTTCTTTTTCTTCTTCTTCCCTTGGAATTTTCCAAATAAAAGAAAGTGTATAGGAATACTTGGTAGATGCTTTGCTTTGCTTACTCTCATATGCTACTGACTACTGTGTCACCCTCCACTTGTCTGCTTCTAGCTTTTTTATTTATTGCGGAACACAACACAACAAAACGAAACAGTCTTAAAAAAACACCATTATTGTGTTCTTCTGTACTTTCTTTGTCATTTTGGAAACATAACCTTCGGAGACTGGAGCTGTTTTCTCTGTCATCGGCAGCGCTTTCATTAGTGCGAGAAATTATTAAATGAATTTATTTCTTACGTTATTTTTATATCAATTAGGGGTGAGCATTCGGGTAATTCCGTCGGTGATCGAATCGAATTACCTAAAATCGAATTAATCGAAATTTTTAAAATCTTAACTGTTAACCGAATCAAATTTTCTTTAACCGAATTAACCGAACCGAAATTATTTCGGTTAATTAACCGAATTAACCGAAATTTATTATAATTTTTGGTTAAATTATATAATAGGTCACTGAATTAAGCTAAAATAATTTTTTAGTCACTAAACTTTTATTTTATATTAATTTAATACATAATTTAGTGATATTTTATAATATAAAAAAATTAATGAACATTTTATAATATTTTAAAAGTTAAATGACTAAAAATAAATATATATAATATTTAATATATATAATTTCGGTTACTTCGGTTAATTAACCAATTTCGAACCGAATTAACCGATAATCAAATTATCAAAAAAAAATTAACCGTTAACCGAATTTATCACAAATTAATCAACCGAATTAACCGAAATAATTTCGGTTCGTTCGGTTAACCGAATTAACCGAACCGAATGTACACCCCTAATATCAATCAATCAAATTTGTTTATTTTAAAATAATTATTTAATAATAATAATTTTCTAGTTATATATAAAAGTAATTATTATTTTAAAAAATAAGATACACGAATTTAGTTAATTGAGATCATGAATAACACGATGAATATAGTTTATTTAATAATTTTTTATTAGTGCAAATTAATAACGAGAAATTATTCTGAAACTTGTCCACTATATTATTTGTAGTTTAAATAATTAAGTTCGTTCATCTTTAAATAACTGTTTAATAAGTAATAATTATTCAATCACTAATTACATGTAAGAAAAATGTAATGATTCATCTTTAAAAAAATAAATAAATCTAATTGATTAAGACCATAAATGACATGATAAACATGATTTATCTAATAATGTTTCAATGTAAACATTCCGAGCAAAATTAAAATTTTAATATTTAGGTGTTAATGTAGAGTTCATTGAAATATTCAAATTTCACTATACGAATATTAACGAAAATATATTTTATCTTTTAAATTAAGATATTTTTTAAATTAATAAATTTTAGAGTAAATTAATAATATGTATAAGTATTTTATATTAAAATTGTTATTATTTCAAGCTACATCGCCGTCTTTATTAGTTTTTAATAGTAAGGATATTAAGATAAAACAAAAATATAATGTTACGTATCATTCTACCAAAAATAATAATTAGATGGTAAAATAATAAAGCATACATATACAAATTTTTAAATATATAATTATCTTTAAAATAAAAATACCCTAAAAACCAAGCTACCAGTTACCTTATAAAATCTTATATTTGGTATCTACAAAATTTAAAACAGACGACGCATATCGTAAAATACTAATAACATAATATATTATTGAAAATTATTAATTTTTAATGATTTTTAATTGATTATTAAAATTCTAAAAACTTAATATATAATTAATATTTTTTAATAAAATTAAAAAATATTTTTTTAAATCATTTTCACCACTTTATCCCTATTTCTACCAATTAAATTTATAAAGCCCTTTCCACCTTTCAAAAATTGATTCAAAAAAAATTATAAAGCCCATTTCAGTTAATCCTCAATTGGCAGAAAACCTGTCCCACACTCTCGGGTCCTACCTATCTGGGTTTCCTAAAACCCTTAATCAAATTGGGGAAGCAAGATTGAAAATCAGAGAAAAAAAAGGAACTTGGGGAAGAAAGCTTCGACCTTTGATCAATCAGAAAGAGAAGGGAGGATGTGGTTAGCAGGGTTGGTAAAGAACACCATAAAGGGAGGGAATGGCGGCGGCGGTGGGAGTCTGTTGGTTCGATACATGTCGAAGAGTAGGGCAGTGAATGTGAGAAAGATTAACCCAAAGGTACCCATTGAAGAAGCGAAATCCATCGCCGGTTCCCTTTATGAACTCATTAAGCAACGTGGCCCTCTCACCATTCCCAACACCTGGTCCGCCGCCCAGGTCTCCTCCTCCTCGTCCTCCTCCTTATTAACTGTATTTTTGTGATTTTCATTTCAAAAAATTCCCCCAGCCCTTCACTAATTTGCACCATGTCACCCTTCTTACCAATTACTTAAGTTTATTAGTTGTAGAAAGTCTCAGCTTTGCCTTCCATTTCATTATGTATTTGTTGCCTTCTTTGATACAATATATTGTCCTGTATGTTTGTTTTATGAGCTCAAAAATATAGAATTGTGTATATATACAATTACAATTTACAGAGGATGCTGAAATGACTGAGGCTGAAAACACATTAATTTGCTAATGATTGATTATTACCAGCACTAGATTTGATCACTGAATTCATTTTCTCAGTATCTCTTTGCCAGTTAGCTTCATTTTGTTTCTGATGAATCGAATCGATTACTGATTGCCTTAGCTCTCACTGAATGCATTTTATGCTCTGCTAGAAACAGTGAGAGCCCTTTTACATAGTCAATTTCATTATTGCTTTGACACGGAAAAGGTTTACTATATGTTCTCGATGATGTCGATCAAGACACTTGACAATTAATTCTGTATCATATTGCAGTACTGCATATGTTATTAGTGGTTGTTTTCATTTCGATGTCATGGTCTAGTTAACGGTTTCTACTTGGACATTAATCTTGCTGGTTTACCAAGATTGCGTTTATCCTGTCGAATGACAGGAAGCTGGTATCGGTGGATTAATCAGCAAAACACACATGAAGATAATGCTCAAATGGATGAGGGGACGAAAATTATTAAAATTGTTTTGCAACCAAGTTGGGTCGAACAAGAAGTTTTTGCACTGTACCCTACCTGAAGAACCTCGGACTGACCAATTAGAAAGCCCTCTGGAGCCTGAACTGCAAACCAAGAAGCCTTCTGCTAAGAGAAAGAAGAGAACTATGAAGAAAAGTAAGAAATAATTTAGCATGGCTCTTTGCCTGCAATCAACTTCACCTGCTCTACAAGATTCAGACATCCAGTAGGATTTTGAGTCTTGCTTTTCAGGCAAACACTTCTACCATGTTTTATCTGCTGCTTTCCCCATCTCCGGCTTTTATTTCGCAGGCCCTCTCTTTTTATTTTTCATTAGAATCTTTTGAACACAAATGTGGTGAGTTTTAATCTGATCTGATGGACTGAAAGATGATATGCATATTAAACTGGCCACTAAGCTTCTCTTTTCACTTCTGAAGATTTAATGCTATTTCATGTCTATGCCGACTGTTGTTCGATATCGGGTTACCTACATTGTCTTTATCATGCAACATGCTGAAAAGTGTGTTGTTTCAACCCGTTCGATTGATAACGAGGAAACCGAGAATCAAACTATGAAGTTGTTTATCAGGTTTGATTGATTCGTGAAGATTGTTGTATCCATCCTGTATGCCAACACTTGATGCTTGACTAGAGGGTGGTGGACTAGCCATTTGTGTAGGTGAATGACTTGTGTTGTTGAAGTCTTTATTGAGATCAGAACAGGTTTCGAATTCAGTTTCTTGAATTTGAGAGAGTATTGACATAAAATTGTCAAATATATATATATATATATACAGTCATTTAGTTGTGTGAGGTTCTATTTTGATCACTTACTTTTCAAGTTTATTAATCTGACCACTTATCTATTTAAATTATACGATGAAACCAGGAAACTTTGAACGGGTTCTATTTTTTTATTGTGTTCGTGTTTATTTGTTTAGTGTTAATAAAATACTTTTTATTTATATGCGGACATGTTCATTCATATATTTCACGATTGTTTTCATTTAAATGTTCAGAAATATTAACTAAATTAACAATAAATAAATAAAAATTATATTTTAACATGAATTTATATAACATCTTTAACAACAACAAAAAATATTATTTAGATACATCTGCAAACATTTTTATCTTATAAATGAGTTTATACAAACTTATTTGTGAACATAAACGAATCTAATACATCGCAGTTTGTGTTTATTTATTTTTTAAATGAATATAAAAAATTGATTTTTATTTATTTATTTAATAAATAGATATTATAGAAATAATTTATAGACGAATAGTCAAAGGTTATGTTCATATATACCCGTACCTTCGACACAAACACATGAAGGTGCGAGAGCCATACAAGCAATCCTACAAAAGTTCGTATCCAATTTGTCTTCTTGGATTTGACTTTGTACACTACAGATTAAGCTAAACAAAGGGTAAGCTTCTTCTTCTTCTTCTTTTGTTTAAACCATCCATTCTAACTTCATATGTCACTGTGTTGAATCCCACAGTAAAGGATTGATTTTCCCCCTTAATAACCCGACCATAAATCCGATTTTCTCAATCCCAACACAAATATTTGATAGATGTATGTATGCCGCGATATGGAATCTGGGTTTCGGATTCAGATGGAAGACGAATCAACACCAGATTCCCCCTCTGAAACTTTGTCTTTTCTCTTTCGTTTCATTGATGGAACTGAGTTTGTTTGTTCTATTTGTAGTTTAGTTGACCTATGGATTCCCAGACCAACGCCGGGGATTGCCTTGGGTGGGCTGCCACGGATCCTTCTGGAGTTTTATCACCGTACAAATTCAGTCGCAGGTGCGCTGGACTTGGTCTTTCTTGCACCCTTCAATTGACCCATTTTTAAGTTGGTGCCAAATTCACAGAACAGAATTATACAAGGCATTGGACATTATTGTTTGTTTGAAGAAGTAATTTCCATTACCTTTTGTTGACAATGGTTTAGCTAATGTATTCAGGACTATTGGAAATGATGATGTTACCATAAAGATTACTCACTGTGGAGTTTGCTATGCTGATGTTGTTTGGTCGAGGAATATGCATGGAGATTCAATGTATCCTTTGGTACCAGGGTATGTGTTTTTTTATTTCCTTTTAAATTGTGAATTTATGAATGGTTTTCTAAATTTGATCTTAAGCTGATTTGGCTATTATAATTGCTTCCATGTCAGGCACGAGATTGCTGGTATTGTGAAGGAGGTCGGTTCCAATGTTCAACGGTACAAGGTTGGTGATCCGGTTGGAGTGGGAACTTATGTCAACTCATGCCGAGATTGTGAGTATTGCAATGATGGCTTCGAAGTTCAGTGTGAAAAAGGGACGGTTTTCACGTTTAATGGTATTGATGTGGATGGAACGGTCACAAAAGGGGGGTATTCAAGCTTTATTGTTGTCCATGAAAGGTAAGCATTTCATGATATATGTCTGTAGTTCTTGCTTTGGCTGTTATTAGAGATTTACTGATAAATGCTAAGCTGGACTTTCTTTTTATGAGTTTTCATTGCTTGAAGCTGTTTCTTGTAAGTTATATGTGACTGCCTAAAACTTTGGTTCAAGTGGAGCTTTCTTTCTGTTGTTATACATTGAGCTAATTTTTGTTGGTTTGTTATATAAAGCTTTTAGGAGTTATTAGGATAGTTTCTTAGGATACCGCTGTTGATATATGTAGTTTAATTCGGAGCTGTTATAGGTATAGATCACTGAGCAGAAGAAATACTTATTTTCCAGGCAACTGTTTGATTTACGGCTTTTGTACGCTTACATGATACAAAAGTTGAAACTTGAATTTGATCATCTAATGATTGCCAAGTAAAAGAGACTTATAAAAATGCTGGATTTGATGGTGTATAGCAATTTGATATTTATTTACTTTTTTTCTAAAGCTAATTGACAAATTTTCTGTAATTTTAATGTTTTACAGCCATGGAAAAAAAATCTAGGAATGATAAAGTTGTTAGCTTTGTTGTTGAATCACACAGGTACTGCTTCAAGATACCAAACAACTATCCTTTGTCTTCAGCAGCACCTCTGCTTTGTGCTGGAATCACTGTTTATACACCGATGATACGCCATAACATGAACCAACCCGGCAAATCTTTAGGAGTGATTGGGCTCGGCGGTCTTGGTCACATGGCAGTGAAGTTTGGTAAGGCTTTTGGGTTGAATGTAACAGTTCTTAGCACAAGCATATCTAAGAAAGATGAGGCCCTGAAACTGCTTGGTGCAGACAAATTTGTCGTCTCTTCTGACCCAGAGCAGATGAAGGTAAAGATTAAGGAGTGTAATATTTATAATAAATACATAACCATTGACCTTACTGGAGCTTATGTTTTTGGTGCAGGGCGTATCAAAGTCGTTGGATTTTATAGTTGACACCGCATCCGGTGATCATCCATTCGATCCCTACATGTCACTTCTGAAGACTGCTGGTGTTTATGCCCTTGTTGGGTTCCCGAGTGAAGTCAAATTCAGTCCTGCAAGCCTTAATCTGGGTACAGAAACAGTATTTGATATTCTATGTTGAATTCTTCCCTGTTCTCGCTTGATCGATCATAAAGCTAAGTTGCTTGAATCAACCATTTGTGTGGCAGGTATGAAAACGTTCGCCGGAAGCATAACAGGGGGAACAAAGCTGATTCAAGAAATGCTAGATTTCTGTGCTGCACAAAAGATTTACCCAGAGATTGAGGTCATACCAATCCAATATGCCACTGAAGCTCTTGAACGACTGGTGAAGAGGGATGTTAAGTACCGGTTTGTCATCGATATCGAGAACTCCCTGAAATGAGATTCTGGCAATGTTTTCTGTACTACAGGCTTGTAAGTCCACACTGAACACACCCTGGCCGGTATTGAACTTGGATAATGGCGCGTGAATGTTGCCAACAAAGATAAACTGTGTTGAATTTTAATCGGTTCTTTAGCTTTATTTTTATTGCGTGCGGAGGACAAAATTATTTTTTCCACATATATTTTTAAACAACTAAAAATACTCGACATTTTGGTCTCTAAATTTTCGTTTATCCACCATTTAAGCCTCAAATGAAAATTTTTGAACATTTTACGAAACCTTGATTCACACAAATCTTTTGTCCACAATAATAAAAAAATCAGGTTATATTTAAAAAATAGGTCAAAATTTACAGTGTTGTTTGGACATTTTCACTTACAGGTAGCGTGGTTTATATAAATTGAACTGAAAATATATTATTTCTTTGGTATACACACCTCGCTGCCAAACACATCTACTTCCCTAAAACATCATTATAATCTTAAATTTTCCCCAAAACAAAGGTTTTCACCCGAAACTATTAGGTTTGGATATCATTGTAAAAAAATTAAGATTTATTATAAAATAATAATTTTATTTATTCGAGTTGATAAAATTTGAACTTTACTCGTTTATATATACGTTATTTTTGCATGTGTATTAATCAAGACGAAAATCAACTAAATATTTTTTATTATTTAAATCATTAATTTTTGTATATTAAAATAAATTAAACTAATTAAAATATTAAAAAAAAACTTTTCTTACTCCTAATGTTTTATTTCAAATTAGATTATGTAATATAAGTCTTAAATTTTATGTTTAGATTTGAATGTTAGACTATGTATTTCGAACTTCTCATTTGTATATATTTTTTTAGAATTAAATTTAAAATTTATAAAAGTAAATAAATTAAAATACCACTAGAATCAAGTTATTGAAAAAATTAAGTCTAAAAATGAAAATTTTCTAACCCAATCCAATATATTTATATATTTTTATTACCTATAATATATGATATTTTTGGGTTCAATTTAATCAATTTTTTTATTAAAATGTCAAAATCGGATCGAAGTCATATTATAATTTTTATTATAAAGAGTTGAATTAAGAAAAAGATATTAAATCTGAATCGAATTGAAGCAAATATTTTAACTTTCAGATCAGACGACCAAAATCCCATCCCATCCTGTGATAGTTTTTTTACTTGTTATTGTTGGAAACAACTGGCCATGACAAATTCTAACCAAGATTTAGAATCCAAATGCGATTATTGTTCGAACAAACTTAACCCATTTCATTTAGTACCAAAGAACAGAATTTTTTTCCACACAATTAAAGAAAACATCCTTGTACTCAACAACTGGAATCCAGGGAACAGGGTAAAACAAAAAAAAAATAAGGTACCAATATATTACTATGGCAGTAAAGTAAAGCAGCACCAAAAACTACGATTCGGGATGATAATAATAATCATTCCTCTTCGGCGATCCTGCCCTTCTCGCTGACATAGATACCGTCGAGGAACTTCCTAATATCCTTGTTCTTCACATGGCATTTCTGTTCATAATGAAGGATATAGACAGTCAGGTTATGGATCATTGTCAAGTATTAGCATAAGGTAAGAGGGTTCAAAAATCTTAAAGGAGGCTAGTGTACCTGGTTTATCAAAGCTGCTGAACGAGACACAAGTTCGATATCATTACCATCCAAAACAATCTCATCCTTCACCTTCTCGGATCGAATAATGGAAACCCCATCCAACATATCCACCTTACGCACCTATTGTTCACAAATGGAAGAACAGAATCAGATAAACATAATGTCAAAGTAAGATCAGAAACATCTCAAAGACTGCTAAATCGATGATAGAAAGATAATTCAAGAGTAAATATGGTTCCTTAACGCTTGAACAATAACACTTTTAGGTTGAAAATGAAGGGAAAACGATGGTTGGTCATTCATATACATCAGTAATCGAAGTCAATAAGGATTTCAAGATTCAATAAACGGTGTTGACATTAAGCAAGAGAATGACGCATAAATCGGTTCTACAATAAAAGTTAAGTTATCAGGTATCTAAATGACAAGGTTTTAGGGAAATTCAAGAAACTTTAAACCCTAAAAATGAAGCATCATCCTACAGGAATTCAAGAAATAAAGATTATAAAAGCAGAAATGAATCAACAGTAATAATCAGAGTTGGACGGAATGTAAGAGAGAGATGAGTGACCTTTTTCTCGCCAAGGAAGTTACGGATCTCGATGGACTTGCTGCCGTTGGTAATGGAGGCGTTGATAGGAAAGTGAGCGTAGACGAACCTCATCTTGTAACGGTATCCCTTAGTGACACCGGTGATGAGATTCTCGATGTGGCTGAGGGCGGTGCGGATAGCGGCGCTGGTTTTCCTGGTGCCGAACCAAGCCTCGATCCTGAGCTTGCGCTTGCCGGTCTCCTCGTCCTTAGTAAGATGGAAGTCGAGGTTGAGATGCTTGAAGTTGCGGGTGAGCTTACCCCTGGGGCCCTCGACCTCGATCATCTTGGCCTTCACCTTGATGTTAACCCCGTCGGGAATGTCCATCGTCTCCGATGAAAGTATGGTCTTCATTTTCCTGGCTCCCTGACTCTATTCCCTTCACAATCTCTCAGGCGGCAGTAATGGGAGAAGCTTTGCTAAAACCCTAATCCTTAAATGCTCTCTCCAACAGCAAATTCAAGTCCTTAGGGTTTTGGGCCTCCTTTTGGGCTTTAAATATAGCAATGTCAGTCACACGATACATTAAAGGATAAACTACATGTCTAGCCACCTTACTTTTAACATATTGCTGTTTTAATCATCTAACTGTTAAAACATTTAAATTTATCATTATTTTTAAAATTTTAATCATTTTGGTCACTCAGTTGTTAAGTGTTTAATGTCAACCGAAAACATTTGAAGCTTTTTATTTTCTGAAATTGGCCTAAAATTTTGACTTTTTATTCCTTATGATATTCTTTTCTACTATCATTCGATTATATAGAGCTAGTTGTCCTTTCCAGGGCAGTGCCCGATAGAGTTGCCAATGAATACCACTAGCAGAGCAAATATGGTGAGTATGCCTGTGTTCCAAACCGATGGAACAAGTAGAATGTGTTTGGTCATCGGAGCCGCAGTTTCTTCACGGCGACAATGGTTTGTGCGGTCCTATTGGGTCTTGGGGATCCCTCCCTACCTGTATGTTTCCTCTATGCTTGATTGATGTCGACCAACCACAACAGAATCACCATGATTAATACTATGGAACAGAGGGAAAAGGAACATATTTTTGCCAATATCTTCGGAACAAATGTAGTCAAAATCGTCCTGATACTTTTCTAAGTTGCAAGACAATGTCTGGGGGTGAATGAGTGGATCAAGGAATTCTTTTTTCTATTTCATAAACATTTTTTTGATGCTATTCCATAGCATAAAATATAGTTAAAAGGAGATGGTGGGGGACCTTTCTTAGCTGCAAAGTTGATGAACAAATGGTGGTGATCACTGCAAAGTTATTTATTAGCATCTAGAATCAATATCCCTTTCTCAGTCCCTGCATAATTTAAGGAAAGTAGGAAGGAGATGATAATATTTATTGTAGTTAAATCTATGTTATTCGAATTCTTCGTATATGAAACCAAAGCATCTCCCTGAATGATCTTTACATATAAACCTCCAATCTGCAGAATAACACAATTTTTCTAATATGAAGGTCAAAGCATATATTTTACATATGATAATTAACAAAATGTTATTCTATAATGTTAGATTATATTGACTAATGGCTACTTTAACTTTAAGTTATGACACAGTTGAAATGCATTAATTTCAACTTGCAGAATGATTAATACTAAATGCAGTGATGAACATTCTTTTTGAGCATTAAGTATTTGATACCATGCATAAAGAGTGTCAATTTCTCCTACAAATCCTAATCAGAATTCAGAATATTTCCCTATACGATGAATTGTATGTGTTTTGTAATATTGCTGATTCCAGAAACTTGTCTGGCATAAAGAAAATGAGTAATTTTATTCAATAGAGCATTGAAGAAACAAAGGGAAACGAAATGCTGGCCGACATGCATAGATGCTTTTCGATATATTGCCAGGGCCTGGCAAAGGGATTCCAAGCTAATCTCCACTAGAATCAATCAAAAGAATTGAAAAAAAGATAAGAATAATTTATTAAACTATTGCTATAGTTGGTTGCTTAAAGCATTGATGTGATTTGAAGAATTTAATCTTGCTTTTTTCCCCACTTAGTCTAGACTCCATCTATTTACAGATGTCTGTTCATCTATCTCAGTTGCAGTACTAAGAAAATTTATCAACAAGCAGTGTGAGAGAGAGGTAGTACCGCCCGGTCCGCCGCCCTGATTCAATGGCTGAATTGAAAAGCTGTAATGAATGGTACCCTTTTATTGTAATGATAGCAGTTGATTTTTCTTTTGCAATGGTGAATATTCTTCTTAAGAAAACCCTTGATGATGGGATGAGCCATTTTGTCCTCATAACATTCCGGTTGTCGATCTCTACAATTTTCTTGGCCCCCATTGGATACTTTTGGGAAAGGTATAGGAAGCTCTCTCCACCCTCCATTATTTTAGCTTTAGCCCTCCCTTGTCATTAGTTTCAGCACTCAGATTGCCTGCAGGAACAGCAGACCGAAGCTCACTCCACGCATTTTATGTTACCTCTTCTGCAGTGCAATCGTGGGGTTAGTTTATATTCGACTATACATTCATGAATTTCCATCTAGCTTTATTGTTAGTATCATGAAAGGCATGTCTAACTTGTTAATGCCTTGTAGGGCATCGCTAACGCAGTACTCCATTATCCTTGGAATTCAATATACATCCGCTACATTCTCATGCGCTTTCATCAACATGGTGCCGGTGGTCACGTTTATAATGGCATTACCATTTCGGTATAGACACAAATCACCCCTTGTTTATAATGGTACTATGTTCTTGTGCAAACCTGTGTTACCAATACTCTCTGGTGTCACTTCTTTATGCTGCAGGATCGAAACTGTGAACCTCAAAAGTAATAGCGGGAGAATGAAAATACTTGGCTCAGTGATTTGTGTAGGAGGTGGTCTGATATTAACACTTTATAAAGGAAAGCCTTTGTTCAAACACCAACATTCACATGCCATGGCTCCAACTGTCGCAAATGGCTTCAAGCTGAGCTCTTCTACAAGGGCAGAAAGGTGGACCATTGGTTGCTTAGCTCTTACAGCGGGAACCCTGTTGTGGTCTTCATGGTTTATCATTCAATCATATGTTGGAAGAAGATACCCTTGCCAATTCTCTAGCACTGCTATCATGTCTTTCTTCGGTGCAATTCAATCAGCTGCCTTAAGCTTGCTTACAAACAGGGACCTTTCCATGTGGGTGCTTAAGGGAAAAGTTGAAATCATAACTGTCCTCTATGCAGTAAGTATGCTCTTCTTGGTGTAAATGTCAAAAATGGATGGCTAATTCTAGGAAGGTTATAAGGGTGAGCTATACAGTTGAATATGTATCGGACATGCGTATTTTCAGTAAAATAAAGTCCGAGAAACATAGATGGTTACCCGACCGCAGGTTTTGGGTTGAGAAGTAGGGTTACCACTTATCATGCTACTGTTTTGTTTATGAAGGGAATGATAGGGTCTGGCCTGTCATACGTCGGCATGGCATGGTGTGTCAAGAAGAGGGGTCCGGTTTTCACAGCAGCCTTCAGTCCTCTTGTTCAGATTTTGGCAGCCATGTTTGATATCCCCATCCTTCATGAACAACTCAATCTTGGGAGGTTAATTAATTATCCTATGTCCTACCTAATTAATATATTTGCTTTCTACTTAAAAGCTGATGTATACTTATTTCTAACTTTCTTACCCGCCACTTCAATGAACAGTTTGTTGGGTTCGATAATTGTCATCCTCGGACTGTATATTCTTCTTTGGGGCAAGAACAGAGATATGCAGATCAGTGCATCGAAAATTTCTCAACAAGCCAAAGAGATTAGTGAACAAGAGGCTCAGTTACCTGTCATTACAGTTTCTTGTGGTTCAAGTTATCCCGAGACCAAGTAGCTTTTTGCCGCCCAACTTTAAGTCCATTCATGTGGTATTCGAATAACCCTCTTGATTAAATACAACCAAATATGTCTGAACTTCTCTCGTTCAATTGTTCCACAACAAAGAAATCAAGAAAAAAAAGTCAACTTTTCTTAACAGTTTTGTGATGGATACGCCATTGTTTCCAGGATTGAGAGTCCATGATACAAAGTTCAATTAAATCTGAGAATGAGGTTTATGGTATCATAAAACAACCTCATACCATCTGGAGAATGAGGTTTATGGTAAAACAATATGATAGAGTAACACAAACTTTTGTATAGCGACCTTAGTTTCGAATATTTTCATCAAATTCGTTCTCTCTAGCACACGAGAAATATGCTTATTAATCGGTTTAAGACTTCTAAGTATGTTGAATTAAGGTATATATGATGGTAGCTTTCCTTCAAAGCCAACACATAGTTATATAGAATTGCAGTAATAGAACCCCTATTATAAGTTAATCAACTTTGAAATGAACTATCTAAACTTGTGATTCCCTGGTTCGACTGAATCCGGATTGCAGACCGAGATTTCGTAGACCTTGCAGTGTCTGATAGACCATTATAACTTCAAGCGGCGTGCAGAGAAGATAAATCATCAGAATATGCATGCTTCTTGCAATTAAAGACACAAAAAGAGTAAGAACTTGATTATTACAAGGTTGACATCCCAGACCATGGTTAACAGTAATGCAGAAAACAACAAAACGAAATATAATCAAAGACTTGGATATAAAGTAGAGAAATACAGTGATTTATTTTATGCTACATATATCGACTTGGACAAGACTTGTTTGTTAACTTAATCGGAAAGTTCGGCTTTGGTGGAATCCTTCTCTATTTTCTTTCCCCTCCTGTGCTTATCAGCAGACTTCTTGCCTTCGGGTTCGGCAATATCCGAGATGTCCAAATGGACCCCGGGATCATTGGTGTTGTAGCTGCTGCCGAACATGATTGAGTTGTTAACAGCTTGGAAATTGCTGTTCACATAGGTACTCAATGTGTCAGGCTCGCCAAGTGAAATCCCATCAGGGCTGCTGGATTTCTCATCCAGCTCACTTCGCATTGTTGCCCCGGCATTGCTTCCTGCAAGTGTGATAATTCTCACACCATCATCATCTTCACCCTGGCTCGATCCTGGTTTATGAATACCGCACACGCGACGAGTTATGGCAGAGACCATGTCTTTGATATCTTTGTCAAGCACTCTATGCTTATCTCCTTCACCAGATGACTGGTCAGGCTTGCTTGATTCCAGAGGCATAATTTAGCAACACAAAGACAAACAAAGTTGGGGTTGGGAAGGAAGAGCAGAGCCAATGTAGGAGAATGCGACTTCGGGTTGGAGCTGAAACTGAAAAACATTCACATATAAGAATAGCCATAAGGCCAAAGCTGTAGTGTTTGATATGGAATAAAGAAGTGCCTTCAGTGGCAAGTCAAGGATTTTAATTTATTCCCAGATTAAAGCAGAAGGATTACTTGACAAATGGTTAACCTCCTACAGATATATAAACATACTTTTGTCACTCTCAAGCTCCTTAACCTTTTTAATTTTCATTCAAGAGACTTAAAGGAGAAGAATCATTCTTATAACCGGGGACTAACGCAAGGTTTTATGTCAGGGAGTACGATACGAGAGTTTGAAATTTTCAGGGGTACGACTACTCCCTCGAGCACGCCCTCGATCCAACCACGTTGATAACAGACATGGTCAAAGCTGTCATTCCAACATTTGTTACTTTTAGCTGTAATTATGTTTCATCCTAAAGCCACCATTTTTCTGCAATGAAGTTCTAAAAATTAGGATTGGCCTTGTTTTTGTTCTTTGGGTTAAGTTATCCAGCGGCTGCAACCAGATGATGGCTGGATTCTTATGTTTCACCACTGGGACTTGAAACAACTCCTTGGGCCTGGGTTGGAGTTCAATATGATATGTGAATCAATAATCATATACATGTTAGGGATTAAAATCAACTAATTTATTATAAAATAAATATTTAAAATTATTTTGAATTAAAATAAATATCTAAAAGTTTATTTAAATTTTATATTTTGTTATATTTTAAATATTTATATATTGATGTTAAAAAAATAATAATTCAATAAATATATAATACTCGCCTACGATAAAATCTCTAAAAATTAATATTCAATAAATTAATAGTTTTTTAAAATATTTTTTGTCTCAACTTACTCTCAAGGTCTAAATTATTAATTTTGATAAATTACTAATATAATAATTTTTTTAAGAACTTTATATAAATTTATGATATTTATTAAATTAATAATTTTATAAAATTAAAAATACAACTAAGATTACTTAGTAAAAATATAATTTTATTATCGTTTATTTCTTCTTAAAATTTAATTTTAGTCGTATACTTGTATTTCATCTCTAACTTTCTTTACTACATTAAAAATTGTAGTGTTACGTTCTCATAGCGCAAAAAAATAATTGTGAATAATAATTATATTTTCTTTCGTATAATTATTTGTAAATGCATTTTATTATCTTTAATTTCATTCTCAACATAATTTTTAATAACACTAGTTATAGTTCTTTCGTATAATTGGTCGTAAAATTCTTAAGACTATTTTATTAATAAATTATTAATTTATCGATTAATTAAATTTTTATCTAATTAATAAATTATTAAATGAATATCTATTTTGTAATGAAACCAAATTTGACTAACAAAAGTCGATTCTTACATTACATTTATCTTGTAAGATAGTTTTAGCTAAAAACAGAGAGGTTAATAAATTAGTGTAGAGTGTAACATGATACCAACTGCTTAGTGTTAGTTTTCAAGTTAAAGTTGTTTCATATGGTGAGAAGTCTCCACCCTCCATTTCTTCAAATAATTCATACCTAATTAGGGTTAATCAATGGTGAAAATAATTTATCCATGAACCAAAAGATTCTTCTTCTGTTGGTTAACCCAATTTGTCGTTATTTAATTCATTCAATTCTGGAGGAAAAAACCCATTTTCTTCTTCCTTATTGTGTTGTTGTTTGTTCAACTCTCGACTGGCAGCAAAACTCATCGGTGGTTCAAAGGAAGCTAGCATTCTTCAGGTATCGCTGTTTAATTTTTAAAGAAAATTTTATCACTTCTTTTACTCCTTTTTGTACATGCTTGGTTTTTTGTCGCTGATTACCGATGTTTTAGTTTTTTCTGAGCTAATTTTAAGCTGAATTTTTAAGTTTTACATCTTGTTAATGGATTATCTCTGATGGGTTGGTTTTGTTTTCATAGTTTTTAGTCCAGAATCGAAGAAATAGAGCTATGGAAATGTTTGTTGTATTCTGTTTTAAGCGTAGTTTGAAGGGTTCAAGCCTTGCAGTTTGAAATTTTAGTTGTTAATAATTTAAGTAATCTCTAGGGTTTTGATTGTTGTTTTCTTTATGTTCTCTGAAATCAACAGTGAGGGTTCTGGGGAAATTCAAGAAATTAAATCGTTTAGAACATAGGGGATAGTATAAACCCTGTAAATTACAATCAGATGCAGAATGGAGGTTCAAATGAGACTAACACCACCAGTGCTGGTTACCACTCCAGTAATTTACCTGAATCTGACCTTGAGAAGCAGGGAGATAACCTGGTTTTGCCTCAGGAGGAAAGGCTGCCAGGTTCAGTTAAGGATTTGGCCTGTGAGGCCGGTCCAACGTTGTTAACCATCGCGGCAACGAAGGGTGAGTCTCATGTAACTCAGCAGCCAGTAGCTTAATTATCAAAAGATGTGGACTGCATTATGGAGGAATTGCCTCGTGTGGCTCCGCAAAAGGGCTTTTTCTCGAGGAGCACTAGCTCTGACGTAGAATGCAGGTATCTTATACTTTTGTTTTTTTAGTTTCGTAATCCACCATAACCCTATATAAGTAACCTCCATATAATATATATGGAATGTGTGAAGAGAAATTATATTCAAATTTGAATTTATATATGTAACAAATAGATACAGGGAGAGAGTTGATTTTTCTAGCACTTAATTTTTTCGTGGACTCCATTGGTATGCAACCTCCAAAGCCTATCACTAGCAACATAGTATGCATGCCATCTAAGCTAGTACTCAATTGTCAATTGGCTGGTCAGTCAGCAATCTTAAATATACCATCCATGTTGATTACCTCTGGCACTCAACTTGTTTTTCTGCTATTAATATGAAAATAATCTGTTGTATCGAATACTGTAACTAATTCCTATCTGTATGTTTCTTCAGAGTTTGTCAACAGGAGAAGGAAGAAGGTCTTATAGATCTTGGTTGCCAATGTAAAGGTGGTCTTTCAAAAGCACATCGATCTTGCATTGACATATGGTTTCGTGCAAAAGGATCCAACAAATGCGAAATATGCCAGTAATTATTCGAAATTTGATTTCATACATTAAAATTAACTTATTTGTAACTGATACATGATTTTATTTATTATTGTTATGCAGAGCAGTAGCTGTAAATGTGTCATCCCCAGAGTCCCAGCCCAGTGTAAGTATTATGTGCTTAACTGAAAGGGCTGCCAAATATAAACCCGAGGATGACCTTGCTTGTTTCATTTGGTTTAGTTCACTTTAGCTTACAAGATGCTAGACATTCAATATAATCTTGGGGTTGGTTGCAAGAAGAGTTTTCGTTACCAAATTTAAAGCCGGAAAAGAAAACAAAGTTGAGTAAATAATATGGTGGCGTTTTATAGTATTAAGTGATGATATTGAGTTTTACTCCGAAGCTGACGTAGAAAACTGGTGCTGCAATGTTTCTATTATGCTTTGTGGTTTATTTATAACACCTCCAAGCCAATGCCTTATCGATTCATAAATGTGTTTCACGATGCAGACAAATTACTGGGTTTGGAGGGTTGATCCAAGCTTTACACCACATGAACGTCAAAGGGTAAGTGGATAATTAGCAGACAATCTTATACCTGAGAAAATCCTTCCTGCTTGTGTTAATTTTGTATCAAATTAAACTTTATGACAGGGTTGTTATAGTCCGCTATGGGTGGCGTTCTCAATCCTTATCGGTGGTTTAACATTGGATGTGTTAATATCTGTTACTCTCGGTGTCTCTGCACTGCCTGTTAACATCATAATTGGTATACACACGTCACACTCGATTCTTCCCATGCCTGTTAACATTCTTAGGAAGTACCTTTGCCTTTTATGCTCGATGTCATAACTTGATGCATTGTACAGGTGTTATTGTTGTACTAGGACTCGGAACTGCCCTTCGACTTGCCCTCGAATCCTGCCATGAGTGGAGTATTAGGAGAGCCGTGCAAAGGGTAGAAGCAAATGCGGCTCTCGGGCATCGTCCTGCTTTGTAGGTAAATCTGTGTATATAAAGTTCTGCATATATACTACTCTGGGAGGGCACCATTATCTGTTGCCACTAACATTTATACACCATGATGCAGTTTGTAACATTCCCCTTGAATGGTTTGAGAATTTATAAAGTTGAATTAGACTCGAAACTTTTGGCTTGGTTTCGAGTTTTCGAGATGAGTAGCTATCTTTCCTTGATTGTTCAATTGTGTTGAAATCAAAGTGATATTATCCCTACCTGCATGTTTTGAATTTATTTTGATTACATTATATGATTTCAACGAGAAAGATATGTAATTCCTTTTATGCAATGTTTTTTTCCTATCATTTGATTGCAAATGCAAGTTCTTGCACTCAATTTTTTGGGTAAATATTTGATACACTGCTAGCGTAAAAAATACACAAACATGTTTGTTTTTTGTTACGTAAATGAATCGAGTTTGAACGAATAAAATTATGTTTGTGTTCTTTTATTTATTTTTAAAGGTGTTCATGTTTAGAACAAAATTATGTTTGTGTTCTTTTATTTATTTTTAAAGGTGTTCATGTTTAGTTCGTATTCGTTTAATTTTTTTAATATTGTGTTTGTGTTCGATTATATAATTTGGAAGGTGTTCGTGTCTTTTTGTTTATTATTCACAAATGTTTTCATTTAAGTGATTGCAAACATGTTCGTTTATGCGTTCTTAAATGTTAACTAAATTAACAATAAATAAAATAAAAATAATAAAATAAAACTTACATTTTAACATGAACTTATATAACATACTTAGTAGTAACAAATAATAGTATTTAAATACATCTATAAATTTTTTTATCATATAAATGAGTTTATAAACGAGTCTATAAACGAAGCTGCTCGTGAACATAAACGAATCAAGCATACCTCTTTTTGTATTCGTTCATTTATTTATTAAACGAACATAAAATTTTTATTTATTCTTGTTTATTTAGCTGATAAGTGCTTAAAATAGTTATTATTTTATGCTTAATTACTCTTTGGTTTGGTGAATATGTTATTGATCTTTTTATTTTTCGTGTGATTTTGTGTAGGACTCTGAATCTGGAAAATACACTTAAATTGGCCGAATTCTAAAGTTTTTATTTTCTGGATCCAGCCTGGATTCGTGGGCTCGACTTTGGGCTTGAAATCTGATGCAACGTTTTGTTAGCGGCTTCTAGAAGATGACGTCAACGTTTTGTCAGAGTTCCAGATAAATTAAGATTTATCTCTTTGTAATTTGAATTTAAATATTATTAGGATTATCTTGGATTTATCTCTTTGTAATTTGAATTTAAATACTTTTAGGATTTGTAAAAGGTTATAAATACCCACCTTGAGTAAGCCTAGAGGAGGATCTCTCATTCCATCTCTTTGTTCTAGGTTTTAAGTTTTATAAAAGTTTTCTTTTTTCTTTTCTTATTCTTATTTTTTTACTTTATTTTATTTTTATGTCGAGCATAATTCTTTCCATAATTATGCTCGGTTAAATTTTTATTAGCCAAAGCCTTAAGCGATGACTCGATCCAAATGAGAGGATTGAAAAGCACACAAATAACTTCGTCTTTTTATTCTTTAAAAGTTTTCTTTTGAACTTATTTTTTTTTCAAACTGATTTAAAAACTAAAGATTGACTTTGGTCAAGATTTTGATTTGATTATCTTTATGGGAGGAAGGATCGGCTATTGAAGCAATTCGACTTCCTGAGAACACATTAGCAAATTGTTTGTTAAGGCGAAAACTAAAGATTGGATCGGTTGTTATTGAAACAACATAATCCAAGTCGGTTTTGAGATTTAAATGATTTTTCTACAAACATAGAGTTGGTGGATTAATCCATGAAACCAATATCAAAGATAGACTTGAGTATTCGGTTTAGAATTTTTTGCTTCAAGGATTGAACCTTGAAAGCTAATTACCGACGTAAAATCCTGAAGTAAAAATATTTTTTCGATGATCTATTAAAGTCAAGTCAAAGCGAAAGCCTAAGGCTAGTTTTTATTTTATTAAATCAATTTCTTTATTTATTTTCTTCAATTATTTAGTTTCATTACATTCGACAAAACCCCTTTTTCACTCAATCACAATTAAATCGCATTCTTAGATCACGGATCAAACAAGCGTAATCAAGAAGTTTCTAATCCCTGTGGGATCGACCCTTACTTCTCATTTACTATATTATTTTTATTTATTTGAGAATAAGAAATTTATTTTTGACACTATACGACGCGTGTCATTAGCTTAATAAACGAACATAATATGAACGATTTATTGAACACTCTATTCATTTACATCACTATTTATTTTAAGTCAAATCTAAAATTTTAATCCTAAAATTCTAAAACTTTATCTTAGATTTTAATCGAAATAAGTATGTAGCAGCTAAATTGCAGCTAAACACAACAAATAATAACATGATTTAACATGATGGAGCTTTAAATAAGTTAAATATAAAGATTTAAATTTTAATATTATAAAAAATTATAAATTTATTTAAAAAATATATTATTTATTTAACTTAATTGATCGATAAAAAATAAAAAAATACATAAATTCAAAGACAGAGGTGCACGAGTCGACTGATCTTTCTTTTTTTCTTTATTACTTTAATCAAATTTTAAAGGAAAAGTAAAGAAAAAGCAAAAAGCGTAGCACTACGAAGATTACTTTTCTGACACTAAGAAGAAGAGCCTTGCGGGAGAAGCTAAACACACTGTTCCACTGATTTACTAGCTAAGTTATTAGGGGCCGTTCCGTAATTACACAATGTTGGGATACAAGGGAAATTTGTATAGTTTACGACGCAAGCACAGCTCTTTACCCTGTTACCAATAATTACTAAATCCAACGAACCACAAAGAGACACGAAAGAAAAGAGAAATGTTACGTGATGTGATTGACTCTGTTTGGACGGCCATCTGAACAATAAATCTAAACTCGACTGTAGGCGATTACCAAAATAACGGCGACAACAAAATCCAACAGAAAACAGACTTGGCTAAGTAATCGAAGAAGACAACCGAGGAGATTACTTACAGTGGAAGATAATCCGACGTTCTTGGTTTTGTTTTTCTGGTTTCTGGAAACTAAAAGAAGGTTTAGTTTTGTAATAGAATTTTTGAGGTTCGAAAGATGGCAGTTTTGACGATGGGAACTTTGCCGTTGGGATTTAGATTTAGGCCGACGGACGAGGAGCTTATCAATCACTACCTCAGGTTGAAGATCAACGGTCGTCATTCAGAGGTCCAGATCATTGCTGAAATTGATGTCTGCAAATGGGAGCCATGGGATTTGCCTGGTATTTTCTCTCTCTTTCCTTTATTGTATTTTTTTCCAGGAAAAAGGGAATTTATTCGGTGAAGAATTGATCTGAATCTTTGATACCTTTAGCTCGAATTTATTCCCCAACATTTGTTATATATTCCTTTCTGATATTCCTCTCGGTAGGTGGTATGCGGGAAAATGTTTTGTAGTTCAAAAGTTTTAGTAATTTTTAAGTTTTGCGGATGTTTGAATTTAATTCAGGACTGTCGGTGATAAAATCGGACGATCCGGAGTGGTTCTTTTTCTGTCCACGTGACCGGAAGTACCCGAACGGCCACCGTTCCAATAGAGCAACTGATAAAGGGTATTGGAAAGCTACGGGGAAAGATCGAACCATAAAGTCTAAAAAGTCCCTCGTCGGAATGAAGAGGACCCTGGTTTTCTACAAGGGTCGTGCTCCCAAGGGTGAGCGTACCAACTGGATCATGCACGAATACCGCCCCACTACGAAGGATCTCGATGGCACTGCCCCCGGCCAGGTTTTCTTTTTTATTTCTTAAGTTGCTGCAACTCTACAACTATAATCATGAACTTAAAATTATGCTATTATTAGTTTTATTTGTTTGATTGAAAAGCTAGGCTGAAAAAGTTGAAAGGAAAGCAGGAATAACGGTTGTATGATCCGGTGCAGGCTCCTTTTGTTCTGTGTCGATTGTTTCATAAAGTAGAAGAGAAGAATGATACTGTGAAGTATGATGAATTGGAACAAACGGGATATTCTTCTGCCATGATAAAATCTTCTCCTGGTGACACTTCATCGGATCTTCTGCAGGATACCGTGTCATCTGAGACGCAAGCTCTAAAGCCTGATAACTTAATGCAGAATGATCGTGTAACAGGTGATACCAGCAGTTGCTATAGTCATATGACTTCTAATGCAGATGATCATGCGACTGAAGAAACTGTGGTGGAGGTGTGAAGTGGATAATTTTATCTATGGTTTGGGTTTGTTGTATTAATCATTGTTTTGTCTTTGACTAAATCATGATTCTCAGTTGAGTGACTGTTTACTTGCTTTTTAACACAGAAATATTCGTTCCTGGAAGGCAATTCGAATCTGTATGAACCAAATTATGGTGAAATCGATTACAAAGTCTTTTCACCACCAATGAACTCACAGTTGTTTGAAGATCTGCCACTCTGCATGGACTCTCCTTATGCTAGTGATTTTGGCCATGATCAAAATGGATTTCATTTCCACGATGGGACTAGCGAACAAGATGTGTCGTTCTCTTTGTTGGATGATGTCTTCAGTAACCATTTTGACTCCTGTGTAGAGTCAAACACTCAGAAGAACTCGGTCACCGGAACAAAGATGCCCTTGTTCGATAATTCTATCATCTCAAAGGCAACACTACCAGAAACCTCATATCTCAAAGAAAATGGCATATTCATAGACACAGGTGCTGAAATTCCACAATTACAGGTAAAGAAATAACTTGCTACTAGCTTTCATGTTCATATGTTTGTAGCCTTTAGGGGCTTGTTTCTTTAGATTTTTGAGATTTGGTTTGGTTTTAACATCCTTTTTCTATCTAATTTTCACTCCTAAGGCACTTGGATTTAGTTTACCGTTGGGTTCTAACTTAATTTTTTATATTTTCAACTTCTTTACCAGTTTGATACAGAGTTTGGAGCGCAAAGGTGGATTGGTGGGCATATCGATAACAGGCAATCACTGCAAATGCAAGCTTCCTATGAATCTACCCATAGTCAAGCAACACTCTTTAACCAAGAGTTTAGAACCAGAAATATTGGTGGTTTTGAACATTATTCTGTTGGCCATGGAACTTCATTTACTGATTCTGCAATGGCTAATATCAATCATTTGCAACAATTAACCAGTCTGAAGAATTATGTGAATAGTGGTGATCTTGGTGGTGGTATTGGAATGAGGACTGGAACTCTTGGAACTGGAATCAAGACTAGGACCCGTGGATCTCAGCAACGACCAAATTCTGAGATTGTAAATCAAGGCACTGCTTCAAGAAGAATACGCTTGCATATCAATCTTTCTACTGGATCTGGGCTCATGAAAGGTTCTGTAGGCTGTGTCAATGATGGGGAAATAACAAGTGCTGGCTTTGCTGACGAAGTTCAATCTGCTCTAACTGAGGTAGAGTGACCAAGAAAAGCTAATCTTGACCTCGGTTGATATATTGCTTATCTTACTTTTTCATTTTCTTTTGCAAAAGGCCAAGGTATAATATTAGCATACTGAACTATATTTCTCAAACTTAAAAATAAATTTCAATGCTTTGAATGCAGGTCACAGAACCTGAAGCAGCAGGGGAAACTTCTAGTTCTGACGAGTCAGAGAAGAATATTGCAAACCAAGGTACCGCTCCAAGAAGAATATGCTTGCAAATGAAAGTTTCTACTGGACCAGGGAATGGTTCTGCAGGTTGTAGCGTCGGTGGAAAAATGACAAGTCCTGGCTTCAGTGAAGAGGTTCAATCTTCTCCAACTGAGGTAGAGTAACTAGGGAAAGCTAATTTTTAGAGTTGTGTTTATCGTAGCTTACTTTTGGTTTGGCAAAGGTCAAAGTATAATAGTAGCATACTGAAGTACATTTCAAAATTTGAATAATATCTTTCAATGCTTTGAATGCAGGTCACAGAAGCTGAAGCTACAGGACAAACTTCTAGCTCTTATGGGACTTCTAGCTCTGATGAGTCAGAGACAGAAGATGAGTTACTCAAGTTTGATGGCAGCGGGGAAATTGCTGATGAATCTAGTACAAAACCGAGGCTGGAGGTAGATTAACTAGGAAAAGTTAATTTAGCACTGTATTTATTGTACCTTCCTTTTTGTTTCAGCAAAGGTCAAAGTAAAATATTAAAATGCTGAAGTATATTTCAAAAAGTAAACAATATCTTTCATTGATTTGAATGCAGGTCACAGAAGCTGAAGCTACAGGCCAAACTTCTAGCTCTGATGAGTCAGAGAACGAGTTACTCAAGTTTGATGGCAGCAGGGATGTTGTTGATGAATCCAGTGCAAAACCATGGCAGAAGGTAGATTAACTAGGAAAAGCTAATTTTTAGCACTGTGTCTACCGTATATCTTCCAATATAATATCAGTATATGCTGAAGTACATTTCTGAAAGTGAACAATATCCTTCAATGCTTTGATGCAGGTCGATGAAACTGAAGCTACAGAACAAACTTCTAGCTCTGATGAGTCAGAGAAAGAGAGCAAGTTGCTCGAGTTTGATGGCAACAGGGATATTACTGATGAATCTTTTTCAGAGCCAAATCAGAGGGTGAAGCAGGATGACGAGCATCATAGCAGCAGCCAAAAGGGTCCATCAGTGCATTTAAAGGCAGCTCATACTCTTCTTTGCTCAAGCTCCCCTTTAACTCGCATTTTCATCATCACAGTCTTGTTTGCACTTGTGGTGGGCTTATGGAGATAAACTTGGATCTCGACTTCTTGAAAATGCTGAAACAGGCTGTAGGTAGGTAAACCAGTTCCACGTTGTATCTTGTAGGAAATACGATCAAGTTATGTTAATCTCACCCTATGCATAGAGCATATTGTATGAACAATAGGGGAGTGTACTTTGTAAAATTTTATTGTAGATGAATTGGCTGATAATATATTCCAGTGCTGGTAATCTTTACAACTTATGGTTTTCCTAACCAATCATGAATTCAAGGGAAAATGTGTTAATGGCGGGAAAAAGCTGTAACCTTTTCTTTTAAACAAATCATGCTTCCAATCATAATCACCTAATTGTCACTAACTTGTAGAAATATTCAAAAGAAAACATCGAGTTCTGTGAACAATTTAGTGGCCAAAAGTAGTTCAGGACAAACTACATTGGCGCATGAACCCCAAAGGATAACATTATTTTGAGCCAGTAGGGTCAGAGTAGCACAAAACCAAAAAAAAATACAACTTTTGACATGATTACAGGCCTACTTTTACCTGATATTTTGGTATATGTCCCCTTGCAAACCATAGTTAACATATATTGATGGAAGCAAACCTCTAAATATATGAAATTCGAGTTCGAGTAAAAAACTACAGTCGTTTCTATGCTAAAAAGGGTACCTTTTCTCTATACTTGCCTGAAAATAAATCTGTAAAAACATAACTTGTAAGGGAATAAACTCTGCTAATTAAGCTTTGTAGATAGATACTGTATTGGGATTATGAAAAAGATGGTGGGGAAGACAAGAGTTTAGGAATATATGTTCACTTTGCATCAAAACCTGGTTTTCCTACTAATTTATCCCAAAATCAGCCGATGTCCTGTTCTGGTGTGTCAGCAATAATCATGTTGGGTTGACCCACATTTCAAGCATTCCCTCCCAAAAGGGTACTTTGTTTTATAATTATTTTCACACATGTATGAGCTCCAATGGATATATCTATATCTATATAATAGTTGAGAAATGGTTTATCTTTTGATTGCTTTGGAATATATCACCAAAGAGATTACAGCTTAAAGGAGGCAATCTGCATATGCAGTAGAGGAAATATCTTCTGGGGCTGGGAAACGATTGGATTTGTCGTCGTCTTTCTTCGGTGTTCTCATCTTTTTTTCCTTCTCTTTATAAACTCGACCGGACTTGTTTCTAATGGCTAACTTTATAGCAAAAGCATTTGGTTCTATTGTATCTGCCATCGGTTACTGTTTCTTTGGGTATCGAGACAACACCAGAAAGAGCGTCGGCAACATCAATTACTACAGCATGCCTAAGCCTAATAGTCGACCACTCTCGTTGCAGGTTTTCCTTCGTCCCCATCTATATATATACACGCATGAGCTTTATATAGAGAAAACGTTAGAAAAATCGAATATATCTGTATTAAATACGTATCGGATTGAGCCACTATGTCACAAACTCCTCTCCTTTCCACTTGATAATTCATCATATTTTCATATTCTTTCCTCTTCATACATACGCAACCTACATGCTTTCCTTCGGAAACAAGTAATATTACTTGTTGAGTAAGCTACCTTTGTTCCTTTGCCTTGGTTAAAGCTTCTTGTTTAGAATCGAAAACCAGAACTCATGTTCTTTAAACTCATAATCTGTGCTTAATATTACAGACTGTGGACCTCAAAGTCCGGATGTGCTGCACCGGTTGCGAAAGATTAGTCAAAAACGCCATTTACAAGCTTAGAGGTACACTGATTAACCCCTGTATCCGATGGCCATCGTTGTTTCATAAGTGATAGGATCATTATCAGTGGCTGAGACTGTTTAATGCATGTTTAGGGATCGATTCGGTGGAAGTGGACATAGAAATGGAGAAGGTAACAGTGGTCGGGTACGTCGACCGGAACAAGGTGCTAAAACAAGTGAGGAGGGCAGGGAAGAGGGCTGAATTCTGGCCTTACCCTAATCCTCCTCTGTACTTCACCACAACCGCCGAGTACTTCAAGGACACGACGAACGAGTACAGAGAGAGTTACAATTATTACAGGCATGGATACAACCTCGGACACAGACATGGTAACATTCCTGTTACCATTCGTGGAGACGACAAGGTCAGCAACTTGTTCAACGACGACAATGTCAATGCCTGCTCTGTCATGTAAATAAATACATAAATCAGTATGTACCACATCCATTCACCATGATGATCATGCATGTAAAACAGTATTTGCAAATCAATATATTTATGTCGTTTCTCTTCAAAGTAATAGTGTTATTATAGGGACTAAAATGAAAGATTGAAGTTTCCGAACCAGAATAAATTATTCATATATTTATGTAGCTTTGAGTTTTATTTTCATCGAAGATAAAGATTTTACCGTTTCAATTCAATTTATTTTATTTTATTCATAATGTCAAGATTTGAACTTATAATCTTACATTTAGAATTAAATTCTCAACATTAACTATATTTTTATCGATTAAATCCATTCTTAATTATTTTTTACTTGAAATTTAGTTTATTTTTTCATCACATATATGCACTATCAAGGACGGTGCTACGTGCAAGGTGGAAGGTGCAATTGTCCTCAAATTTGATGGGTTAATTATTCTTTTAGGACCCTATAATTTAAAATTAAAAAAAATTAAACCTTTGACCCCTTATTTTTTAATTTAATTTTTTAAGACCTTTTAAATTTAAGATTTATAAAATTAAACTACTTTAGTTTTTATAATTTAATTATTTTTAAAGACCTATTTAATTTAAAGTTAATCAGTCTACCCCTCGTATAATATATCCAACGATGGAGGATCAAACAGAGAAAAATCCTTTATCAAGGGCTGCTGACTAGTAGGAGAATAGAAATAGGATTATATATGATGGCATCTGGCATTCTCCAAGAGAGTTAACAGTATATACACGAACGAAAGATTATATGGGAAGGGCTGCCGACTAGAAATTTTCTAATTTATTTATGTCTCGTATTAAAAAATAAATTTAAAAATTATAAAATCTAAATTATTATTGTGGAGAGATAAAAATGGTATAAAAAGAGTAGAAGATCTTTGTCCCTGATAAAAGTTATATTAGATATATAAAAATTCAAAACTACAAAATTTTAAGGGTACAAAAGTATAGTTTGTATACATAAAATACAATATATATATATAAAATGAGTACAAATCTTTTCTCTTTATCATGCTTCCATTTATGCCTTATGTTGAAATTTTTTAAAAAATTAAATTTTAAACCCTAACCCTTATTTTTATATCTTATTTTCTAAATCCTATACGCTAAAAAATACACCATACCTCTAATTCCCTAAACCATAACCCTTAATCTTGAACCCTAAACCCTCTAATTTAAAGCGGAAGTACGAATGGAGGCATGAGAAAGAGATAGACGATTTGCACCCTATAAAATTGAGTAAAATTTAGAATTTTAAGTAGAATGACGAGTAAAAATCTTATGCCTCTTTATTATGTCTCTTTCCATGTCTCATGTTTAAAATTTCTAAAAAATAAATTTTAAAACCTAATTGTTATTTTTTATATCCTACACCCTATAAAATACACCATACTTATAATTTTCTCAAACTTAATCATAACCTTTAACCTTAAACCTTAAAATCTCTAATTTAAAACAGAAGTATAGAAGGAGATACAATAAAAAAGATGACGATTTTCACACGAGAACGACCCCTTCCTCGGCACCCCTCGATACATCTAAGTATGCTTGAAATATGGAGGGAAGAAAGAAGGGAAACTTCCAAACATGAAAATTGAAATGAACCATTTAGGGAAAAAATTAATGCGTCAGGGGTTGAAGTTGAACAGGTGAGAAGGAATTTATGTGAAACTGAAATAGTACCTATACCTTTTAAAAGCTCCTGCAAAACCTGCAGGCCTGCCCAACGAAGCAGTGGCAACAACAACAAGTAACCTACCGAAGTAAAAACAAAAGAGAGTAAAAGGAAGAAGGGGTTGGATTTACATCAGATAGGAACCTAGCACTCTGATCAGTTACTGAGGAATCAGGAAAATTTGTTATTAACGAAACAACAGTGGAGAGACAAAGAATGGGATCTAATTCTGTGGAAACAATAGGATAGATACGTATTTTCCATTGGAGACCAGACCAGACCCTACAAAAAGAAAACATCAAATCTCGAGCTTCATGGATATATGAAGTTATGAACTATGTATATTCAGTAAGTAAAACCTTAAAATGACATTGAAACCTGAATATTTGTATATTCAGAATTGGTAAGGATATGATCATAAAGCAGTAGTGTATGTTGCAGCATGTGGTAACTGGTAAATTAAACAAAGACAGCGGAATAGCAACTAGCATTGCAATTCTAGTATTATCTTCGGACAGTTTGTTGTTGTTTTGGTGGTGTACTGTTGATGAAACTTTATGCCAAATCAGTACTATGTTGTGGTCGGATATCGAAATTCAAGGACATGGATGCCTTCCCTTTATGGGGGACAGTGGGATGCCATTGGGAGGATGTTGAAACGATGAAGAGCGTTGAATAGGGCGATCCTTAATTGTCTCTACAACTCATCGGACTCCGATATGGGGCAATCCATGTTCACCCCGAAAAGTCTTAACCTCTTGGCTGCCGAGCCCTTGCCTTGGACCACTGGTACTGAATCGAACGCAACCGGCTCTACAACTCTACGTTGCTGTTGCCACCCCATCATTCCCATTTGCGGGGTTACTGATCTCAGATAAAATACTGATCCCATCGAACCACCTGTATTCACCATATTGCTCCCAGAAGGGTAACCTCCGTAGTAGCTATTCCGGTTAAGACGGTTTGGCGGTGGTGGTAGCGGTCGCATTAGCAATGGACTCCATGGGATCGGGCGGTGCAAGGAGAAATGATGGTGCTGCTGATGAGAATGATAAGAAACTTGCGTCTCCAATGCATCATGTCTCTGCCTCCAATCAATAAAAAGACGATCTTTACCCAACCCACCGGTTCCTTTCAGGAAAGAAACTATATCACCGGCGTCGAGTTTCTTATCCTTGACGAAACGGCTCCACCCTTTCGTCATAACATAGCTTTGGCTGCTATTCCAATACGAGTATCTAAATCTCCACGGCTTCCCATTCCTGTCCTCGAAATTCAAAACCAGACCTTTCTCGTTCGTTGAAGAATCCAACGGGAAATACTTCTCAGCGTGCTGTTTCGGGATAACAAGCCGGTTGAGTTTCCCCACATCACTTGGAGTGACCACTTTGTCGAACATGTGTTCTTTCTCGATGCTGTCACTCGCACTACTCCTAAGCTCAATCGTTGAATCTGAGTCCACGACTGTAGATTTAGCTTCACTTGCAGCGGCGGCGGCCGTGACGGTTGCTTCCTTATCATCTTCAGGTTCAGGGTCGTACCTGTTGCCTAACCAGTTGCGACTCATTTTGTACTGAGGAGAAGATGAGGAAAAATCCATGGCTTATACAGTACCAAACTGTGAGGAAAAAACAACAGAAGAAACCTAACAAGGAAGGAAGAAAAACGAGGAGAGATTGAGATTGTAAAACTCAAACAAACAGACAAAGAAACAACACCAGAAACTGTACCCTGGTTTCTTGGTTTTGCTAGGGTTGAAGAATGAAGACTGCTCGAAAGGGGAGACCCCTACAAGGTTATCTCTCACGTCTTTCAAAGTAGAGTGAGGAAAGTCGGTGCTGGGTTCGGGGACGAGACCCAGACACGGAAACTAGAGTTGAACAACACATGAAACCGCCACCGCCACCACCATACGTTTCAACACAGATATATTGCAAGCTCTGAGCCTCTGCTACTTGTTCACCTCTGGACAAGACAAGAGAAATAAAAATGAGAAATGAGGTTTGTGTGGTGGTGTTATTTTATCAACTGCAGGAATACTTATTTTTCATTTTACTAAATAAGTCTCAGAATAGAAATCATCTCTTTTTTTTTATTTATATTCTCATACTAAAAAATATATATTAAATTTATAATTGAGATTTAAAAATTATAAATAAAGTGTATTTTAACATGTTTAAGATTTATATCTAAAATTTAGTATTTTACTATTGTATTTATATTTTCTTGAAAAATTGAGTTTTTTCGGTTACGGTGATTACAATAGTATCTGTTTTATAGAATATACTCTCAACTATTAAACATTGATTGTTCAATCACTGTATTGTAATATTGGTACTCGAACTATGATCTTTAAAAATAACAATTATTCTTTTAACCACTTATATAAAATGATTCGTGGTTTATGATATTATTTAGGTGGAACTCATGTATTATCTGTTTGTGTTCATGTGAGCCTGTGAATGTCATAATCCTGGGTGGCATGCATATTAATTTATATGCTTTTGTAAGAACCATAACTCTACAAAGACAGCTGTTTTGGAGAGCACGAGATTCATATGACTCTAACATACTGTCTTGCTACATTTATTTCTTGGATGGGATTCTATGTTTGTCTCTTTCTTCATTCCTTGTGGGACTAAAAGTCTATGATTAATAACAGTAACTGTTAAGACTAATTAATGGTAGTAATAGTGATAGATCATAGATTTATTATTAACACTTATTCTTTCTTTTAGAATCTCTTTTTTTTCTCTCTAGATTGGATTAAGATTATAATTATATTTAACGAACATATATTATCTTATATCCGAATAATTTTATTAAAAAAACACATGGCTTTAAATTTGGCAGGTCCCGGTGTAAGAACTGGGTCAGCCTGGTCCTGGTTTCAGACTTCAGAGTAGAGTGGTCCATCCCCCACACTTTCCAGTTTCCAGCGGTGTCTTTTGCTTCCTGGACACATACAGCAAAGCCTACCGCCGCCAGCATTGGGGAGAATTAACACTCTGTCTTAAAGCCGGTGGATGGCTTACATTGGTGTATACAGATCGGTACCACTTCCATTTCAGTGCAACATCTTTATCAGTTATGTAGTGTTTGAAAATAGACAATTCATACTCCAAGGATTTAATGGAAACAAAACTATAAAATCTCTATTTTTCTTTTTGATTTAATATTTTTAACTCTTTTCGGTTGTGACATATACATATACCTATAAGACGAAAATACCTTTGTATTTGGAGTGATTGTTGACGAGTGTAAATCGTTTATCTTTTTTTTATGTTTTTATTCGTGTCTCCGCTTCAAATTAAAAGTTTTAGAGTTTAGGGTTTAGGGTTAGGATTTAAGAAATTAGAGGTAAGGTGTATTTTTTAGGGTGCATGGTTTAGGGTTTAAGATATAAAAAATAAGGGTTAGGGTTAAAAATTTATTTTTTTAGAAAAAAAATCAATAAGAAACATAAAAAGAAGGCAGATGATTTTTGTTCGTTGTTGACATATACGTATACGTATACATATACATTACCATTTATTAATTAATTTATAACGAGAATTATAAAATTTTATTTTGATATATAAAAATTATAAAATTTTAACAAATCTTTTATATTTAAATTATAAAATTTAAAATCTAAAATTTTAAATATTTATTTATATGTTATTCTTATACGTTATTATATCAAAATAAACCTTAATAATGTTAGAGATTTAAATAATTGAAAAAAACTAAATTGATAGAAGAGACGCATAATGACTTTTTTTAAAATCTCTGAGCCCATTGCATCAAATGGGTCTTCGTTTCAATTCTAGAGAAATGAATATCGTCCTGGGCTGACGAACCCAATTAAATTGTTCTAATAACCCAATCCCCGGATGGCCAATTCTAGGGGTTAGATATTTTAGGGTTAGGGTTTAGGGTATCTCTTCTGTTTCCAAGTTCTGGTTTGAAGGAGAAAGCGAAACAAGAGGGATAAAGAGAGGGGGTAAAATGGATTCCTTTTCAACCGGTTCAAGCGGATCAGGATCTCCCCAACTTTCATCAGATGAATTCATGAACCAGATGAAGGTTCAACTGGCTCAAGCTTATGCCCAAGAGTTCCTCGAGGTTGCCTTCTCTTTCCCTTTTACTAATCCTGTTTCTGGGTTTTTCATATTTTTTGTAATCAGGAAAAATCTTGAATTTCAGAGCTCCTTTTTACGCAATCACGGAGTTTGATGATTTTAAAGGAAGCAACTATATTGTTATTCTCGTGGGAATTCTAGGTTTAGATAGTTGTGCAATGTTTAGATGGCATCAAAACCCAGAAAAGCTGTCACAATCTTTAGATTTCTTTTAACATTTTGTAGTTTGTTCGCCTAATTTGTCACGGATTAACATGATTTGAAGAAAATTTGTTACTAGTTCATAGCTTATTCTGTATATTTGTTGTATGCTTAAATATTTTGTCCAATTCAAACTTTTTTGTTTCTTTAACCAGTTATTGGATATCTTAACTCTAGGCTTGATTGCAGCATCAGATGATTTTGTTCATGCTTTCTAGTGCATTATTTGGGGAGAAATGCCAGAAAAAAATCTTGAATTTATGTCTTCTATTTTTGTCAAGCAGACTGTGAGGGGGAAGTGCTTTGAAAAGTGTATCACAAAACCAGGATCAAGTCTGGGTGGAAGTGAAAGTAGTTGCATCTCTAGATGTGTGGATCGCTATGTTGAGGCCACCGGTATTGTTGGCAGAGCTCTTTTCAGTTCCCGTTGAGATTCTTAAAACTGAAATATTGTTTTCTTGAAGAATATGTTAGTGCTAAAGTTTGAAAAGGATCTCGAATTCAAGGACGATTTAAATTTGCAGCTTGTTTTGCTATCATATTTTCTAAATTTGATGGGAAAATTGTAACTTTCAATCGTGCAAACCATTGACCTCAGGGATTTTATGTGGTTAATACTCTTTTCAATCCGGCATTATGCCATGCAACTGGTTAGCTCAGCGGTTGTTCCCATGGTGTCGAAAACAGATATTGAACTTGGTGTACTTGAGATTATACAGAGGGCCAAACCCAGTGCACTGTTGTCTCCTTCCCAGACTGCATTTCAACTTCCGTCTGAGTAATTGAAAGTCACCATCCTAGATCGAATCCTGCGGCTTCAGCTAGCCAGCCTATCCTCGCTCTCTCGTAACCAACCAACAGGATGGTCGGGTTGTCGTGCAATATGTTTCGACACCCGTGGTCGAATCCCTTGTTGCATGACAACTGCATCCATAATGCCCAGGAGCTATATGTTGGATGTCAAACAGGATCTAATAATGTGAAACCAAATTATTTATTAGATTAAAAGTCGATAAATTTGATGATCTGTTAGCGACAACTCATGCTTTGGTAGTCTCTCTAGATGAAACTTTCATGACAAGAAAAGTTTAGCAGACACCCAATTTTGAAATGACAATTTGACTGAAATTTGGTTTAACTGAAGGATATTTTATATTATCCTGACTCCAATTCCATTTCAGTAATTTTTATGTCCGACACGTATAAATTAAATTATTAGTCCTAAAAGGACAGGATTTTTATTTAAGAAAAGTTTAGCAGCCACCCAGAAAGTTGCTTTGAATTGACAAGTTGGCATTGAAATTTCATCATTTCTTCGCGTATGATAAGAATCTTTTATGATTAAGTTATACAAATCAAAACATCCAAGGTTGAATCTTCGTCCGTGAGGCGAATATATAAACAGAAAATACATGCACAAGGGTGTTCATCTTCAGGTAAGAGTTTTAGAAAAGATCTTTGATTTCCGACAAGACGACGACACCATGAATTTTAATGAAAGCCAACAATCAAGAACATGGACCGATGAGGAAGACAAAGAAGGACAGCAGTATGCCATGCAACTGATCAGCTCCTCGGTGGTACCCATGGCGTTGAAAGCAGCTATTGAACTCGGTGTGTTAGAGACTATACAGAAGGCAGGACCTGGTGCGCTGCTGTCTCCTTCCCAGATTGCTTCCCAACTTCCGTGCCAGAGTAATCCAAAAGCCCCGACGGCCCTCGATCGAATCCTACGTCTTTTAGCTAGTCACAACATCCTCACTTTCTCTCTTGTAACCAACCAAAAGGATGGCCAGGTTGACAGGCTTTATGGTTTGGCACCTGTTGCCAAATACTTCATTACAAGCCCCAATGGAGGTTCTTTGTCTCCAATGTTAGACTTGTATCAGGACAAGGCCACTATAGATTCATGGTAAAACAAGAGAAATGCATGTTCCCTTCATGTTTTTTCCCCTCATTCCATTACTTCTTGAAAATTTCGTCTGTGAAATCGAAACAGGTACCAGCTGAAACATGCAGTCCTAGAAGGGGAGAATCCATTTACAAAGGCGCACGGTATGACAGTCCATGAGTACCTTCGCAAGGATACGAGGTTCGGAGACATCTTCAAGGTCGCCATGATAGATTACAACAAGCTGTTCGTGGAAGAGTTGTTGAAAAGCTACCAAGGTTTCAATGGATTGAATTCGTTGGTCGATGTAGGCGGCGGCAACGGTTTCATTCTCCACAGTATTGTTTCCAGGTACCCTTCCATTAAGGGAATTAACTTTGATCTGCCACATATAATTGAGAAGTCACCCTCCTACCCTGGTATGATCTTTATAGAATTCATAACCATTAATGTGTCATTTACTGAAATTTCAAGTTGTAAACTTGTTTTACATGTTTGTGTTGTAGGAATCGAGAACGTGGCCGGAGATGTTTTCAAGAGCGTATCGAAAGGAGACGCCATTTTCACCAAGGTTAGGCTTCATACAAACAATCACTTTTCTCATACAGGGAACTATTGACTAACACCAGTTCTTTGAATGGAAAAAACTGCAGTGGCTACTCCAGCACTTTGATGACAAGAAACTGGTCGAGTTACTTAAGAATTGCTACGAAGCATTACCGGCCGGTGGGAAAGTAATCGCGGTGCAAACGGTAATCCCTGAAGGCCCTGACGCCAACCCCTCGTACAGAAGCGTGTATCAGTTCGATGTGTACACATTAAGCACGAATGAAGGAGCAAAGGAAAGGACAGCAAAAGAATATGAGAGCTTGGCAAAGGAAGCAGAGTTTTCTCGATTTCGAGTGGCATGTTGCATCTTCGGTTTTTCAGTCATGGAGTTCTACAGAAACATGTAAGATTGGAGACACTAATTGGCAAAACAGCAGCAGCATAGAAAAGGGTAGTTAGAATCTCAACAATAAAACAGTGAAATTACAATATTTGCAGTGTATATTGTCTCCTGATGTAATAATGGCATTCTATACGAGGCCTTAATATAATTATTGATATCCGACATATGCGTAAAATAATTCGGATCGAAACGATTCTTATAATCCAGTTTGTTCTGTGCAACGATGTTCTCCTTACCATGTTTCAAATTTGTGATCCCTTTGAGAAGATTGTGTGATGCTGATTTATCACCAAAGTCACATTCTACGGTGTTAATTTCGTTAACGAAAGCAGCCACTTGGGGTCTCTGTTGACCACTGCACTATAAAGTGATTATAAATGTCATTAAAAATTATAATATATGTCGTTCAGTTATGTCAATTGTATATAAAATTATAGAGTATAAATATATTATTTATGCGTTCACAAGAATCATGTATGTAATTAGAAGATTTATGTATTTAAAAGTGTTTAAAATTATCTGATTCGATTATTTTGATTTAACAATCTGATTATCTAAAATAAAAATATCAGATAATTTTAAAAAAGTAAATAAATTACATAGATTAAATGTATAATTTTACAGATTTTAATTAATTGATACGTCATCGCCGTTAACCTTCTCCGTTAAGATTTTAACGACGGTGATCAAATTAGACCGATTTAATTAAATTGGATAACATGATCGATAAGTTTGATAATTCAGTGACCAAAATAGATATCCCTATTTAAGTGGTGGTCACTGAAATAATTTACCCTTATAATTTAAAATTTATTTTTTTAATATTAAAATATATAAAAAAAAGTGAGAATTTTTGTCCATACGTTTTATGGAATATCAAAATATGAATCAATTGCTGCCGTCACATTCCTCGTGCCACGCTGGCAAATATGTGAGGGTGCCGTAAACTCTACGTGGCACGGAAAGCTACACAATTTTTTCAAGGAAAATAAAATCGGACCCCAAGAATAAAATTAAATCCCGTTAATTCAAGGACCTGGGAAGTTGTGTGGCCTACTCGACTCGGACAAAATATAAAGCAATGCTAATATGAATTTACGCAAGGGAAGAAAAGAAAAAAAAGAAGGGAAAGAGGGTGGTCGGGATCCGGCGAAGTTCGTCGGATTTCATACATTTATCATCGGCGCTGCGGTAGGAATCACTCTTGATTTGAGGTTTGATTACTGAAATAGAAAGGTATCGGGAAAAATGAAGGGATCTGGACCTCTTGTTGCCACTGTGCTCGCTGCTTCCACGGTGGCTCTCACTTCATCTTCATCCACCGGAGTCCAACATGTTACTTCTTCTCCGATCTCCTCCAACCAGGTTTTTAACTTCGTTCCAATGCTTCCTTGCTTTTCAAAGTTTAATTTGCTGTGAAATTTCGTCTGCTTAATTCGATTTTTTCGTCATCTTGTTTTCTGGATCTAGATTCCTCTTTTAAATCTTATTTAGGAACATAAATTCCGGATCAATAAATTTGTTTTTTAATTTATAATCTCAACTTCTCGATCTTATATCATTGAGCGATGATTGTTTAGGATTCACAGACCGGTGAGTCTAGGAATTGTACGGCATCCGAAAATGAGAAATTCGCGCCACGATTTGATGGGTTGAAATTCATAGAGACGTTGGTCACAGCTCACAGATAAACGAGATAAAACGCCTTTCTTTGTCTCCGTTTTCTTCCATTTTGTTCTTTGAAAAGTGGAGCTAAGCTAACCCCCGAAAGCCTAATCCTCTACTTCCTAATTTAATTGTAATATATGTTTGAATCTGATGTGGGATATTAGAGTGTCGTTTCATTGGTTTTGTTTTGTAATTTCCCGTCGTTTTCGTGATTGATCGAGATGGTGAAATTAGAGTTTCCATTCCAATACCTGAGGGTTGTTGATTTTCTGGGAATTTTTTAATAACTATTTCGATGGTTATACAGCGGGATTGACGTGGAAACTTTGAGTTGGGGTGGTGGACTTGTACTTTGTATTTGTTTTACTTGTCAATACTCAACCAATTAACTTAAGAAAAAATTTCATATTTAGTACCCTAATTATATTTGAATTATTATTTTAGTATTTCAATTATTAATTTAATAAATATTATTTAATGTTTTTTTTTCTGTTTTGATATTTTATTATTAAAATTAACGAAAATATAATATGATTTGGGTTAATAACAATTTTAATCCAAAAACTTATACAACTTATTAATCTTATCTAAATTTTATGAATTTAAATATTATTTTAAAATTTTAGATTAAAACTGTATATTCTTTAATTTTCTTCCTCTATTGATTGAGAGTTTAAAAAAATGGTAAGGATAATTATAATTTTAGAATTTGGGGATCAATAGAGTTTAATGTGAAGTCTATTGAAAAACTTAAACTCACGGACGAGAATACAAAAGAGTGAGAAAAGAATGAGACAAAAGTCTAATGAAATAAATATGATATTTTACCCTCAATTAAAATGACATTATAAATTAATGTATTTTAGATTAAATTAATAATATACAAGTTTTTTAAACTACAACTGTAATTACCAAAACATATCATCTTTATTAGTTTTTAACTGGTACCAAAATAAAATACAAATATAATATTAAACATCATTTTATCAAAATAATAATTGAAATACTAAAATAATAATATAAGCATAATTAAGATATTACATATGTGGTTTTCCTTAAACCTAAAAAGTAGGAGGTGTTGCACGAGCCCTCTAGCCCAATTGGTTAAAGGAATGGTTGTTGTTTCAAGAGGTCACGGGTTTGAGCACCAGCGATGGCAATAACACAGAGTGATTGGGCGATTATTGTCAAATGGTGGAGATTATATCATAGAATAGATATTACTGTAATCACTATTAACTTATTCAAAAAAAAAGTAGGGATGTTCAAAATCGGTCTAATGGGTACCCAACAATCCAATAAATATAATATTAATATTATATTATTATTAGATTTTAACATCATTTTTATTTTTTTAACTTGTATTATGAGTTTATTAGACCGATGAGTATCCATTTGGGCCGTTTTTAACACCCCTACTAAAAAGTAGCAACCAAAATAAAATTATGTCCGAGGAGAATCAAAAGTTTAAAATTTGGACTATTCTTCTAGTGCCAATACCCTGATTTGCATCCGGCTAAGGCTAATATGAAGTCCAATTATATTCTTCTGCAATGGAATGTTATTCTTTGGTAAAGAAAAAGGAAATTGTTTGATGTACAGTTTAAACTTTAAAGATTATACAATTCTTTTATCTCAATAAATGGTCTAAAAAATAGAGCGTTGTTTTTATTAAGAGACTTGTACCAGTCCTATATACAGTGTTTTCATTGCAGGTTATGTCTGCAAAACCTTTACTGAAGGAAGCTCTCCAAGCAGAAATAGGTTTGCCTTGTGACCGTGATGTTCCGGTGATTGGCTTCATCACTAGGCTAGAACAGCAGAAAGGTTCAGACATTCTGGCAGTGGCTATTCCAAAATTCATCGGAAAAAATTGTCAGATTGTAATCCCTGTTAGTGTCAAATCTTAACCTTCTGCTGAATGTTACTGTTGCTTCCATGAGTATATCATTAAATTCCTGTGTTGGCACCGTTTCCGTTCATGGGTCAGTGCTAAATCTGGTTTTCATGGCGATAATCATGTGTTTGAACACATGATGGAAAAAGTTGATGGGAGACGTAACCTTTAGCCTACAAAAATCACAAGCCAACCATCGTTGGTTCCCATTAAATCTTCAACAAAAAGAAAAGAAAATATCTCACTCTCCATATCTCCACCGTCAAAAAAATCTTAACCAATGCTCAACCTAATCACCGACTCTGTCATACACATATATATATACACCATGTCGATATCGACAGACTCCAAACGGGCGTAGCCACCCGAGGACAACCGTAGTTTGTTCTGCCAAACCCCCCAGTTGCTTTCAACAGCTGCGTGTCGACATACAACACTTGCGTGTTTGCGACAGAATTCTCGTTCAAATTCAATCATTGTATTTTTCTCTCATCATCTTTCCCACCGGCCACCAGCGCCATTACAGTTGTCGCTCTTATATCTGAGCTTATAAGCGAACAACACTGAAAGAATCTTCACCACTTTCTGATTTCATTGAATCATTGTCTTGTGTCGTCGTCTTCAACGCTTTTGCTTGTCCATTCACTGCCTTTTACCTTAGAAATTAGTACTTTCTGCTCTGTTTTCATGGAGTTCACTACATTCTTCAACTATGCTTCGATTATTCTTTCGGTTTCAGGTACTGGGTTCGTTTTATCTTCTTGGATTTTCAATTAGATTGCTTGGGTTTGCTAATTGTTGATTTGGGTTTTTTTGTTTGCAGTCATGGTTGATTCACTTGGGATCAATTATGGACAAATAGCGGATAATCTTCCACCTCCGGAGAACGTGGTGCCGCTCGTGAAATCCATCGGAGCCACCAAAGTTAAACTCTACGATGCTGATCCCAGAGTACTCAGCTCGTTCGCAAACACCGGCGTCGAATTCATCATCGGTTTAGGCAACGGGGACTTAGCCAAGATGAGGGATCCAATCAATGCCCAAGATTGGGTTAAACAAAACGTGCAATCCCATTTACCGGACACGAAAATCACCTGCATCTTTGTCGGGAACGAGGTTCTCACTTTCAACGACACTTCTCTCTCCGACAACCTTCTTCCGGCAATGCAAAGCGTACACGCAGCACTGGTAAACCTCGGACTCGACAAACAAGTGACTGTCACCACGGCACATTCTTTAGCCATCCTTCAAACGTCGTTCCCGCCTTCAGCCGGAGCATTCCGGAAAGATCTCGTCGATATTTTAAGTCAAACTTTAAGCTTTCATCAGAAAACAGGGTCGCCGTTTTTGATTAACGCGTATCCATTCTTTGCTTATAAAGGAAACCCCAAGCAAGTTTCGTTGGATTTTGTTCTTTTCCAGCCAAACCAAGGGGTTATCGATCCGGCGACGAATTTGCGTTACGACAACATGTTGTACGCTCAAATCGACGCCGTTTACTCAGCTCTAGCTTCACTGGGTTACAAGAAACTACCGGTTCATATATCGGAAACTGGGTGGCCGTCAAAGGGAGATGAAGACGAAGCTGGAGCAACACCCGATAATGCGAAGAAATACAATGGAAATTTGATTAAATTGATGTCTAAAAACACAGGGACTCCAATGAGGCCGGATTCCGATCTTAATATTTATGTTTTTGCTTTGTTCAACGAGAATATGAAACCAGGACCTACTTCGGAGAGGAATTATGGGTTATTTCAGCCTGATGGAATGCCGACCTATGCTCTTGGAATTACTAACGATTCCACCGCCGGTGGAAGTATTTTTTCTCCGACGAGTTCTTCCACTGGTTATTTGTCTATTTCTTCAGCGACGGTAAGTAGTCGGTCAAGTTTTGATTTTTCCCCCCAGTTTTTTACTGTTAAACGTTTCCACTTTTTCATTGGATTCTTCTCTTGAAAAATGAGAAACAGTGGAAGGTGAGATTTTAGCAGTTTCGTTTTCTGAAATTTTTGTTTGTTTTGTTTTCAGGGAAGATATGAATTCGCCGTGAATGTGTTGGTGGCGTCCCTGTTGTTGGTTAAGATATGGGTGTAGGGGAATCCCAGACTTGAAAGCTCTTTCTTTTTATCAGATAGGGAAAGGGGGAGGAATATCAGCTTGGTTGTTAGGGAAAGGTGAAAAATTCTTTCTTCTTTCCTTCTACGCCAACAGTGTTATAGGGAATATCATCAAAATTTTCTCTCTCCATTATGGTAGCCAATATTTTTTACAATATCTATATTTTCTAATACCTTCATCTATGAAACAATAAAAAATATTCAATGTTTAAATACTTTTGATTCATACTTAAGAATATATTAGGAATATAGACCACAATGAATAGTGAACCATAGATATTTTTTTTCACCCAAGAACGCCAACTTTTGCTGGCAAGGTCTACTTTGTCTACCAAGAACGCAGCTAGCGAAGTGTCATGCTTGCCTTTTTTAGGTTCCATTTGTTGCACGTTTCAGTTTAATTTTAAACCAATCCCATGGAATTCAAGCAGCTTTTCTGGCAAAAAGAAAGAGAAATTAACCACCTCACCTTTTGTTGGCGTGGTCCTATTCATTTTGACTTATAGTCCAAAAATTTCCTTAATCATCCTATAATACAAAAAAAAAAAAAAAAAAAACATTATTCATTCAATTTCCCTTTATATATTATATCAACGATAAGCCTATCATTTTCAGCGCCATTGGGGACGGTTGGTTGGTGGCCTAGTTGACAACATGATTTGAGTGGGCACTCAAGTTTGATTCTTTCTTATTTGCAGGGAGTGGCTGTGTTAGGTTTGATGATTGAGGCTGAGGGAGTTGGGGGTTGCTAGTTTAGATGATGATTGATTTGTACAATTACTGCTTCAGATTATGATTTTTTTAATAAATTTACACCCATTCTGGTCTGGGTTTTCTTTTTTACCTTTAGACTAGAATTAATTCCAAAACAAGACAAGGGAAAGTGAATGGGGTAGCAAAGACTGAGATTCCAGATAACTCTACACTGTTCCTCTTTAGTCTTTTCTTTTACAAGTCAAAGTTCCCAAACAAGGATGGCCACTGCTTGCAATATATTGTGAAGAGAAATGGAACATACAACACTTGGCCAGAAAAAGCAGTGTCAATATCAGCTCCTTATGATAATCTGTTTTGGATGTGGACAAATCAACGGATGAAAATGTGTTGTGTGGAAACACATGGCTGCTTATTAACAAACAACACACCTGAAATGATAGATCCAACTATGCTACAAAATATCTCAGAGTATATCACAACAATTCTAATCCAACTTCTCAGCCATTTTTTGGCACATTTTCTTTCAACTTTAGTTAATTTAAGGAGTTAAAAGTGTATGAAGGGAGAGTCAAGTGGAACAAACACCTGTATTAGACCTTAAAACTAGTGGTAGTCGCACGTTATACTACCAAAACTATCCGTCTATGTACAGTACTAGTATTAGGATTACATTTCAATCACAAACACAAGACCAACAGGCAATTGAAAAACTACAATCGGGAAGTGAGACGGAAAAGCACCTGGATGAATAGCAAACATCGAAAGCCGTATTGAATCGTTGATCTGGCATGAACACATTGCTGCACAAAGAGTGGCCATTGCATAGAAAATACAGTACAAAGAATTGTCACAGCCTCACAGGAGATTGCCAGATGGGAGATGAGAAACAGAAGAGCGCTTGTCAAAATATTAAAAGTCGAGGCCACTCTTCATCTCCGGAAATCAGTTGAAAACCGTAACTCCATTCAGTTGAAGTTACATGGACCCTGTTTCATCTGAGCTTGTTGAGGCTTCGCTTCCCACCGGGCAAGCTCCGCTTCCTTGGATATCATCCTCACTGAACATGCTATCCTCGCTTGAATTAGAGAAGGCTCCAGCTTCATCATCATCATCACTGAAATCTACTTTCCTTTTCCTTCGGACATCTTTTATTCCTCTTCCTTGCAAAGCCAGCCGCCTGCGCTTCCTGGCATTCCTTTTGCCCTTGGGAAACTCTTCTTTCTGTGACTCGAGGCCTTTGCTTTCTACCTCCTTAGTACTTCTTCCCTTGCTGAATTCGTTATCATCTGAATCTTCAGCATCAGCCTTGCGCCTTTTCTTACTTGAATTAGTCTGGTACACAACAATGTGATTTGAATCTTTAATTAAAAACCAACTATATGAAAATTTCTTTAAAGAACATTACAGTTCAAATTGACAGATCAAGCATTCCGAAAGGCTGAATTGGGCATATATATGGTATCCGTTCTGTTCAGAACATTTCAGATTTTCATGGGATAAACAAAAAGGAGAAGGCAACGACAATCCACAAGGACAAGATAAGCAGCAAATTATGATTATTAACCAAAGGACTGTATGGTTTTATCATAAGCAATTTCTCACTCAAACTCGCACCCCTTATTCCTACGTGATAACACAATGCACAAACATAATAGTAAAAGATGCTCAGCCACAACTTACGAGCATACCTTGGGACCACGATCAACTAACTGAGCCCATTCTTGTCGATTTCTTAAGCAATCAAGAACGGCTTGAGAATGACTAGAATATGCATATCGTTCTCCATTATGCTTCCTCAAGTTAGGCCAGTGCTGGAACAGTAGCATAAAAGAAAGAATGAGAAAAAAATTTCACCCCAAGAACTATCAGAAGTAAAAAAAAGAAAGACGCTTGACAGACAGTAGGCACTACGTGCGAAAGAGGCAACATACCGGCAAGACTGCATTACACAGTTCTTCATACGTCATTCGCCTGCCTTTGCTCATAATGTCATTTATCAAGCCTGAGAATACAAAGGAAGAATATTTTAAATGCTTACTTAACTAGAGGGTAAGCAAATATACATGAGATTGATCCCAGTTGAGGAAAAAATGGTAAACTATACTTCCTTGGAGAGGTAGTTACCAGGTAAAGTACGAGGTACTGAACCACGAACTGTGCCTGTATCGTCATCAGAGAAATTTCTAGGTGAACTGCGTACAAATGACAAATTTTGTTCATTAGCTTCGGTTGAAGAAGAAGGGCCACTGTTTGAGGTTGTGGTGGGAGTGGCATGTACATTCTTGTCATTCCTTTTAGCAGAAGCATCCATGGCAGAACCAAGATCAAGTCTCTGGTCACGTGAAGATTGAACTTTATCAGTCCTTTTAGCCTCATGATAGAGCTCACGAGATCCACGGCTCCCATCTTTAGATGCATCCTTGCTTTTTCTTCTAGGGACCTAGAAACGTATCAAGTAAGAATGATTCTTGTCAAAAACCTCTTACCAATGCAACTCACTTAAAAAGGAACTGTAAGTAGGACAAAAATATCAGATAAGGAAGTGCACTTATTACCAAACTGTGATCCTTTCCGCCTGAGCTAGATGTGCGTTTCATTAGCGTGCTTGTGGCAGTTGCAGATGCCAGCTGAGGAAAACTACCAGTCTGCCGTACACGTGGAACACGTGGGACTCTTGGAGAACTATTAAGTTCTTGATGCAAAAGCAAAGCAAGCTGAAATTGGAAAAGAGGCAGAATTTTTTTGTCAAAGGAAGCTCCTAAAATATTCATTAAAAAATCGGACAAAGTATAATAAATTATCTTATTCGAATATATCACTTGATCTCACACCTCTTCATCACTCAGAGTAGAAGAATTTGACGTTGCAAAAGGATGTACTGATGATGCATGAGTAACCTTAGATGCTATATGGGTACTTGACTGGCTGAACTTTTCAACTTTCTGTGGGAAACCTGAAGCTGATGTCTTATATTGTTGAATGTAAGTGGCAGATTGATTTTGCAGTGAACCAGCAGAGTCACCAGTGACTGAGGTAACTGAAGTATTCTGCACAAAAGATCCTTTTAATGATGAGGAAGGCACAGAATCTTTTGATTCAGATGTGGCTCTCTTCGGAATGGAAGCATGTGAAATCCTGCTTTGGTGGTGTGAGACTTTCGAAGCAGAACCGAAAGAGGATTTTGTACGCTCCTTTGCTGCCTTATGTGATAACTCAAGTCTATCTTCATCTCTAGGCACATCATTTGTAGCATGGTCTTTCTTACTGCAAATGTTATTGTCAGGCATTACTCGTTGCATTGTGTTCTTCTGAGTATCTATAGGTTTAGAGCTATCAGGAATAGATGATATGGGGATTAGAACATTTATACTTGGTTTAGGCTCTTCAGCAGATCCAGGAATGTGGTTGGATTCTGAAGAACTTCTCTTCATAGACTCAGAAAGTTCTGAACCCTCCAAATCATGTTTTAACAATGAACAATCGCCAGACAACTCATTTGTTGTATCAGCATGACAATCAGCAAAAATTTCTGACTCATAGATCTTTGCCTTACTGTCAGACGGTTGTGAATTGCCTCCAACCAAGTCATTCAGTAGGGATGTTTCCGATGTCTGATGGAAAGATATCTCAGTATCTTTAGTATCGTCAGGATTAGATCGTTTATCAATTAAGACAACATTAGAATTATCATCATTCAGTTCTCTTTTCGCCTCAATCTCAGGTTTATCAAAGCTGCGAGACATGCCACTGTTAGAATCTTTAAGAATATAATTGCCCTGAACCCTCAGGGAAGTACTGGCCAAAACATCAACCTGATGATCCTGAGGACATCTTGTAGAACCTTCTAATACACCTCTATCTACTTTGTTAATTGCCATGCTATCAGCCTGTTGCAAGAATACCAAAGGTTACACAAATACTAAGTCAAACCAAAAGCATGTCAGAAATACTTGTCAAATATCCCTCTAGTATTTTACACACAGAAGACATGGAATATTTGCATGCAAACTAAATATAATGCTAGTTATAAAAGCCATGACACCATCATCACAGAGTTGCTTTTGATTTCAAATAAACTGACAACAGACACTGATTTGCTTCTAGAAAATAAAAGATGGTAACGGTGGAGGCTGCAATAGTTTAGTGACAAACAAATAGCACTTCTTTTCTTCTCCCATACACTTTTTTAATAAAAAATACCCATCAGTAGTTACATTAGACAAAAACAAAATAAACAAATAACATTCATGATACCTCTTCTTTAGCAAGAGTTATCCGAGTATATTTGCGTGCTGATGAAAATTGAACAAGATCTTCTGTTTTTGGAGTGCTTGTCATATCTGTGGGAAATTGATCATCAGTCTTCTCCTTACCATTGTCTCTAATTGAATCATGTTCAGACAAGACAGAAGTTAAGACCTCTGAAGCACGCTCCTTTCCCAATGAGTTGTTCTTAGGCCTTTCAACTGCGTGGTTTAGCGCAAGATTACCATCAGATATTGGTTCTTGGAGCACACTGTCCTTCAAATTTTTGTTCTTTCCACTCTGAACATCAGTTGTGTAAGACTTTGGAACTCTGCCTTCATAAAATTCCAATTGTTTTGCATCACAGCTGGGTCTAAACACTATTAATAAGAATGTAAACAAAGACAAAAAGAACCTGGAGTCAACATGCATATGCCAGCTCCGGTAAAGGTACGGCTAAGAATTACCATTCATTTCACGGTATGAAACAAGTGTTATTGAAGAAATAACTAAATTTCTCATGATTAAAAAACAGAAACATGAATCTCTGCATATGCACACATTATACAGCATTAAATTAAATGCAGAGCAAGTTAAATAACCTGTTTTATGGGGCTGTACAGCTCTCTTCTTCTCGCAAGCCTCTTTCTCACCACAACTTCTAGTCTTCTTCCTTGTACTCCTATCTTTGGACGACCCCTTCTCATCGTTCTTCTGCTTACTGGAGAGTACCATAACAGGCTGAAGAACACCCCTATCCTTCCCTACTCCATCCTGCCAACGTTTTCCTTCCAAATCTTCATGCTCACTCTTTTTCCCTTCATTTAAACCATCCTTCTTGGGATACATCGGAGAAGCAAACACCTTCTCCTTAGACAAGGAAAACAGAACACCAGCACCATTATCAGATGGATTCCCACTCTCAATCTCATTTTGCTTACCAGTTTTGTTATCTTCTTTTTCCTCATCCCAACATGGGAATTCCCTGTACTGGAAATTGAACTTCTTAGGCACATACCCAGTACACTTCCATAACTCTGGCGTAAAAACCCCAGACAGCCCTCTAAATAAACCAGGCTCCCCTCCTGGAATCCCTTGAACATGAACACGCTCTTCCATGGGGATATCAGTCCAAAGCTTAAATGGCCGCCGTGTAGAACTACTCTCTATCCTAACCGTTTTCGTTGGCAGTTCAACCAACAACTGTGCCACCTCCGTCTCCTCACTCTCGTTCCGGTTGCTTTTGTTCTTGCACTTGTCACAGGCAAACAGTTCTTCTCCCTTGCTGTAACGCGAGCAGCGTGTGTGTACCCAAACGCCACACTCATCACACTTCACCATCTCTTCACCATCGTCAAAATTGACACCGCAGATGCAGTCCACGGTCCATGAACCATCTCCCCAGTCGTCATGGGGTTCAGACCGATGCGTCCGCCCTTTCATATTTGTTATCCTAAACCCTAATTAGAAAGAAAAAAAAGAATAAAAAAGACCTAACCTAAAAGTTCCTAAATTCTTATCCTAACCACCCCAATTCACATCGAACTAAAACTGTTCGGCTAATTTAACATCATTTTCCTATCAATCTAGCCGAAATTGAGTTGAATTTGAAGAACGAATACCTGGAAACATTGAAAACCCTTTGTTGAATCCAGACCTTCTCGGCGTTCGCAGGGGTAGACGACAATGGCTTGTTCCTTGCGGTCGGACCGTAACTAAAAGGGTATGAAAAATCAACTATGAATTGTTTTAGCGTCCGCCTCTCCCTTTTCTTTTCTTCTCTTCGGCTCGGCTTCAAAATATCCGAGCCCTTTTTCTATTAGTGGCCCGAGCCCATCCACCAACAACCCAGCGGTTTCGAGACTGAAATTATATTATATGGAAAATTACACCCGTGGTCATCCTACTATGTGTGAACTTTTCTTTTGATCACCTAACTATTTAAAAAATTATTATTTGGCCAATCAACTAATCATCTTACCGCAAATATTCTTATTAAAAGATAAATAATTGATTATAAAATATATATTTTTATAAATATAAATCAAATTATTAGTTTTTTAATTTAAGAATGAGATGAATAACTACAACGCACGTTATGGTTAATATATTTCATCTTTAATGCGTTGATTGTATAGGCTAAGTGGGTCATTGACAGTTGCAAACCGACACCGATGACCGGTGGATACGACTCCGATTGGTCTTGGCCTAATACATAATAGGTGGTCGTAAAAATATGCGATACTAAACTGATATCAACCTAAAATGGATATTAGGATTTGTTCTTTTGAAAAATATTTTGGGTTAAAAAATGATTTTAAGATAAAAATAACGTAAAATAAGTATATTATTATCAGTAGAGGTCACATATATCAACATGTGACCATTGATTTTGGTCGATGATTTCGCATACTACAATTATTTGACATGTGATCATTCCTACTCATTCGCTTAAAGGGGTTAACAAATCATCGTTATTCGCTCGTATGATAAGTTCGCAAGCTATGACTATTTGAAAAAATTATTAGACGAACCTTGTTCATCATGTCATTCATGATCCCAATTAATCATGATCGTTCATCTCAATTTTTTCTAAGATGAATCAACACCTATTTTCTACATTTAATTAGTGAGTGAGCAGTTATTAGATAGTTATTTAAATATAAATGATCTTAATTGCTTGGACCATGAATAACGTGGTGAACAGGGTTCACCTAATAATCTCTCGACTATTAGATATGTGTTGGTCCTTCGTTTGGTTAGGGTTTATAAATACTAACAAAATCGAATATAAAATCTAATGTTAATCAAAATTAAAATAATATCTTTATTAGTACCCTACAACAATGGTCAACCCTAAATTAATCTCAAAATCCTACACACAAATGCATTAATGTATAACCTAGTTCATGAAAGATACTTTTATAACATCATTACATAAAAGTATTGAAGGAATTAATGCCTGTAGATGAGTCCTGCCTGTGATTCCCGGGGAGATGATTCAAAAGCTACCTGAGCAAAGCATGTGACAATAATGGTGGCTCAACTCAAGTACATTTAAAGGACCATCAAAGAACAAAGATGTGGGGACTTGAGAGCTGTGACCAGACACAAGACGAGACCAGCAACAACAGCCTTTAATCACGACCTGAACCCTGTCTTCCAAAATTTACAAACAAACAAACACAGTCTCGAAAAGTATCGAAACGCCAACCTGAATTATGAATCTGGTCTTAAAAAAATCCAGTGAAAACCTTGTTCCCCATGCTTCAAAACAACAATGGTTGGTGCCAGTGTTAGAATTTGTCATCTGGGAAACCATACAATACAATACAATCCAAGTTTGACCAGTCCACCATGGAAATGAACCCGAGGAGTTGTCAATGCCGAAAATACAACCAAACTCTAGTGAATCACTGCTGTCTGCTGCATATAAACACGTGAAGCCAATGGGGTTTGGTCAGTTGTTTTAAAAGAGAGGAAATTACAAGAGCCATGCAAATTTCAAGGGACTTTGGATTCTTCTGCACAAACTAAACATTAAACGCTCGAGTCTTTCCTTTCTCATGTTATCTTCTATATTATGTAAATATGGAGTAGGGTTTTACTGTGATTCGTGACAAGATATCTGACACTCTCATTCATTTGTTTTTTTCTCATCCATGCCACTAGAAAACACCCACCGCATAGCACATATATTGGAGCTCGCACCGCCTGTTCTCGTACTTGGACCATGGGAAATAACACGGCTAGCTCGTGGTTGTCGGTGGTGAAAAAGGCCTTCCGGTCTCTTGCGAAAGATAATGAGAAAAGGAGTGGGAACAGAAGAGAAGAGGAAGAAAAGGTGGTGCAGAAGAGGGAGAAAAGGAGATGGCTCTTTAGAAGGCCTAGTAATACCAATCATGTTCTACAATGTGAAGCAAAGATACCGACAGATTCTGCTACATTGGACTTTGCTGAGACACGGCACGCGATTGCCGTTGCAGCAGCCACAGCGGCTGCAGCCGAAGCTGCAGTGGCAACAGCTCAAGCAGCGGTTGAGATAGTTAAGCTTAGTTCTAGACCTTCTACTTACGCCAACGTTAGAGAAAACTATGCAGCCATTGTCATTCAAACAGCTTTCAGAGGTTACCTAGTAAGTGAAGCTAAATCATTACATTTTACAAGATTCTGCAACAAGCCTGCAACTATCTGATCTCTATCTAAGTAAATCTATGTTTTAATGAATTTTGTGAAGGCAAGGAGAGCACTGCGTGCACTAAAGGGGCTAGTAAAGCTTCAAGCTTTAGTGAGAGGACACAATGTCAGAAGGCAAACAAAGTCGGCACTAAAATGCATGCAATCTTTGGTTAGAGTACAAGATAGAGTGCTGGATCAACAACGTGCAAGGCTTTCACATGAAGGGTACAGGAAGTCCATGTTTGATGAAACCAATGCGTTGTGGGAGTCAAGATATCTTCAAGATATTCGTAGGAGGAAGTCCATGGTAAGCAAAGCAAGCCATATATAATAATCTTTTAAAAACTGCCTTTATCTTTTTCATTTCGGGTTTATAATTATGCCACAGTCCAGAGACATGAGCTGTACAACAGATGTGTGGGACGACAGACCACAGGCAAGTGAAGAGATCGAGGCATTGTTGCAGAACAAGAGAGAAGCTGCATTGAAACGTGAGAAAGCCCTAGCTTATGCTTTCTCTAACCAGGTAGCTAGACTTGGTGTTTTCCATTGTTCTATTGGTACCGGTGCATGATAATAATCTTAAAACATATGCTTTCAAGATATGGAGATCGAGAAGGAACGCATCCGCAGAAGATGAGAAAGAGCTTGAAGAAAGAACGAAATGGCTTGACCGGTGGATGGCTACAAAGCAATGGGAGAACAACAACAACAATAATAACAGGGAATCAACCGATAAAAGAGACAACATAAAGACTGTAGAAATAGATAGTTATAAGCTCCAACCCCACTCTTCTCCAAGAATCAGACAGCCTCAGTACCAACATAAAAGACAGTTTTCCACTTCACACTCTGTTGTTCCCCATATTGAAATAGAACCCCACGGTTTCTGTCTTAATCAATTCCCACCAACACCTTCCCCTTGCAAGACAAAACCTTTGCAAGTACGTTCAGCCAGCTCAACTTCAAACACCCCTAGCTTGGCTTCAACATATTGCACGACAAATGGAATATTATATCGGTATGGAAACGCAGCTGCCACAGTGCCGAATTATATGGTCGCCACGGAGTCTGCAAAGGCTAAGGCTCGATCCCAGAGCACACCGAGGCAAAGACCATCAACACCAGAGAGGGAACGTGGAGGGACTTTAGCTAAGAAGAGACTGTCGTATCCGGCTCCGGAGAACCATGTTGGCATAGGACGCAGCAGCTTTAGCCAGAACTTGAGAAGCCCTAGCTTCAAGAGTGCATTTGAGGGTCAGTATGAAATGGAGAAAGAATCTTATTACTCTTCCTATTGTACAGAAAGTTTTGGGGGTGAAATCTCTCCATGTTCAACTACTGATCTAAGGTGGTTGAAATGAGACATTATTAATGGTGTACGTTTTCGTTCTTGGCACATTGTTTATCGGATTTTAAGTTAAAATGCAGCATTTGGGCTTAGAAAAGGTGGTTTATTCTTATGGAGTTTAAAGAATGTTGCAGTCTCAGATGCGTATTAGGCCCAATAGTTATATCCCCTCTTCTATTCTATTCCATTCTCAACACCTAGCAAGTCTCTGATAAAAAAATAAACAAAAGTGTTTAAAGTATTATTTTTTATTTACATGTTAAAATTATATTTTTAAATGAAATAAATATTTAAAATTTTATTTTAATCTAAATAAATTCTTAAATTTTTTAAATCAAATTACGTACCTAAAGTTTAAATTTTTATCCAAATAAATGCCTAGCTCTTTCGTAAATTTTAAATTTTTTTAGTTATATGCATGTCTATATTCGAAATACGAGGTTACCATCCCTTGATAATATCATCTCCAACATATAAATTTTAGATTTTTGGGTCACATGAGAATGAATTATTGGTTGTTCAATTTTTTAATTTTAATAAAAATAAAAATTTTAAATATAGATTTTATCTAAAAAAATAATTCAAACATCTAAATAAAAAATTATTTTAAAAACTTTTATTATATTTAAACAATAAAAAAATATAGACCTTTTCTGAATGTCTGATATTCGGTTACATAATTAAACAAAATACTACATTAAACAGTTTTACGGTCAAAATCTCTTCCACTCTATTAGGTTATATTCTGCTTCAAAATATCCGAATCCTGTTTCTATTAGTGGTAGTTTATAAAATTAACAGAATAATAATTTCAACTCTTATTCTTTACACATTATATTAATTTTATTTTATTTTTTAAAAAATAGCTCTTACTATTTACTCTTTGTAACTATTTGATTTAATTTTAAATAAAATATAAAAAACGTAAAAAATATAAATTTTTTCTACGTGATTCTTCGTCTGAATCGAAATTAATGGTAAGAAAAGGGAAGTACAAACATGTTTGTAACATTAATGGATCCTCAAGTTCTTAAGGTCTTCTTTTCATATTTCAACGGTAAAGCTTCTGACAAATTAGATTCCCATGCAGGTACTTGTACTTGTAAATCGAGTGGATGTTTTACTGTTGTGCTTGTGTATTAAAAGATCAGAGATTGGGTCGTAGGTAGAGGCTAGAGAACTAAAAGGACTAACCCAGATGTGAGTTTAATAATTCAGCCAATTATACGATCGATTCTTAAATAATTCATCGAATTTATTTACGCTCATAAGTTTAGATGTTTGTTTCAGTACAAAAACATTACCTTCAATGCCGGTTATTGTTCTACGATTTGTAAATCTTCCGGCCGGTCGTCCATCGGAAGGCTTGAAGTCAATGCCGTAAGGAGTGGAGTCGACCTCGGCGGTTGTTCGCCGCATCAATCATCGAGTCCGCGAACACGAAAGTGTTACTGAGAGGAAGAAAGGGTTGAGAATAATAATGTCGAATGTCCCCATTTCGCATTGAATCACCAGTGTTACTAGGCAATGATGGTTAAATAAAACTGAACCGGTTGTGTACTTGCACATATTCTTACATACTATTGCCTGGCGGGGAAGCTATGTTAGTATTCTCATTGTGACCGGGTAGGTTAGATTTTGAACTGGCTGATAAGTGTTTAAAATAGTTATTATTTTATACTTAATTACTTCTTAGTTTGGTGAATATGTTATTGATCTCGCTGTTTTTCGTATGATTTTGTGCAGGACTCTGAATCTGAAAAATACATTTAAATTACCCGAATTCTAAAGTTTTTTTTATTTTCTGGATCGAGTCTAGATTCGTGGCTCGACTTTAGGCTTGAAATTTGACGCAGCGTTTTGTCAGCGGCTTCTAGAAGATGACGTCAGCGTTTTGTCAGAGTTCTAGATAAATTAGGATTTATCTCTTTGTAATTTGAATTTAAATATTTTTAGGATTATCTTAGATTTATCTCTTACTTTTAGGATTTATAAAAGGCTATAAATACCCACCTGGATAAATCTAGAACTATATCTCTCATATTCCATCTATTTGTTCTAGGTTTTAAGTTATATAAAAGTTTTCTTTCTTTATTTTCTTGTTCTTATTTTTTACTTTATTTTATTTTTATGTCGAGCATAATTCTTCCCATAATTATGTAATTATGCTCGGTTAAATTTTTATTAGCCAAGGGCTTAAACGATGACTCGATCCAAATGTTAGGATTGAAAAGCACACAAATAACTTCGTCTTTTTATTTCTTTAAAAGTTTTCTTTTGAACTTATTTTTTTTCAAATTGATTTCAAAACTAAAGATTGACTTTGGTCAAGATTTTGATTTGATCATTTATGTGGGAGGAAGGATCGGCTATTGAAGTAATCCGACTTCCTGGGAACACATTTAGCAAATTGATTGCTAAAGCGAAAACTAAAGATTGAATTAGTTATTATTGAAATAACATAATCCAAGTCGGTCTTGAGATTTAAATGATTTTTCTACAAACATTGAGTTGGTGGATTAATCCATGAAACCAATATCAAAGATAGACTTGGATATTCGGTTTAGAAGTTTTGCTTCAAGGATTGAACCTTCAAAGCTAATTACCAACGTAAAATCCCGAAGTGAAAATCTTTTTTCGATGATCTATTAAAGTCGAGTCAAAGCGAAAGCCTAAGGCTATTTTTTATTATATTTAAATCAATTTCTTTATTTTATTTTCTTCAATTATTTAGTTTTATTACATTCGATAAAACCTTTTTTTTACTCAATCACAATTAAATCGTATTCTTGGATCACAGATCAAACAAGCGTAATCAAAAAGTTTCTAGTCCCTGTAGGATCGACCCTTACTTCTTTTTTACTATATTTAATTTTCTATCTATTTATTTAAAAATAAAAAATTTATTTTTGATATTATACGACGCGTGTTACTGGCGGTGTCAGATTAGGTTGTGGTCCAAGGAAAACCAGGACTTGCTCAAGGGTTCTTTCCCCCTATTTTTTTTTTTTTTTGAAAGAGGGTTCTTTCCCCCTAGGCTGCTAGACTACAGGATAATTTAATTATCCAACAGATGTTTCAAATTAAGTCTGATATGATCCTTTTCAGTCTTGTTATTGTTTTTCCTCCTCATTTTCTTGTTGATGTCATCCCGACCAGTGGACCGTCTAATAGTGTGTTAAATTGGCCTGAAATTGTAGGTAAATCTGCCCTTATGTGTGCCACGTAAGCATCCATATCATAAATGCAATACTGGGGATCTAGAGGAACACATCAACCGTATTATCACACCTAAACAACAAATTAAAGTTAGGTCACCGCCAAAAGAGGCTCATTAAGTCTCCCATTGCTATTGTCGGACATCATAATCAGCGGAAATAACTCGGTTTGGGAAAGAAAAGTGAGAAACATAACATCTAATTAACTTAATAATTAGTACAGCTTGGTAAATGATCGATGTTCGTTTCATTTACATCCTTGCATGCATATATTGTTACGTCCGAAAAAAATAAAGATTAATTTTATATTAAAAAAATAAAAGTTTTAAAATATATATATATAAATGATATATTATATATCTAACTAAATATTTTAAAATAATAGAATAATGATCCCGTAATTAATAATATCGAAACAATATCTTAATTATTTTATTTTACATCAAATGCTTATAAACAGGGTAAAAAACTGTAATAACGATCCATTATAAGTGTAATTGACTCGTCACGAGATTAAATAAAAGAGAACATTATAATTAAAAGATCGATAAATATTAATCTTATATAAAATTTTAAGATATATAAATGATACCCGCGATAAATAATATTATAACGATATTTTAATTACTTGATTTTACGTTAAGCGCTCATAAACAATATGAACAGTCGTAACAATAACTCATCACAAATATATTTTGACTCGTCATAAAATTAAACAAAAAAATTAATATCACGCTTAATAAAATATAATAAATATTAATTTTATATAAAAAAAAAGGATTTTTGAGATATATAAACGATACTCATATACTATCTTTACTGTCCTATCTTAAACAATGCATGTTTTTTTTATTACAAGGTTTCCTAACCGTGTCCTAAAGTTAGTTAATTCGTTGATTTCGTGCAAGTAATTTTATTATACTGTGCACAAAATCTCTGATATTTATCGTCAGTGTTAAATGAAAACAGCTCAGATAAATAACACTTCCTGATGACGTTGGCCACTGTCACGACTACAGAGAATAGGAGAGACATGTGAACAAAGCATGAAATAAATATTAAATACAATAGGGTAGGGGAAATGACAAAGATGTCCATTGATTTTGAATGTATTTAATATTAATATTAATATTAATAAAAATATATTAGTAACATCGATAGTTAGCCTAAATCTAAACACATAAATTGAGACATTAAATCTTAAAATTAAAATATTTATAAAATTAAAATTTTATTAAATATAAATTCTTTAAATATATCTTTTATGATTTTTTTTTAAAAATTTATATTTATTTTTACTTAAACAAAAAAAAACTATAAGAGAAAAGATATAAATTAAACTCATGATCTAAAACGATAAAATAAAAATAAATGAGCAACTTTGACCGACCGGTCATCAACACCTCGGATTTTAAAACTTGGGTTAATATGAGAAGTATAACATTAATTGTTTCTTCCCCATTCACCCTTGGAGGTTCAACCACCACCCACCTTTCTCTTCCTTGGCCAAATTGTTGTAACTATATTTGGGCAACCCTCTCTACTCTCTCTCTCCCTCAGTAACCTTTACAAGAATCTTTCCCACACGCTTCCATTTTCAGCACAAAAATTTGGTTTTAGATATGACTCTTGACTTGGAGTATAGCATTTACTTTCTCGTATTTATATGCATAAAATAGCATATACTTATATAAATAACGTATTCGTAGGTATTATTTAGGAAGTATGGTATTTGTATAGGGAGTTCCTGGTGAACACATTCTACCATTTGATTTCTATTTATGTTCGTCATTAAGGGGTGAAACAGAGGAGAAACGATGATATAGTTCACGGCTGCGGCCTTCTAATTGTTTCCCACATTTTTATTACCTCTAGAAAGCCTGGTCAGAAATGGATGTAATGGGTAAAGCCGGTTTGGTCATGAAGTTCATCGGTTGTGTTCTAAACAAGGCAGTGAGCTTTGTTGTCTTCTCTGTTCTCGACCTTGTTGATTTCCTTCTGTGTTTCGCTTACAAAGTGGCTGATTTCTGTATCGAAGCCGAGTGGAGGCCTTGTTACTGCTCACCAACCAAAGAAGCTATAACCAGCAGTGGCGGCAAGATCTTAGTCTCCGAACAAGGGGAGTCCAAGATTGTTAGCCTCAATTCAAGCAAGTTGCAGCTCGAGGACATTTCGGATACCCTGTACTCACGTCCGTCGCTACTGAACGAGGTCTCGAAGCTTACTGTTAACGAGCTAAAGAAGCTCAAGTTGGATGGCACGGAGATGAAACGTGGCGAGAAGATGAAGAAAAGGTCGGCGAGATCGAGCTTTACAATCAACTCGATCGTTGTTGAAATGCTGCAGGGGAAGATGGTTGGTCAGCAACTGCACCATATCCCCACATGGTCTGATTGCGATTGTGAATTCTGCAATTCTTGGGCCTCATCCAGCAAAGACACACTTTTCGTTAAGGCTCAAAGACCAAAGGGTAAAATGGTTATGCTTGACTCGACTCGACTTAATCGAATATTATCCGAATCTGTTAATTTTAACTTGCTGTTGGGTTTGTTGTGATGACAGATAATAAAGCACAAGAAGATGTGATATTCATTCATGGCTTCATTTCATCATCAGCATTCTGGACTGAAACCTTATTCCCCAACTTTTCGAGCGCGGCTAAATCGACTTACCGGTTCTTGGCCATCGATCTCCTGGGGTTCGGGAGAAGTCCGAAACCAGCCGACTCTCTGTACACCTTAAGAGAACATGTGGACATGATCGAAAAATCCGTGCTTGAAAATTACAAAGTTAAATCTTTCCACATTGTGGCTCATTCCTTAGGCTGCATCTTAGCACTTGCTATTGCAGTAAAACATCCAGGATCCGTCAAGTCTTTAACACTACTATGTCCGGTAAATTTCTTTTCATTTGACCAATTATAGGTAAAAAAGTGACCGATTAATAAGAAATCTTATGCATGAACATCGGCAGCCATACTATCCGGTGCCGAAGGGCGAAGCAGCAACACAATATATTATGAGAAAGTTAGCGCCGCGACGAGTGTGGCCGGTGATGGCATTTTGTGCATCTCTGGCTTGCTGGTACGAGCACATCAGCCGGACGATTTGCCTTGTCATTTGCAAGAACCATAGGATATGGGAATTTCTCACCAAACTTGTCACCAGAAACAGGTAAATTTCGTCAATCCTAATAATTCCCAACACCTCCTCAAGTCAAGTCAAGTCTATCCGGACAACTTCAACAATTTCATGTTATCTTCATCTCTGATTACGATCATTTCGGTATGTCGTAATTTGTTTTGATCGATATCTTTTTATATCGATTGATGCGAAATTTTAATATTTAAAATCGATCGTAAAGTATATATTTATACATGGATCTATTTATGAATATTTACTCTCCTTTTTCTATCAAAATATTTATGTAGGTTGAGGACATTCTTGATGGAAGGGTTCTTCTGCCACACACATAACGCTGCCTGGCATACACTTCACAACATTATCTGCGGCACCGCAACCAAGCTCGACCGCTACCTGGACATCGTCCGCGACCGATTGAACTGCGATGTCACCATATTCCACGGTCGAGACGACGAAGTAATCCCGCTCGAGTGCAGCTACAATGTCCAGAGAAAAATCCCTCGCGCTCGAGTTAAAGTCATCGAAAACAAAGACCATATTACCATTGTTGTTGGCAGACAGCAGGAGTTTGCCAGGGAACTTGAGGAGATTTGGACTTCAGCATCGAGAAATAGTTAAAAAGCTTGGCTTGGTGACCAAATTAAAACATTAAAAAGAAAGAGTGAAATTGACACGTGTGAAGTGTGTAAAACATATGAATTCCTCCAGACCTGTGAAGTCAATGTTTTATTGGGGTTATGGTAATCATGTGAAGTTGTATAAGATGATCAAACAATGTATCTTCTTTTTTATTTTATGAACCTTGTTCAGACATATATTTTATGGCTAGAATTAAAAATTATTTACAAATAGTTGTTTTAAAAAATATATATTTAAGAGAAATAATAAAAATATATTTTAATACATAAATCGGTGTAAAAAATTATACGATTCTTTTATAAAATTTAAAATTTAAATCTTTAGCCATAGCACATTAAAATCTAAACTTTAATTATAATTTTAAATTTTTATAATACAAACTAAATTTTTAGACCCTTATCTAAAATCTTTAACCCTAATATAAATTTTAAATTCGAGTCGTTATGTATGTAAAAAAATTTCTATGAGGAGATTCAATCACTAAAATTAAATGTATGATATAGATCGATCCAGATTAATCAGGGTGAGACCCTGAAAATCGAAACAACAATAAAAAATAATTTTACAAATATTTCGTGGGACCATTGCCTCAATTAATCTTAGGTACGTGTCGCCTCCAATGCTTGTGGCATTTAATATATTCAAAATTATATTACTATAAAAATATATGAGGTTATTTTTTAAAATGCGTATAATTTGATTAAATTCTAAGTTCCAACCGTAATAATAAATTAAGCTTATATACATATAATTACACTAAATCATTTTTTATCATATTACATATTTAAATAATGTTATGTATAGTTTTGAAAACTTGAAAAATTAACATGCAAATAATCTATTTTTATTTAAGTTAACCAGATTTTTTTATTAAAAGTGACACGTGGCACACTTTGGTTTGCTAGAAATTTTTAACATTTTTTTAAATTTTAAATCATATTTAAAATTTAATAAACATGACATATCATAATAAAAATAATAATACAATAATTTATGTCATCATATCATAGAGTGACTAAAATAAAAGTAATTTAAATGTTAAACGAATAAATTAAATACTTTAAAACTTTAATAAACAAAATATGTCGATGAATAAATTTCAGTGATAATTTACATAATTTTTAATTTAATATAAAGAGTTTAAATCGATAAAAACAAAATATATTCTAAAGATATTTGATAATCTTGTATTTTTAACTAAATATTATAATTTTACATACCGTAAATTAAATGTAACCTTAATATTTACAAACCGTTTCATCATTTGGTTCATGCACGAAATATCATATCAAGGGTCGTTACATGTCAATGAGATTAATCATTAAAAATCACATATATTTTTTTTATGTCATATTTTGTTCGAATCTTTACTTAGAAAAATCGTTTTCAAAACAGATTAACACTAAATATGAATAAAGATTCAAAAATATGACATAAATAAAAATAATATTATAAGTGATTTTAGTGATTGATCTCGTGAGTGAATGACGTAACGAGACATACTCGTGATATAATTTTTCGCACATTCGTGGACCATGTCGGAAAAGGTTGAAGAACTGACCCTTTATCCTCGTAAGAAACAAGACAAAAACTGCATCACCCCGGAGAGCTATCTACTGTTAAAGAATAAACTTTGATTCAACGAGCATCTTTGAAGAATAGCATTGCCGAGAACCTCCTCGCTTATAAATATTTCGGCAGGAACTCCGACGACGACATCTTGAAGCATTAGATCATTGATGTTTGATACACTGGCATGGTGAACATGAAGCTCGAGGTCTCGAAGTGCATCCATCAATCTTGCCGCAGGATAATCGATATCAGGACTTTGAACGCGGATCATCGCTTCAGATCCGACGATCTTCACATCGACTTCCACCGTCTTTGGCCAGAAATTAGAGGATTGTTTGATTGGATGTTCGAATGTAGAATTTGGGGTTTGGTTTTCGAAGACGTTGATGGGATTCAACTTGGGTTTTTGGGATTGTATTAAGAGTTGAGTCTCTAATTTATCGATCCTGGATCTCAGTTCCTTGATGTAGGTGACTGCATCAGACAGTAAAGATGCTTTGTCCATCCTGGATACGTTCGGAACCACCGATCGGAGTGTGTAGAACCGATGGTTCAGCCTCTCCCGCCGCTGCCGTTCTGCTTCCACGTGGTTTATAGGGGATTCTTTCCCACTCCCAGGTTTGCGCCCTCTCTTCTTTGATCGGCTGGCATTGAACTCTATTTCTGCAGAGACGAAATGGCTGTCGGAATCAGCAAAGTAGTCCGGTGACAACCGGACTAAACTCTTGGTTTCTTTCTTGGCATCAAGTACTGTTTGCTTTTGGTCACCTGAAACCATTCCGAAATCAAGAAATGGTATACTCGGGGCTGAAATCTGGACTTGAGATTCATGGCCGGGGCTAGCCTGCTTTGAACTGAATATTGATTTTGTAATTTGAACCGTGCTCCAGTCTTCCTCGATCATCTCCGACGATCCCAACTCGACCACTCCAAGCGGCGTGGAAAGACAGAGTAAGGTCTGAATTCCTCGCATTCGAGCTTCTCTAACTCGCTCACATTGGTACAATTGGAGTTCATGGTCTCCACTCAACCAAATATGTGAGCCTGAGCCAAAAGCTTTCCCGACGATGCCATCACCTCCACCAGCAAAGGATTGAGTCATCGAAACATTATAGAACCACACGTACTCGGTGACATCGCCACCGCCATCCACCATTCGGTCCATGTCCATCACGTCGTTAAAAAAATCCTGCACCTTTGTCCCCGATCTCTTCCTCTGTTGGATTAACTTATTACAAGCTTTGTCAGTAAAGTCTCGTGTCCCCCGGAAATAGCCATCACCCCATGATAAAACAACATGACCCTGAGCATCCCTCGAAGCTTTCCAGAAAATGGCGTAAACCCACCATTCTGGCCGACTCTGGAAGATGAATTGCAGGCGTTGCTGCACCGTATGTGTCGCATCTGGACCTATGGTAATCAGAGAAGACATGATAGTAGTGTTGTATTGTTTTCCAAGCTAATAAAAATAATCAAAGATGGATCAGCAGCAGGAAGAATATATAGAGCGTGGAAACGAGTGTCGTTGGGATGTTCGAGGAAAACAAGTGTTTTCTTGCCCAATAAAGGACCATTATTTCATGTTACTATTGTCGGTCAAAATCTTCGCACCATTGTCACGCTGTAGAAATCGATTGATTTTAAGATAAAAGACATTCTTAAGACGCGACACAACATCTTATCATAATTATATTATTATATAATTTTTTTATTAATTATTATAATAATTTATGTATAAATTCATCTTATTTATAGAGTTCAGGGTTTCCTCTGGTCATAATTATTCTCCCATTTGAATTCACATTAGTTCTGGGAGATTTCGTGTTCATCTTTTGTTCTTCTTTTTTCCCCAGAATGACAACAGTTCCTTTTTCTTTCAATGGGAAAAATCAAGTTTACGAGTTTTCTTTAAGTTTCGGTGCATGAAGATATGTAAGAAGACTACTTCGAAGAAAGTTCAAAATCAACATCAATGCTTAAATGATCGTATTTGTAGAATTATTGTTAATGCACGCTCTCAAGCCACTTTGTATAGTATTTATAGCATCGGAAAATATTTAATACCCATAAAAATAAAAATAAAAATTAACTAGTATTTTAGTTTTAAAGATTAAATTTTAGAGTTAAAAAATTAGAGATTTGTGTTTAGTAGTTTAGAATTGACGTGTTATGATTATTATTTAGGGATTAAAGTTATAATTGGGTTTACATATTAAAATCTAAATCTCTAACCATATTGCACGAGACTCTTATAAATCCTAAATTCTAGCCATAACGCATAAATTTTAAAACTCTAAACCTAAACTCTAAAATATAATATAAACTTTAAAATCAAAGCACTCGTAAAACTTTCTTGTTTTAACCGTTGGATAGTGAATAAAAATCCATACAACATTAGTATAGTATTAAAGTTGTCGTAATTAAAATTTTGAGTTTAAGGTTTAAGATCTAGGTTTTAAGATGTTAGGGTTTGTGATTTAGATTTTAAATTTTATAATGTAATTAAAATTATATTTATGTAGACTTATATATCCGACAAGATTATACCCCTGTGACGTGTTTTTGATAACACTACGTCGTTATTTCATCACACAACTGGAGTGTTTTTAAAGATTAAACATCAAAACATTAAGTTACACTGTCTCTTTCATGGAGTCTTTAGTCTTAAAACATCGGATACAGTATATGCTTTCATCATTGTTTAGAAATTAGAAGTAGTAGCTGAAGTCTTCTGTTTCCTGTATGTGCAATTAAAGCAAGTGAAACATGCCCCTACCTAGTAGAAAACATCGTTAGGGAATAGTGTGTTTGACTAGGGATCTCTTTCAAACATACATGGGATGGGTTATGTTCTGTTTTGTGATGCATCACGTTCATGAAGACACAGTGGACCATCGAGGAAGGAAGGAAAGAATTGTCACCTTAAATTGTATGTACATGTTTGATTCAGAGATATATGATCAATATTAGTTTGAAATAGAAAACTTTATTTTCTTAAATACGAAAAATTATATTTTAAAAATATAAATTTAGAAACTATGTTTATAAAAAAATTCTACAACAACAAAAAAAATAAAACATGAAATTTAGAGGCATAAAAATATAAAGAATTATTATGTTGGGAAGAATATTTACTCGATATTCATTAAACATATTATGTTCACAAAATTTAAAAGAATTATTATGATGGGTATAAACAGTGGGGTTCTGGACAGGCGTAATAGGAGCGACCGCGCAGAAGCTTCCTAAAAAAGAGGGCCCAAAATTTCTATAAACTACATTCTTTAATGATGTTAATTTCGAAAATCATTGTAAAAATTTTAAAAATGCTCTTAAGAAAAATAAGTTATAATTCTTAAAACGTTATAATTATATCCTAAATGTGATAATTGATTATAAAATTTTATTGATTATTCCTATTACTATTGCTTTCGTCGAACTACTGAGATTTTAGAAAGGTATAATAGAAACAATCGCACATGGACCCCTAAAAAGAGCAATTGCTTCTAAGGGCCACATTTTTAGAACTGGTGTGATTATGGACAAGTATTTCTAAAGACCATATTTTAATAAATTACACAGGACCCACAAAATTTTTGAACCGTCCCTAGATATAAATTATATAATATTTTCATTCAATGATATTTCATGCATATAAAAATTAATAAAAATGTTAATTATCATAGAAAGAGAAGCTCATATCAACATTTCACTAAAATATTTAATTATCTTTAAATTTTATTCTAAAATTTTTGATATCAGTTTAAAAGTATTGTTTTTTTGAATTAACTAATAGTGATTACAGTAGTATCTGTTTTATGATATAATCTCCCATCATTTGACATTGATCGCTCAATCACTCTGTTACTGCTATCGCTGGTGTTCGAACCTATAACTTCTAAGAACAATAATTGTTTCTTTAATCACTTGGGCTAAAGGGCTCGTGCAGTTTAAAAGTATTGTTATATTTTAATATTTGAGAATATATTTTATAATTTATGAATCCTGAGTGGTCGGCGACTCGGCTCCCGCGTTTACTACCGTCCGTCGTTGACTGCTTAGCCTTCTCTTTCCAACGTCTTCTCTGGAGGATTAATTGGCAACAGGCTAACAGCTCGTCAAATTTTTAAATATATTATTCATCACTCAATTAAGAGTATGTTGTAACGGTGTAATATCAAATTTTTTAAATTTAAAGGTTAAAATTATTAAATTATATTTAATTAGCATCGAATTAAAAAAATAATAAATTTTGAGAATTGGAAGTATTATTCTAACCGATAAAAATAACTTTGTATAAGTTATCTCATTTTCTTTTATATACCCTTCGTCGAGTAATTTTAGAGCAAACATCATCTACTTATTTTTTATGTATTTTTTGTGCTTTCTGTTAAAATTTTTAAAAAAATTAAATTTTAAACCTTAACTCTAACTTTTTATATCTAAACACTAAACCTTACACCCTAAAAAATAGCCTACACCTAATTTCCTAAACCCTAACACGACCCCTAACCTTGAACCATACACCCTAAAAAATACCCTACACCTAATTCCGTAAACCTTAACCACAACCCCTAACCTTGAACCTTAAACCACACCCTCTAATTTAAAACAGAGACACAAATGGATACATGAGAAAGATGTAAACGATTTGCACCCGTAATTTTAAGATGAAACATCCTTAAAATACGATTAAAATAAATTAATCTTATACAAATTCTTACAATATACACAAATTGGTATAACTTGTATAAATTCTTATTTAAAGTAAAATCTACATAAATTTTTATTCGGTTGATAATTTTTTTATAATTATACAAAATTTTATTTTAATTAATAAGTATTTTGATAGACTTTCCCCTCCTTCACCTGGTTTTGTCTTATAGAATTGTTCAATGCACTGGAATGAAAAGACATTTGGCATGACTCTTATTTTCTTACTTGTATTCACATTTATTGTTATTATAAAAAATTCATACTTTCCCACCCTTAACCTGGTTTTGTCTTAAATACTCAAATAGTTTAACAATATTTATTCAAGGACTTGTAAGTTTAAATTATAAAAATTAATTATTTTATAATCATAACTATCTAATTTATTATAATTATTTATAATATTATAATTTTATGTGTTTTATGTAATATATAGAAGATTTGAGAGACACAACTCAATCATAAAAATTGATAAATTAATTATTAAAGATTTTAAGTTATTTGAATTTTTATTTTATAAGTTTAACTTTATTTGAATTTTTTAATCAAATCGAGTTAAAATGAATTCAATTTTTATATTATATCAAATCAAATAATTCAATTTTTTGAGTCAAATCGATTTTTATTCGTTAGATTAAAAATATATTGAGTTTAAGATATTTTTTAATAAAATAGACACAATATTCTACCTTCGGAGTTTAAAAAAAACTAAAACTTTTGGAGGCCAACTGTCGTTGTCAACGGCGGCGATGAGTGTTTGCCGATGACAAGAGATTTATTGAATTTAAAGGTTAAATTAATATTTTATTTAAAATTTAGTTATCTCAATGATATTTTACCTAAATTTCAATAATTAAATTAGTTTTATATTTAAAAGTCATAAAGATAATTTTCACCCTTAACGTTTATAATTTTTGTCATTTTAGTCCCTATTTTTTTAGATAAATTTAGCCCTTGATCTATGTCTTTTTAACAAATAACTCATTTTTTAACTACCATAGTAACTGAATCGTTAAAAATTTAATAATGATAACATGTCATATATGTGATAATATATTTTAAGTGACATAGAATCTAACCTATTAAATATATACATATATAGAGAATATAATTTTATTCCAATATAAAATATAAAACAATTAAAATTTAAATAAAATATTAAAAAAATAATTAAATCCAAAATAAAAATTTACTAAATATTCTTAACCATAACTAAACTAAAATATCTTTATAATACCCTAAAACAAACCCTAAAACTTCGATTTAGATTAAAACTAAAATACCTAAATTCTAAATTAAAATAATAAAAATCCAATTGATTGTTATCAAAATCATTTATTTTTGATTCACCGGTAATAAACTATACAAAACCCTTTTTTCAGAATATGTTCGTACCTTTTTAGATAAAATTTTAATTTTACTGTAGTTAAGGTTGAGAATATTTAGTAGACTTTTGTTTTAGATTTAATTAATTTTTAATGAATAAAAAATAATTTTTAATATTTTATTTGAATTTTAATTGTTTTATATTTTTAGGTTGGAATAAAACTATATTCCGCGTGTATGTATTTGATATACTAGATGTTAAGTCATTTAAAATATATTATTACATGTATATGACATGTCATCATTATTAAATTTTTAACGGTTCAGTTATCATAAATTATAGGCTCGAAAAATAAGATGTGTATGAACGAGATGTCAAACAACAACAAAAAAAAAAGATAGAAAAATTCCTGAACATTTGACGATCTCAGTTTACCCTAATAATAATTATTCTTACGCAAATATACATGAGCAAAGGCGGTTTAAAGATTTTAAAAGTTTTGTGCAATTTATTAAAATATGATCCTTAAAAACTATTGTTCATAACCCCACTAATTCTAAAAATGTAGCCCTTATAAGCAATTGCCCATTTTAAAGGTCCCTTTGCGATCGTTCCTATTACATGTGTCTAGAACTTTAGTGGTTCTGCAGAAACAATAGTAATAAGAATAATAAATAAGATTGTATAATCAAATAATTTTAACGTTTTAACAGTTATAATTCATATTTTTTAAGAGTAATTTTTAAATTTTTACAATAAATTTCGAGATTAACATCATCATATGAAAGTAATTTATCAAAATTTTGAAAGTTCTCTTTTTAAAAGACCTTGTGCAGTCGTTCCTATTACGCTTGTCCAGAACCTCTTCCGAACATGATCAAATGATCATCGTAATACAATTCACCCAATCACTTAGTTGAAAATATCTCTAGATCTTATCCTCCGTACACCATGACCTAAAACTAGTAATATCATTACAAAATGTGAGACCATTTATGGTTTTGTCTTGCCTCGTGTCTGGCAGGGTAGGAAAAGGGAGATGAACGGGGAGTAAATGACAGTAAAAGCGTGAAAACCAAAGGTAGCACAGAGGATGGGTCATGGGGGGGCCTCTTCGACGTAAAATGATAGCTACGGCCGAACAAAAACCGGGCACATGAAATATGTGGGCGGCGGAAACCACACTGGGAACTATGAATCCGCCCACACTCATGACTTAGTGGTACGTATGCTTTGGTTGACATCGATTTCTTGTGTTAGAAAATAGATAGTAAACTTAAGATTTTGTTATAAAATGATTACCATGAGTTGAAAAAATCGTACATTATCGTATTTAGTTTTTTATATTTATATATTTAATCAATTTAGTTTTAATTCGAGAAAAAAATAATAAAATTATTTTTATTGTTTATTATTCTATAACTTGTTTGGAGCAAGGAAAGAAAGGGTCGACGGCGAAAGCTTTCCGATAAGGATTGTTCACCGTTGAACGTCGAATCGAGAAGAGAAATAAAGTCAAGGACAATGCTAAGAAGGAGGTGGGAGGGACTCTTGCCCCCAGACAAAAAATTTATTACCTTTATTATATATATTAAAAATAAATTAATTATAAATTTATCTTATTTTTTAAAATTCATATTTTATTTCGCTCTAAATCTTGTTTCTGTTGATAAAGTAAAAATAACTATTGAATTATTGTATTATATAAAAAATTAAAAATATGTTATTATACAAAGTTATATAACAGTCACGTTAATGTTTAACGACGGAATTATCATTTTATTACAAAAATATAAAATTTAATTATCATTTTACGATATTTAAAAGTTTGATTATTTTTTTAATAAAATTCAGTGACCATTTATGAATTTTATCCAAAAATTAAACTATTTGGAGAGAGAAAAGAGTTGACTTTGTTTTCAAAAAGGTAATGATGGGAAGAAATAGATGAAAATTGTGGTTAAAATAAACTTAGGTGATTAGGGTTTATGGGAAATTAGTCCTAAACGTTTACATATAATTTTAACTTAAATTTAATTTTTAAAAATTAATCATTAATTTTTAAAAATGTAGCAATTTAGTCCAACATTCAAACAATTATAATAAAAACACATGAATTTAGTGTTAAAATAAATATTTATACTAAACCCATCATGATTTTCAAATCATCTTGGGAGTACAAGTTTTGTGTAATTGAAAATGTGTCCTAATTGCTTCATATGAATCCAAATCTCAAACACCCAAATTTTCTTTGAGTTGAAATGTTAAAACTAGACAAAAAAATGCAATGATGGGATAAAATTAGACAAAAAAATGTATTACAAAACATTAAGTAGGTTTAGGGGGAAATTATATTATGGGTTATTCTCGTCACGTCATTCATGAGATCAACTAATTAAAAATATTTATTTAATTATTTTTTTACTTTATTTTTTTTATCAAGTGAATCTTCACTTAATAAAAAATGTTTTTAAACTTAATTTACTGTAAATATTAATAAAGAATCACTTGGTAAAAAATTAGGTAAAAAATAATTAAATAAATACTTTTTATTGGTTGATCTTATGGATGATGTGACGAAAATGATCTATAATATAATTTTTTAGGTTTAGGGGTAATTATTTGGAGAGATGAGATGATAAATAAAAAATTTATTTAAAAATTCAAATTATTTTAAAAATGAATATAAATTTTGTTCTGACTTTTGAAACATATAAATAAATAAACATATAATTTGAAAATGTAATATACTTTAAATCTGTCATAATTTTGAAAAAAAAATATTCTAAAATGTTATTTATACTTTAGATTGTAATTAAAAGTGCAACGTAATTGTTTTTAAGGTCATCAATGTATTATAACCTTAAATAGTTTAAAAATAAATCTGTCATAATTTTGAAAAAAAAAATATTCTAAAATGTATTATAACCTTAAATTATAATAATAATAATAATTAAAATAACTCTTCGAATTTCTATAATTAAAATGTTCATTACTATATAAATTTCTTTAAACTCTTGAACCTAATAAGTGGTTTCGGTAAAAAATAAATAATATTTATTTTAAAAAATTTGAGTTCAATCATTTTGTCTACAAGATGTATATATACTCAATGGCAGATCCAGAAATATTTATGAGGGTGGGCACAAATCAAAATATTTTTTAGGGTAGGCACAAGTCATAAAATTTCAAAAATTCAGGGTTAACACAAATCATAAAAATTTAAAAAAAATTAAAGACTAATTCATAAAAATTTTAAAAATCAAAGCCAAATGTATGAACTTTAAAAAATTTCAAGGTGAGTATAACTGTATAAACCCACCTTCCTCTACATGTGTATCCGCCGGTGTATATACTGTTAAAAGATTAAAAATATTTAAAAATAGATATTACCTTATAAACTTTTTTAGACAACTAAAAAAGCACGAACTCTCCAGTCCAAGTGGTTAAAGGAACTGTTATTGTTCTTAGAGATCACGGGTTCGAACACCAACGATGCTAGCAGAGTGATTGAATGATTAATATAAAATGGTCGAGATTATATTTTAGAACATATAATACTGTAATCACTATTAGCTTGTTCAAAAAAAATTGTTTTATATGTATCATAAATGTAGAAGAATCTTTTAAACACAGAGAATCCGAGATTCAGTTCATGGCCCAACTTTCTGTATACAAAGAAAGGTATGGTCCATTTCAAACAATTCAAGGTTAGCAAGGCTCACATAGAGATTTTTTATTTTTATTTAAATATAAGATAATACTTATATGTTCAAATTTTAAAATTTAATAAATTTACGTACAGATATAAATTAAATTATAATAAAAAATATTATTTTTTTGAATTAGCTACAGTGATTATAGTAGTATTTGTTTTAGAGTATACTCTCAACTATTGGACATTAATCACTCAATCACTATACTAACATCACTAATGGTGCTCGAACCTGTGATTTCTACGAACAACAATCGATCTTTTAACCACTGAGACAAAATGGTTCGTGCTCGATTATCATCCCTACTTGTATCCTAGTGCTTTGTTCAGACAACACTCCTATTGAGCTGTAACTTGTTTTTTTTCCTGCCCCTACAACATATGCCTAAACAGTCTCCTAGACATGGAACCTTCTAGGATCAAATGATTTCAACAAAACTGTTTTACCAGACACAACCCAGCAGATGTTTGACAGGTGGACATGAAATTTGTATAGATTTTAAAGGAGTTGGTTTTGACTGTAAAGAAGATAAGCGTGTGGGGTTCAGACTCAGACCATCGTTTGTATCTGTCACTTTGTCCTAACGCTACGATCCAAAGCTGCCCACTTGCTTTGACACTCGAGACGTGGCTTCCCTGCAGTTGTGAATCATATTCTTTCCCACAGATTCAGTGAATAGAAAAGTCATTAATTTATTGCATGGTCAATGGGGTGGGAATACGTAGCCAACATGGTAATAAATAAATAAATATTTCATTTATTTCTTTATGTTTAGACGTTAGGAACGGAACCAATATTTAAAATTAAAATATAAATATTTAAAAACTAAAAACTAAAAAATAAATTTATAAATGAATTAATTTTTAAAAATTTAAATAAAAAATAAAAAATATTTAAAAGCGAAGAGAGGCAACTGTAACTTCGTCCCTAAGAGGATTTATTTATTTAAATAAAATACATTAAAAAAACACTATTGTTTATTATTTTCTGACTAGTTTATTTAACTTGCAAAAGATTAAACGTTTTAAGTTAGATGAGACAATAAAGCTTAGAGTTAAAAAATGATTTGATATATTTTTTTATTTTCTAAAAAGTTCGAGAGTAAAACCATCATAAGAACGTTAATTAAATCAATTTTATTCATATATTATTAAAAAATAAGTAAAATGGTATACCAATTGAAAAGGCTGTTAAATTTATGAACACAATGATTGAAGATGAATTATAATAGATTTAATGAATATGTCACATCACTTAAAACGCAGTATAATTTTATTTTAAATAATATCAAAAAATATAATCAAGATTTAAATTTTAATTTATAAACTCTAAATTTATATCCTAACCTTCAAATTTTATCTACAAATACAAAATTTTAAATTATTAAATTTAAAACCCTAAACTCTAATAAATATCTTAATTTTAGGATACAAAAACTAAAAAAAATTACTATCAATATATCAAATAATTAATTTTAAATAGTTTAAATAAACTGTCATTGCCATGATGACGATATAAAATGTTTGGATTGTAAAATACAAAAAATAATTATTTTTTTTAATTTTTTGATTGTAAAATACTTAAATTGTATAATCTAATTTTTTACTTCTTAATGGCGATGTAAATATATTTTTTATAAATTTAATAAAACTTTAGTAGTATTTGTCAAAAAAAAAATAATAATAAATTGTCATTACCATGATGAACTTGTAAAATATTCAATTTGAATTTGTGAACAAACAAAAGAGACAATAATTATAGAAAACTAAATAAACATTTGCACATTTCAAAAGTATTAGGACTTGTATGTTCAAAAAATAAGACTTATATTCCTAAAGTCCAAATTTTACTTTTTAGACAACACAATATATCTCTCAATTTTTTTTTCTCTTTCTTTAATACCCAGAACAAATCTATAAAGATTTTATATTTAGGAACTCACATCCCAATTCCCAAATCACCAAGTGGAGGTTACGACATATAACTTCTTTGACGATTCCAAGACAAATGGCCAAATTCCATCACAAGGTTGTCCGACAGGTGTCCCCATAAACCAACTACGCCACCACACTTGGTGTCGTCCCTATCAAAACCCTGCTTCTGGTCAAGCGCAGCCCCACCTCCACCCCCTCGGATACCCTCTCCACCACTTATTATACACACCTGCTTCTCAATCATCAGACCATGTTTATTAATACTTCTTACCTCACCACCTTTGGTTTGCTTCACACTCTCAGACTCACTGCTCTACATTTAGATATAGCATACACCACCATGTTTGCAAAGCAAGAGCAGCTTCATGCGGCGGCCGTCAATGCGGAGCTTGGTTTATTAGGTTTAGACCTGGACATGCACCCTATTACTAATGTTAAATCTCATGGCAAAAACAAGAGAAGATTCAGCGACGAACAGATTAGGTCGCTACAAGTCATGTTCGAGTCCGACTCAAGACCGGAGTCGGTGATGAAACAACAGCTAGCTAATGAGCTTGGACTGCAGCCTCGACAGATTGCTATCTGGTTCCAGAATAGGAGAGCTAGAACGAAAGCTAAGCAAATTGAAAGAGATTACAACGTTTTGAAAGAGAGTTATGAGGCTCTTTCCTCTAGATGTGAATCCTTGAAACAAGAAAATCAATCCTTACGTATCCAGGTACTTACTTTATCATTCACCATGCTTGCTGAACTGAATTTGATTCACCTTGATATTGCCAGTGCTAATCCTAGTGGTTTCCCAACAGCTGCAAAAACTGAAGAGTCAGATTGAAATGGAACATGGAAAACAACCCTATGGACCAAACAGAGAAGGCGGAAACAGTGGTGCTATATTCGACACGAACGAGAATGTCACCCCTCTATTCAAAGGAAATGACTGTCTGCTTTCATGCGATGACAATAACAGAAATGTTGAGAGAAGGGATGAAGAGAGGACGGTTCTAAACATGATAGAGGGAACTGATGGTTCCTTGACTTCATCAGAAAAATGGTGCAGCTTCGAGTCCGATCGTTTCCTTGAAGAGTCAAGTTGTAGTTCAAACTGGTGGGAGTACTGGTGAAGTTGAATGGGAAAGTAAAATATGCAGATCCCATCGACAATAATGCTCTCCTTGATAGAATGTATACAAATCAGAAAACCCCTTGATCGTTTAATAAAAAGAAATTAAAGCCACAATAATAAAATATTGTACAAATGAAGCAAACAAGAGGATTCTATACCCTATTGAGTAGAAATTCCACCATGTATATAGAGAATGCTCAAATGTTCCCACCATTAATATCAGAGTGCACTACAAATTGTCAAATTATTAATACAAGCCATAAATGTTGTTACATCAGAATGTATTGGGCAAATCTAGTACATACAGAAACCTATATAGATGAAAAAAGGGGGAAAAGAACTCCCAAGCACAAGCATCTAAAGTTCAGTTTTGACTTTTACATCCCCATTCTGTGAAATATTTTGTGATTGAGCAAGCCGTTTAGATTCCTGCATTGTATGAAGAGCTTTAACTAGACAAGAATCAGTGACAAAAACTTAACAGAGACTAAAGAATGACGAATGAGATTCAATTTTCAAGGGAACAACATAAAAAGTATGCATAAACTTAACAACCTAACAATTTCAATGATCTAGTCTCATACTAACTCACTTTATTTCTCCTTAAGACATACACACATTTGAAATACAAATTTCAATATTTCATCTTTGAAGTACTTCATAGTTCATATTGATCTAAGCTTTTGAAATTAAAGCAGGCACTGTAAATATTATAAGATGTGCACTAACTTCGGATTTTGTAAAAACACATAAGACACTTTCATAAAGCGATATATAAAGCAGGGAGCAGTTGTGTAGGAAAACAATGTCTTAGGGTGCCTTTATTTCATCCCATATCTATCCCAAAAATACTGTGCAGTCTGCATGAGAATAACAAGACATGCAAAAAATATAAAATAAAAACAGATAAGAAGAAATTAAGCCTGGACATTTTCAAAAAGCAGGCAAGACAAAGTCCATCCAATGATGAAATCAAAGAGGGTGACAAGAGGTTAGTGGTTACAGTGAGAGTGGGCTAGCATTCATTGAAAGAAAACTACGTCGAGAGGCCATCAATAATGATATTTTCCACACAAAAACCAAAATGCAACCATTATACAAATAACATATCATCAGTCAAGGCGTTTAGGTGAACTGATTACTACACATGGGTAACAAAAAAATGAAAACATATTCATCATATATACAAAAACATAATTATTAAAAATACTCACAGCAGCAGCACTTGCCCGTATCTCTCTGTAGGATTCAACTTCATCAGGAAATGTCTGTTCAAGCTCCTCAAGAAGATGCTTCCTTAAACTCTACAAAGTTCAATAGTAGAGTAAATACAGATCAATTTGTGCTTAATAATATAAAATTAAATCAAACCATCCTATAAGAGGAAATAAGAACTACCTTGAAGGCATCGGTTCTGCCTTTAGTAACCTGATTTTTTGCAATACAGCCGTTTAAAACATCCCTCGTAAATTCATCAGGGTTCTTCCCGTCATCAATCAAACTAACACAAAAGCGGACAAATTACTATTAGCAACTCAAGAAAACAAACTAAATTTTTCAAAAATTACACAAATAAAACGAAATCAAACCGACTTAAGAACTTCCATTGGCACTTGAATATTACACTTCTCAGCTAATTTTGCCATGTTATCGAGCTCCGTAACTAATGAATTACTACAAAAACAATAGGATAAAAATTGTAAGCCCTAATGAGATCAACAATGTTGCAATAGGGATTTGAAGAAAAAAATTACAGGCGTTGAAGGAGAGGGAGCTGGGAAGCGGCATTGAAAGAGGAGACGGTGAGGTACAGTTGATGGAGAAGGCCTAAGGTTTTCTGGATGGAGTTCATTACTTGATTCAGATTCTGCTTCGGATCATCAACCGGCGTAGCGTTTGCCGTGTCATTGGTTTGATTACTTACTAAGCCGTTTCCACCGCTCCCACCCGTCGTCCCTAACGTTGAAGCTTGTGACGAATCCATTTCTATAGACTCGTGATTTCCCCCCTTCTGTCCTCTGATCGATTCACTGTGATTACAATCAAAAGAAGTAAAAATAAATAAACTAATCTGTAGATCAAACCCTAAAGAAACATATCAGATGGAAATTGAAATCCACAACAAACCCTAAAAATCTGCTCGCGGAGAGAGATTCCAATGAATTTGGGAACTTCAGAATTGCAAGGATTGAGTCGGGTTTTCTAGTGTCGCCTTTGATTTTGTTTTACGGACCTCCGTTTGATTAAAATAAGCCCAGTTTAAAGACCCATATATATAGAAGGTTTTAATCGAATAATTAAAACGGGGCTCCATTTGTTACGGGTCAGAGAAATATCCATATCAAGTGACACTGCTTTTAAAAGGCCCACCTTAAGCTATCTTTGAAACATAAAAGCCCAACTGCAGTCATTGCTAAAAACATGGGTTAGGGTTATTGCAGGTTGTAGAAACTCGAATATAGTTTTTTTAATTGTAATTCAATTTTATTCACATATATAACGTATTTTTCTTGAATTTTTTATTTTTAATCTTGTATCCATAATTTTTTATGATTTTTATACTCAATAATATTAATATGATTTTTAAAATATTTATATTATTTAATAAAAAAACTTTAAAAATCTAAAAACTCTAAAAAAAACATTAAAAATATTTTAAAAAAACAAAACATAAATATCATATAACAAAACTGTAATATTTTATGTAGTATTAATAGTAATATCCAAAAGAAAAAAGTAGTAAAAATTAATCAAATAACTTAAAAAAATTCAAAACCTCGATTCCTTGGCCTCAATAATTTGGGTAAAAGTCATTTGTCTCTTTATGTGCATTTTTCTATGTCTCCTTTGAAAAATATCTAAAAAATTAAACTTTTAACCCTAACATTTATTTTCTATATCATAAATCCTAAACCCTACGTCCTAAACCCTAACCTTGAACCCTACTGCTCGATTCATTCAGATTTCAGACGTCAATTCTCCCAACAAAGTTCTTCCCGTACAATCTCCCCCATCTGTGCAGTTCCTTGGGCCACAAGAAAAGGCCATAATATTCAAGAACATATGCTTCTTCACGTGCACTCCCTCAGATTCATATATTCAAAACCCTTCCCATTATCTGCTCTCTCCCTGTCAATCCTTTATCCCACTTGCACATCTCTTCCATTCTTAATCCCCCAGAATCCTACATGTAAAGCAAGGTACGTAATGGCAGCTTCTGCTGCAATATTTGTTTCTGATTCTTCTGCAAAAGAAAAAGAAGAAATCTTGATGAAAAGAGCAGCTGCGTCTGGTTTAGATGGATTCTGCTGAAATATAATATGCAAAGCTGAGGCTGAGAGGAATCGATGCATCAAATAATACGCAGCAGGGTCCCTCACTGGGGGTCATGTTTATATGCGTACTGCTAGGGCCTAGGGGTTAGGGTTTCCTCTTTTCATCAAGATTTATTTTGATAGAAGCTTAATCTAACTATATACTTCACAAATCAGATGGAGCTAGGTTTAAGATTCCAAGAACAGACCTTCCCTTGCAGGTGAAGACTAAAGAGATCATATCTCATTTAATAATTAGTAGTATAAAGAAATTCGTATTTGTTTTTTAGCCACTAGTTCCACCTAGTAGCATTCGGGGACACCCAACAGCCTACCTACCGGACAGATGGATTTTTTTTATTGCTCTTTCCGTTTCAGAGTGTAGCCCAAACTAATTCAAACTTATCCGTATGCATACTATGTTTTGGTGGGTGAGTCTCCCGGCAAGGATTTTTTGTGTACACAACATCTTGAACTTGAGACTCACTTAAGCGGAACCAAACTGCTAATTACCACTTGGATCAACCCCTGTTGGTTGGATGGAATTTTTTTAACCCTTAATAATAATTTGATTTTTCATATTAATTTTTTTAATATTTTACTATGATTATAAGTTAGTATTTGTTTAATTTTTTAATCTTTTTAATTTTTTTAATATTAAATGTGTTCATATAATGTTTGAACCCGAATCACCTGGATGAAATACGTCGTATTTATTTTTATATTTTAAGTTTTTGAACTATTTTTAGAAAAATAACCCTGTTTCTAATATTTTTACATTATTTATAAAATTTTTGATTATTTTCATAAATATTTCTAAATTGTTTTTAGGTGATAAAAAATCAATAATTTTATATAGCGTTTTTTAAATTATTTTCACTAGTTTGAAATATAAAACACTAATTTTACATGTAAAAATAATTATAAATCTAAAATATTATATTTATAAGAAAATATACATTAAAACATACCGTTTAAAAGATAATTTTATAAACTATGTTCATCGAAATTTTATACATAAAGAAAGAAAATATATCATGAAAAAACAAAATATACCATGAGTTTAAATTTTCTTAGGAACCCAATAATTATGAATAAAATCTCATTGTCTATTTTAATTAGATATTTTTGTAATGATACAAAAGATGTGATGGGTATAATTAATATTGTATATGTATTTTATAAATAATTTTGATTATATCGATAAATTTTTATAAAAAAAAATTTATATATTAAACTCTCGATCTTTCATGACTAAAAACGTATTGATGATAAGATATTTCATGATTAAAAATGTATTGATGATAAGTTACATAGGCACAAAACTATCACAAGAAGATAGATAAAAACCATGTACACTAAACAAAAGATAATATATATCAAAAAAACAAACGAAACGCGAAACCTATAAGATATATAAAAATAAATAATTTGATACAAAGAAGATTTTTATTAAAAAAATCAACATAAAATGTTTATCATTGTTAATATTATTAAAAAATAAAAAATTCTTAAAATATAAAATTATACCTAGTGGGGTTCTGAACAGACGCAATAAGAACGACTGCACAAGGGCCCCTAAAAAATAGGGGCCCAAACTTTTGATAAATTACATTCATTAGATGATGTTAATCTCGAAATTCATTATAAAACTTTAAAAATACTCTTAAGAAACATGAGTTATAATTGTTAAAATGTTATAATTGTTTTCTAATTATGACAATTGATTATAGAATCTTATTGATTATTTATGTTATTATTGATTCTATAGAATCAGTGAGGTTCTAAACAATCGCAATAGAAATGACTGTACAAGACCCCTAAAAAAGACAATTGTTTCTAAGGAGCACATTTTTAGAACTAGTGAAGATTATGAACAATTACTTTTAAGGGCCATATTCTAATAAATTATATAGAACTCCTAAAATCATTGAACCGCCCCGATTATACCATATGAATCATAAGATTTGTATTATCCATCCTATAGTGGAAAAAGGGAAAAAAAATAGAAGAATTGGAATTTGGACCGGTAATCCAATGAACCCTTTTTTCCCTTTGACCCAAAACAGCAGTTTTAAAATCAAATCCAAATCCTAGTAAAAGCAACAAATCTGATTTGATCATCCACCTTAATCAACTTGGTTACTAATGGTACCAAATTTAATGGCCATTCATATTGCTGATATGCGGTAGCAACAGATTTAAATATGGACAGATGCTTTTCAACATAATTAAAGCAAGGAATTAAGTTGTTATTAGGGGTGAGTATTCGATCGAGTCGAGTCAAAAATTTTTGAGTCATTCGAGTTGACGATTCATATTTTACGACTCAAACTTTATTTGAAATTTTTTCGGTTCGAGTCGAGTTTAAGAAATTCGAATCGAGTCGAGTTTTTGAGTTCCTATAAATATTTAATTGTAATTATTTATCATGTTATAGTATGATTTGATTCCAATTTAAACGACTTTCTCTAATCATATAAGATATGTATATGTATTTTTTCATCTGTAGCAATATTTCTTTATATTTTTATATACCAATGTATATATATCATAAAAAAATGATAGACTCATCTCAAACTTAAAAATTAATCTTTTAATTATTAAAAATTTTGAGTTATTCGAATTTCCATTTTATAACTCGAACTTTATTTGAATTTTTTTCGAGTCGAGTCTATGAAATTTCGAGTCGAGTCAAAATGAATCACGTATTTTCGTCTCTAGTCAAGTTGAGTTATTCGATTTTTTCGAGTCGAGTGGAGTGTTGCTCACCCCTAGTTGTTATTATACGGACATTAAATCTAAAATCCAATGAAAAATCTATCTTTCGAACTCATAATTGGGTCAAAAGAATAATATGAAAAAATGCAATAAATCATGCATCAGCAGATAATATTAAACGGAAATATCCGTGAATACTAAACAAACGAATACGAATATATTTAAAAATAAATAAATAAAAAAATACAAATATAATATTAAAAATTTAAAGAAGGATAAATCAAATATAAACATTTTAAAAATAAACAAATAAACACAAATTTAATTTTGTTCGATAATATTTGGGTTGTTTAAACCTTCCATTGTTTTTACTGTTTTGGGATGGAATCCTACGTCACCCCTAACCCTAATCCTTTTTATTTAATGATGCACTGAAATCTTTTCTGATTATGCTGCAGACATCACCAAAGATAATTTGATTTCCTCAGTCAAAAGAAAATAATCCACTTGCTGTTTCGAGCTTTGGATTGCTGCAGCCGGCGGTGTGGTTAGACGACACAGTGAGCTTTGCCGGTGAGTTAAACCGACCAAGTGCCGGACGCATAGATGATAGTGTGTGACCATAAACAATTGAAGAAAAAGAAGGGCACAAGTCCATTTTTTCTAAAGTCTTTTAACCCCTTTCATAGGACTTAAGTCCTTGGACGCGTGGACTCATGAAAACAAGCAATAAAAAGGGGAAAAAGGAAACTGAAAATGCATTGAACATGTGAGATAAAATAAAATACAGAGATTATGAGTTAAATTTATTATTATATATCATTTATTAACTGTCACATCATTAACCTTTTTTTTTTAATAAAATTAGACTGATTTATTAATCACGATTAATCGAGAGACTTATTTATTATTTCTCATAGTTAAGGGACTCAACAAAGAATTAATTCATAATTAGGTACCTATTCATATAATTTGCCTTAAAATTTTGATTCAAACAACTCGATTTTTGACCGGAATTATTCTTTAAATCGTTTTAAAAACTTTCGAACAAAGTTTAAGATATAAAAGTATGATTCGTCAGTATAACTAACTCGATCAAATACTCAATCTTAATTGAGTCAATTCAATATAAGTTCAGTTATAAAAATTGAGATCATTATCGATCTGTAACGAAAATAGATTTTTTATCGAAAGAAGAAATAAACTTAACAACACCACGTGAGTTAACCGATACTATCCTCGTGCGGGATAATTATGATCTTGTCCAGTGACTTAATTGATACTATCCTCGTGCGGAGTAATTATGATCTTGTCCAATAGTGAAAAGACTCGACGACAAAAAAGATCTTTTTATTTATGTGATCTTGACTATTCTATCGATTTTTTTTTTCATAAAACACATATTCAATTCTAACTTTCTATGACCGTCGAAATTCATTTTAAATCAAATTTAATATTTAAAAAAAAATAAATTTGAAAGTTTATTTTAATAAATCAATAAATAAGTAAAATTTGTTGCAACTTTGTTGATGGGTACCTATTTTATTCCTAGTGAATGAACCACACCCACTTGAATGAGAGTGGCCGAGGGAATGAACTCCTCGAATCTCATCTTCCGTTATGGTCGTGGCGGCGGATCTTTTGGCTTTTGATTTATTTATTTTATTTTATTAATTTCTGTTATAAAGCTGATAAATATAACGCCCTGTGTAACTGTTACTTTTATCATGGAATGGTACGTATATCAGTATATGTAACTGTAAGTAATTATTTTTAAAAAGTAATTTATAAAATAAAATGCTATTTTATATATTAAAAAAATAAATTATATAATTGTACGGTTAACACTTCTTAGCACAGAAATCTCTATATAAACCAAGCAACGTATTTCTTAGTTCAACCCAAAAAAGGAAATCCTTTACTCTTAGAAACAAACAGCAAATCTTTTCCTTTTCCATGGAGACACACTCAGATTGTTTCTGGGTTTTTTTTCTTGCATCCGAAAGCAAATGTTTTTCTTCCCAAAACTTCATTTTGGTTCTGCTTAGTGTTTGCATGGCTTGGCTGGCCATGGCCTTGTGCTTCTGGTTCTGCCCTGGAGGTCCTGCCTGGGGAAAGTATAATTGCTTGACCAAAAGAGCTGCCGCTGTGGCTGGGGCTGCAACTATTCGGGGACCACGAGGCTTTCCGATTGTTGGAAGCATGAACCTCATGGTTAACCTGCCTCACCGCAAGCTCTCGGCCGTGGCTAATTCATTTGGTGCTAAGCGGCTCATGGCTTTTAGCTTGGGTGAGACACGGGTTATCATCACATGCAACCCTGATGTTGCGAAAGAGATTCTGCACAGTTCTGTTTTTGCTGATCGTCCGGTGAAAGAGTCGGCGTATAGTTTAATGTTCAACAGAGCGATCGGTTTCGCCCCTTATGGGGTTTACTGGCGAACACTGAGAAGAATCGCCGCAACACATCTGTTTTGCCCTAAACAAATCAGCTCCACCGAGGCACAAAGGTTGGACATCGTTTCTCAAATGGTGTCTGTCATTGCACGTCGCCATGGAGAGTTCTCCGTACGCGATTTACTCAAGAAAGCCTCCCTTAACAACATGATGAGCTCAGTGTTCGGTACTAAATACCATCTGGGATCAACAAATCCCGAAACCGAAGAACTCAGTCAGCTTGTTGAAGAAGGTTACGACCTACTAGGGAAGCTCAATTGGTCTGATCATCTTCCATGGCTTGCTGGTTTAGACATTCAAAAAATCCGGTTCCGATGCTCGGAACTTGTTCCAAAAGTGAACAAATTTGTGAACAAAATCATCCTGGAACATAAACTCAAAACCGAAACAAAAAACCAAGATTTTGTCGACGTTTTACTTTCTCTCGATGGACCCGATAGACTCTCGGACAACGATCTGATTGCTGTTCTTTGGGTAAGAAAGCAATTTAAATTTTTTAAATGTATGTTTTTTGTTTTCTCTTGCATGAGTTTTCGAGTTGGAATCTTGATAATGATTTGGGGGAACAATTTGTTGATTATAAGGAACAATACGTACAATTATTCCCTTTGATTAAAAGAAAATTAACTTTTTTTTTTAATAATCATACTATATTCGTATTATATACTGTATAGGAGATGATCTTTCGAGGGACCGATACGGTGGCGGTTTTAATAGAGTGGATACTGGCGAGAATGGTGCTTCACCCTGAAATCCAATCAAGAGTGCAGGCGGAGCTTGATGAAGTTGTTGGAAAATCTCGGCCGTTGACGGAACCAGACGTTCAGTCGATGGTTTACCTTCCTGCGGTGGTAAAGGAAGTTCTGAGGCTTCACCCGCCTGGTCCACTTCTCTCATGGGCCCGTCTAGCAATCACAGACACTACCGTCGATGGACATCACGTGCCAGCCGGGACCACAGCCATGGTTAACATGTGGGCCATCACAAGGGACCCCGATGTTTGGGTAGACCCACTTCAGTTCATGCCAGAGAGATTCGTGTCCAAGGACAGTCCTGACGTGGAGTTCTCTGTGTTGGGTTCTGACCTCAGGCTGTCACCATTCGGGTCCGGCCGTAGGAGCTGCCCCGGAAAGACTTTGGGCTTAGCCACTGTTACCTTCTGGGTGGGCACCCTGTTGCATGAGTTCAAGTGGGAGGCGTCCGATGATAACAATCCCATCGATCTGAGTGAAGTCCTCAGGCTGTCGTCTGAAATGGCTAACCCCCTTAAGGTCAAGGTGCAGCCGAGGCTGAAATGAAAAGAACAAGACCAAAACCAAGCTCTGTCTCAAACAAAACTGTTGTAATAGTCTAATAGATATGGTATTATGTTTCCTTCGATCTGTTTCTCTATAAAAAACTCATCTTAACCTATATAAATTATAATATTGGGGTATTATGTAAACAAATATTCTAGGAAAATCAGCCAAGCTAGTGCTGAGCTACCGCAGTGTGTAAATCGCAACTATTTGACTGAAATATCAAATATGTATGTGGTTTCTCATCTTCTCGGCTCTTATTTCCCAGACACAGACCATAAATCGAACATATGTTTGGAACCGGAAGGAATATCCACCATGCATTGCGACAACACATATACATGGGATTATTGTTGTGTTTTCTCTGCACAATGTGTCCCATGAGCCTGAGGCTTTCATTTTAAACCATCTCTGGACCATAGTGTGCATTTCATGAAGCAAAAGTACAATACATGGAGACGAAATGAGCAGTGTCAGCATCATATAAAGGAAAAGGACATCAATCATACCCTATAGAAACAGAAATTTATTAACTACATATCACTAAAATTTTAAATTTTTCGAGAATTAGTTAATCTAAAACATTTTACTTAATCGAATATTAGGTCGTATCATTTCAAATAAACTAATTTAAGATTCTTTAAAGATTCAAATATATTTGGTCAATTAACCAAGCTATACATCTTAGTTCTCTTACATTTATTTAGGTCATGGGTTCTAGATTAGTATTTTTGTTCTCTTTTGGAGTCTTTTTCTTCTCTCATTTTCAGTAGGTAAGATTAATGAAATACATTTTTAATATATAATTTTAAAATTTTAAAAACAATATTTCGACCACTTTAAAAAATTTATAAATTCTTATTAAATTTAAATTTTTAATTAAATCACTTTTCATAATTTAAAATTATCAAGTATTCTCTCAAAATTATTAAAAGTTTATGTTAGACCCAAGGTTAATTAAAAACATAAATTAAACCTATCAATCAAGTTTTAGTCTAAACCTCTAAACTGTTGAATATATTATATTGATTCCAAATTCATTTATCAAATTTCTTCAAATAATTTATTAACATATGATTTAATTTATACACGACACGTAAATCAAGCTAGAAAGGGGATGATTGAGGAACACTGCCCTCTCTGGTGAGAAGAAAAGGAACGATTTTAATATAAATATGTAAACAATTTTTTTTTTTAAATACTTTTATAATTTAGTTCATTTTTTTCGTAAAATAAAACACTTTCCTTTCTGTTGAGGAGACAAGGATTGATTTTGATACAGGAACAATGGTTATCTTCTTTAAAGTAGCAACACGTTCGGGTATATTGTGAGTCAGGTATTTTCATTATCGGAACATAGGGTCGGGACCCATTTCCGATGGTCTGACCCTTCAACAAGGTCATGACTCATGACAAGAGATGTGCATTCAAAATGGTTCCGAACAATAAACACGTGTTATAGAATAAACTCATTTAATCGATTGATTAAGCTATTCATCTTTGTTTTCCCGTTTTTAACTTATTACAAAGTCCGTACTCGAATCATTCATCAATAATTGACACATGCAGGTGTCTGCATTCCAGAGTCATTGAGAATCTTTTGAATATTGGTTTGATTTGTTTGTATCCCTCTAGACAGAAGCTGGGTTGGGGTTCCAAAATAAGAACCTAGTACGCATGTACATAACCACGATGCTTGGGGGGGATTGTCGAACCAACACAAATAAAAGTTATGGGTAGTGTGCCTATAAGAAAATAGGGGCAAAGTTAAGGTACGATTAATATATATTTTTTTATTTTTAAAAATAATTTTAATTAAACAATAATTTAGATTGAATTTGGCTATTAAATAAATAAAAATTTATATTAAAAATCATCTTAATTTAATCGTACCTTAAGGTATCGCACGATAAAACCTGGGAAAAAACGAACCAAGTATAATAACGCACAGTGACCGAAGCTTTAATGTACTTGGGGCTAGGGGTGTAAACGAGTTGAGTCTAGCTCAAATAACTCTGCTCGACTCGTTAAGATTTCGAGTCGAGCTCGAGTTTGAATAATTTTAAACGAGCCTAAAATATCTGAGTTCGGCTCGGCTCATTAAGAACTCGAGTCGAGTTTTAGCTTTTTTCAAGCCAAAATATTGACCGATCTTTGATCGTGCTAAACTCGAGTAAATCTTATCTCTCACGGCTCATTTAAAGCCTAATGGAGAAAAAAATTTGATACACAAATTTTGTAAACTCAAACTTGTTAATTTTAGGTTTTAGTATCTTAATTTAGGATTTTAAACTTATGTTTAAGGTTTAGATTTTAGGGTTTTAAGTTTAAAATCTAGATTTTAAATTATAAAAAAAAAATATATTTATGTTTTCGAGTAGCTCGTAAGCTTTTCGAGTCGAGTATCATGTAGCTCAGCTCTTCTCGTCAAAAACTCGAGCCGAGTTTAAGCTCGAATCGAGTCCAATCGAGTCGTGTTTTGACCGAGCTTTGATCGAATCGAATTCGAGTAGGTCGCGATCTATCTCGTCTCATTCACGGCCCTATTTGAAGTCAACGCTATAAAAAATTTAGAAAATTATAATTTAACATTTAAATTTTTAAAAATTTAATTTGTTCCATCAAGATTTTTGGAATATGATATTAAGCTTTAAGTTTTTTATTATTTTGGGTCTAAAATTATGGATTTGTAATTAATTTTGTATGAGACTTTTTAGTCTGTACAATTTTATTATAAAGATCATATCTTGAGTTCCCGATATCAAATTGATAAGTTACAAAATACGTTAGAAAGTTAAAAGACAGACCCACAAGTTAAAAAAAGACTTTTTAGTCCAAATATATCTAAATCCCAAAAGAAATCACCACAAATCAACTAGAATAAATATCAGCAGATCTCGTAAAATAAATATCATTCTTTTTTCACCTTAATCATTTATTAATCGTTTTATACATTTAGAAAACAATTTCAATTTCTTATCCGAGATACATTATTTTAGACGTTTTATACATATATCAGCAGATCTCGTAAAATAAATATCATTCTTTTTTCACCTTAATCATTTATTGGGTTCTTAAAAATTAATGTAATTTATTTTTTGTTTAATTGTTTGTTAGAAAATCTAAAATTAATTTCCCTTTTTATGAGAGTAGGGTCCAGCGTTTGGTATGTAAATCCAACAAGCAACAGCGTTCCATGATTTGCGTTAGTTAAGTGATGACTGGATCAAATGTTGCTACCAACACCATCATGATTCCTATGTAGGCCCAGCCCACGTATGATTAACGGACCATTCGGCTCCTATTGTAGCAAAGGGCAGATTCGAACTTTCATGGTTACAAATTAAAAGAATATATAAAATCAATAATCAATGTTATAATAACAGATTGATTAAGTGATCTATCTTTAACTTTTAAAATTTAGTAATTTATTTATAGTTTTACTAATAATTGAGTGGCCTTTAATGTAATTTACCATTTAGTTTCCCCACACTCTCGCACGTCTCTCTTGGACTAATAATGAACGGAAAAGAAAGGAAATATCCATAAAGATATATTACTGATTTTATTTTGTCATTTTAGATGTTAGATTTTATTATAATTAATTTCTTTTTATTAATGAATAATTTAGTTAATTATATGAAGACAAATAAAATATTATTTAAATGATTTTATTATTTGGTGGAGATAGTTCATAGTTACTGCTTTCATCCAAAGAGAGGTGAAGCTTCGAATTTGAAATAATTATAATAATATTGGTATATATAAAAAAGAAATTAATTATAATAATAAATCTAAACGGATCCTCCGTTTGTTGATGGGTTGGTACTTGGTAGTGCGTTCTTCCGTGTTACCTACCAGAAGAAGTAGCAGAAGGCAAAGCCAAAGTCAAATCGAGATTTCCGCTTGGATTTAACCGTCATTTCAGCTTGATTCGCCGTTTTCACGCTTTTTCTATCATCCGGCGACCACGTTGATGTTAGCTTTTGAAAATGGATTCCATTTGGACGAGTTAACGCTGGCACCGGTGGCGGCGGTTTATGCTCTTCTAACTCGGTGATTTCAATTTCGGTATACTCATCGTTGTCACGTCCGTGGCTGGTTTTGCTGTCGCCGCCACCGTTGTCTACTCTAGTAGGGAAAAGAGAAAGGGGAAAAAGTTGATCAGGGAGCTTAGATTGGTTTTGGTTATCAATCAGGTAAAGTAGGCAAAATAGAAATCAATATGCTTACGGATCAGAAACCATTGATGAAAGCTTTGCGGCGAAGTCACACGTCTTCATCAGCATCCTCATCATCGTCGTCAAATACTTCATCTTCTTCATCGTTGTCGTGGATTCATTTGCGATCGGTTTTATTAGTCGTTGTTTCTTCCTCATCATCGTCAATTTCCTCGTCTTCTTCCCAACCACTTCAAACTGATCGGTGAGTTCCCTTTTCCCTCTTAACTTAAATTACTATTTTCCTTATTTCCCTTAAATTTTGAATGAAGATTTCTACCTTTTCCCCTGGAATTTATCGTTTCCTACTTTTCCATTTTTGTTGAAAAAAAATCTCATCCGTTACTTGAATCCCCGATTTGAAAATAGTCGAATTAATTCCATCAGTTAATAGTTTCATCTTCGTTAGGTTGTTAATAAGATTTCGATTCCAATTTCATTGTCTTTCCTCTCTGTAAAGGTTCTGAATCTGATTATTATTCTGTTCGTTTGTCAATTTCTTTTCAAAGTATTTTTGAAACCCTCACTGTTTCAACTGGTCAAAGTAGTCAACTGTTGTGATTCCTCTATCTTTTGGGAAGGAGAAACTGTCACTTTTATAATCAAAGATTCAAATTCGTTAAGCAAAGTACGGTTAATAGCCATTAAATTCTCATTTTGGTAGTAATTCATTATAGATGTTCATTATGATTTGGACTTTTTAATTGTTTTGCTGTGGAATTGTGATTTTTTATCTTCACTATGGAACCATAGTATTAAATTGTGGTTGCAGTTGCAAGTCACGGGCGGATGATGCTGATGTTGCGGCCTGATTTTTATCTGAAAATTACTATGATTTTAAATGCGGTTTGCCGTGTTGCGGTGACCTTCAAGGCCGTTAAGATGCGGCCGTTATGTTGCATTGTGGCCACAATTTAATACTATGTTTGGAACCTCCTGGTTATTGCAATTACTCTTGCAATTGCTTCTATTTGCAGAACTAATTGAAGTTTTTTGCATGCTTGTCTTCACTCTCGCATGTATCTACTCAGCTTTTAGCATTACTTAGTTGAGTGTTCCAAAAGTTTTGTTTCCTCATTTGGTTCATTGCATTTGGATTCATGTAGTGTATCTTTCACATACAATGCAGGAACCCAACAAACTATGCCTCTATTTTGTTAACTTCATCCAATATGATAGGAACTATTATTCACAAGTTTATATCTTGATGGAAGATTTATTAGTTTTGTTTCTTCTTGCTTCAGGGGTAGCTTAAAATCACCTTGGTCTCACAGGAGAAGAAAACATGCCCTTCTACCTAAACAATGGAAGAATTTGTTCACTGCAAAAGGGAAACTCATTGATGGTGGTGTCAAGCTTCTGAAGAAAATTCGAAGTGGAGTATGTTATTAAACTTGCATTGACTTGTTTACCTTATCTTTTATCTTAACTTCTTTCAGATTACATGTGGCTTATTCTGTTTTTCGTTGCTTCTTGTGAATTCATTCTTTGCATTTTCAATGCAGGGTGTTGATCCAAGTATTAGAGCAGAGGTGTGGCCATTCCTCCTTGGAGTGTAAGATTCTTATATACTGTGATTCAAATAAACTTTTCTTTCTTTGAGCTACTTGGTTATTGCTTCTATAACTTCTCAATTAGCCTACACCTTTTGAATCACTGTCTAGTTACCTGATTCTTTTCCAATAAACCTCTCTTTCTTTGAACATATAATTCTTGCTTCTACGTCATCTTTTTGTTTATATCTTGGTGCTTTCCTGACCGCTTATGTCTCAATGTTCCTCTAGTGGACAGCAATCCTTGGTTAAAGAATTTTAATCTTTCTAGTTGTTAGTCACTTTGGAAGTATTTTGTATTCATTTGCATAATATGCTTCAAGCATCCATTTTAGTACGGTTTTTTCTTGCTACTTGAGTTTTTGTTCATTTGTAATAATTTGTGTTTTAATCACTTATCCAGAAAACACTATTTTTTAGATGTTTGCTTATGCATTTGAGAAGTGGGAATATCATACATGACCTGTTAAACCACCTAATGGTGATGTCTGCATGCCAACAGATATGACTTCAACAGTTCGAAGGAAGAAAGAGATTCATATAGAAGACAGAAACGGTAACATGCAGATGGATCGCCAATGCTTTGTTACGTTAGAATCTTCGCTCTCCCTTCTCCGTCGTTAATTTCCTGAAGGATTGTTTGTTTACTTATTTCTGATACAGGAAAGATTATGAAAGTTTGAGGAAACAGTGCTGCCAAATCCTTAAATGTCCTGAGAAGAGTGGTAAGTTGAAGGGAACTGCTGGAAACATCTGCAGTGAGGACACTGAGAATTTCAGTCGAGTTCTTGATTTTCCAAGCTTAGAGGATATGGTTAGTAGGTCCAGCTGCACTGATGGAGGAAGCCCTGTGGTTGATGATTCTGATCTTCCGATCTATGATGAAACAGAATCATCCGATTCTGACTCTTCTGAAGACCCTGAAAACGCACCTCTCCTTTCCTCAGAAATAACTGAGGAAAATAATATTCATAAAGATGGTAGAGATAGTTCTCCCTCCCAGATAGAAGGCATGTCTGCATCCTACACTGATGAAGATTTTGCCACATGGAGGAGAATCATCCTCCTTGATGCTGTGAGGGCAAATGACGACTGGATCGTATACACTCCGTCTCAGGCTGCAGTATCTGCAGTGAAAGCACAACAGTTGGCCGAGAGTGTTGGGTTGAAAGATTATGATGACTTAGAACCATGCAGGATTTTTCATGCTGCTCGGCTTGTTTCTATCCTCGAGGCTTATGCCCTTTATGATCCTGAGATAGGTTACTGCCAAGGAATGAGTGACCTGCTCTCTCCAATCATCTCAGTGGTAGAGGATGACTCTGAGGCCTTCTGGTGCTTTGCAGGTTTCATGAAAAGAGCTCGTCACAATTTCCGACTTGATGAGGTGGGCATTAGCAGACAGTTAAACATCGTATCCAAGATTATCAAGTGTAAGGATAATCATCTATACAGACACCTGGAGAAGCTTCAAGCCGAAGACTGCTTCTTTGTGTATAGAATGGTTATAGTTCTTTTCAGGAGGGAGCTAAACTTTGAGCAGACTCTTTGCCTCTGGGAAGTGATGTGGGCTGACCAGGCAGCAATCCGTGCCGGTATCGCAAAGTCTGCTTGGGGGAGGATGAGACTTCGAGCTCCTCCGACCGATGATCTTCTGCTTTATGCAATAGCAGCTTGTGTTTTGCAAAGGAGGAAACTAATACTAGAAAAGTACAACAGCTTGGATGAGATAATGAGAGAATGCAATAGTATGGCCGGACATCTCGATGTCTGGAAGCTTCTCGACGATGCCCACGACTTGGTGTTCAACCTCCATGACAAGATTTAGGTCCAAACACCACTCTGCTTTCTTTCTCTTTTTTCCACTGAATTTTCACCACTAAACTTCTTGCAACCAACCATTCATGGATCCCTAAACTAATGGATCCAAGTTATTTGCCATTTCTGCTTGAAACAAGCGTTTCTCGCAGGCGAATTCCCTGAACCAAGTAAATTATTGGGTTTACATTTATTATGCTATATTGCCCGCACTCAACACTCGTCTGGGTGATGGTGGCAACGCTGAGAAAATCAGCTATTTAGATTGTCCTTTAGCTTTGCTTGCTTGCAATTATTGAATCACAGAAACTTGCACCTGATGGTTTTCTTTTCTTTTTTCTTTTTATGCTTGTTTCTTTGTTACTTGAAGAATAAAAATCTATTCTCCAAATCCTCTGCTTTTTTTATTTAACAAAATTAGGTACTCCACTTATTTGATGTAAAATTTGTGAATTTTTAATTATTAAAAAAATCGCAAAATTAAATGGAAAAAATAATAGGTAGGATATTTGACTTAAAGTTTAGGGTTTAAAATTAAAAATTAAAAATTAAAATTTTATAATATAAATACATAATGTGTAATTAAAATCAAAAATAAAATCTGTTTTTCTATATTGTTTTCTTCATTTGATCTCTCTTCTCAACTCTCAAAGTCTGGAACAAAAGCCCAACCCAACTAATCTAGCAATATTAACAGCCGTCCATTCTCATCAAGCCATTTTCTTTTCTTTACTTCGCGAAGTACTGGATAAAATCTCAAAGATGCTTTGGTCTTTGGTCTTTGGATCTACCATCAAAGTCTATTGTAATCGACAAGATATGAATTCTCTTTTGTCTTCTTCGCGTCACCACCAAATACCGTGTGCTCTCCACCAGATTCGCCCTCAAAAACCAACGTCGCCTCCTCCTTCGCCGCCACTTCTCACTTTCATTTCTTTTAAATGAATCACCTCGAAAGGACATTTTGATTCCCAAAGAAAATACAAAGAAAATGTGTAGGTCTACGGATTACTACGATTTTCGCACCAGCGATCGAAATCGTCTAAGGATGAAAGCTTTCTTTGTTCGATTTTCGGGTTTTGATTCTTGTGCGGAGACGTTATCTGATTCTCTCACTCTAGTGTTCCCGTCAAGAATCAACGAAACTGCGCGGCTTGAAGTTTCCGGCTCCAGTATCCGGTCAAGTTCCCCCGCGTTCGTGACTCTCCATCGGATGGTTAAAGTGAAGACGAGGGATGGAGAGACGATATACGGGAGTAGAGAGCGGGTTCGGGTCGGGGATGGGGTCCGGTTCGAGGTTTACTCGAGAGAGGAAAAGATGTTGAAAGGGGTTTTCAGGAGAGAGGCGGCGGATAAGTGGAAGATGGAGTGTAAGTGCGCGCTGGAAAGAGATGATGGGATAGCGCTTTGCGGTGAAAACGCACTTGCTGATATTTGCGTTGCGGTGGATGCAGACGCGGCGATAATGGAGAGGATTGAGATGGTGGTGAGGAAGTGTAGAAAGAATAGGAGAGTTGGATTCGTTGAGCTGGAGGATATCCCAGAGGAAGCGGAAAGCGAGTTGAACGATGCATGTTGTTGTTGTGGAGAAGCCGACGATGGAGGAGATATCGACGGAAGGGGCGGTGGGGGGCTGGAGATGGATACGGAGGCGGCGGAATTAAGCTGGGCCTTTGATGTGGGCTTTTGGGTCATGTGTTTCGGTGTTGGATATTTTGTCTCTAAAACCACTGCCAAAAGCTTGAAGCGCATGAGAATACTTTGACTGTAAAATACAATTTTGCCTTCACTAGTTCATATATAATTCTAATTCGACTTAGTAAAAACTTTAATAAATATTTAATTTAAATTTGATTTAAATTTTCAATTTAAGATTTTAACGAGTTTAATTAGACAAAATTTAATAATATTAATATCCGATTAGTTGGATTTAATAAGCAACGAAATGAATTTAACGAATAAGGAGTCTAATTAAATAATATTATTTTTTGAATAAAAATAGTATCTGTTTTAAAATATAATTTTTTTACCGTTTGATATTGATCGTTTAATCATTCTGTTGAGATCGCTGGTGATCGAACCTCTGATCTCTAGGAATATCTACTGTTACTTTAACCAATTCTCTGCATGTGGCTAATCGTAGCGCGCCTAACGGTTTAATATTCATTCCATTTCCATTCTCCTCCCTGTTTCCCGCAAAACAAACGTAACGGGCAACTCCCCTTCCCTTCCGGTTTCCAAACATATTTGGCGGTGGCCTTCAGATCAGACGAGAGGGGCGCCAAAAGAACAACCATGGCCCCCGGCCGTCGTACGGATAGGAGCTTCTTACAAGACCTACTCATTTACGCAGCCAGCACTGCTTTCAGTTGCCTGGTCCTTTTCGCTGGCCTCAAACAACTTAACCCAACCCGCGATTCCTCCAAGAAATCCATTGAAAACAAAAACGCTATCTCCAAACGCCTCGGCCGCCCCCTCATCCACACTGACCCTTACGAAGTACTTCTAAAAGAAGATAAACATTTCTTTTTCTTTATGTATACATTTTTTATATATTTGGCAAAATCCATTTGTATTATTCTCAAAGTTATTTCTTCTTTCTTTCCCTGAAATGCAGGATGTGATTGTGGGTGATGTGGTGAACCCAGATCACATAGATGTTGAATTTGAATCTGTTGGTGGGTTTGATAGAATCAAAGAAGCTTTGTATGATTTGGTCATTCTTCCTCTTAGGAGGCCGGAGCTTTTTGCTCATGGCAAACTCTTGTGTACCCCGAAAGGGATGCTTTTGTACGGACCACCGGGGACAGGAAAAACCATGCTTGCCAAGGCCATTGCAAAAGAATCTGGTGCTGTCTTTATCAATGTTAGAGTCTCAAATTTGATGAGTAAATGGTTTGGCGACCCCCCAAAACTAGGTGAACATAATGGGGTTTCTTTTAATCATTGTTATACAGTTTAAGGGCTCGTAAGATTGTGTTTTTGGATAAACTACTACAATAATAGTTGGAAGTTTATCAAGAATGATCATTCAGGTCAGGGATGGATCCCCTAAAAATATGAAGTTCATCCTAGATTCAAGTGACGAAGGATTGTTTTGGTATATGGTGGATACCAAATGATCTTTTGTTGTCTAACTTTTCAGTCTTATTTCATTCTACATTGTAGAGACAGTAATACTGCAATTTCTGCTTGCTATAGAAGCCAATACCTCAGTAGCTTCTTTCCTATGCCTAAGATTATGTTAACACTGTAATGTTATATTGTTGCAGTGACTGCCGTTTTTAGTCTGGCTTATAAGCTGCAGCCGGCTATTATATTTATCGATGAAGTGGATGGTCTTCTGGGGCAACGACGAGCCACGGATCAGGATACAATGTCTATTATGAAAACTGAGTTCATGACCTTGTGGGATGGCTTTACCACCGATCGTGAGTGTTCTTGGTTATTTCCTTGACTGTGAACTAATTTTCGATCTGTGAATGTACAACATGTTGAGTGCACTTTTCTAATTTGTAAGTATAAAGAACTTTTGAAGTGGGGAAAGATTTAAAGGGTTAAGGATACAAAATTTCCTTGATAAGGGTATGTAGTAATATAGCTTGAAATAATTTGCAGTGTATGTTGATATCGAGCATGTTAACTTTTCTATTAATTTGCATTCAGAGAAAGCTCGAGTTATGGTACTTGGTGCAACTAATCGTCTGGCAGAGCTCGACGAGGCAATACTCAGGCGTTTTTCCCGGGTTTTCAAAATTGGAAGGCCCGACTGTGATGACCGAGAAAAGATATTGAAGGTGATATTGGAGAATGAAAAAGTAGAAGACACTATTGACTTGTATCACATAGCTAGACTGTGTGAAGGTTACACTGGTTCGGATTTGCTTGAGCTCTGCAAACAGGCAGCATATATTCCTGTCAGGGATTTCTTAAATGAAGAGAAGGCTGACAATACAAGTCAGGTGAGTACATATATATATCACCTGTATTACTCTTTACAGATATTGGCAATGTTTTATCTGTTAATCACCAAATCATTGGTTTTCTCTTGGAGAAAGTTGCTAATTAAATTGACACAGGGTCTCTGCTTTCATGTAAGAAATATGACTTGTGCATTGGCATTGTCTCAACTTACTGTTGTTTTTGTTGTGTGGTTACAGGCACCAAGACCAAGAGCATTGTCACAATTGGATTTTGAGAAAGTTTTGGCTACTTCCATTAAAATAAGTGGCAATGTTGATAAGGACAATGAGTACAGCTCTTGTTCATCACCATGAGTTGTCAAATGGTACCGGATTAAGTCGCGAGGGAGCACATCAAATTCTGATGTTCTTGAATACTAACTTTGAGTTGGAGCCTAAGCTTGCCATTGCTGTTTGAGTTATTCTACATCTCTGTGGTCGTGTTAGTGAATATAGAATTCAGAAATGTACGAGGGTAAGCTTATAAATTCGTGCTCGACTTGAAAGCATTTTTTGAATTATTTGTAGTGTGGAAGAGTGTCCACTCACTGTAGCCATATTTGTTATTTAACAGAAGAGAATACAAAGAGTAAAATCTCAATTCTTGTTTGAAAGGAACATCTTGTTCTTTACCAGTAAAATCTAATGTATAGAGAGAAAACTGTAATCCATGATGCACATTGCAGTCAAAATGCAACATATATACAGATTCTAAATCTATTTTGAGGATTCGGATTACCTTGCATCCATCCTCGGAGCAGATCTTTTCATGGGAAAAGGACTCAGAATACTCATTTTAATGCAAAAATCCAAGCCAACAGCAGCAAACAAAAAGATGAAAAGATTCTGAGATACATAAACTGCACCATCAACAGCATGTGACAAGAAGCTTCCGGCATCCAGTTCCAGAGGAGCCCCTCCACCCAATGTACCAAGACCTGCATTTTCATTATTATCTTTGCATTATCAAATTTGAACTATGTGCTTCATGATAGCATATCATGTTCTACAGATCATACACATAGAGTTCTATTTATTGGCACTTGATTGCAGTTATACCTTTCACAAAACCGAAAGCTGCAGATGTCCCGGTTTTCAGCTGTAAATTGTCCAAATCTCTCCTAACTGCATATCGAAAAGTTACTCCGAACAATGCACAGCTGATGAAATTGACTGATAAAGGGAGCAGCAGCTGAGTAGTGCTGGAAACTTGGGTTAGGGAGATGGGGAGACCAGCAAGGGTGCCAACAAGTGCTGATATCAAAGCTGCTTTTACAGACTCCAATCTCTCATTATCAACATCAATTCCTTCACCACCTTCGCTTCTGAAAGCATTTCCATCTCCGATATCATCTTCATTAGGCGAAAGCGACAGTTCTGCTTCTTCAATCATGGCCCGTGCCTGTGAAATCTCCTGCTGAGTCTCTGCAATCTTGAATTTTCACAAAATTTACTCATCAATGAGTCCATACAGAACCATTTGCAGAGAACTAACAAAACTACCAGGTTTTGAAAGGGAAGAATTAGAGAAGAAACTGACCTCTGTCGCCCTGGATTCTAGTTGGTCAATGTAATTTCTCAACAATTGAGCTTCAAGTTCCTGTTTTTCAATCTCAGCAAGTTGTTTCTTAGCCATCTCTACTCTCAGTGAGGCCTTCTCCAATCCATCAAGCAAACCCTTGTTCTCTTCTCTGTTCAAAAGCTCCTCCACCTGCTTGCCAACAATACCAGAAAGGGCATCCTTCAAACCATCACTTGTTTCTTGCTCCTCTGAGTTGCCCCTGCATTTCAAACTGAGAGGCTTCAGGAGAGGAGGAGAAATGGGTGTTTTTGGACATGTTGAAGGCACAAAGAAGAAGGGATCTTTGAACAGGAATCTGGGTTTCCCAGAGAAAAGCAAAGTGGAAGGGATTGCTGAAGGCATTGAAGGAGAGACTGCAGCACTTGGATTAGATCCTATGCAAAAGCTTATCTTTTCCCCCTGGCGATTGTGGAAAGTGTTAAATATAAGGGTAAAGTACACAAATAGACAGTATCTTAAAAATACACATTTAATCAATTTATACATAAAATTAAATTAATTAAATATATAAATATAAAAAATTAAATATGTTATTATTAAGATAAAATGATTCATATATTTTATAATAAAATTAAAATTTAAGATTTATTATGTAATTTTTAAATGTTTATCGATTATATTATATATTTTTAAGATAATTTAGTTACCATTTGTGAACTTTAAATATAAATCATTCGAATCGAAAATATTAGGAAAAACGGTGTTGTTTTGTTAAAGTGTATAAAGTCAAGGGTTTTAGCTGTGGGAGTTAAATACCTTGAAAACAATTTTGGAGTGCTAGGCATGTGGGCTCTTTCAAGAGGAGGGTTTAACAAGAGAATTTTCAACTTGCCCAAAACCCTCTCACGCCCTCTCATGGCTACCTCGAACCTTATTAGGGTTTCTTCTCCGGTTTACTCCACTGGCTCTCCCGCCCACTCTCCTTTTAAGCGCGTTGGAACTCACAACGGCAGCTTCCACTGCGATGAGGCCCTTGGCTGCTTCATGATTCGTCTCACTGACAAGTTTTCCCACTCCGAGATTGTCCGTACCCGAGATCCCAAGGTTCGTTTTTTTCCCCTAAAATTGTAGCGAAGATAGAAGAAATGGAAATCATGAGATGGGTTTTCTTTTGGGATCTAAAATACGTTCTTCGTTTGCTTCTCTACAAAGCTTTATTGTTGTTTGCAAGTTTTATAGTACAAGTTTTGCCTATAAATTACTAAACTTGAAACATAGAGCCAATTGGGGAAGTGGGTTGTTTATTATGTGATTCATGTAGTTTAGTTTCTTCTCCTTTGCTGTTTATGCTGCTTCATTGAAGGTTCTTTTTAAGATTGATCTGAGTTTCGCAGGTATTGGAGGGGCTTGATGCTGTGCTTGATGTTGGAGGCGTGTATGATCCTAGTCATGACCGATATGATCATCACCAGAAGGGATTTGAGGAGGTTTTTGGACATGGTTTTAGTACAAAGCTTAGCAGTGCTGGACTTGTTTATAAGGTATGAATTTCTTCCATGGGGAAATTGAAGCTTCATTTCGCTGTTCTTTCTGTTTACATTTTGTATATTGTGGTATGATACAACTTTTTGATAGAGCGTAGTATGAACAATGATGTCTTTTGGTAGATTAATATGTTTCTTCATCATTAGTAATTCCCCCTGTATCTAGCATTTTGGCAAGGAGATAATAGCTAAAGAGCTTCAGCTTGGAGAAGACCACCCCGATGTGCATAGATTATTTCTGGCCACTTACAAAAGCTTCATGGAGGTACTTAATATCTTTGATTTTTTAATATTTTATATGGGTTTGACTTAGATCTTGTATGTAAGTAGCTTAGATGCTATTTTCTTGTTGTTTTTTTCCTTTCCTGTGCTTTAGTAATTAGTTTAGTGATTATGCTTTAGATGTTCAATCGGGATATTGTTTTATGCGTTTACCAGGCAATTGATGCGGTTGACAATGGAATCAACCAGTTTGATACAGACAAGCCTCCAAGATATGTTAACAACACACACTTGTCTTCTAGGGTAGGAAGATTAAATCTAGACTGGACAGATCCTGATCAATCACCTGAGAAGGAGAATGAGGCTTTCCAACAAGCAATGGCTTTAGCTGGTAGTGAGTTCTTAGAAGTAAGGTTCTGTCAAAATTAAAAAATACCTAAATATACTAACATCATTATGGGTCTTCAATGTGCTGGATAATGATTTTTTCCATTTCCTTCTGAAGGTAAAAGAGTATGTACTGTATTATTCTTCATAATTTAATAGTTTGATGGCCTTCTTCAATTTTCAGAGTGTCCGATTTTATGCAAAGTCATGGTTACCAGCAAGGTCAATTGTAATGGAGTGCATTGCCGAGCGGTTTGATATAGATCCAAGTGGGGAAATTATGGTTTTGAAAAGGTTTTGCCCTGTAAGTAAATGTTTCTCATTTTCCTATTGTAATTTTCTTCATCAACTAGCCCTGCATAAGTGCATGGTTTGAATAGTTCCTTCTTTTGTTATCTGTTTATGCATCTCATCTAGAGAGGAAAGCGAGCAATCTTATAGAAAATTGCTTGTTCATAAATATACACATTCTGGTCCTTCAGCTGGTTTGAACTGACATCAAATAACCTGTGCAACTTCCAGTAGCATGTGAGATGAATGTATTACTGCAAGTTGCTGTGTCTTATGATTGACTTACTATCAGACATCGTTTATTTACAATTAAATCTGATTTCGTTTCGCATCCAACAGTGGAAACTTCACTTATTTGAGCTTGAAGAGGAGCTGAAGATTGAGCCTCCTATTAAGTATGTTCTTTATGAGGTATGAACTTAGTAGACCAATCTTCCTTTCAAACAAGATGTTGAATGTGTTAGTCCTGGAATTTTTATATAGATTCTAATCGTACTCATGACCCAGGATGAAAGAGCCAAACAATGGCGAGTTCAGGCAGTTGCAGTATCCCCTGATAGATTTGAGAGTCGGAGGCCCCTCCCAGCTCCGTGGCGAGGTTTGAGGGATGATGAGCTCTCAAAAGAGGCAGGAATTTCTGGGTGTGTCTTTGTTCACATGAGTGGGTTTATCGGTGGAAACCAAACTTACGAGGGTGCGCTAGTGATGGCAAAAACTGCTCTAAAGATATGATCTTGGGAGATTGCCTTTATTTCTTTCACATGACATGGCATCTTTGACATGATTTTATGACAGGATTTGTATCATTCACCAAGTTTTGTGGCTTTCTTCTTGTGCTGCATGATTCATTTGAATTTGTACGGGATGGAATGAAACCTGAAGGCTTTTTTCTTTTCTTTTCTTTTCCTATAAATGAGCCAATGGAGGCTGACAGAAATGGTTTATATTTGAATTGAATAGGAGTTAGTTAGGGATGGGCATGAAACTTAAACCCGACGGGTTCTGATCGGACCTGATCTGGTCGTATTTTTTGATAGAAAATTCGGGTTCGGGTTGGGTCGAGTTTTTTTAAGGGTGATTTCAGGTCGGCTTCCGGTATAGGGTGGAAAAAATTTGACCCGATCCGAGATTAATAGTGTATTTTTTCGTATATATTTTAGAGATATTTGTAATAATAGTCCATCTTTATATATATTTTATACAATTAAATTCTTATATTTTATTTTATTTTTACAATTAAGTTTCTAAATTTTATATTTTTTAGTGATTCTTGTCGGGTTGGATCGGATTTTAAAGCTTAAAAATCGGGTTGGGTTGGATCGATTTTTTTTACCCTAAACCTAGATCGAGTGGTGGGTGGAGGGTATGATTCTTCGGGTGTGGGTGGCCCAAAAATCCAACTCGACTTGTGCCCATCTCTAGAGTTAGTGTTATATGTTGGTTTAAGATATTTTAGTTTTGGATATTTTCTGTTCAAATTGATTTCAAGTTCAATAAATTTTGAGTCGGATTCGGACTAGGTTTATATCGTAATATTTTTATATCATGTCTTGAGTCGGGGAAATCGATTTTAAAAATTAAAAAAAAAGTTAGTTTGAAATTAAAGAGAGATATTTATTTAAATTAACTCAAAAAATTAAATATTTAATTCTAACATTTATTTTTTTCCGACCAAATTGAGTCTCATCCAATCCTAATATTAATACATAAAATCATCGAACTCTACACTTTATATATTCAAAAAACACAATAATAACAGCAAATTAGTATCCGTCTCCTTTTTTCTTGCTTTTTTTGTTCACTGATTGCATTGCACCATTCATCGTGTAAAAAATTAATGGGGTTTTCTTTGCCTTTCTCCTGATTACTGGGTTTTTCTTTATTTTGGTTTTCGATTATCTTCTTTAGCTCTTTCAATTACAGGGTTTAACACACGTTCTCTTGTTCTTGAATATCCAGGGCTTTTCTTTGGTGAGCTAATTGGGTTTTTTTAATCATCTTAACTACTTGCATTACATCATCCGTTACCTTGAAATAATAGGATTTCCTTTTGCTTCTTCGAATTATACTGGGTTTTCGTTATTTTAGGTTACTCTTGATCTTTTAACTGTTTTCAATTATTTTGGGCTTCAGTTATTTGATGTGCTTGACTTGTTTAGATTACTGGTTTCTGCAAAATTCTTCATTGACATTTCCATCACTCTGTTTTGTCTATGATGCAGTTATTTACTCAAACAAAAGTTGTTTGGCAATGTATGTTATGTTGTTTGTGGGTGTATTCAAGGTAAGATTTTGATTAAATTTATTATCTTTCTTGTGATGTTCATTGGTTTTGGATTGAATACTCATGACTGATTCATTTTTCTTTTTATGATTCGTTGTAAGAAGTAGAACTAATCGAGTATTTGTATCGGTCTATGGCGGAATTGGTTGGACCAAGACTGTACAGTTGCTGCAATTGCAGAAACCAAGTTGCCTTTCACGACGATGTTATATCCAAGTCTTTCCAGGTCGGGAATTCGATACTAAGTTTGCTGCATTTATACCAATCTGCCACATATAATTAATAGATTAAAAGATGATTTCTTTCTTAGGCTATCAAGAAGATAAAATGAAAACTATTAATTTTATTAGGGACTGTATGTGTTACTGAATTCTTACAAAATCATTTACTCTTTAAATGTTTGCTTTAATGTATCTTTTTGTCATTTTGATGTTGCAACTATATGTTGCATTAGGTTCAAGTAATATCTGTTTTGATGAAAGCATTCTATAGATGTCGGTTTCAATATGTTTGTTAGCAATGTGATTTTCAGGGGAGAAATGGTCGAGCATTTTTGTTCTCGCACGTAATGAACATAATGGTGGGTCGTAAGGAAGATAGACAACTGATGACTGGTCTTCACACGGTGGCTGATGTCTACTGCTGCGATTGCCGCGAGGTACTGGGTTGGAAATACGAGCAGGCCTATGAGGAAAGTCAGAAGTACAAGGAAGGAAAATTCATTCTTGAGAAGTCCAAAATTGTCATAGAGAACTGGTAGTACTGATGTAAATTCTCCTGATCTAGCAAGCGTTACGGATGCGTTTGTGTTTTTCTTCCTCCCGATCGAACACGTTTCATGTATTGTTCTTCCTGTGCATTCTTGCTGTGTTCCCTGTGATATCGTACTGTCAGTTATTCATTTTGTTAATAAATTGTGAGTGGTTTCTCTTTTAGTAGTGCTTTCATTTCAGGATGCCATTGAATCTGCTGCATTTAGTAACATTTTCATCATGGATTAACATATTGTTTGTTTCTTCAGTGTTCTTTATATGGCAACCGAGCTATGTCTAAGATCATTTCTTTTTTCTTGTAGTCTGAACCCCAAACTTTCTGTTTATAGAAAGTAAAAGATCATTCACAAAATCCTGAGTTTAGTTTAGTGTGATATCATATATGGTAGGAAGAAAGCTGTTACTCATGGTGGCTGTTTTTAGATACTTAGCTGATTTAAAGCGATCATTGTCGAGATTGAATTGCCCAAATCTTCATTTTTACTCGTTTTTAGTTACGAGATGGTATCATCTTAAGCTTCATGTTGGCTTGGCATGCCCTAGAATTTGTATGTTCTTATCTCTCAGTAACCTTAGATTGGCTTCACAGTAGACTGTGGTGTTTCCTTGGTTATATTTCTGAGTTGGTGACTGAAAGAATCATAGTATCAAATAGAAGAACACATACATGATAAACTGAACTACTAAAACCATAGATTCAATCTCATATCTAGAAAAACAAACCAAATAATGAAGTTCTTGTTAAGTAATGATTTCTTCCAATGCAAATCACAGCCGAAAAAAACGAAAGGAACTATCATAAGCTAAAGGAAGAGGAGAAAAGGTTGCTAGTTAGCAGGTAAGAGTTATTGTACATCACATCACAGAAACTTTCTTCTTTGTTATCCACCTCTTCCTGGCGTTTTCCAAGGCTTCTTCTCTCATCCTTACGAGCTCTTGGAGACAATGTTGATACTGTGAATCTATCGCATCGACCTCCAACTTCAGCTCTGCCAACTTATCCCTGTCTGCAACGGATAGATAGTCGATGCTTGACAAGCTCATATCTTGTGATGTAAATGAACACGAATCCATTACGGATGTGTCGGAGTTCTTTGTGGAGTCTTTTATCACAATATACTCCCCAAGGTTTTTCTCATCACTGGTCTCTTTTTGGACAAGATGGTTAATGACTAAACCAAAATCATGTGGGTTTAGACCGTTATGGCACTTGACATAACCGTGATCAGAAGACCCCATTGGTTTGTTGTCACTCCCATCTGAGGCCAACATTCCATCAGATTCAGTTGATATATCTGAACCAAAAGATTCTTCAGGGTCTTGACATTTCAAGATAGCCGACTGACATTTCATGCTTCCAAATGAAGGTTTCCAGTAGGGTACAAGCTTCATGATCATGCTATCAATCAACTCTGCAATGACAGCTACATCTTCATTTGACAAATCAAGTTGTTCAACCATCTCCTCAGCGATTGAAATAGCAGTATCAGAATCTAGATAAAATGAAAAATGGATATTTCTTGCTTTACCTGTTAAAAGACACCATTGAACATAGTTCTTTTTTATTTTTCCGAACAGAAAGAAGAGAGTAAGACTTTATCTATAGCAATCTCACTTACCACATTGATCAGAAATGCGCAAGGTCAATGAAACTGTACTATCATCATTCTTCTCCCCTTTTAGCTTAAATTCATTATTCTCAGTGAAACGCTGTAGCTCAAGGGATGAGAACCGAGGAGCTTCTTTGATGTTTCTTGCAGATGAATCGACCAGAAGTGTTTTACAGTTGGGATCTATTTCCATGAGATGAGGCTCAGCCTGGATCAAGTTTTCGAGTGGACCACAGGCAGCTTCCTTGGGAGTTTCAGCCAAAAGGAATGGATCTGTCAAGAGTTCCACAGCTGACAGTCTCATAGATGCTGGAAGAAGACATTTCTCAATAAACTGCTTAATTTGTGAATCATTCACTTTACCAAGGGAAGCAGGTTTAATACCCTGCAGTGAAAGAAGTTGAGAGAGATTAAACAATCACTTCATAGATTTGTGGAAGATGTATTGGAGAGGGTTGTTAGCTTACAGAGGTAACTTTCTTATATATTTGTGCTGGATTTTTGCATTCATTATATGGATATTCACAAGTAACCATCTCCAATATGCACAGGCCAAAAGAATATGTGTCAACAAGTTCATTATATTCCTCATCATAGAGCTCGGGAGCCATGAATTCAGGAGTGCCTGCACAAATAACAAAGCATTACAAACTTCAACCAAAATGGATTAGCAGAAGTCAAATTGTTACTTATTTTTTAGAAACTGAAGTACCAATTACACTTCGGGCAGTGGGCTGCTGCATGACAGTTGCCAATCCAAGATCTCCAATCTTCACTTCTCCATTATTTCCATTAACAAAAATATTATCGCACTTCAAATCCCTATGAATGATCGGAGGATTGCGACTATGAAGATAGTGTAAACCTCTAAGGATCTGTCGTGCCCAGTTCTTGATAGCCTTCACCTCAACATTCTTATGCTTTTTTCGATATCTAAAGGAAAGCAAATCTCAGCATATCAGAAATGAATGATGAAGCCACAAAAAGAATGGGAGAAGAAAAGAAGTTCACGGAACTCACTGCCTCAAACTTCCTGAAGTAAACAACTCTGTTATCATGTTGATGGTCTTGTTCTTATCATCCACCCAGGAATTGCAAAACTTGATAATGTTTTCATGCTTCAGTGACTTCAAAAGATGAACCTCTGAATACAATCTTTCCAGCTGCTCAGGCTTCTGCAACACATCTTCAATATTAATTTGGTTCCATGCAACCTCTATTCCATCAACTTCATCAAATCCCTTGTAACTATAAACAACAATGTAGCAGCCAAAACAGGAAACAATCAAACACAGTCCTGTCAAAGTTAACCATATTCAAAGATAGGTGTTAGAACCATACACAGTCTTGAATGCTCCTCTCCCCAAGATCTCATCGTACTGAGGGAATGAAAACAAAGCAAACCAAAAAAGGAAAAACAGTTGTATCACTGAATTCAAACAAACTAGTAAAGGAAAAAAAAAACAGCATATCCAGGATAAAATTGACATTTTTGGTTGATCATACATTTACATATATATCAAGTTTAATATTGCTCAATTAAATAGATGTACAATAAGCAACCAATCCTAGGGGTGAGTATTCGATCGAGTCGAGTCAAAAAATTTTGAGTTATTCGAGTTGACGAGTCATATTTTATAATTCAAACTTTATTTGAAATTTTTTCGGTTCGAGTCGAGTTTTCGAATTCCTATAAATATTTAATTATTATTATTTATCATGTTATAGTGTGATTTAATTCCAATTTAAACGACTTTCTATCATATAAGATATGTATATATATATATTTTCATATGTAGCGATATTTCTTTATATTTTTATATATTAATGTGTATATATCATAAAAAATTGATAGAATCGTCTCGAACTTAAAAATTAATCATTTAATTACTAAAAATTTCGAGTTATTCGAATTTCCATTTTACAACTCGAACTTTATTTGAAAATTTTTCGAGTCGAATCGAGTCTATGAAATTTCGAGTCGAGTCAAAACGAATCGAGTATTTTCGCCTCGAGTTGAGTCGAGTTATTCGGTTTTTTCGAGTCGAGTTTTGCTCACCACCGACCAATCCCCTTTTCTTAAACAAAAAACAAGAAAAAAACTTACTCAGAAGAGCCATAAAACTAGCCAAAGATGAAATGTTGACAAATTATTAATTCAATAGAAGCTAAGCTATAACCAACGGTGGTTAAATTCTGAACAATTGATTCCATTACTCAAACTTGACGTTGTTTGCTTGCTTGCTATGAAATGGATAACAATATTTTACCTTGGAATGCAATAGGGTGATATTTTGCAAAATTATGCCTAAACAGCATACAGTATTTGAATACTACATAAAAGTCTCGCAATTTCCTCCAAATTTCTTGGCAATCAAACAGATACCAAGTTAACCCTAACAAAAAGAAAACGAACAATATAACGAAAACAGGATTCAGAGACAGAAAAACATACCCGAACATATCGACCTGAGGGATCTTTCTCAGCGAAATCACAGTCATCAGACACCTCCATTGTTATATATATGTACAAAGAACAAACCTAGGCTGTAACCCGATCGATAATTCCAACAACGGCCAAACGGAAATCCTCAAAAAAAAAAAAAAACTCCAAAAGAAACTCCAAAGAAGGCCGAAAACGCTATTACAGATCAAAATTGATCCCCGATTAGAAGCAAAGAGGAAGAGAGAATCCGTCGTTGTTTTTCAAAGAACGACTCACAAGCTATAGAGTATGAATCGAATGCCGATCGAAACCGGAACCGGCATCCGAAGGCCATGACTAAATGCATATCTTCCTCAGTTTCCCGATATCCCAATTCCATAAGGCTTCTATTCCTCCCTGGATTCGAATTTCTATCCATGTCTATACCAATCCAATAACGCTATCCGCATTGTAGTCCCCTAATTATTTAGGTTTTTCAGAGCAACAAAAATCCTAATAACTGAAAAATTAGGAGTTCGGAGATTTAAAAGAACTTAGCAAGTAAATTTATTTAAAAGGGCAAAAAGAGGAATAAAAAGACATAAAAGGAAGTATCTAGCATTATCGGCAACGGCATATATGGGTGGAGGAATCACACGCGCACATGTAGGAGCGTGTGTTATTCCGCTTCACGTGAAAAGAAACTTGGGAGTAAATTGCTATGAACCAAGTTGAAATACTTTATATGATTATAGATATTTTAATATAATATATAATATGGGTAGAGATAAAGTTAAAATTTAAGATTAAAGGTAAAATATAAGTATTTGAAGGTAAAAAATAAAATTATAAAAAAAATCATAATAAATTTAAATAAAGTAACAAAAATGAAAAAAATTGAGGGTGGGCGATCATGTAATCCTTCTCTGAATACGGTAATTATTTTATGCATATATAAAAAAAAAAATCAAATATCTTAATTTTAAGGTTTAAAGATATAATTTAAGGTTTTATATTTACGAGTTCGAGCGTAAGAATTTTAAATTTTGGGATATAACTAAAATTTATAATTTAAGGGTTAGCTTTAAGATTTATAATTAAAAAATTAAAATTTTAATTATATTACACTAAAACCTAAAACATAACTTATAAAACCTGCCTAAATTATAAATTCTAATTTTAACTTTTATAAAAACTGCCATCAAGTCAAAAAATTATTATTATCTTTTATCATATTGTAATTCATATATAAATTATCATGTTAATTTTATAACAATTAATGATAATTTTTATTGATCAAATGATAATACTGATATAATTAAAAAAAAGCTTAAGACTAAATTGTGGGGAAATGAGAAACCATTTCTTATTCTAGATAGCTGCAAATTATCCTTTAAATCAATTTTTTATTTGCTGTAAAATTACCTGTTGGACTTTTACATGATATGATCTTGCTTTTTATTTGATGCAATATTGCACGTTGATTTTGGGTGTCAATTTAGTAATTAAACTTTTAAAGGGTGGTTTTTTGGTAAAACAACCTCGAGGAAAGAGGCGGTGGATTTGATGGGTAAAAGTGGAACCAAAGGCCCGTGAAACGCGTGTGAATGAGCGCGTGGCAAATCAAAAGGTTTGAATCTTTAAAAGGAAAACAGAAAGAAATTCCGCTACGCCGAGTTGGAAATCACACTTCTTTTTCTTAAGCCCACAATCGTTCAGGCTGCGTGTTGCCCATCAACAGTCTTACTCCAAATTCTCTCTATTAAATCTAAACGTTAAATGATAACACTAATCAAATTAACATATAAGTTAATATTTAATAATTAATAATAATTGCATGGAATATTTTATTTTAATATTATTATTTAATAATTGAAAATATATTCTAAAATAAATTATTATTTATAACCACCATAACTTTTTTTAAATAATTAAAAAACATAAAGCAAGAAGAATATGTATAACCTTTTTTTTAAATATTTTTAAGATTATATTTTTTTAAATCAGTTACAGTATTACAGTAGTATCTGTTCTAGAGTATACTCCAAAACATTACATTAATCACTCAAATACTTGTTGACATTACTAGTACTCGATCTCGTAATTTTTAAAAACAATAACCATTATTTTAGCCACTGAGATTAAATGATTCGTGCTTAAGACTATCATTTTGTTTTTATAATATAGGACTATCATTCATGACAGTTTTAATTGGAAATTTTATATAACATTTGGAACTATGATATGTGTTATTGAAAATATTTAAAAAATAAAAAATAGAATATATATATCATTTGGACATCTCCTGTAGAATGAGTTATTGATTATGGTTTAGTTTTTAGATTTTTACGATTAAAGGTTTAAATTTTAATTTTAAAGTTAAATTATTAATTATAAATACTTGTGAAAAAATTATTTTTTAAACATAAAATATCAACTCTTTTATATTTAATGTGTATAATATGTTTAGTATATAAATAATATAATAAATATTAGACTTTTTCATACTAATACCATATAGTAGATGGGAAAAACATTTTTATTCGAAAACAAAAAATAAATACCGATAGTGTGGTAAAGAATTTGTGTACAAATAAAACAAATTAAAATATTTTAAATAAATTTTAAAATTTACTACTTTTTTATCTCATCTTCAACCTGTCAAGATGGAAAGAGCTACATCGAAATAATATCAGAGATTGAAGACAAATAGACAAGACATAACTTGGTGTAGTTTTGTCCTTAACGTATTAATCGCTAACTCACGTTGGAATGTGTAGGCAGCTTTCCTCAGTGCATATTGCTATTGGTTAACCACAGCTGCAACTTGCGCAAGTGGCCTCCGTATCTTGAGGCTTCTGCTTCAAATCTTCGGTTCAATTTAAATAACAAATATTACAAAACCATAGGTTAATGTCTCATGCTATTACATTTCTGCCCTTCGGTGTGTTGAACTAGGGTGCCCTCAGATGGGTAAAGTAACCCAGCAGCACCCCGCCACCCCTACCCACCGGCCACTTGTCAAGTTCTAACATAAGGCTACTCATGTCATTTCAAATGCTTGTGTTAAAAGGAGCTTTGGGTTTACCTGTGTTTTTCATTTCATTACCTGGAAACAAAACTAGTTCTCCAGACCCAAAGTGGCTGTTCTTTACTTGGGCAGATTTTGTTATGTTAAACGTGAGAGATGCTCATGTCTGCTCTTAATGCAATCTGGGTCTTTCAAAAGGTCAGACTTTTTTATTTCTTGTTATTCCTTAATTTAGATCTATCATTTATGGAGTTTTCTTTTCCCCATTAATGTAATGTTAATTATTCTTAATTGTGTGATGCTAGAACTTGTTAAAGTTTCTGTCTTTGGATCTTGTTTTCCTAGGAAAAAACATGACAACAAAGTATTGAAGGTCATGCTCTATGTTTTATTGTGTTGGGGATAAAAAGAAAAGTAATCCATGAAGATATGGTTCCTCATGAAAATTTTGCTGTAAAATTTCTTCTGTTGTTAATGAGGCCTTGTTTAATGACAAAGAAATAATTTTTAGGTTTCGGGTTCAAATCTCGAATCAGTTATTCAGTTCGAGGCTTCGAGCTTGTATCGATTGATTTTGATCGAAATTGTTGCTATAGTTGTAAGTTGTATCTCCTCAGTGATAGCTAAACTGCCTAAAATCTACCTAAACTGTTGTTTTGCTGGGGCCTTTCTAAGATGGTAAAGAAAACATGTTTTGACAGAGGGCGATGATCTATTCTCGTACTATCCGAAATTCGGAATTCATGTCGGTTCTGTTCTGTCTAAACTTAAGTTTTAGCTTTACTTTCAGGTGTGTGAACTGTGAAGCATGAATATCATATTCATTGTCTCTGCCTATGGACCTAATTGCAGCAGCCAGGCCTTGCAGTTTCGGTGATGAGCGTACAAGTGATGTTATTTTACATTTGATAAATGGCGAAGGAAGACCTGAGTGGTTCTGTTCCCACTCGTCGGTTCTCGTAAGTAAAAGCAGGTTCTTTGCGGATCAGCTCTCTAATCCCGACTTTGGCTCCTGTATTGAGATTCAATGCTCGGGTTCTACTTATGATCATCATGTTAAGCTTTTGAGATTTCTTTATCTCCCTGCTGATTCACTTTTGGATTCCCTGGACTCGGTCCAATCTGCTCTCGGTATTCTACACTTGGCAGTTGTGTTCTGCTGCGAAGACGTTACAAACTGTTGCATCCAGTACCTGGAGGCTGTTCCTTGGGACGACAAGGAAGAGGAGCAAATTATAAAAGCAGTTTCGAAACTGGGGCCGATAGCCATGCCCATATTGGCAAGGATCCAACCAGTAGATATAAGTGCCACCAAAAATGTGTTCATTTCAGCAGTTCGCTTTGCCACATCAATTGGTGGATCTTGTCCACCTTTTGGAGATGAGCTTAAGACATCCGCTCAAGAACAAGTGGAATTCATGCTTGGAGGAGACGAAGAAATCCCGTTAGTTACAGCTGATGATGAAGTAAAATAAGTGATAAAATTGGGTCTTACCGAAGTTTGTTCGTTGTTCGAAAATGAATTGTCTTCATTGCTTGTTGTTCCAGATATCACAGCTGAGACTTTCGAGAACAGAATTCTGCAGAGCCTATCGGATGTCGAGTGGATGTGTAACATACTCCCCAAGGTGGATTTAATGAAGGACTTTGTTTGTAGTTGGAGTGAGATGTCTGGTAAGGTTTTAGAGATAATTGAAGACACAAAACTCGATAATGCTGTGTGGGGTTTGAAGCTGAAGCTTATAGAAGTGACCGGGAAAGTACTCGAAGCAGTCGGCTACGGAAACGTGATTCTTCCTGCACCGTGTCGGGTCCAATTACTAAAGACATGGCTACCCTATATAAGGAAGATTAAACCTCTCCTAGATGCAAAAAGCATCAAGGACACAGATTTCCCTTACAAGATGGATGAAGACTTATGCCAGAGTATCGAGGGGGGCATCGTGTCATTAGTATCTGCATTGCCATCTAATGATCAAGCGGATATTCTATCGGATTGGATGGAAACCGAGCAAGTTAAGTATCCCGACTTGAGCGAGGCCTTCGAGGTATGGTGTTACAGAACCAAGTCAGCAAAGAGAAGATTGATGGAAGGGTTGGATAGAGTTGGCAACACCACCATTAGCCTTTGATTTCTTAGACGTTGTATGATTAGCATGTACACTGAATAGATGGTGACAATCCCTATTCATGTGAACCAGATTCAATCTAAGCTCTGTATGATCCTTTAATCTCGCCTCTTTAATCCTTCCTATCCATGAAGTTTCCCGGCGCTTGTGTTTCCGGTGAACGGATCATCAACTCGACATATTAGGTTAGCATTGGTTTGATCACACCAACAAACCAATAAGAAAATCTGTCTCATATATTCCTGGGTGTTGTCTGAGGTTAGATGAAACGACGTGAACAGATCTTTTAGACTAAACTACCCATTTAGTACCTAACTTTCATCTTGTCCAATATTGCTGTTAGCTTAAGCCACAAGTCTCTTTTACTTCCCTCCATAAACAGGGACTTGAATTTTTAATCCGAAAAGTAGAGGGACTAAATTCCTAATGTACAGAAAAGTATAGGTCTTGAAACATAGTCTCACCATTCCTAAAAAGAATACAAGAAGCTTTTTCATAATCTTAACTTCATTTCCATTTTATGATATCTTTTATTCCTAAAGTAGTTTCCGTGTGTAAGGAAAACATTTGAATGTAGAGCTCCTGTTTCTTGTTAAGGCAAGAAAGTTAAATGTCAGGCAGTCTTGTTGTTTGGACTGAAATGTAAAATTATGGGGGGTTGGCTACATGGACATTCTGGTTTCCATTAACATCCCATGGAAAAACCAGACAGATTTCGTTTAGGCAGGGGAAATAGATGCCCAACTCACAAGTGGATTACAGCAAAACAACAAAACCATACATACATAATTACATACATGCATATATATATATACATACATACAAAAGGAGGGGGTGTATAACTGTATCTCTGGATTGATCCTGGAAAACCCTAGTGGGGTGGTGGTGTATTATTCTTCAACACACTTGTCGAGGGGAATGTTTGTGGGGCCCTTCTTCAACACCGAAAGAAAGGAGGCTTTGTCAGATCTTTCTCAATCTTTCATTTACAAAAAAGAAGAGGAAAAGAGGGTGGCAGTGACATTGGAATGAAACAATCATCACTCTCATGGAAATGTGTCTGATATATACATACATATATATATATACGTACGTATGTATGTATAGCTTTCAAAGAAACACCGAGTTTGTAGCTTTGTTTAGGTGAGGGATTCTTTAAAAAAAAATATTACAGATTTATATTGGAATCTGGCATGTGGAATGATCAGATTTTCTGACCTGCCAAACACTTCTCTTTTCTAACCTTTCTGCAATGAATTCACATAAAATAAGGGAAGGGAAGGGATGGCCCTTCTCTTTTCTAACCTTTCAAAATTCAGATGTTCAACATTATTAACAGCAAGCAACTTTATGAACAAAATCAGACTCCATTTTTCTAACCAGGAAGCCCTTACAAACTTGAAAATCATACTTTCTGATACAGGAGGAGAATATCTAGCATTAAAAGAATGGCTTAGGGACTGAATGCCTCTTCTGGCCTACACTTTTACCCTAAAAAGATCTGGGCTTAGCTTCATAGATATCTTCTTCTGTTCTACCTTAACATAGTATGTGTGCGGTGTGCCCATGAGTGAAGCCGACCGAAAAAATGCTTCAAGTTCCCACCATAACTGAATAGTAAACATGATACTATATAACTAAGAAAGGAGGAGGAGGAGGAAGAAGAAGAGGATCATATTAATATATAGAGATCAAGGAAATCCATGTATATATATTCTGTTAGTAATGAAGAAATCCAAACAAAGTGACCCACCTTAAGAAATCAACAAAAAAAAAGTTATATAAAAAAGAAAACCCAGGAAAATGAAAGAAAGAGAAGAGTAAGACCCATATTGAATTTCATCTTCTTTACCATGATCCTCCACCTAACATTCCGGTCCAATAACCAGTCGAATCACCTTGTTCTTTATGTTGCTCGATATCAGTAGTAGTAGTAGTGCTCGAGACTTGCTTTAGATCTTCAAATGGAAACAAAAGCCGCCCGGTTGTCTCCTGCAGACCCCCGTAGGCACTTCCGAGTCCGTCCAGGGAGAAATTCAGCGTTGGTTTAAAGTCTTGCATGGGAAAACCAGATGTATAAACTGTATTCGGATCCGGAACCGGCATGGGAATGAAAGAATTCAACCCCCGGGAAGATATTCCAGTTAGCAACTCCAAAGCCGAGAGCTGAGATGTATTAGGAGATGATGAAGAAGAAGAGACATGAATTTGGTTCTTATTGTTGTTTTCTAAGCTATTCGGATTCGGAACATGAACCAGTTCAGACATATTCCTATACCCTTGACCAACAGCAACAGGGAAAGCTAGGTTGAGATCTTGCCCTTGCCCTTGCCCATCATGGATCTTAGGGTTTTGAGTAGAACACTGAGACAAGCTTGATGGTGTAACCAGACCAGGCAGCTTTTTGGAAGACGATGATAAACAAGAAGCTGAGTCAGAAGATGCTGGTCTCTTGTTCTTTCTCGAACCGCCTCCGACGGGGATGTTTCTAAGGGAACCACCTTCAGTCCAGTACCTTCTACAAGTCTTACAGAAGTACCTAGGTTGAGTTAGGCTGTAGTTGTTATAATAGCAGAATTTGGTATTGGTCGAGTTGCACCTCGGACAGTTCAAAGCTTGTTCCTTTTGAGGCCTTGTCTTCCTCTCTAAACCTCCTGGTTTTGGACATCTATTCGTCACTATCTCATCTATTGGCTTCACCACAATCTCCTACAACACATGAAAACAACCCAAACTGATAAAAACACAGATATAAAAGAGGAAAGCAATAACTTCAAGAAGACGACCAGAAAAACCAAACCAGTTAACTGGTTATCTGGTTTACACTTTCCAAGATTAAAACAAGCCAGATATAAAAGAAAATTCAAAATTCAAACAAAAAAAAGGGTTTCCTTTACTTTATCTCTTTTCAATAAAAGCAAAAGAGAAAGCTAAAGAAACCCATCTTTTTTTCTTTTCTTTTGCACACTAAGAACACCACACCACTACAGAAAAGTAACCCAATAAACACACAATTTAGCTCTAAATAATTCCTTTGAAAAAACCCAAAATAGTCTGATAAATCTCTCTACCTGTGGCCATTGAGCAGTATCCATGGATGAAGCTCGAGAGATCTTCAATATAAGAAAGAAAGAAGAAATCTTTTTGGTCTAGGAATTCTGGGTTTGACAAGCAAGGAAAATGAAAATCTTTGAGGGCGTTGTATGTATATGTATATCAGTATTAGAGAAAGAAAGAGATGGGACGTTTTGTATAATAATATATATTATTTATATAAATAAGGGAATATCTGTTTCTGCAAATTCTATACTTATATATATAATTTCATCCTTAAACCAACTATTTATTTATTGTTATTGAATAAGATTTTGACTAAATAAGAAGAAAGGAAAAGCAAATGACAAACAGAAAAAGTTGATGAATTCATTGCAGGTTGAGGATTTGAGGTTGAAGCTTTAAAAGGCCATAAATCCTCTCATCTCTTCAAATCTCTCACATAGTTAATGAAATTGTTTTGAGTGAAGAAAGAGGCAAAAACTTTATATCATGAAAAATGAGTCATGTTAGAATCTTATACTATATATGGAGTAAATTATATTGAGAGATATTCGATTCAAATTTTTTATTAACGAGTTAAATATTAATAATTATATTAAAATTTGGGTTAAAAGTCTTTATCGATTTTTTTTAATTCTTTATCAACGTTTTAAAATGTCGCTAAAAGCTTTTCTGGCGTTAAGAAAAATGTTGCTTAAAAAACACATCAATATTTTGTATTGTTTCTCATACTAATATCGTTATTGTTATCGGTAAACAACGCAATTTTTTATTTTAAACGCATGTATTGTCAAAAACGGATTTAGGGTTGTTGAAGATAATCGTACTCTCTAAAATTTAAATTTTTTTTGTATTTTATATGTTTTTTATATTTTTATAATTTTAATATAATTTTTTTTAAATAATTTACACCGTTTATATGAAATTTTATGTCTGTCTTGATGTATTATAATGTAATTATGACTCCATTTTAGTTGAGGAAGAGTATCAGAAGCAAATATTTACATTTTGGTCCTGTTAATGCAAGGTATCATGCACGTAGACTTGAGTCATGACCCACAGTTAATTTTGTTGCTAATCTTAGTAATTGCATTGCTAATCTCATCTTCACAACCAAATTGCTGCACAGACTCCACCAACTATATGGGAACCCAAATCATCTGCCCTCTCCCATGCCTCTATTTATGTCTCCACTTCAAATAAAAGGTTTAGGGTTTAGGGTTTTAGGTTAGAAGTTTTGGTTAAAGTTTAGAGAATTAGGGATAAGATATATTTTGTAGGGTATAGGGTTTAGAATATAAAAAATAAGAATTTAAGATTTAAAATTTAATTTTTTATAAAAATACAAAAAAAACATAAAGAGAAATACAAAAAAGAGGCAGAAAATTTTTATTCACTATATGGACACTGCCCAGTCTTAAACTGCGTAATTAATTCTAAGCAGCCTACTAAGATTGTACAACAAAGGAAGAGATTCTCAACTTCCCACGGTAGATATGTCCTATTCGATACTATTATTTGGGGTTTATTTTTTTTTAATATTTATTATTAAAAATTTAATTTTTTTAATATTTTATTATTATAGATTACTCTTAAATTTATTTTTTAATATTTATTATTGAAGAACTAACTTTTTAATATATATTATTCTTCCTAATATTTATTCTTAAAGATTTACTCTTAAATTTTATTTTTAATACTTATTATTTGATTGAAACTATTATATTTTAAATTGTAATAATAAAATTGCACAGTTATTTAAATGATATCAATTAAGTCACATTCACATATTATTAAATCTAATAAAGGAGTAACATAATGGTCAATAAAATTTATTTAATTACATATTTAGTCTCTATTACTTGTATAGTTTATAGATTTGATTTTAAATTGTATTAGATTTAATAATTTTTTCACCGATTAATGATACGCGTCAATACTTGATTAGTGAAAAATAATTGATATTAATTAAATAAATATTTAAAATTCTTTCAATCAAATGAAAACATATGTTACTATCTGATTAGAGTATAAAATTTATTAAATTCAAATTAATCTATGACCAAATTAATAAACTATACAAATAATAGGACCCAAATTTATAAAAATAATTTTTTATTAATTATCACGTCATTCCGTCCGTTAGCTTTTAACAACATGCGATTTAAAAAATATATAATCCACTTTTTAAATTTAATAGAAAGTAATGTATGAAATTAGAAAACATTTTAAAATTAATATTTAAATATATAATTAACTTTTAAATATATAATTTTCACTGTATTCTACGTAGTTAGTAGTATACTGTGTAGTGTACGCTACGATACACGGGAGAAGTGATAGTAGTAGTGAATGGCGGCGAATTGAAGCCGTCAGATGTGGGGGCATCATGTCCCGAACGTGTCGGCTCCACCGATAACAGCGCCACCGCAACGCAGAACATGAATTTGAATGACTTCACCCAACGCAACGCCATTCAATTGACGCATCCCCCACCCATTTGATTTGAATTTTGAAACAACGAATCCAAAAAAAAGTCCACAAGTTGAAGAGGGCGGCGGAGGGCAGCGTTTGAAAACAAAAACAGGTAGGCGGTGTTGGTGATGGAGAATATGGAGATGGTGGAGGGTGGACCCCATCCCCCACGCGCATGCTCCCATCACTGTTCGCTCTATTCCTTACCCAACAAAACCAAATCAAGCGACGCAAGGAATCAAATCACAGCCGTCAGATCTCGGAAAACCAAACAACAACCGTTGAATGAATCCGATTCTCATCATGTCACGTGACTTGCCCCCATCTTTGGACGTGGACCGCATGTGACCTCACACTTAGTGCATCCCACGTCACCATTTTTTTTCTAAAATAAATTTCAAACGATTGTTAAAACTAATTTATTAAATATATTATTTTATTAATTTTTATTTTGTTTTTATCAAATAAATCTTTATTAATATCATAAAAATATAACAAAAATAATCCGTAATATAATTTTTCCTGACTCGTGGGATTAGTTAAATTATTAAAACTAAAGTCATAAAACCAATGTCAAACTGTGTAGACTATTTGAACCGTTCGATTGTTTACACACTGATAGTGGATTAGATTATCAAAAAGATCTTGTATGGACCCACTAAAATATGTGATGAATTTCATCTCCATTCTCCACCACCCAAATTTATTCTTAGTTGCAGGTTTAATGGGATGGGAATAGAGAAATATAGACTTTGTGGGACATCAAGAGATATGGACCGTTGATCTCATATGATCATAGGGGGTTTCAACAGTGGATAAGCATGTGGAATGTGTTTGGGGTTGCATGCTTCACCTTGCACTTCATTAAAATAAAAACTTTGTTAAGAATTTCAATAATTGTGGGCTTGGGGGCAGCCAAACGCGGCTTTGTAAATAAATAAAAAAACATGGTTTTCATTTTAAACAAATGAAAGGATACTAAACCAAAAATTGGTACCCCACTTACCCTAAATTCTATACTCTAAATTATAAATCTTAAAAATTATTCTACTTCTAATTTCGATTAATATTGTGGAATAAAGAATATTTCGTAATATAACGAAATAGAGAAATTATTTTTTAATATATAGTTTTTCTACGATATCTTTAAAGTCAAAATTAACTAATTTTGTTTTCAAACAGTGAGTGACATAACTTATGTATATCATTCTTTTAAACTGTTTGACATTGTTCAAAGACGGAACTAGGTGACTTCGACTTCAAATAACGACAGGAATCACAAGATAATTGAAACTTCGAAACTTCACACACTATTTAAAGTCGAATTTACCTGATACAAACTTTAATTGGCACTATTAATGGAACCACTTTATATTAACTTTAATTTTACCGTAAAATATGTAATATTTTGAAAAATAATTTTTCACCATCACTGTATTAAAAAAATAAAAATACAATATTTCTGAGAATTCAGAAGTAGAGAATTTATATTCAGGATACTGATACAGACATCGCAACTGAAAGAGGTGGGTGGGTGTTCAATTATTCAGAGGGTCAAAAAGTGAAGACCCCAAGGTTGGTTAGGTTGGCTCAAGGGAGGGGCCTGGTTTCCACTATACCATTGCAGCCTGTAAGAACCCCTCAGTTGTCCGATGATCCTTTTTGGACCACCAGGCCTAAACCATGACCTATAATTTTCATTTTCAAAAGCAGCTTAGTTTCAATCTAATTTCTTCCTTTAGAAGAAAAGGTTTAGATTGGAATTTAATACTGATTTCTAGTTTTGGTCTACAAAGGTGGAGCTACCATGGATACAAGGTAGTGTGTGTTAATAATTTCAACTTGTAATCCCGTACGAGCCACCATGGATTGGTTGATCGACAAATATTCATGTGAACCTGCCTGCCTCTTCGTACAGGAGGGAAGACGATCCTTCCCCAATCACCTCCAAGATTCGTATTCACTGTTTCTTCTTCTTGATCTTTATCACTGTCAATGATGTTATCAGTTTCCATAACATCAGAGTGTAACAGACCAAATAGTAAAGAAGCAAGAATTGTTAACAAGATTCAAGAAGAGAAGAAATGGGGTTCAAGAAGACAGAGGACAACACTGTATTTCATTCCATAATAACATCTAACATTGACAGAAAAGATAAAGCCCTATCCTCACAGAGAAAAGACTATTTTATCCTTAAACCTGATTCAAAACTCACCGTTTAACTAAACTAATAATTTTAGACCGTTACAATACTCCCTTCTCGAAAAGAATTCATCTACGTGATATTCAACAGACCAGTGCCTTAAGCTGTCAAGTATGAGTTCTATGACAACAAGATGATTGCAGTTCAATGTATTCCCACATCCAAAGAAGTTTAACAGTTGAGCTTTGTTGTTTAAGTCCACCATGTAATAAACCTTGTTATCTATGCCAAGAAATGAAGTGGTATAAGGATGCTTATCATCAGCCTCGTTAATATGATTATAAACGACATCCAAAATCTCCTCAATTCCAGCACCATACAAGGCTTTAACCATGTCTTTGAACTCCCGAGAAGCACCAACAACTCCTCCTCCATAACGACTCATAGGAGCAAAGAAATTTATTGTCGAGTAAACCATTCGACAATGACACCACATTTTTCCTGGATGAAACGGAAGAAAGCAAGGACATAGCCATACTTCTGGAGGTAGTGGATTATTCTCTGACCATTCATATGCTCCAAGCACCGAAAGCCACATTTTCCTCCAAGATATAATCACAATTGCATTATCATGTTCTAAGATCCACTCACGCCCATTCTCAACTGCCCCTTGTCCATCTTCAGCACCCTCAACTATCATCTTCCAAGCAAAATAGATAATTGGCTCACCCTTCTGCCCTTTACCATCATCTTCATATGAAACTCCTCGTTTCAAAATTTCCTTCACAAACACAATATGGACCACTTGTTGTTTAGCAACTTGTGCTGTTGCAGGAAGATTCTTCATCTGAGAATTAACTTCAGAGAGAGCTTCTTCCATGACTTTCCGCTGGTTAATAGTTGCATAGTTACCGAGAGCATAAACATTATCGATTTTCTCAACTCGTAGCCATTCATCGATTGCTAGAGCACGCCTATTACCCTGACCAATTTGCCTCATGAACTCCTTTATGAGAGGACAAAGCTCGATGCTAGTTGACCAGAGAACCATTACATATGGTGTAAAAGTTGTTTTGCAATTATCTTTGATTTTCGTGGAAATTTCATTTTCACTTATTCCTGTGATCATTGACCCAAATTTCACATCAATGCCCTCTCTTCCAAATTTGTTTTCAGCAACATTTGTGATTCTTTTTTCGAACATGTTCAATATATGATATGTAGCTTCAAGAAGTGTTATTTTCACCAAGTCTTTGACCTTTGGGTATAGTTGGACCACATCCTCCTTGACGAAGTCATGAAGTTCTGCAGCAAATTCTACACCTGCAGGGCCGCTGCCAACAATCACAAAGTGAAGGATTTTCTTTCTCTCCTTGTCACTGAAACTTAGTAAGCATGCCTTCTCAAACGACTCAATAACATTCTCATGAATCTTCTGAGCATTGCCAATTTCCTTTAAAAAATGGCAATTTTCCATGACCCCCGGAGTATTAAAGGTGTTAACCTGAGCTCCCACGGCTATAATAAGGTAGTCATAGTCTACTGTAAACTCTTCTTGCCCCTTTGAATGGCTATCTATAGTAGCACGACAGTAAATTTTCTTATTTTGAGGATTTATCTTAACACATTCAGCTTCAGAAACTCTGATGTCAACATTTTTCTTTCTGATGATGTTGTGAATTGGCTCAGCAATGCTGCGGACTTCTACTTTACCACATGTAACACATGGTAGCAATGGGGTAAACATAGAGAAATTATGAGACACAACTTTCACTTCGTAAATCGGGTTATTCAGACTCTTCAAGAAACTCATTCCTACCCACCCAGTTCCGAGCAACACCACTTTCTTTCGAGTCCAATTCCAAATTCTCCGGTCTGTACTCTTCAATTTCTTGTTTCTCTCCGTAATACTCTTTGTGAAACTAGATTGAATTCGATCATTCTCCATAATTAACTTCATTGATTTCATTGTGTTTGTTCCGACAATAAAAACTTCATACTCATTATGTATCATAGCCGCTCATATCCCAAGCTCACGACTAATATCTGATAATATTTTAAATTTCAACTCCTTACTTGTATTTTCTGTATCAGTAACCTTTTCATCCACAATAACATCACTAGGCACCTTTTCAATTGACACTATTTTCTCAATTTTTTCTACTCATGAAATTGGTAAGGCAAAAGACATTTGATCAAGTACCTGTTCTTCACTCGAATCTGTGAAACCAGCCACCATAGATGACACATCCGATTTGTTACAGCTTTGTGAAAAATCATCAGAAAGTTCAATTTTTTTGTCAAAAGCCTTCTCGAATAACCTTATTGCATCCGCCAAAAATCTTGCTTGAAACTCGTTGAACATCCTATCGATGGAAATTTCCAGACGATTGAACTCTGAGTGCAACTGATTCACCGCCATTTGAAAGGATTCAAGCTGGGCTCTGATGCCTTTGTAACAGACCAAATAGTAAAGAAGCAAGAATTGTTAACAAGATTCAAGAAGAGAAGAAATGAGATTCAAGAAGAGAAGAAATGGGGTTCAAGAAGACAGAGGACAACACTGTATTTCATTTCATAATAACATCTAACATTGACAGAAAAGATAAAGCCCTATCCTCACAGAGAAAAGATTATTTTATCCTTAAACCTGATTCAAAACTCACCGTTTAACTAAACTAATAATTTTAGACCGTTACACAGAATCGTATGCAGTTGCATCCACTTCTTCATATGGAATCATATCAGCAGTTTCTTCTACACTTGCATCAGGATTTCTCTCGGCATGATGCTCTTTCAAAGTCTCAAATTGCATACCGTCCAGAGGCCATGGTTACCTTTTTGAAATTTAATAATGGCGGTTAACATTAATGAATGAATAATAGAGGAAAAGTGGTGGAGAATGGAGATGACATTCCCAATGCAAGAAACTAAACACTGTTACTCAAACCAGAACACATACATCTTGCTGGGCGTTCAAACACTGAAAAGAAAAACACTTGCAAGAAATTTCCCAATGCAAGAATCAGTTGAGAAAAACAGGTTTCAGTCGGATTTTATATATAAAAATATTTAGGTTAGGTTTTAAAATTAAAAATATCACCCATAAAAGTGTACCTAATTTAAAATTTTTCATTTTATCTTCGCCTACACTTTTTCTATTCTTTTTCTTCCTTGATCTTTTATACTTTTTCATTTCTATAGAGTGACAATAACATATTGTTGAATATTATTTATTGTTTATAATATTAGACTTGTTTTAATATTTATTATAAATATTATGAGATTAAAGATTATGAAGACGGTGATAATAGAAGAAAGAGGACATAAGTTCAGATTCCCTACACTTTCATACCTGTGTATCAGAACTAATACGGTTCACAAGTTCTGATTAATAGACTATAGAAAAATACCAAGTAGACAAAAACAAAAAATCCCTTCAAAACCAAACGTATTCTAGTCTTACAGGGAAAAAGAAAGAGGAAGATTCTACCACGAGAAAAATTAGAGTAACTTCATCTCACCTACCCTACGCTCTCATCTTCTCAATCTCACCACCCCTGCCTGCTTGTTCCGCAGGTGCACGATCAACATAATTAGAGATTGTTTTAGAGTTCATCATGTGAATCGTCGTCGCCCTCTTCAGTCGCACCACCCCCTGGGGCTCCACCTGATCTTTGATACACAGCTGTGATGATAGGGTTGCATACAGCCTCAACCTCCTTGAGCTTCTCCTCGTAGTCTTCCTTCTCGGCACTCTGGTTGTCGTCAAGCCATTCCAGAGCCTCCTTTACGGCAGTTTCGACTTTCTCTTTCTCATCGGATTCAAGCTTGTCAGCAAGCTTATCCTTGTCATTAACCTGGTTTTTCATGTTGTACACATAGGTCTCCAGACTGTTGCGAGCATCAATCCTTTCCTTCACCTTTTTGTCCTCCTCGGCAAATTCTTCTGCCTCTCGAACCATTCTTTCAATCTCCTCTTGGCTCAGACGACCTTTGTCATTGGTGATAGTGATCTTCTCTGATTTTCCTGTGCCCTTGTCTTCTGCCTTAACGTTTAAGATACCGTTTGCATCAACTTCAAAAGTAACTTCAATTTGGGGGGTTCCCCTGTGCAAATGAGGGTTCAAAAGGTCAAGTCGGTTAATCGAAACGAGAGACACAGAAAACAGAAGATTGATGGAGCAGAGAGCATACCTTGGAGCTGGAGGAATTCCAGTGAGATCAAATTTCCCAAGCAGCCTACAATCCTTTGTGAGACTCCTTTCACCCTCAAAGACCTGACATGAAACGCGGTAATTAAAACAAGGTCCCAAGCATTCCGGTTTGTAGCAGGGAAAAGGAAATACAATTTTTAAGCAAGAATTTCTAATTTCTAATGATAAGCCCGTAAAATGTACCTGAATGGAGACGGTGGTCTGTTGATCCTGGTATGTGGTAAAAACTTGTGACTTCTTGGTTGGGATAACAGTGTTCCTGGGAATCAACTTGGTCATTACCCCGCCAACAGTCTCAATACCAAGGGTAAGTGGAGCCACATCAAGGAGAAGAATATCTGTAAATAAAGCATTGAAGACATATATCAGCCTTACTTGATTAAATTAGAGCAGTTTGACAAGCTATTGGCTTGTACAGTTAAAATGGACAGAGTTACAGGAGATGAAAAATTAACCTTTGGTCTCATCACCACCCTCTCCACTCAAGATGCCACCTTGTACAGCAGCACCATAAGCAACTGCTTCATCAGGGTTAACACCCTTGTTGGGCTCTTTTCCATCAAAGTAGTCCTTAAGAAGCTGTTGAACCTTTGGAATTCTTGTGCTTCCACCAACAAGAACAATCTCATCAATTTGGTTCTTCTCCAACCCAGCATCTTCCATTGCCTTCTTCACAGGTCCCATTGTCTTTCTGAACAGGTCATTGTTCAACTCCTCAAAGCGAGCTCTGGTCAGTGGCTCTGAGAAATCTGTACCATCGAAAAGTGATTCAATCTCTACACGGACCTGATGCTGGCTGCTGAGAGCTCTCTTGGCACGCTCAGCTTCCCTCCTCAGCTTCCCAAGGGCCCTGTTATCTTTGCTGATATCCTTTCCGTGCTTTTTCTTGATCAATTTAATAAAGTATTCCATAATCCTCTGGTCAAAATCCTCACCTGCAAGAAAAATGACCATAAGCAAAAAACACATAACAAAAAGAATTTTTAAAAGCCTAAAAGTAAAGTAGGAAAACGCTTACCTCCCAAATGAGTGTCTCCATTTGTGGAAAGCACCTCAAATACACCATTGTCAATTGTCAAGATACTGACATCAAATGTCCCACCACCAAGATCAAAGACAAGAATGTTTTTCTCGCCACCCTTCTTGTCTAAGCCATAGGCAATGGCAGCCGCAGTTGGTTCGTTAATAATTCTAGCCACATTGAGCCCAGCAATTACACCAGCATCCTTGGTGGCCTGCCTCTGGGCATCATTGAAGTAAGCTGCAAATCAAAAAGAAAAATAATTTGAGCAAATCTATATCAGAGAACAGAATCTTTTTCAAAGGGAGAATGAGACTTATTGTAATGTGCTGCTCACCAGGAACAGTGACCACTGCATCTTTGATTTTCTTCCCAAGGAAAGCTTCAGCTGTTTCCTTCATCTTAGTCAGAATCATGGCACTGATCTCCTCAGGACTGAAGACCTTGGTCTCACCATCCTTAATCTTTACTTGAATATATGGTTTACCATCCTTGTTCACAATCTTATATGGAACAAGTTTCATGTCCCTCTGGACCTCCTTATCCTCAAATCTGTAAAAAAAATATCGCCAGTAAGCATCATTTCCCAATCAGACACCTAAACATAAGAAAAAAAAAAATAAGAAAAACGTGAATTACTTTCTTCCAATAAGTCTCTTGACATCAAAGATGGTCCTCTCAGGGTTTACAGCTGCTTGATTCTTAGCAGCCTCACCGATCAGCCTCTCACTATCAGTGAAACCCACCCATGATGGTGTAATACGGTTTCCCTGATCATTGGCTATGATTTCAACATGACCGTTCTTATATACACCAACACAAGAATAAGTTGTGCCGAGATCAATTCCAATGACAGTCCCCAATTTCGTGGCTTCCTCCTTAGCAATAGAGATTGCAAAGAGACATCCTGTTTGCAAAGTTTACACAATGTTAATAACTTAAAACAGATGCACTTCTAGAAAACTAAAAAAAACATTTTAAATTCAATCATGGTCGATTAACAGTAAATTGTCTATTGAACTAGAATTCAAGATCAGATTTAAAACTGCCACATACCGTAAAACAAAACAATCAATAACATGTTAACAAACGGAAAATCCTTCTTTAGAATAACGAAAATAATTACAAATAAAATAAGATATTGAGCCTTACTAGATGTATAAAAATAGCTTAAACAGAAGATTTGCCCTCATTCGTTCAAACCAACGTTACAAAGAACACGGATCAGTCTGGTACGAGAAACAAGTACTGTTGTACTGGAACATATCTTACTACTTCTATAAAACGTAATTCGATATGATTTTTGTGCTTACATGAAGACAAAACTCTATGAAAATAAAATTCTAAGGTTTGTGATCAGTTTATTTACTCAATGCTTCAAAGTAATAAATTGGATCGCTAGTGTTCTCCAATTCAAATCGTGCGAACTAATTCGAAAATCGCCAGGGAGTGATTGATTTAGATGGTAACATAGGTTCAAACTCTATTAACTAGATCAACATCTTACCCAAGATTATTTCCGAGTTGTTAACTCTAAAACCCAGAAACTTCTACTTCTAGAATCAGTGGAGAGAATTTCACACGATAGGAGATCGCTGAAACTCCCATTTTACGATCAAATACATCAACAGAACAATGGAACCTAATAAGATCCAAACGCACTATACGGACAAGAAAAACGCAGAAATAAACTAGATCTACAGCATTTGGTCTCCAAGATCATGAAAGAAGAAGCAGATCTAGCAAAAATTCAACAACTGCAGGCAGCACTTACCAGCTAAGACAATCGCTAGAACAACAAAAGAGCCGCCTGCTCTCCACGAGCCAGCCATCGCGCTTTGTTCTTAGCAGAGATCTTTAGGGTTGAATCTCTGTATCGTTTAAAATAAGGAGAGTTTTTTCTAAAGAGAATTCTAGTTTTAAAGTTGCGAGGCTAGTCGCGGTTCCAGCGTTTTTATATTTGAAGTGTCCGCAAACTGCATCAGAAGTAGTTTCTTTCAAATGGGAGTAAAATGAGGGAAATATGTCATCTCCGATGACGTGGACCAATAAGATTTTGAGGAATGGTTTTCTTAGCCAATTAAAAATCGATCTTGTGTTGGGAAGATCCTCTCCGTTTATTTTCCATGTATTTGCGTCATTGCGTGCTTTTGCTCTTAATTAGTTAACAGTGTAAATATATTTATTTTAGGATGTTACGCTCACTTGGACGTTATTAATAACGGTAATATTATTAAATTAATTTATAGAGATTAAAAATTTTGAAAATGTATAATATAATTATAAATTATTTAAAATTAAAAAATAAATTAATTAAAATAAATTGTTTTATTTTTAATTTTTTTGTTTGTATATGATAAGTTCTTAATTTATTTTCTTTTTAAATTGTTTTTATTTTATTTGAGTTTATTATATTTGATTAAGTTTGAGTTTTTATATAAATTTACTTATAATTATTTATTATGCTATATTATAGTTTAATTTTAACTTAAATAATTTTCTTTAATTACATAATATATATTATTATATTTTTCATATATGGTATATATTTCTTTATATTTTTAGACAAATATGTACATATATCAAAAAATTTAAAGAACTCAGTTTGAATTTAAAATGTTAATTAATAAAAATTGAGTTACTAGAATTTTTATTTTATAATTTAAATTTTATTTAAATTTTTTCAAATCAAATCAAATTTATGTAAGTTCAAATCGAGTTAAAATAAATTTAATTTTTTTTATTTAAAATCAAATAAAAATTTTAACCTTTTAAATCGAATCGAATTTTATTTACCTGCCGCCTCTAACCAGAGGAATCTAGGAAAACACTGTATAGCTTGTGTGATCACTATGGGAGACTTATGTATTACACAAAGGTGTTATACTGTTTGGTTTGAACTAAGAACAAATCAAAATCATACAATGAAATTAATCAGACGACATTTTTATTAATCTCCATCACGTGATTACATCAATCCTTTTAATACACAAATGGAATCACAGCTTAAACTTCTCTAAATACCAATGGCGACTAGCCCAAGCCCTAGGCACTAAATTAGCACATGTATAGAGAAAGAACCCAAGACCAAGTCATGATTGTCCACCCAAACCACTCCAAAATCTCCCCGAAATAGTTAGGACAACTCATCAACTCAAACAACCCTCCTCTAGGGACATTGTATCCACCGACACCCTGCTTTTTCATCCCCACCAGCACCTCATCAGCCCAAACATTCACCCACATCCCAACCACAAATATCAACAACCCACCGAGAAACTTCCACCAGAAAAGGTCATCACTTTCGTAATCGTCCTTGTCATGACCCGAATTCGAATTCGAGGGTCGGGTAACCCGAAGTGTTGGGCTTCAGTTTGGGCCCCGGGTTGGTGTAGTTGGGCCTTGTGGACCTTAAGTTGTTGGGCTTGAGTTGGGTTTTAAGTTAGGTTTTGTTCAGAAGAGTACTTTGATAAATGCATAATTAGAGGACAAGGGGGAGTTAAGGGTGTTATGGTTCTCTGCAGAAAGGTGAGCTCATCTTTTCTCTTTTTCCTCTTCACCTCTTCATCCTTTGGAAGCAAGAAGGAAAGGTAAAAGGTTTGAACTTTGAGATTTCTTGTTGGAATCCCGTTGTGGTGGTAGAGAAGATGTTATAGGATTGTTATGGATCTATAAAACGAGCTAAGGAAGAGCTAGTTTGGTAGAGAGAAGGGTTTATGTGGGGGTTTAAGCTTGAGTTCGGGAATGGATTTTTAGGGGCTTAAATCTCTGTTTTTGTAGTGTTTTAAGCTTCTAAAATCTTCCCCAAGGCGTGTTTAACCGTTGTATATCTTTCTCTTGTAGAGAAAGAGCTTGGAGAGCCATCATCAAGCTTGGGGAAAGAGAAATCTTGAGGTAGGGCTTGGAGCTCGGGTTTGCTGTTTTGTTTGCTAAGGTTGGTTCTCTTCCAACTCTTAATCATCATGCATATCATGCTTTAAGTTTAAATACATGTTTGTGGATTGGTTTGGGTTGTGGTTTAAGCTAAGGGTTGTCTTTAATGGTGGATTATGCTTAAGTTGATAAACCTTGGTAAAAATGATGTAAACCTGTTTAGGATCACTCCTTTAGTGCCTAGGATCAGTTTGGGATTAAATGGATCAAGTTTGGATAGAGTCTTAAGTGTTTGAATATGCAAAACTGCACATTTCGTGCAGGGGTATCGAAACACGGGCAGGGTGTTTCGATACCGAGTCGTCCAGAGAGGTTTCTGGTTCGATACTAGTATCGAAGCGGACATGTCCCTTTTTCCGTTAATTTCGAAGTGGTCAAACGGTTCGATACTAGCATCGATACCGTTGTTTCGATACCCCTTTGGGAGGGTATCGCTACCTGGTGTTTCGATACTCCAAGTAGGGGTATCGATACCCTAGGGCATTTTAGCCCAAATTCTTGTGGATTAAGTGGTAAGCCTCGTAAAGTCATCCTAGAGGTTCGTAAGAGTTGTCTAAACTTTAAAATGAATATTTAACCGAGAGATGGGCACCCAACCCCGTTAAAGAAATAATTGGATAATATTTGGAGTCTAGTGATATAAACCGGTATGTGGAACCGTTAAGGGTTCGGAGTGACATGTTGAGTCATGTGGCTTTCTAGGAACCTTACTTAGTGCTGATGGGTTACTAGTGATATATATACAATATGTTGGTAACATTGATAACCTTGCTTAGTGATGATGGGTTATCGGTAATCTATTACGCGAAAGACCGGCTAGGACCTTGCTTAGTGCTGATGGGTTCCTTAGAGGATTATGTGGAGTGGCATACCACGGACCTTGCTTAGTGTTGATGGGTCCCTTACTTCTATACTACTATGAGGTGATATAGACATCGTTATATATATATATGTATATATATACATGAGATATAAATATGAGATAAGAACTTGAGATGCTGTGTGGTCGTCTCTTGTCATGCATATGCTATGTGCCGATATATGCCATCATGATATCATGTGTTTAGGCGGTTATGGTAGCGCCATCGTACTCATGTCATGTCATCATTCATGTTGTTATGCTTATCTTATGCTATGCTTGGTGTGGACCGGTTGGTCGAGTACCCACTGAGCTTTAGTAGCTCAACTTTCAAAATGTGTTTTGTTTGCTAAGGTTAGGAAGCTGTTCGGAGGAGCATCATCGTGGTGGGTTCAACATCGACATCTGTTGTCAGAGTACTGTTGTTAGGCATAGTGGGCATATGTACTTAAGACCCTATATGTGTAATTTGTAACTCTGTTTTATTTATTGTCGAATGCTTTTAAAAGGATTCTAATATTTTGGAGCTCCGCTACCTATTTGGAATTTTGTTTTAAAATGGATTTGGATTTTATTATCTTATGATGAAATGGATTTGGACTCATCTTTTTGGGCTTTTGGGAAGAAATTTTGTAATACAGGTTTTGGGCCGGAGGCCCATTGTGGCACCGGGTAGAGGGTGTTACAGTCCTTATAATGAGATACCCATCTGGCTTAAAGATAAGCATTCAACAGATTGAACCCAAACGCCATTAGAGCTATACTCAACGGAAAACCTTTACCCGAGGCGTGTTTGTTCCTCTAGAGACGAAGAGGGTAAAGAACGATGCGGTTGAAGTAGTGAAGGAGGAATGGAGAGATGAGGACGAATGATTTGGGGTTTGAAAAATGTTGGCCGAAAGGGAAAATCAAGAGAGTGAGCCAGAGCGTGAGGATTTACATTAAGAACCAAGCCAGAGGAGGAGAAACGGTCGGACCCCAACCGGGACGATTGTGCTTGCCGTAAGGGGCTTGGAGGAAGTAGAGGCTGATCCATGTTGGTAGGACGATGAGGTAAAGACCAAAGAGGCTGTAGTAAAAAAGGGTCCGGTCGGAGTCCATTAAATCTAAATCGAAGGTGAAGCTGAAAATGAATTTAAAGATTAAAGTGTAATTAAAATACTATTAAATAATCGTACACATACAAAACTAAAAGATAACAAGGATTGGTTTCAATAAGATTGCTAGTGTTCTCAAATTCAAATCGTACGAACTATTTCGAAAATCGCCAGGGAGTGAGTGATTTTGGTGGTAACATGGGTTCAAAATCTATTAACTAGATCAACACCTTAATCAAGATTATTTCGATTTCTTCACTCTAAAACCCAGAAACTTCTACTTCTAGAATCAGTTGAGAAAATTTCACACGATATGAGATCGCAGAAACTCCTATTTTACGATCAAATACATCAATAGAACCATGGAACTTAAATCAGATCCAATACGCATCAATTTACCGACGAGAAAATCAGAGAAAAAAAACTAGATCGAAAACATTTGGCTCACCAATATCATGAAAGAAGAAACAGATCTAGAAAAAATACAGCAACTGCAGGCAGCACTTACCAGATAAGACGGTCGCTTGAACAACCAAAGAGTCGCCCGCTCTCCGCGAGCCAGCCATCGCGCTTTGTTCTTTAGAGAGATCTTTAGGTTTTTTTTCCTAATGTCGTATCTAGGGGTGCTTAACGAGTTGAGCAGCTCGTGAGCAACTCGACTCGGTCAAAACTCGATACTCGATTTGGATTAGTTCGACTCGAACTCAAACTCAACTCGATACCTTAACGAGTTGAATCGAGCAAAGTCTAACTCGGCTCGATAAGTTCGTGAGCAGCTCGTTAATTTTTTAACTATTTTTTAGTAATTATTTTAAAATAATTTCATTCAAAAAATAAATCTAAATAATAATTATTAATGTATGAATTGTTATTTTAATTTTAATACATTAGTTTATTGTATTTATGAATTGTTACTTTTGAATTTAGATTTTAAAAATATTTTATACACTCTTTTAATATTTTTGATTAAATTTATTAATTTATGTTAATATTAAGCCTCATATGATATTGTTAATGTAACACCCGACCCGATGTCACATTGGGCCTCCGGCCCAAAACCTGTATTTCAAAATTTCTTTCAAAAGCTCAACGATAAAATCAATCCCAAATCCAACATCATTCTATAAAATTCATTTCGGGCTAAAACATAAATCCAGAAATAGTTTAATATACTAGAAGCTCCCAAAATATTACAACCCATTAAAACATTAGACTCGAATAATAAGCAGTTATAAAATAAATACATATAGGGTTTGACATAGTACTAGCCCACTACATCTATTACTGTACTTTGACACATAGTCGATGCTGAATCCGCCTCGATGGTGCTCCGCAAGAACCGGCTTCACCCAACCTACGCACGAAAACACATTTCGAACGATGAGCTACGAAAGCTCAGTGAGTACGCTGAACTCGACCAACATCATGCATATCAAAAGCAGTAAAGCATAACATATAAATATCGTGCATGAATGATGATCTAGCATGCTTGCCTATCATATGGCATAAATGAAGGTATATTATCGCACACAACATATACAGTCACAACAGACAATACAAGGTAGTGAGGCCCGCGTCCACACAGCATCGGGATCCTACACTACGAGTATGGCTCGCGTTCACACAGCATTGGGATCCCATACCCAAGGATGAGGCCCGCGTCCACACAACATCGAGATCATACATCCGGGATTTGAGGCCCGCGTCCACACAGCATCGGGGTCCTCCAAATCCCATACTCGGAATGTCACATCGAGTATCATTGAGTGAGGTCCGCGTCCACACAGCATCGGGATCCTACACTCGGGATGGTCATCAAAGTCATCACCCGAAATGTCACATTGGATGGCCTTCAACGTGTTGCAACACTTTTGGATATCCGGATTTCTATCACACAAGGACTCAAACCACACAAACGATCCACCAAGGATCTTAGCACAACAAGACGTATTACAATTATCTCAAATATTCTTTCGATGTTATAATTATCAACTTTGGTTTAACAATCCATTCCATAGCTTTTAAGATTTATGGGATTAATTATTAAGATCACCGAACCTCAATTCTCTACTCAAACCTGGCTAGATTACATAGGGGTATCGATACCCTTAGATGGGGTATCGAAACAGGCTGCATCGATGCCCACCCAAAGGGGCATCGAACCACGGGTATCGATACTGGCATTGATACCCTTTGACCAACACGAAGGTCAACAAAGGAGGGATTATCCGATTCAATACCAGCATCGAATCGGAAATGACACTAGAGGGTTCGGTATCGAACCATGGTTCGATACCCTTACCCATCTGCTCACTTTTCTCTCAGGGGTATCGATACACGGACCACCGATATCGATACCCCTGCACGAAATTACAGGTTTTACTTAGAAAATTCCAAGGAATCTTCTCAAACTTACTCTAATCGATTCTAAATTTTTCCTTTTTGATATTATGATTAATTGGAGTATTTTAACACTAATTTTCAGCCATTAAACACACTAACACAAATTCCACCATTAAAGCTCATCAAGCTCAAATCAAGCACACATGCATAAAATCTATATGTCATGCATACTACCATGATGTGAATGATGAAAGGAAGAGTTGGGAGTACCAACCTATAGCAAAACAACAACCAAAACCGAGCCCTCAACCTCTTCAAGCTTTTCCCCCTCTCAAGCTTGTAGAAGGTTCTCCAACCTCTCTCTCTACAAAGGGATGTTAAACCGAGCATTAGACAACACTTAGGAAGATTCTCAGAATATCAAAGACTAAAGAAACTGAGATTTAAACCCTTGAATCCTCATTCCCGTTTTCCTCACAACTCATACTCATAAACTCTCATCCTCACCAAACCAACACATTCTTACCTCTTTGGATAGATCTTAGACCCCTCAAAAACTTACTTTTCACCTCAAAAACGTGAATCCTTAACAAAACTTCAAAGCTCTCACCTTTAGCAAGATTTTCTCATGAAGAAAAGGGGAAGAAGAAGATGAAACCCATGACCTCACTCTCTTACTTTCTGCAGAAAAACAATCCTCTAAAGCCTCTCTCTCTTTATCATCTATTTAGACAATTACCGAATTGTCCTCCATCTAAAAACTCATAAGCCCAACAACCAACGCCCAACAAGCCTCAGGCCCAAACCACACAAACCCGAGCCCAAAACCGAAGTCCAACACCACGGGTTAACCCGACACTCGGATCCGAATCTGGGTCGTTACAGTTAAATTTTACCTTTAATTAAAAATAAGGTAAGTTTTTTAATGAGCTTAACGAGCAACGAGTCAAGTTGAGCAATAAGTCAAGCATAACGAGCACGAGTCGAGCACAATTTTAACGAGTTCAACGAGCAACGAGTCGAGTTGAGCAACAAAAATTTTCAACGAGCACGAGTCGAGCAATGCCCAACTCGCTACCGACTCGCTCGATAAGCACCCCTAGTCGTATCTTTGTATCCAGGGACGGAGCTGTATAGTGTTTTGGAGGGGCAATCGCCCCCCCCCCCCGAATATATTTTTTTCACTTTTGTTCTCTTATTTAAATTCTTTTAAAAATTATTTTTTTATGAATTTACCCCCCTTATTTCTAAAAATTTATGTTTTGCCCCCTCAACTCTAAATCTTAGCTTCGTCCCTGTTTATATCGTTTAAAATGAAGAGAAGTTTTTCGAAAGAGAATTTTAGTTTTAAAGTCATCCAATTATTATATTTTCGGTAAAGTATAGCGAGTCATCCAATTATTATTTTTTTAATTCTTCATTTTTTTAAAACATATTTTCGGTAAACTATAGCGAGTCACTCATAATTAAAAAAATAAATTATATCATTTATTATTAGGTTATTTAAAATATCTATTTAATCATTGAATTAAAAATTTATTAATTAAACCATTAAATTTATTAAATTAATTTATTTTAATTACCGTAATTAAAATTTTAACAAAAAGATAATATGATAGTTATTTAAAATTTATAAAATTACACATTCAATCGAATGATGACATATGTATTCTAGATTGAATGATAAATTTTAAATTTTAATTTATTTTATTTAATAATTAATATATTTATTTTCTTCCAATGAAGTATCAACACGTGTCACCAATGTTAAAATGGAAATTTAAGAGGTGTTTGGTGTGGTTTGAACCTACTACCTTATGGAAAAAATTATATGCCTTTTGCGTGAAATGGTTACACCATTTAATATAAATCTTATAATATAATGATTGTTAACAAAAAATATTTAAATATTTTATATATTTAAATCAAGTTAAATAAAAATATTATTTTAAACTGAATCGTAAGAGATAAATATTTGAATATTAAGTCGATTTAAATCTAACTTATTATATCAAATACTAAATCGATTTAAATTGAATAAAGTTAAACAAATTTAAAAAAATATTCAATTTTATTGAGATATTGATTTTGATATGATAATTGAAAAATGTTTTGGACTAATTTAAAAATATTTCAAAAATGATTCTTATGTTCAAACAACTTAAAAATAAGTTTAAGAAGTTTTTGAGAGGTTTTAGAAGTGTTTGAAACGTTTTTAAAATAGTCAAAATTGTGTTTTAAATGAAAGTTTCAAAACCTCCCTTAAAAGTTTTCGAAACCTCTCAGGCAGAATGGCCTTTTCTTGAAACTTTGGTCATGTAACGACTATATTTTTGCAAGGTTTCAAAATCTCTGTGTAGGTGAAAATTTAATGCTAATCTTTTTTACTTACCAACGGCTTCAAAACATCCTAACGGCTATAAACGACTAGAATATGATTCTACACTATAAAGCAAGCTTGGGACACTTGAAGATAGTTAGAGACAACATCCAAGAAACATGATCAAGAGAAATTGAGTTTAAATCTCCATTTTCCTTTTCTCTTGTATATAGTCTTAAGAGAGTGATTTTATTGTAAATCTTGTATTCTCTTGTGAGCTTAATTGTGTAAACACCCACCTTTGTGAGGTACTTAGTTTACCAAACAAATCCCTTTGTAAAAGGAGATGTTATAGTTTAGCCTTAGACAAAAACTAGAGTTGGTTCTATCTTAGCCAAATCCAAAAGATAGGTTGTAACGGTTATCCCTTGAACCGGTAAAAATGTGTCAATTCATAGTGAATTGGTTGAAATCCTTAATTGTGTGCTAAGGTAGTGGATGTAGGCGTGGCCGAACCACTTTAAAATCGTTGTGTTCTTTGTCTCAATCTTTCGATTTTAGCAAATTAAATCAAGAACCAAAAACAACCCTCTTGATAGTTTTCGGTGATCGATTCGAGCTTACGCATCAAGCCTTTCAGATTTAACTTAATTTAAATTGAATCGGTAATGAAAAAAAATGAACATTTTTAAAAGATTATTGATTTAACTCGATTTAAATCTAGCCTATTATATTGAATATTAAATAAATTTAAATTGAATCAAGTTAAATATGAAAGATGACTTAAATGTAAATTTACTTATAATTGAGTGATCTAAATATAACATTTTATTAATTGAATGACCCGAATATAACCTTATTAATAATTAAATGACTAAAATATAGTTTTAAATAATTAGGTAATACAAATAAAACAAACCATAATTGAGTGGACATTGTTATAGTTTTACCCTTAGTTTTAACTTTAACTGTTTAATTTAAATATTTTTAATTAATTAAAATTATGAAATATATATTTAAAAACTAACTAAACAAAGGTTTTTAAAATATATATATTTATATTTTTATTGATAATTATTTATAAATTATAAAAAAATAAAACTAAAAAATATTAAAAATATATCGACTTAAGATAATTTTAATAAAACATAATAAATGTTTATGAATTATTTTTTAAAATAGTCATATATAATATATATTTATAAATATTTTTAATTATTTGACAATATGTATATTTTATAGATAAATTAATTTGAATTTATTTTTTTAAAAATATATAATTTGTTTTTCTGTTGGTATCAAATATTGGAGAAATTATATTATGGGTAAGTCTCATTACGTGTCCATGTTAGCAACCATTAAAAAACACTAATCTCATCAGTTTTTTCATGTTATATTTTTTTTTAATCTTTATTTAAAAAAATATTTTTAAAATAAATTAACAGTAAATATGAGTGAAGATTCACTATAAAAATATAATATAAAATAAATAATAAAATAAATAATTTTTAGTAGTTAATCTTTTGAATAATGTGATGAGACTTACCCATAATATAATTTTTGATGTAATTAATATACCTTACCATATGAAGGAATGACCAGCCGAAAAGGGATTAATGCAGTCTTTATTTCCTTACGTGTCTTTAATAATCAGCACCATTATGAGAACGGTTATAATTACTAAAACAAGGGGCAGTCAACGGAAAAATTATTATGTGATTCTGCTATATTATATTATTTATAATTTATTTGATAAAATTTATTTATGTAAAAAAGAAATGTTATATTTTATAAAAAATAAAAATTATTTTAAAAATAGAATAGAAACTATTATTAAATAAAACCATAAATAATATAATAAATTAGACTTATCAAATGATTTTTTTTGTAATTAGGATGGATTTTGGATAAGCTAGACTAGGGCTGAGTATGGTAGACCGTAAAACCAAAAATCGAATCGAAATGAGACATTATGGTTCATAAATTTACGAACCGTGGTTAACTGCGGTTAAACCGAATTTGATATTTTAATTAATTTTTTTAATTATTTTTATAAGGTAAAAATATAATTTTTTTACTTAAAATATTATAGATGTATTTTTATTTTTTTACTTAAAAACAAATTTTTAATAAATATTTATAAAAAATATCTCAAAATTTTTACCTTTTAATGTTTAAAAGCCATAAAATAAAGCTATTTTGTCAAGATAAAATACAAATTTTTAAAAATTAACGTTAATATGAAAAAATCAAAAACCTAAGTTAACCAAACCGAAAACTGGCGGTTACTAAAATAGTTTATCGAATTAAACTAAAATTGAACCGAATCAAATATTGAACCTCGGTTATTTGATCGAGTTAAATAAAAAATTTTATATTAATTGAATTGATAAGTTATATTTTATAATTAAAATTTAACAATCAAATCAGTAATTATTAAAAATTTTGAGTTATTTAAAATTATGTATTATAACTTAAAATTTTAATTAGAGAGAAATCGAGTTGATTTTTAAAAAATTAGAACCAATCTAAATTTTGTTTACCCACCCCTCAGTCAAAAAGCGAGACATTTTTCTTCTTTCCTTCGATTATTTTCATTTTTTTTCAAGCGTTATATAAACCATCCTTTTCCTTCTCGTTCTGTTCATTTCTTTACACAGCTTACAGCCATGGTTTCTCACCTACTCAACACTGTCCGAAATGCTGTTGGGATCATAGGTACGTTAGTTTCCCATACGATGTTGTTTCCTTAAAACCTGCCCGAAAACTAAACTGATGATGTCGTGTTTTCTTCTTCTTCTTCACAGGCAACGTTATCTCGCTCTTCCTCTTCCTGTCTCCTGTGTAAGCTTAATTAATGTGTGTTTAATTGATCTGCATTATCTTTAATCTCATTTTGGCTTAATGACATTTATTTTGGCAGACCAACTTTTGTTCAGATTTGGAAGAAAGGGTCTGTGGAGCAATACTCCCCGGCACCATATCTAGCAACCTTAATAAATTGTCTGGTTTGGGTCCTTTACGGGTTGCCTATGGTTCACCCCAACAGCACTCTTGTTATTACCATAAACGGCGCAGGGACAGCCATTGAGATCGTGTATCTAACCTTGTTTTTGGTGTTTTGCAAAGACAAGAAGAATAGGCTCAAAGTGCTGTTAATCATACTGGTCGAGGTGGTTTTTATTGCCATTCTTGCAGTGCTGGTTCTTACCGTGGTACACACCACCGAACGACGGTCGATGGTCGTCGGAATCGTAGCGATTTTGTTCAATATCATGATGTATGCTTCGCCTTTATCCGTCATGGTTAGTATCATAAAATTTAAAAGTCTTATATTCTGAAGCTAAAATGTGGAAGTGCAGTAGTTATAAACTCTTCAATGGTATTGCAGAAGCTGGTGATCTCGACGAAAAGTGTGGAGTATATGCCATTAACCCTTTCATTGGCTTCATTGGCCAATGGTGTTAATTGGACTATTTACGCTTTCCTCCCATTTGACCCTTTCATTGCTGTAAGTTACAATTTCACTATGATCTTACTAGGCGAGATTATCTCGATTTAGATTTTCTGCATACATAAATCCTCGAATCGAGACTCGCTAAACGATACTAAACACAAGAAAAACTATTGGCTGGGAATGGGAGGGGAGAGGCTGGTATTTTGAACTGTTTTGGTAGGTTAGTCAACCTCTCGTTCCACGTGCATGCCCTGTATGGAAGGAAATCTTTTCTTTAAACTCTAAATTTTACGCTCTAAAAAATATATTATACCTAAATTTCCGAAATCCTAATTATAATCGCTAACCTAAAATCTTAAATCATACACCCTAAACCTCTAATTTGAATCGAAGATTCAAATGAAGGTATAGAAAAGAAATACACGAATTACGCCTAGTGGATATTTGGTTCCTGCAATAAGGTTTGTTTTTTTCTTTCTTTTTCTCGAACAGGTTCCGAATGGACTGGGGACATTGTTTACCTTAGCGCAGCTGGTGTTGTACGCCACATATTACAAGTCCACAAAGAGAATAATAGCGGCGAGAAAAGAGGCGAAGATCGAGATGAATCCCGTTTGAGGTCGGCGATGATGACGGCGACGGCGATTCAAAGAAGACCGGCATAGCATTCTAAGCGTCTCAACCATTTAACTATATGAATGTTTTTTTTAATAAACTATGATATATCATGAAATGGAGAAGATGGTTTTCAGACTCTTGATTTATTAAATCCGATAATGGTTATATGAATCGACTGAATTAAATCTCGGTTTGAACTATATTTCTTTTTCATTGCACAATGTATGACTGAGAATCAGTGTCTTTGAATGAAATTGAACCTTTCTCCTCTTAATTCTCATCCAAGAATTTGTACACTGTGACATCCTTTTTAGACTTGCGCAGGCTGAGCATAGCCTTGAACAAGCGTTTGCTTTTGCTAGAATATTGCTCCATATCTTTAGCCTTCTCTCTTTCAGCTATGCTGGTGGACAAGGAAACAGTTCTCCGAGGCTCCGACGGCCACTGTCGGAATCAAACAAAAACTACTATGAAAAACAGAAGTAGAACCAGCAACATTTACAAATATGCATCATGAATGATAAGGTTTTTTTTCTTCGAATTGTACCCGTTTTTTAGAATTCGAATGGCTTGGAGATGATCTCTGCATGAGAGAACCGGAACGCGGGAGCGGAAAGCGGCGAGGCGAGGTTGATCGATTCTCTGATTTCCAATAATCATAATTGGAATCACTAGATTGCTTGCAACAGATAAGTGCAACAATGTATAACAATGTTGAATCCAATGTAAAGAAGTCTACCTTGTCTTTGGTTCATTGAAATGCTTGTAAACAACTTGGGGCTTTTTCTTGGTAAATGTTGTGGAGAGCGTAACTCATAGAATTCATCCCTGCATCAGAATTCTCCAAATCATGACAGTATAAAAATTTATCAGTGCTGATGAACTAAAAGCTACCGGAACTCGAGATTACCTGATGGATTCGGAACTGGTCTCTGCTGCTATTGCTTGTATACCTGAGATCGAAAGCATTTAACCTAAACATATTATCAAGTATTTGTTTCCTAAGAAAGTTGACTATGAACATGAAGATGAACAATACCGATATTCTTGAACTGATGTGAGTCTAATCTAGAACAGATTCTAGTAGGGTGGGATTCGAGTCTCGTTCCAGCAACATCCTTCAGGGTCTGATCAACTGTAAGGGAAAATACGATGGTGGAGACGAATTCAAACATGAATTTTCTCATATGTTCTCCATAGTTACTTGTCTTGGAAGCAAATTCAGAAGAAATTAACAACTTGCCTGGAAAGATGTACCGCTTATCGTGCTCCACAGGTTCTAACAATAATGACTGCTGAGAGATACCACCTAAGTTGACAAACTCTTGGCATGTTCGCAATCTCTAACATCCGATCCAGCAAAAACTCAAAAGATTTAAATTCCTCTACTAGCCTCTACATTGTAATAACTTGAGATTGTCAGAATCATGTACCTGTTCCAGGCAAGACAAACGAAGGTCCATCCCGGAAATTTCGTCCATCTTATCATCCAGAAAGTTGTTAACCTTGTATGCCACTGAACCTAAGTGATCCACCGTATTGACCAGAGCTTTAATGGCGTAATCCTTCAATGTCTCCTCCACTCTGTCCATTGTCAAACCGAAACAAGAGAGGTTTAAACATTCCAATCCCTTTCTTAACAACATCGAAATTCGAAACAATTCTAAAACTAGTTTCATGACTTACATTTGTCTATGAGTTTCCTTTTTATAGGTCATTTCAAAATATTCTGCTGCAGAATACAACTGTTTTCTCAGACCCTTCAAATCCTGAACAAAAATATTCATATTTATCGATATCAAACTCGAATCGAACCGCAACAACAAGGCCAGAGTAACTCACCTTGAGAGTCTCTGAAAAAAGCAAGCTCTGCTGCATTAGCAATTCATCACGGTGTGATGATTCTTGAGGAACAGTAGCAGCTGAAGCCATGGCTTAGGGTACGAAACAAAGAAGATTCACCTGCGAGGAAAGATCAAACGTTGAGGTTTGCACTTTGCAAGTATTATATATATATACATATAAGCTAAGGCTTCCCTGAAAGCAACGTACCAACAATCTGCAACCTTTTTTCAGCATTTGACAAAGAAGACATGACATCCTTATAGTTGCAGACAAGGGTTTGATTTATTAACATTATTTTTTTCAAAACAGCCAAGGTGTCTCCCATGTGGTGGTTTTGATTGTTTTTCCAATATGGTACCCCACTAATTGAAGTGGACAAAGGGTATGGAAAACATGTCTTAATTACAGCAAATGCCTTTGAAGTAACCCTTTGCTCAAATCTCCTCCTGTGAGAGTTATTTTGGTGGTTGCTTTGTGTAACTTTTTCAATATTTGTAGTTGTTGTGCATTAAATCTGGAGGTTTTCTGGACTTCATTTTGCCGTCAATTATCATCATCTCCCATCTGCCTGAGTAGACATTTACACCTTCATAATGCCTTTTAACACCTTCAAGTTGTTTCATTTATGCTAAAACAAAGGGTTATGTATTTGACTCTAAAATGAAGAGCAGGGCATTTAAGTAGAGTCGGAAAGTAGTGGGAACAAGGAAAAATAGAATAAAGCAGGGGTAGAGGAAATGGACTAGGCTAGTAGGCTTGACCTGTTCTTCAGGACGTGGTGGTTGGAATTTATATTATTAATTATTCATATCGTATAACCGTATTTTAAAATTTAAATCAGGCAAATAGACAAGGCGGGTGCGGATACCCCTTTCCCATACCCATATTCACTAAAACTTTGATATCCACCACCTACCTATCATTTACGGTGGGTACAATTTTTAAATCCACACCATCTCACGCGGGTACGTTCTTAAATTCATCCCACTCCCTCCACTTAAACGTATCCACTTGTACATGCCTACAAACAACTATTAATATTGAATTATGTAAAAATAAATTATAGACTTTTATAAAAAAAATAAAATTTTGCATATTTTATTGATTGATTAAATGTATATATAATATATTTACACCAATATAAATTTAACTACATTCTAACTAACATAACTAATTTAACTGTATCGCATTTTTCATCGGTATAAAATTTACTTAATTACAACTAACTAATATATATAGCTAACTTAGCTAAAGTATATTTACACTTTTATAAATTTTACTTATCTATACATTATAAATTTTCAACATGATTAATTCAAACATGATCATAAATCATCAGTTTTTTAAACTAAATTAATTGAATTTAAGGTTTACAAGCTTAAGGATTAACATAGATTTTAAAACAATTTAATATCTTAATACATAAGACATCACCTACCTACTACCCATGATGGGTATGACTTTTTACACCCACACCCATTCACTAACCACTAAATTCATATTCATCCCCACTCCAACTAGTGGGGACAGTGCGAAATCCATAAAACTGTACCTTCCTTATGGGAATCTGGTTGTAGGTTGTGTATTTAAGAATATTGTTTTTGATTTAAAAAATTAAATATTCTAAATTTTAAATATAACAAGTTATAAATTATTAAATATAATAAGATTTGTTTATATAAAAATTTTAAAATTTTAAATTTTTGTATATAATATCAAATTATTAGATGTAACAAAAGTTATATCTATAAAATTTTAAATTTTTGGATATCTTAAATAATTTAAAACTTAAAATATTATGATATGTATTTAATTTAAAATTTTTAATCGAATAAATAAATAAATAAACCAGATATTTTTGTACAGATGTGGGTACTAATTCTAGTACTGAAAATGATAAAAACAAAAGCCCAGTGGATAACAAAAACTTGATAACATTCCAGTGTCTAGGCACAAGCCCAAACAAACAAACAACAGCGTTGGCGCGCACTGTCCCCTTCCTTCCTCCTCATCCAAGTCTCCTTATCTGCTTCATCTTCTTCATTAGGCATTCCCTGAACCTCTGCATCAACCAACACCCCAAATGGCATCTCTAACCAAATACCCGTTTTGCCCTCACATTCTCACCCAATTCTCACCTCCACCCGTCGTCTCCTTCACTCGCAGACTCAAACCCATCCCACCAATGCCAAACTCTCCGATTTCCCTCAAGACAGACAACCCTACTACCTTAACCGTCAAAGTCCAGACCTTGGACTTCTCCGGTTCATTCTTTGAAGGCGGTCTCGGTTCCGACGATGACCTCCCTTCCCAACCCGGGTCCGGCATAACTGCATTGCAAGATAAAGAGGAACCCCAGTGCCCACCGGGGCTCCGACAGTACGAGACCATGGTGGTTCTAAGACCCGACATGTCCGAAGATGAAAGGCTCGCTCTTACCCAGAAATACGAGGAGGTAATGTCCTGCAAAAATTCCTTGCTATATAATTGTTCAAAAGCTTGCCTTTCCCCCCTTATTTGGATCCTCTTGCAGCTCCTTGTTTCCGGCGGCGGCATGTATATTGAGGTATTTAACAGAGGGGTGATTCCACTATCCTACAGCATCAGGAAGAAAAACAAAGCCGGAGAAACCAACACTTACTTGGATGGGATTTACCTTCTTTTTACCTACTTTACTAAACCTGAATCCATTACAGCTCTGGAGGCGGCGCTCGACACCGACGATGATGTTATCCGATCATCCAGCTTCAAGATAAGGAAGAGGAAGGATAATTAGACCGGCATGAATGTGTATGTATCACTGAATGACTGGGATGGAAGAGTTGATCAACTTGGCAATTTAAATTTTTATCAACATATTTTAGGGTAAACTATACATTTAGTACCTATTTTTGCTTGTATTTCTATTTTGATACTCTATTTAAACATTATTATAAGTTTTTAGATTAAAAAAATGGGTAAACTACATAGATAGTCACCATACTATGGGGTTAGTATCGATCTGACCACAATGCTTTAAAAAGAATCAAATACACCGGTAAACTATTAATTTGGTATTAAAATAACCATATGCCGTTAAGGGAGTAACGGACTGATGACGTGACAGTTAAATATAAAATGGAATAATTACACATTTAGTCTCTGTTACTCATACATTTTTATAATTTAATCATAAGTTTTTAAATAATTATATTATTTTATTATAATAAAATTATGACTAAATTATAAAAATGTATGAGTAACAGAGACTTAATGTGTAATTATTCCATTTTATATTTAACTGTCACGTCATCAGTCCGTTACTCCCTTAACGGCATATGGTTATTTTAATACCAAATTAATAGTTTATCGGTGTATTTGATTCTTTTTAAAACATTGTGGCCAGATCGATACTAACCCCATAGTATGGTGACTATCTGTGTAGTTTACCCTAAAAAAATTTAGGGTAAACTACTCTAGTGACCACCCAACTAATTGAGGATACCTATTTTGACCATCAAAATAAAGAATTCGTTAATCATGTCACCTAACTTTTAAACCTTACCTATTTGAGCCACCGTCGTTAAATTTTAACGGAGAATGTTAACGACAATTACGTGTCTGTTAAATAAAATTTATATAATTATATATTTAATTTCTGTAATTTATTTATTATTTTATTTTAATTTTAATTTTAAATTAATAAATGAAATTAATCATCTAATCGATTGATGACACGTGTCATCACAGAATTGGATGATTAATTTTATTTATTATTATTTTTATTTATTATTTAATATACTTTTCTCTTCAATCAAGTGGTGACATATGTCATCAATCGATTAATTTTATTTATTAATTTAAAATTAGAATTAAATTAAAATAATAAATAAATTACAGGGATTAAATGTGTAATTATACAAATTTCATTTAACATCCACGTCATTGTCGTTAACATTCTCCGTTAATTGAGTGACCAAAATAGATATCTTCAATTAGTTAGGTGATCACTGGAGTAGTTTAAAAATTTATTATTGACAGTTGAAATTAATTTTAAGAAGAAAAAAATTCAAAACAAAAATCAATTTGTTTTTAACCACTCAAGTGGATTATTGAATCAAAAATTCTACTCGTTTTAATTGATAAATCTCATAAATCGAATCTAAAATAAAAAAAATTATGTTATTCAAATCTTTTATTTTAAAATTTTAGACATTTTAGTAAAGATTTAATTTTTTTCCTTCTAGAAATTCTATATCCAAATCTATTCATATACCTATGTAAGAAAAATTATATTACGGGTAAGTTTCACCACGTGCCCATGGAATCAATTACTAAAAATCATTCATCTCGTCAACTTTTTTATGTTATATTTTTTTCAATTAAATCTTTTCTTAAAAAACTTTTTTTAAAACGAATTAACAGTAAATATGAATAAAAATTTATTTAAAAATGTATAACATAAAAAAAGATGAAATTAATAATTTTTAATAATTGATCTCATGAATAACGTGATAAAACATACACATGATATAATTTTTTCAATGTTACCATTCCTTTGTACTTTCTAGTTCCCCTCAACCTTGAGTTGTAGCCACTTGGTCAAAATCACCTCGTGATTTTTGTATTCGAGGAGGAGCTCCAACTTGACCTACGGCATCCACTTTGGAACCGGTAACGGTCTGTAAATCACGCAAGAAAGTTCCACAACTAGTCATTGGACTTGGGGGGAACACTAAATAAATTGTCAACACCGAACATCTTAACATTTAAAAACTAAATGAAAACGACAACGGATTGATTTAAACGATAATTATATAGTATTAATTAAATAGATTTTAAATTTAAGGTTATATATAAAAAGATTATTTATTAAAATTAAATATAAATATTAAATTAATAAAAGTAATCAAAGCAAAGAATTATAAAACTAAAAGGACAACAAAAAGTGGCATCACAATTTATTTTCTTACCTACTTTGTTATTAATCTAAAATAATGTTTTGAATTTTTAAATAAATTTATTTGAAAATATTATAAATTCATAACAACATTGATACATCAGTTATCACTAAGATCGTAAATAATTCAAATGTTCAACGAGCTGTTTATAATTTTTTGATAGAAAATTTTATTTATTTATTAAATTTTTAAATATAAAAAGTATTTATTTAATTAAATAAAAAATACGAAAAAATTTCTCGTTTATTTATTTACGTATATAAACCAATAAGTAATTTGACTGAGCTTCCTTTCTAGCCTGGACACCTAAGCTAAGACTATTCTTAACACATTAAAAAATAATAAAAGGAAAATAAAAGGAAAAAGGGACACGCGGCATCAAAGACACACCTAGAAGACTCAGCTTCTCGGGCTCTCAGCCCTCCTCTCTTCTGCCACGTCAAAACGCGTTTCTCCCGTCATCACTCGTATGCAGTTCTACTATACGAGAAATTAATTAAATAAATTAATTTTATTTTTTAACTTAATTCTTTTACGAAATAAAACCCTATTTGATAAAAAATATTTTTAAATTTAATTTATAATACCATTGTTACTGTTACAGATGTACAGAGTCGGGTAATTTTTTGGTCTTTTGTTGATACTTGTGGATTCAAGGGTACAAGAAGAACCCGATTATTGCAATTATTTAAGATACTCTTTTTTAGTTTAGCTTCTAAAATCTATTTCTTAGTTTAAGGTCTCATATTATATATGATATACAGGGATGAAGCCAAGATTTAGGATTGAGGGAGGCAAAACATAAATATTTAGAAGTAGGGGGCAAATTTATAAAAAATTAATTTTTAAAAGAATTTAAATAAGAGAACAAAAATGAAAAAGAATTCTTTAGGTGTCGATTGCCCCTCCCCACCCTACACAGCTCCGTCCCTGATGATATACGATAATATATGTGTGCGTTATGTATTAGGATTATAAAATAAAAGAATCCTCTTTTTTATAGTAATAAATATTAGTAAAATAAAATATTTAATTAATTGATATTATAGACATATAACAAGAATAACCTATGATATAAATTCTCTTATAATACGTACTAGGAGTGAGCAAAATACCCGATTACCCGGTCCCGGACCCGATAAGATCCGATGGATTTTTATTTGGTATTGGTTCCGGTGGGATCGGGACTGGATCCAAAATTTAAGTCCCGGTCATAACCGGGACCGAGACTGGATCTTGATTTTTTGGACCCGGTACCCGGTGGGTATCCAGTAGTACCGGGACCAATACCAAATATCGAGTATTGGTTTTCTTTTATTTATTTTTCTTATTAAACTTTCTCTTTATGTATGAATATTATGAGTATGACTAGTTTTAAAACTTTAATTTTAAGTCTACAATATTCTAATTTTATTATTTAATATTATTATTGATGATTGAATTTTTTTTGCTCCAATTACTCAATTTTTTTTAAGAATAAATTAATTGATCGGGTACCCGGTATTAGAACCGGTACCCACCAGTAACGGGACCGGTTCTTAAAATTTAGGACCCGGTATGACCGGGACTGGTTCTAATTTTTAGGAAGCGGTAGTTACCGAGACCGGGACCAATATTATTCAAATTGGCCGAGTACCCGGTCTTGTTCACCCTAATACGTACTAACCATACTCAACCATGATTAAAAATGATAGATTTATATAAAAATAAATAGATATAAATTTTATTAATTTTATTTAAATATTTAATATAATTTTATCTACTATCAATTTGATTTAACGAGATTAGATTTCAAATTATTTATTTAATATTAAAAACTTGAATTTTAATAATATAAATAAATAAATTAAATTAAAAAATTATTTTTATTATAGATTTTTTATAAAACTTAATCTAATTTAATCGATCAATAATTAAATTAAAAATATTTTTATCAAAAATAGATACTAAATATTCAAAGTATACTAAAGGTGTATTTTTGGTTGAGTTTAACTTTTTAAATTAGTTTTTCCTAAAAGTAATCAAAAACACCAAATAAAGAGATAGTTTTTGAGTGTAAATTTTTTATCTTTTTTCCAAAATTACTTTTTAAACTTAGCTTCGAAAAAACTATTTTGTTAACTTTTATAAAACTTGGGTTTAAGGCCAAACCAAGATTTTATACCACAACCAAAAACACATCATAAATCAAGTACGTTCACACGCAATCTTCCTTGGTTAAATTCACCCACCCAACTCAGCTTCCACGAAATTTCTCACTTTTTCATTTCTGTCCTTATTTAATACTCATCTTTTTACTTGTTTCTCTCCCATTGTAAGCATTCAACTTTTGCTTTTCCCCTGTTTAAAGTTTAAACCATCTGGATTTGATAGGATAGCAGTTTTAGAGTGAACTACATATATTTTTGTTATCCAGATCGTGAAATTAGTTCATCTTCGATACCCAGATTTCATTTCTTTTGTTACCGGAGTTGGAGTTTCTGATGGAGAACAAACAGCAATCGTTCTGGCAATTCAGTGATCAACTCAGAGTCCAGAATATGAACTTGGCTAATCTGTCGCTCAATGATTCAATCTGGAGCAACAGTTATCTGTCAAAGAGGCCTGATGAGAGGAGGAATTTTGATATCAGAGTCGGCGGAGATGTCAATTCCGTCAACAACTTGAAGCCGAAAGTCTCTGATTTCAACTCGTTTAGCAACGACGGCTGGAAAATCGGAGCCTCTAGCAACAACATCGTAAACTTCAACGTCGGCGGGTTCGGCCCGATTGGATCTCAGAAGAGTGTTGGGGTCAATGGAGGGTTCAATAAAGGGATTTATTCGAACTCGGTAAGCAACAATAATTTCAATGTTAATTCGAAGGGTAGTAAGAATAAAGGAGAGGAGAATCAAGGAAACAAGTTTGGTAAGAAGAGCAACAACAAGAAGAGCAACAACAACGACAATAATAGCAACGAGAATAAGGATAAGGATAGGAAGAGTGCTGCTGATAAGAGATTTAAGACGCTGCCGCCATCTGAGTCTCTGCCCAGGAATGAAACGGTCGGAGGCTATATTTTTGTCTGCAACAATGATACCATGGAAGAGAATCTCAGGAGACAACTCTTTGGTATGTCTGGGTTTGATTTGGTTTTAAATTTTGATTGCTTATATTTTGAAGAAGATTAGCACTGAATTCTGATATATTAGAATATTACTTATCTGTTGCTATGAACCATATGCAGGATTGCCTCCACGTTACCGGGATTCAGTCCGGGCAATAACTCCGGGGCTGCCTCTGTTCCTCTACAACTACTCCACCCACCAACTCCATGGAGTTTTTGAGGTGCCGACACTATTTCTAACATCTGAACAGTGTTGTTTTAAAATGTTTTTAACTGCTTTTTGTAAATTCTAACGATGGTCTAATGTTATTCAATTCAGGCTGCAAGCTTTGGTGGAACAAACATTGACCCAACTGCCTGGGAGGACAAGAAATGCCCAGGCGAATCTCGATTCCCTGCTCAGGTATTCATTTCATTGTTACAATTTCTATAATAGCAAATTAAATGGTTTCCAGTATCTTTTCTAGGAATGCTAAGGCTTGTGATTCTCCATAGGTTAGTGTCATTACAAGGAAAATCTGCGAGCCACTTGAAGAAGACTCGTTTAGGCCAATTCTCCATCACTACGATGGTCCGAAGTTCCGCCTCGAACTCAGCATTCCGGAGGTAAAATCTTCTCTGCGAAACTGTGATGCTAACCAAGAAATCTTCCTAGTTTACCAACTTAGATTCTGATCTTAATTTTTGGTGTTAAAATTTTTCAGGCACTTTCCCTGCTGGATATATTTGCTGAGCAAGGTGCAAACTTGGGTTCTGATTTTAATTTCTGAGCAAAGGTAATGCTAAGCATACAGATATACAAATACATAGAGATAATGAAGAGAAAGACTTGAAGAATAAGTAGAGAAAATGGTGTTGTGTGTACTTGTAAACTTTTTCCCTACTGGCTTCCTCTGTTTTCCTTTTTATGTACTACGGTTTGGTGTATACATAAAATAATACGAGAAACTAGTGATAAACATCAACTTAAGCTTTAGATTTTGGTGTGTATATTTGTACTGAGCAGTGAGCATTGTAGTTCCTACACGTTCTTATTTGCTGCAAGAGCTCAAGCAATGATGAGAAAAATCAATGGAAGTTTACCCAAATTTCTTGTTTCTTCAAGATGAACATTGATTATGCCTTTTTTCTTTTTGTTTATCATGTATTGTGATTATTTTTTTGTGTTCTGTTGGTTTATATGGAAAATAGATGATGATCATAAATTCTGAAATGGTTAATGTTTAAGATTAGAATCGAATTTACAGATTAAGATAAACAGAGGTTCTTACTTTCTCCTGCAGTGTCACCATCGGTTCAAAGTTTTTATCTTTTTTCTCACGATAAAGCAAGAGTTTTCACCTACTACAACTGTTAGATGAACCCTTCAATCATGGAGGGTGAATGGTCATTCTTTTCATGCCAAATTGTCGTTGGCCAGATTTGACTATCATACCTTACCTTTTCTCACCATTCTAGAACCCTCGTTTTTTTTTAGTTTTTAAGTTGAAATATTCATCACAATTTTGCAGGCCTGGTCATAATTTTGCACAATTTGCAGAAAGATATATTTAGACATTCAAATTGGAATGTGCATGTTTCAGGATATGAGTGAATGGGAGAGAGGAGAAAGGAGCAGAAAACCTTGTAAGCTCTTCATGAAACTGAATATGAGCAATCCATTCTAGTAAAAACACTTGCTCCTGCTAACCTTACAGATGCCAATGTTTCTGGGGAAGCCATTAGATTCACCAGCATCTCCAAGACAACCTACAAGTGGATGGACATCAATCAGCAGCAGATCGAAACAAAAAGATAGTAGAACGCATATCAATTTAAAATGGATTCCTGGCATGTTTCACTATTTCTATATTCTCTTTGTTCCATGAGTTTATCTGCCGAAAATATGTCTGCAACTCAAGTTTTGCAGCCATGGCTAACCTTGGAACTAAGTTAGGTTCACCATCAGCAGCATTATATAAGCTGATGCCGGAAATATGTCTGCAAACCAAGTTTTTCAGCCATGTCTAACCTTGGAACTAACTCATGTTTATTGTTTAATCATGTTGATGTGCTAAAGGATATGCAAACAACAGAAACATGAAGAAGAAACATGTTAACGTTTATTTAATTTTGCACAATTTACTTTCGCTAATACGTTCCTTTATGTGTTTCTTAACAAATTCGTTTATATTTTGTTAAAACAGTGAAATTACATCACTTGCCCTTAAGTTTATTGGATTTAAAGTTTGAACTCCAAAATTCATCAGTTGTCAATTTAGTCCCTAACTTCAATAATATTTAAAAAATAAAAGAAAAAAAGGAAAGTGGGTAAACAGGAAAAAATTAATAGATATGGCTATCTTATCATATCATCTATGATCTTATCTAATAATAATTTTTTTCTCATTTTTTAAGATGAATCTTCACCTCTTTCTTATATGTTATTAAATGGATGAATCACATTAGATGAGACCATAATTAACGTGATGAGCTGAGTCTATATAATAATTTCTCATAAATACGTTGATAAATAAATCAATAAACAAGTTTGTCCATAAACCTAAATAAATTAAACATATTCATCTTTATTCCTTTATTAAACAAGTATAAAAGTTTTATTAATAATCGATTATTTAACTTAATAAATAAGGAAAACTATCTTTATTTATACCCCTACAATGTCCATCTCTCCTATTACCGTCAGCTTTTTCTCCTTCACAGTTCACATCAAATCCACCACTCTGTTCATCAGCATCCCACATCGGAAACGAGACGTTTCACCAATGAATTTAATGAAGAAAAAAAATGTACGTCTCTCTTGATGGATGATACCAAATGAAATTATGATCTTTAAATGACTTTCTGGACAAATTCTGTCGGCAGGCTGTAAACTTATTTGCAATCCAGCAGACAGATCCATTAAAACTCTATGACAAATGAATCATAAAACAACAAATATGTTGCTGTCTTTGGCCTGACTCTTTGGAGCCACGGGACAAATATTACACTAATTAAACAAGATTTAACAGTGAGTCAAGAAGATGGATTAAGGGATTGTTGCTGGATTAATAAAAATAATAATTACTCTTTGTAATTTTCTGTTAACAACAAGTAGGTGCTTCACTTATCACACTGCAATCAAGAAGGATTCAAATAGGATTTTTTTCTTGTAATAACAGTCGTTATATGACAGTAATAATATCATCTAAAATTATTATTATAAAAAAATAATAATTTATAATAATCGTAAATTCGTGATAATATCTGTTATGTATACAATTATAACTGAAAACGCGACCTAAATCGATTCTAATCCGGACCAAAAGTTTTGTGACAGCCACCTTGGCCCCTCTCCTCTGCCTGTCGGGACCAAAATTTACGTTAACCAATGTTGGGAAAATTGGGTAGTTTCCACGTGCATGTCAATGTCAATATCAAGTTAAAACTCTTTGGCAAATTGCCTATTTTGCAATCAGATAATAATTTTACTAACACAAAAATACCATAACCTAATGGAAAACTAATTAAAATTTTAATTTTATTTAAAATATTTAATGTTTTATTTTATTAGACCAATCAGTTAAGTCTATTATAATTAAAATTTTATTAGATCAATAGATCCATATATGTTTTCGCATTTAATTTATTATTTTATTATCAATAATTTGACATAAAAAATCACGATTATAAAAATTTATATTCTTTATATTTAATTTTAATTTTTTTCTTAAAATCTTTCTGACAACAGATGATGTTATAAAATATTAACATTAGTATTTTAAAAGCCAGCATGATGAGTTGGAAAAAATGTTTTTAAGAACAAAATTCATTAATATCCTAACTAAATAAATTGACTATTTAAACTAAGGACATTATAAAAGTAGATTGCGCTAAACTATATCAAATTCTAAATTTGAGTATAAATAAGGATCAAAACTATAATTTTACCAACTACTTAAATTGTAAAATGTTTTTAAGAACAGAATTGTGAAAAGATATGCAGAAGTTTTTCCAACTTAATACATACGTATTATTGTGATTAATAACTAACAAAATTTGATTTAATTCGAATAAATAACTTTTTTAATTTAACTTACATCATAATTGCATAAACAAGACTTCAAATAACTTAAATTTTTTAATAATCAGTGATCAAATTTTTAATATAAATTCTCATTCTTTTTTTGGGGTGCTCTTGTTCAGGCTTTCGTATTAAAAAATTGGTTTAGATTTAAAGTTGATGTTAATGTTTATGATTAGAGTTTAGAGAATTTGGTGCAGTGTGTATTTTGGGGTTTAAGGCTTAAAGTCTAAAATTTAAAATTTAGGGTTACGACTTAAAAATTGTTTTTTGGGGTTGAGACATATAAAGGAGGACCGAAAAAGGGTAAAGAAATTTTGTCCTTGATTTTTAGGTTCGAGTTATGTCCCTCATTTTTACATGATATATGTATCACATATGAAAATACAGGTATATAATTATAAAAGATCATTTAAATTAAAATCAATTAATATCATTACATTATAAATATTCATAATTAAATTTAAATAAAAACTCGAATAACCTCTCTCGATTTAACTCAAATCATAAACTCAGACTCAAACTATTGGTCACATCTAATTGTGGTCCCCAAGCAACTCTCCAATTACTTTTTGGCCGTGGAGAACCCAATTATGACAATTCCAACGTTTAAGCAAACTCCACTACTAGAAAATATCAAATTTTATTTTATGGAGAGAGCTATGAATTTTATATTTCACTCTCTCAATTATCCCATGCACAGCTCTTTTGTCCAGTAGCTTAACCACACTCCTCTTTACCTAGTTTACTGGGAACTTGTCTTCCCACCCTTCCTCTTTGCCTCCTTCAACAAGGAATTACTCCACTAATGTTCATATATTAGTTGTTAAAAGCAAGATTTAACAGCTCCAGAATCAAAGGAAAAGCAGCATCTAAAGATTTCATGTTGCAGAGATCAGGACTGGTTAGACACTTGTTTGAGAAACCACCTTGGCGGCCGCCATTGAGAAGGAAACCTCCAACGACAACAGCTCTTCTTGTCTTGACTGTTTTTCTTACTGCTGCCTTGATTACATATTCCTCATGGATTGACACTGTGAGTACTGCTATGTCTTGTTCTAGCTTCATGGTGGATTCTGCAGTTTTTAGTTCATGTTTAGTTGAGGTTTTTGTGTTGTTCTGTTTTGATTCCTTTTGCAGTCTGGGGTTTTGGTTGAGAATTCAATGGATAAAGCCAATGCCATGGTTGTATCTAAGAAACCGAAAGTTACCGTACAGAGAATTGAGATTCCACTCAACTGTACCAACGGTAAAAACCAGACACAAACATGTCCAACGAATTACCCCGAGACGTTCCGAACAGAAGACATTGATCCTTCGTTGAATCCTGTTTGTCCTGATTATTTTAGATGGATCCATGAAGATTTACGTCCCTGGAAAACCTCGGGGATCACCAGGGACATGGTGGAAAGAGCAAACGGAGCAGCAACGTTTCGCCTTGTGATCAAAGGGGGCAAAGCCTACATTAAGAAATACAGACAAGCTATTCAAACAAGAGATGTTTTCACCATCTGGGGCATTCTACAACTCCTCAGAAAGTACCCCGGACGATTACCGGACCTCGAAATCATGTTCGACACCGAAGACAGACCTGCAATAAGATCAAAGGACTACGAAGGACCAAATGCAGCAGCCCCGCCACCATTGTTTCGCTACTGTGGAGACGAAGAAACGATGGATATAGTCTTCCCTGATTGGTCCTTCTGGGGATGGTAACGCCTCCTGTCGATTTCATTTCACTCCCTAATTATAATCTTCATACCTTTTCTTTTCTTCAGGGCTGAGATAAACATAAAACCATGGGACAGCATATTGAAAGATATTAAACAGGGAAATAGACAGATCAAATGGATTGATAGGGAACCATATGCTTACTGGAAGGGGAATCCATTTGTGGATGAAAATAGGCAGGACCTTCTTAAGTGCAATGTCACTGATCAACAAGACTGGAATGCCCGTCTGTTTATCCAGGTGGAAATCAAAATGCTACCATTGATCGTTTTGTTCGAACAATTCCAAAATTAACAGACCTAGTTTGCAGGACTGGATCCTTGAAGGCCAGCAAGGTTTTAAACAATCCAACGTTGAAAATCAATGCACGTATAGGTAAACATATTTTGCAATCAATTTGTAGTTTTTGTTTTTCTGTTGTTTAGCAAATTCATGGTTTTTGAAAAATTGCAGGTACAAGATATACATTGAAGGATATGCATGGTCTGTTAGCGAGAAATACATTCTGGCCTGTGATTCCGTTACATTCATGGTGCAGCCTCGGTTCTATGATTTCTTCACGAGAAGCATGCAGCCTGTGGAGCACTATTGGCCTATAAGAGATGATGACAAATGCAGATCCCTTAAGTTTGCTGTGGACTGGGGCAATAATCACAAAAAGAAGGTATTTGGTGTCTTTAATGTCTGAACTATATGATTTTGGTATTCTGGTGAGGCCATTGTTAAACCTGATACGATACTCGGATTTGGCAGGCAAATGAAATCGGAAAAGCAGCCAGTAGCTTTATGCAGGAGCAGCTCAAGATGGACTACGTTTATGATTACATGTATCATTTGTTAAATGAGTATGCCAAGCTGCTGAAATTCGAGCCGAGAATACCTGAAGGTGCCATGGAGTTGTGCTCGGAGGTAATGGCCTGTCATGCAGAAGGGGAACAAGGGCGAAAGAAGAAATTCATGATGGAATCGTTGGTGAAAGGTCCTTCAATCACTAATCCATGCACCTTGCCTGCTCCTTATGACCGTCGAGTTCTTGCAGCATTTCTTAGAAGAAAAAACAACTCAATATTGCAAGTAAAGAAATGGGAGGAAGGCTATTGGGGAAGGCTCAACAAGCAATAGTCAATGCCTGAAATTTTTGTTTCTTTTTCATACTGAAGCTAGACAACTCTGTTTTGGGTTTATGTCCAGTTTTAAGATAGACACGGGGTGAACGAAAGAAAAATTAGTACATAGACCCTTTTCCGGCTAAACAGTGAGAAGGCTAATCAATTATATCAACTTCGCTTGAGTGAATTTATAGGATCGACTGCAGTTCGATTGAACCGTGAATAAGACTTTGATCCAAAGGGGGCATGGAGTATGAGAAGGAAGACAAGGGTTAAAATCGATCGAACAAGCTTCACCCCTTGTCCTTGCAGCCCTGTAAGATATTTGGATATTTCTGTATGTGAAATTCTGTTGATCCTAACTCCCATTGATGACCTGTTTCTGGTGTTTGGATTGTTAGTTTCCTCCTGTTTCTTTACTGTCTCCACAGATAAGTAAAATTCCAATCACTATCAGTATAATTGAGAATTCTAGGACTAATAATTGCAACTAAAGTACCTGGATTTCATATCAGTATTTAGAGATCATATCTCAAATTGAAAGGGGAAAAATAAGAGGTTTTCGAAGGAGTAGCAATAACAATGTAACCTTCATTTTCTAAATGAATTCCACAGCACTTGAAGATCTACATTACCTCCTGAAAGTATAATTCCTATTTGGTTGCAGTCCTTCCAAGCAGGGTTGTTCCTGAAGCTATCAGATAAGACAGCTGCAAGGCCTATGGCTCCACTGGGTTCAACGGCAACTTTAAGAATCTCATAGCACAGTCTCATTGCTTCTATTATTTCCGTATCATTGACTGTTATTATGTCATCTACAAGATCGCGTACTACAGGCCTAATCAATCAAAGGCATAGAATGAGACATACTGAAATTTTATAGACTAAAAAAGTAAACATAAAGTGCACTAATTAATAAAAGAAAACATATACAAATTGGGATTCTTCACACATCAATAAGAAACCATTGATATGCATTTACCAGGTGAGTTCACCAAGGAAAGCTCTCAGGCCATCAGCAACCGTGTTAGTTTCTGGTAAGGTTACAATTCTACCAACTGCTTTTGACTGAGCTGCATCATTAGCTCCCTTTGGTTCAGCAGCCAAAATTCGAATGGCAGGATTGATAGATTTGGCAGCCAATGCCACCCCTGATATCAAGCCACCTCCTGCAAATTCTCAAAAGTAAACGACAAAAGGTGATGATCATGCAGGACTAATAACCATAAAATTGAACCAACAAGTGTTGAGTGTATTGCTAAGGCACATTGAACTCCCAAGGTGAGGACGCGAGTTCCAACCTTGGAGACACATTGTTAGGAGGCAGTGGGGAGCCACATGGCCTGGGAGCATTTGCACCCCCATTATTTAGTGGGTAGATGGGGGGAAATGAAAATCTACATCCCCATTTGAAAAAAATATATTTTGAGAACATGAACGACAAGATGCATATTACAAAAAAAAAAACATAAAATTGAAAGAAAAAGGCAGCAACACAAACCACTTATGGGAACAATTATAGTGTCTATATGAGGGAATTGCTCTAACAGCTCCAGGGAGATGGTACCTTGCCCACTGAAAAAGATTTCCTATCATTTAATTCACCGATAGAACATAAAAATATAACATCCAGAGCTTAGAAATGTTCAGTGTACTACCTTATAATGCGCCCATCATTATATGGATGTATAAGAGCAGCCCCAGTTTCTAGCAACACCTTGGTTGCAGTTTCCTCCCTTGACTGCACCGTCGACTCACTCCATATAACCTTACCACCATAACGCACAACGTTCTGAACTTTGCATTGCGGAGCATTTTTCGGTATAACTACATACGCAGCGACACCACGTAACTTTGCAGCCAACGCCAACGCAGCAGCATGGTTACCACTAATTTTGAAGAATGTGATCAGGTCTAATCCAATTAAATAACAAGGATATATAGATCATAGATGGACTTCAAGCAAAACCTGCTATGAGTTACAACTCCCTTAGCAGCCTGCTGGTCATCCAGTGAAAATACAGCATTGCAAGCACCTCTAAACTTGAATGCTCCCCTGTCAAGGCAACACAATAGGAGTGTCTTAATTCGAAGAATTAAGTTCAAAACAGGTAAACAAATGATTCCCATGCACCATAAACTACAAATTTCTTACCCCTTTTGGAAACATTCACATTTAAAGAATAGCTTCCTACCAGAAATAGAATCTAAAGAGTCCGAGGTCAGAACCGGAGTTTTGTGTATGAAAGAACTGATGCGTGCATGTGCTGCTTTGATAGAGGAGAGATCAGCAGCATACTTCTCCTTGTTTACTTCCATGTTTAAGCCTCTGATTCGAACGCTTCAATTCCAAAATGTGTGAAACAGAAACAAATCAAACAAATTCAGAAGCCATGGCCTGGCTTAAAGCAACATCCAATTAACAAATTTAGCTGTAAATATAGAACTCCCATTGTCAACGAACCAAACTAAAATGATGCAAAATTATCGATGCAGACAATTGGATTTTAGGAACTGTAAATGGGTCTTGGAAATGAAACAAAAAGAACCAATAAGGAAGAAAAAGATTAAAACTTTATCGACTTACAAAGTATAACTTTGAGAAAGATATTTTCTTTTTTCCCCCCCTCTAACTGGTGAGACTTGAGAGTCCAAATGCCGGCAGTGGAAACGAGAACAACAGTGAGATTAGAGAGATGGTCAATGTATGAGCTAGGATCAATACGACGCCGGTTTGGACGAAGCCTAGATTTTTTCCCTCGTGAAGGAAATAAAAGGGAAAATTACAATACAAGTCAATATGTTATTAATAAATTTACAATTAAATCATCATATTTCAAAAATAATCGAATATAATAATCAAGTCACTATGTTGTTAAATCTCAAACAATTATCTGATGTGTAATATTCTATTCGTGTAAAAGTCCACACCATGTGCATAATTTTTGTAGGAAAATTACGCCAAATATCACTAATTATTAGCAACTTATAATTCAATTACTGTATTTCAAAAAGTTATAATCGAGCTGCTAGTATTAGTGTTTTTCGATATCTATGAATTTGTGGTAGGCAAACCTCAAATTTCACTATAAAATTTAAGTCGATAATTTCTTTCAATGTATTAAATTAGATTCTAGATAATCTCTCCTAAAAGTCTTAAACTTATCCTAGTCTGAATTTACTTGCCTATCGTTATATAATTTTCGTCTTAAAATATACTTTTTTTCTCACCAACAACACCTCTCCATTGTTCGGATCATCGAATTCGAGAAAAAAATGAAACAAAATAACATTATAACATTTAATTGCTATATTCGATTAATTGAAAGACTCAGTTGTAATATTTTTATATATAATAACCCAATTATAAGCTTACTAATAGTACAGTGATCCGTACCCAAATGTAAACCGGATAAAAATGCAAACTTGTTATCCATGGCCAATCCCGACGTGGTTAGATAAATAGGAGGCGCGTTGAAACAAAGGCAGAAAACCTAAAACAGATCGCAATTGCTAAAGGAAAAGGAGATGACGCTCAAAGTATACGCCGACCGAATGTCTCAGCCATCTCGCGCTGTCATCATCTTCTGCAAGTAAATTCAATTCTTTTACTTGTTTTCAACTATTATCTGGGTTTTCTCTATTTCTTTTAAAGGTTCTTTCTTTGTGAAAATTAGGATGAATGGTATAGAATATGAGGAGATCAAAGTACATATCTCAAAGGGTCAGCATTTAACTTCTGAATTCGCAGGTATTCTTTCATTTTTTTATTGGTATACTGTTAAATTATAATCAATTATGTGTTGTGAAATTATTTTATAAATTATGGTTTCATAGGAAAGTAGATATAACATTTTCAATTTATATTCCTATGGTTTTGTTGCAGAGATAAATCCCATGAAACAGCTGCCAGCTATCGTTGATGGAAGGTTTAAGTTGTTTGAGAGGTATTTGAAGAGTGTTTCATAGACCCCTTGCCTTTTCCCCTTATTTCAAAGATTTCCTACAAATTTACTTTTTATATATTTTGCAGCCATGCCATTCTGATCTATATTGCTTGTGCATTTCCTGGAGTTGCAGACCATTGGTAAGTGCAGTTGCGTTCTCTTTCGGCTTTCATTCTATGTTACATAATGTTTTGTACAATATGGAGGGTACGGACAGTGATAGTGTCTGTTGATATTGAGTTTGTTCTGTGCTTATTTGTTGGAGTTCCTTGCCCAGTTCTTTATACTATTATTTAGTTTACAGTGCTTCATCACTGTTTTCACATGGATAGTTGAATAACATCGGGGTTGGTGTTATATCATATATGGGTAATGCTTGAAGGATCGTATGACATGACCAACTTTCTGGTATCTATGCACTGTATTTTACAGTTTTACTTAAACTTGTTCTGTTCTAGTCAAAGGGTTATCAATATATTTTGGCAGATTTCACTTTCAGTTTGAATCTGCAACCCAAATTGTTAACAAATTCGGTTGTCCCGTTTTAAGGTATCCAGCTGATGTTTCAAGGAGAAGTAGGATACATTCGTTGTTGGATTGGCATCACTCCAACTTACGGCGTGGTGCAGGTGTATAATTAACCCTGAAAAGAATCAAACTACTTAAATGATTGTTGAATGGTTATTGATGATGGTGTAGGATAATATTGCTAACAGTCTTATTTCATGACGTGTTGTTCGATGATATTACAGTAACGGCATTTTCTCTGGGCAGTCTTTTCAAGCATCAGATTTGTGCATTTCATTTCCTATTACAGTATTAGACTATCAAAGATGCTAAATTTTCTTCCATTCTTTCTTCTGGAACCTCTCATGTCACTAAATGACTCTGCTCGACTTTTTTTGTAAACTCAAGGTCGCTTTATCTATGTGATTTTGTCACCTCCTATCATATATGCTTTGCTATCAGGTTATGCATATAAATGTTCACTTCCTTAGGTTAGATATGGCTTTTGAACTTGATGATTCTCTTTTCAGCCCCATATGTTTTCAATACTACAATAGCACCTGTACTTGGCCGTCCGTTGAATCCCCAAGCAGCTGCTGAAGCTGAGACAATTCTGACTGCATCCCTTTCAAAGTTAGAGTCCTTTTGGCTCAAGGGTAATGGACGTTTTCTGCTAGGTGGAAACCAGCCATCCATAGCAGATCTTAGCCTCGTTTGTGAAATAATGCAGCTTGAGGTACATTTTATGACTTGATGTTGTTGTCTCCATTTCAATTATTTGTTGTTGCCTTCTATGGTGGAATATAATATTCTATGATATAGATTCAGGTTTGCCTCCCATAGATTACTTCTTTCCTTTAAGCCAGTCCGCACAACCACTCATCATCATAATCAGCTCAACTACAGGAACAAGCAACTGATCCAGTACATGTGTTGGTTTCTTGGATCTTCCATGCACATTTTAGGACCATATCCTTTATAAGCACCATAAAATATGTTACTTTTTCATATGCATTTTTAGGATCATCTCCTTTATAAGCTCCATAAAATAGAATCCTTTTCTGTAATCTTCAATTATCATCAGTTTCTTTTTCTATCTTCATCATCCCTCATTGACATGCCAAAGCAAAACCATTCATACAAGGAAAGAAAAATGTCTAAGCTGGCATGTTTCCTCCCAGCCAGTTCTCCCAAGTCGTGGTTCTTTTCTTGCTACCATCAAGATTAGGTTTCATTACATGAAGGAAAAAAATACACAAATCTGCAAACCTTAACAGTGGTATTGATGATTAATCTTACTTAATTCCTATATTCAAACGGCAAAAAAGGTCGAGTTTTGTTACACAAACTTGTCTTCCCTACATTTCAGCCAAATAGGTTGTCATACTTCATCTTTTTAGCAGAGCTCAAAACTAGGTCCCCAGATATATCTTTCTTTCTGCTCAAAACCTACCTGTAATCTATTGCTTGCATTTCTTCAGCTTCCTCTAACATATACAGACTTTTGTATGCATGTACTGAGAAAATGAAATTATTTGGAAATACATTGAAATTTGATGAGAGTTTCTTGGATTTAGGTTTTGGACGAGAAGGATCGTGCTAGGTTACTGGCTCCACACAAGAAAGTCCAGCAGTGGATCGAGAACACAAGAAATGCTACAAGTCCTCACTTTGATGAAGTGCATAAAGTCCTCATGAAAGCCAAAGAACTACAATATCAACGGTTAAAGGCAGCAAAAAACAAAAGTGGATCCGACATGAAAAAGTCATTGCCTTCAAGAATGTGAGTGTTTACAAAGTATAGATCACCAGATGATCTGCTGTTTAATTCCCCCCTCCTCCCTCTTTACAAACAGAGGCTGCAATAATGGATGATAAGCAACTATTACCTTGTATGAATAGACATGTTTTACCTATGAGTTATATTGAGAATCCTGTAGTAGATTTATGCCAATTGCTGGTTAATGAAATCTATAGCTGGGATTTTATTTTTATCTTTTTTAATTATTTATATCCACATGAGAGGTTTAAATAAACAAAGTGTTTGAAGAACTGTTCGGGAATTATTCGTATAATGTTTGTTTATTAAGTTAAAAAATGAGTATGAACAAATTCGTTTATTTGATTCTCATTCTTTATTTTAAATATTATAAAGGTGATGTCTTACGAACTTAAGAGTTTAAACAGTAAAACATAAAAGAATTTAAAGATTAGTGGTATAACATCATTATTTTAATGTTTATATATTTGTGAACTTAAATAAGTAAATATAAATAATTTAAAAATAAATAAACGAATACGAATATAATATTTATAATTATAATTTAAATGAACATAAATTTAACATAAACGTACGTGAATATCTAAACACCACACAGAATACTGTTCCTTCAACACTCCTGTATAATGATCTACCAAACAATTTCAGTTTCCACTGATGATAGCTAAAACGTCCATTTTTGATAATCTAAATAGCTTAACAAGATCGAACACTGTTTTCATCCACACATCCTTTCTCTATCGAAAATCTCTTCTGGGAAGCTACAGAAAGTTGCTAAATTGGCTCCATTGGACCATTACGTATTCCCTGATGCAAGAAATCCCGACCTTTAATTAACTCAAGGCACCTCAAACGTCGACAGATGACCGTGATTCATCGGACGTGTAAAGAACTGAAAACTCCGCGTGTCAACACCATCTTCACAAATCCAAGTCTTAAGTTCTTTCACAACGCTCCAAAAGGTTACGGTTTACTTGAAATATGCTCTTTCGACGATATCTACGTATAATTGCGGTTCCCGCTTCTGTTCTTTTCGGAAAGCGTTTCTCACCGGCTACCAAGCAAACCCTTTTGAGTTTTCCTCAGGTTTCGCCAGTTTATCTGGTTTCTCAGTTGATCCAAACAGAGTTTCCTAGTTCTCTCGTGTGTAGTTTGAGATTTGATCGTACTATGGCTGCTCAATCCTCCAAGGGATCAATTCATGAATTCACTGTTAAGGTTTGTTTGGGTATAATTTTTATTCCATTGACAAGGTTAATTTCACTTCAAATTTGATTTATTATTTTTTTCTACGATATGGGTGTTGTGTTTGTTCATCGATTCTTCAGGATGCAAGGGGAAATGACGTCGATTTAAGCATTTACAAGGGCAAGGTCCTCTTGATTGTCAACGTTGCATCACAATGGTACCTCTAAATTTCAATTCTGGGTAACACAGTATATATGTTTTAAGGTTAAATTGTCCATGAACAAGGATAGTTTGGATTAAATATTTAGATGTTGCTGCTGCACTTTGGCCTTTTTTGTTCCTTTTTTAGCTTAGCTTCCATTCATATATAGATTTAATTTGTTAATTAAATGTTTATTCAGTGGCTTGACCAACTCCAACTACACTGAACTCAGTCAATTGTATGAGAAATATAAAGATCAAGGTTTGTTTTAACTTCTTTTAGCTCCATCCCTGTCGAATATGTATCTCTTTTCGGGTTTATGCATTGTTTTTCCAGTGATGTTTGGGTGTAGAAAGCACCTAAAGTATCCTGGAATTGTCATTTGATTTATTGAATTTCCCGACTGTTTATACAATGTTTTGCTTATTTATTATGCCTTGGGTCAGGTTTCGAGATTCTGGCATTTCCATGTAACCAGTTTGGAGGTCAGGAGCCAGGGAACAATGAACAGATCTTGGAGTTTGCTTGCACTCGCTTTAAAGCCGAATACCCCATATTTGATAAGGTATACCCTTTGGCTATATATGAATGATTAAGGTCTCCAGTGAAAGGCATCGGTCACCTCGGTGTGGTGAAGTTTCGTCTAGCTTATGGTGAGATAAGATCTACCTAGTGTTAAGAAGAATCAAAGATACATATAGACTCTCCATTTGTGCTCTCAGAATAGGTCAATACTGTTATAGTGTAGGGTTATTTCATATTTGAATCTTTCATTGCTGAAATGACCTGTCTTTTTCATTCTGAAAACTCTTTATCCTGTTTGGCCTTTGATAGTATGGTGTTTGAAGAAAATTATAGAATCAGTAGCAATAGTAGTGAAGTTCTATGATCAGGTCGTTCAAAGATTTAATGGTTTTTTATGACTATGATATCAGCTCGTCCCCTCATCTCAACATGGTTTTATGCCATGTTCTACTCTTGGTTGGAGTTGAGTATCCTAGAAACTGTCTTCATCGTCCTGTAATTTGATGTACACTACAGGTCAACGTCAATGGCGAGAGTGCCGCTCCTATATACAAATTCCTGAAGTCTAGCAAAGGTGGACTCCTTGGGGACGACATCAAGTGGAATTTTTCCAAGATCCTGGTGGACAAGGAGGGATGCGTCGTTGATCGTTACGCTCCCACCACTTCTCCCCTTGGCATTGAGGTGAAGACTAAATCCCCGATTGTCGACCGTGTCATTCTTTTTTCATGCCTGCCATCACCATTAAATGATAAAGCTCCTGATGGATTGTCTTTGATATTTTTGCAGAAGGATATACAGAAACTGCTAGGTTGATGTGTTGGAGAGTTTGTTCATCACCTCAGGCCCAGAGTGAATAAAGTAAATACTTGTCTGAATAAAAATCTAATCCTATAATGTTTATGTTTTTCCATCTATTATGATGGGTTGAACTGTACTAGATTTACAAGTTGGACCCTATAAATTATGGATAAATAATGTTGTCCTTGTTATATTTTGTCTTACTTATTTTTATATTTTTTTATTATATAAAAATATAATATTTTTTATTTAATCAAAATAAATAAATTATAGTACAATAAAACATAATTTTATTAAATAAATCACACATTCTTTAACAAAATAATGGTAACATTTATTTTAATAAACTAAACTAAACAATATAATGTGGCGATAATCATAAGTTTTAATAATTTTATATAGGGTTGTAACCAAAATCATAATTATTTTCACAAAAAATAAGAAAATTTAAAATCATTTTAAAAGATAAAATATCAAAACATTAATAATTCAAGATTTAAATGATTAAATAAAATTCTTTTAAACTTCAATAGCTAAAATAAGAGTGAGAAAAATATCAATGATGATATAATGTAATTTACCCAAAATGTTAACGTGGGGGTTATATCAAGGATGGGAATTCGTACACGTGTAAACAGATTAAAGCATAGATGTCAAAACACAAAACAGCATGCTTCATGATGCTGAGTGGGAATCCTTTAGTTTTTCTCGTCCTTCTCTTTCCAACTTCTACTCTGTAACAAAACAAGCATACTCAATGTCTAGTCAAACAACAGAAAACCCAGAATCCGTATATGATTTTACTGTTAAGGTTGGTATCTTGTTTCCTGCTTTAATCCTTTTATATACACTGTTTAAACTCTTCATTTACCCTGTTGAGTAATTCTGTACTTGTTCAATTCCACGAAACAGAAGCCATCAGGGGAAAGTAGAAATTAAGCTATGTTTTCTTCTTCTTTATAGACATAGAATTGGTAAATTTTGGTAGTTGCTTGCCTCCTTTTCAATAAATTTTAGTTATTGTTGAAGGGAACTGGGAAGAGGGAAAATGAACTATATGCTTGTCTGAGATATCAGTTGAGAAATCATGGTTTGTTGTATGAAAAATAATGTTAAAGGCAGAAACTTTCTCAGTTTCTTAATGATTAATTCTTCTAAGAAGGATTCTTAATGTTTTTTTTTTAATTTGATGAGATTCTATTTAGCATAAGATGGAAAAGAAGGTAGTCTTCTGCTTAATTGTATTCTTTTTGCTTCCATTTGACAGGATGCCAAGGGAAATGATGTGGATCTCAGTATTTACAAAGGAAAAGTGCTGTTGATTATTAATGTTGCTTCCAAATGGTATATTTTTTTCTATGTCTCTGAACAATACCGGATTGTGTTATATGTGCAATAGAGCCAATTGATGATGGTTTATGACCTAGAGTTTCTCAGTCCTTTACTCTAAAATCCTTGTTATTTCTTTCTTAGACCAATTAGGAAATTTTTTATGATCCTCTCTTGGGTTATTTTGTGGCAGCGGAATGACAAACTCAAACTACACAGAACTTAATCAAATTTATGAGAAGTATAAAGGACAAGGTTTACATTTTGATCCTTGGGAGTTTGCTTTGTATCTTCTGTATTGCCATCATTAGAAATAAGTTACAAATCCTTCTTCGAAAGATATATGGACATTGCATTGTTATCCCAGACTCAAATCTGCATTTGTTTTGTTAAAGGTTTCGAGATTCTGGCTTTTCCATGCAATCAATTTGGAGAGGAGGAACCGGGATCTAATGATGAGATTTCGGAATTTGTTTGCACCCGCTTCAGATCAGAATTTCCCATCTTTGACAAGGTAGCCAGATCAATGTTGTACTTGCTTTACTGTTGAAGTTAGTAAAACTTGATTCTTTTTGCCACAATTATTGGTTACTATATCCCACTGCTCATAAATTTAGCAGGTCCAAACTTTATAGTTTTTTTCACCATGATTCATATAGTGGATGATCGAACCCGGTTGACATAGTTTAGGCACAGATTTGATAACATACTTGCATGAAGAACCCTGCTTATGAACCATATGTATAATGTGCAAAATTTTATTGAAGCACTTCTTCCTGTTTTGGTATTAGATTGAAGTAAATGGTGACAATGCTTCACCACTGTACAAGTACTTAAAGTTAGGGAAATGGGGAATTTTCGGAGATGACATCCAATGGAACTTTGCTAAGTTCTTGGTCAATAAGGATGGCCAAGTTGTTCATCGTTATTACCCGACTACTTCCCCACTTAGTCTTGAGGTGAAACCATCTCCTTTTTCCTCAATTCTCATGTATAAAATTTCAATGTCATTTTATACCGAGGTATGGTTATCATAAAGTGAAGTTGATCTTTGGATGTATATGGTGTTACTGCAGTATGATATTAAGAAGTTATTGGAATGATCATCGAAAAAGAGGAGGGAAGATAAAAATCTATCTGACTAATGTCGAGAGATAAAGGCTAGACGGATCGTCCGGTCGAAGTGTAAGCATAAAATATTTGGTATCATGCATGAACGTTTATTCCAGGTTTGTAAAATTTGTATTGTGGAACACTATGTTAGAACTATGTTTAACAAGACTAAATTCACCATGTATGTTTGCATCATATAATGGATGTAGGAGTTGCCTGTGTTTTATGAGCTTTGGCTAAAATGACATACAGTGATCTTCCCAAGTTTGTTCTTACATTATATGCAACTTTGTTTTTATTGATTAATCATCCTGTTGTAATACAGACTGTCGCTGTTTGATTTTCCATTTCTTGTTTCCTGCACTGTTTCCTTTCAGTTAAAAACATAAACTTTACCATTAACAAAAGCTTACAGTTTCATTTGGATTTCAGAATTTAGACCCTTGTTTTCATTACCATGTCTTTCAGTTCACTTGTTTTTCATATTTTGTTCATCTAAACTTGAAATGCTGCAGAATGCATATAATAATGGTTGATTTCACAGTTGAACACACCCTTAGTCCTACCCTCCACCCAAAGCTAGAGAAACAGCGACTTCGTTACAATCTAAGCTAGCAGAAACCTATTGCCCCTATAGGGCTAATCAGGAAGATTTTAAACTTTCCATCTCCAGGATTCTGTAGATATACAACATGAATATACTAGAATGTAGTGATCATCCTCGCATCAGGTCAATATCCCCGGGAGGGTTTCTCAGACCAACTGGCCGTGAACCAGGCCAAGCACTCATAGGTGGGGGAGTGAAATGTTGAGTCGAAGGTTCACTTGTCGGCACTGTTGTTTCACTGCAGAAGTGAGGCATGGAATCATTTCCTTTCGGGCTAGCCTGTTTGTTCTTAGTTTTGGATCCCCCATAAACAAAACTGCACACCACCAGCTGCAGAAAGTGTATATATACCTTAGAATCATAAGCATAAAGAGTCATGTCATAGCCCTCTCATTTTTCTTTAAATCTGAAAACATGATCTCAGTCACACGTTTATTTCGATGATATTATCAAACCCCTATTCTAGCTCATCCACTCATGCAAATAAGACCCTAGTAAAACTCACCTGATTTTATAAGTAAACGTCAAAATACAAACATAAGTGAATTGGGAGAAATAAAAGGATACCTGAACTGGGCTTGATGCAATCAATGTTGCAACCCCACCACCTATGATATGACCATCATGAGTAGAAAGAGAAGCACTTATGCCGCCTGTTCGGGTGCGTGGTCCACCATCCTCGGCGAGCAAGTAAGAACCAGACAAGCATAATATCTCGAAATGACCCTAAGAAAAGCTAAAACAGATCAAATAAGTTCCCACCATGCTGCACCACTATTAAAGGAAGCCTAAATAAATAACTAAAATGAAAAAAAAAACAAAAAAAAACAGACATTACATGATTTTAAACAAATCTAAACATAACACGACAGTTTCATTGGCAGAACACAAACAAACAAATCAGTACATGATTTAGGCTACCATACTGATTTTGCAAAATGCATTTATGCAGGAGGGAAATGAGCACAGTCATGTTCCACATTTCAGACTGCCATTCCAAGAACTCAAATAAAGAAGCTAGTAAGATATTCGGGAATCTGAAGAAGTCGTGGCATACAAAATTACATATTTTACTTAAAGAAAAGCCAAAGGAGTGTCAAGTGCCACAACCTCAAATGTCATCGTAGGAGTAGAAGATGCCGGTTGACGTAGAGTTACAGAGGAAACTGTACCACTGCCTGATAAAATGCAGACAGCTCTTGGCCTCTGTTGTGAAAAGGACAACATTTTCGCTACAATATCCTGTAAATGAATATAAAATTTGCACATTCCATATCAAAATAAAGTACTACATGATTAGGAAATTGTGGATGCTATTTGCACCTATATCATATAACTAAAAACGTTAATGTTAATTCGGAACGGATACTGCAGCCCATGTTCCTTCTATACTAATTCATAAGAGCTCATGTTTACTTCAAGTGGAGAAACAAACTCATATACTAACACAGTTCAAAGTGGAAAACAATCATTCCACTGCATGAAGTACTGTGACAAGGCTACAACTATGAATAGATCGGTGCCCTTTTGAACAAGTTGTCTCTAAGGTTTACTCACCTCCAAACAAATTAATCAATAAAAGCTGGTTCAAAAGAGAGGTTCAATATTTATAACAAGAAACAACAATAAAGCAGTGGGCTAGTGTGCAAACGTACAAATGTAGAAGCCTTCTTATATACTTTTCTAATTCCTACAACCTTAACAACCCTTGTTGGATATAGCATGTTTGTAATCCCCGTGTGTGTATAAATATAAACTGCATGAGCTTAAGTGTATTATCATAGGGTTTAGTCGAAATATTTTCCGTCCATCAGTCTTCTTGCTCTCAAATATTCATATCGAGGAGATCAGAGTTCCATCCACATTAAAGTGACAAGAACTACAAGCTCTAACCAAACCCTACAAATCAAACATGGCAGGCCAGTATTAAAGAAGGGACCTGTCCCCCAAATCATCTAGCTCAACAGCTATGCTATATATTAAAAAATGTCCATATACTTATATTTAACTGCAAAAGATGTAAGTCCAAAATCAATTCAATTTGTATTAAATGTGAGATGAACTGGAAGGATGTGGTTTACTTCTCCAATTCCTACAGTAACAACATGAGGAGCAAAGGCCAGCCCGGCTGAACTGTTCATCCATTCACCTATAGAAACAACAGAAAAGTTAAAAGACAAATCCTGAAAGCATGTAGCAGGTATTCACAACACGGATAGTTATAAAAGCATCTCTAATTCCAAGATTTCTAACCATATGTTACAATTTTTTACCAAAACATGTTAACTACATTCCAATTCAAACACCAAAATGCAACAAAAATCTAACCTAGAGTTGCTAATTGCTGCTTCCTTCCAGTCCCAGGAGGCCGTCCTTTCTTTCTTTTTTGGCCAGAAGCATCTGATCCTGAAGAAGACTTGGGCTTAGAAGGCAAAAGTCCCAATGAAACCTGGCCATCAGGAGCATACTTCCGGGGCCTTCCTCTCTTCTTCTTAACCGGCTCCCCGGGTGGCATCCCAGAGGATACACCCTTGTCAATACCGTGAGGAAAACTGACATTTTTAGGCTCCCCTGTAACTGTTGAACCAATGTTCGACTGAAGCTGAGGCTGGGGATTAGATGAGGGCCTGAACCCTGGTTGAGAATAAAATGCAGCTACACTATTGTGTGTCACTGAACCAGAACTAGGCCCACTAACTCCTCTATGAATATAATAAGGAGCTGATCCGCCTGATAATGCCATAACTTCTCTCCCATCCATGCATTTACTACTGAAAAATTAATCACAATTTAAGGAGAGAAAGCCTGGTTTATTTTTTTATTTATTTGGTACCAAAACTTTGCGTGTATTTAAAGGCTAAAGCCTTTTAACCCCAATATCAAACTGATTCAAACTTGCAAAACAAAGTAGTAGTTTTTGAGAAAAGGGTGTTACCCTGGTTTTAACTAAAACAAGTAGAGAATTTGAAATCTCTGCTTCAAAGGAATCCCCTTTTAACCATAACCCTAAAAGAGCGAAACATAAAGATTCTCAAAGAGGGTGTTTCAGGGGGTTTCCTTATAAATTAATGAAATCTAAGTACCCCCAAGAAGTAGCGGTTGACTCTTGTCAACCTTAAAACCCCATTATTAAAAAAGTGAACTCTTGAACAAGCTAAGAAAACAAGGATGCTGAGTATGAACTATGAAAAGCTCAAAAACCCAAGCAAAGTAGAAGCTTTTAAGAAACTTTAACACTCAAGACTATAAATTCATCAAGAAAAAACAAAACCCAGACTTGAAAACCTAGGGTTTTGTAAGATAAACCAGAAATGCAAGAAGAAAGGAACTGAAAAAAAGAAGAGAAAGTGAGGGTAAACAAAAGACAAAGGGATGAAAAAAGAAGAGCTTTTCAATCAAAATGTATCAAGCAGAAGCCCTTTCTCTTTTCCTTTAAACTGAAATTGAAAACAAAACTCATAGGGGATCTCTTACTGTTTAGTACAGAGTCAAGTGGGAGGGTGTTAGTACTCTGACCAAAGACCATTTCTAGAAAAGAGTTCGAGTGCTGGCCTTGGGAGGGAGGGTAAGTGACGCCCAAAAGACACCCATTACAGTGTGTTTGTCCTTATCAAATTCCCATTTTTCTTAGTGCATAGTAGCTGTATTTATTTTTGTTTTATAATTTTTTCACCCTGTTTGAATGAGTGTGTCTGGTTGCAGTTTGTTGCTTTCGGGTTTGCCATAGTCTTTATTACTCTGATTAAGCACTGAGACAATGAGCCAGAAAACAGTCGAGATGGTCAAGGAATCTGACTCTAACAAGGGAAAGGTGGTGGGGAAATACAAATTTTATTCAGTTTAAAAAATATTCATCTTAAATTAATATAAGTGGTTAATAATTTAATATTATTATTTAAATAAATTTTAAATTCATAATTTTGTATACATAAAAAATATATACAATAAATTAAGGAGCTTTATTTAAATTTTATATATTTTTTAGATTATTTAAAAGAGTAACGGGATTGAATGAGAACAGAGCAGAATCGTAAAAGACAATGATTCGCCGAGGTTTAATTGTAAAGGGACCCACAGTGATTGGCCTGGAATACGAATCAAATAATGAAAAGAAAATAGGGTTGGGATGGACAAGTTACTCCTTGAAATGGGTCCTACCTCAATTCATTTGGATTTTATAAAAAAATAAAACTTTTTTTATTAGTTGAAATATTTTAATGTTTTTTAATTAAAATTATATAATTGAATGATTAATTTTATTTAATTAAATTAAAATTATATTTAAATTAATATAATAAATAAATAAAAATATTAAATATATAATTTTATAAAAAAATTATATATCTTGTTATTATTTTATCATTCTTCTGTTAAGATTTTAACGATAATGATTAAAATAAATTAATTTAATAAATTTAGTGGTTTGGTTGATGAATTTTATAATTCGATGGTTAAAATAGATATATCAAAATAGTCAATGACCACCTGTGTAATTAACCATATTTATACACTTTTTATTCAATTTATTGATAATTAATTTGAAACAAATTTTATAAAAATTCATTACGAGAATGATTCTTTTAACTTAATTTTATTCATTAACATTACGAGAATGATTCTTTTAAATTCATTACGGAACGTGTTACTTGATACACGAATAATCTAGTATTTATATTTGAATATTAAGCTAGTATCTATAACTTGATATAGTTATTAGCATTAAGCATTAAGATTAGGGACGATTATTTAATCAAAACTTGATTCTATAATGTTATTTTTTTATTAAAAAAATAAGCTTGAATTAGTTGAAGTCAAACTTGATTTTATGATAAAATATTTGATCCAATCTAATATAAGATAATAATATAATTTTATTTTAGATATCTAATGATAATTATTACAATGTTTCTCTATATTTTCTCTTTCTCTAATTTATCAAATAAAAATACAATAATTATTATAATGTATCTCTATATTTTTAAATCAATTCTTTATTTTACCATTTAAAATGAAAATGTATGTTTTTTTTATTTGTACCGGAACATGTGAATTTTTATCCTAAAATTCAACCTTATATATTATAGAAATAAAATCAGATAGAGTCGGGTCGGTTTTAGGATAAAATTCTATGATCCAATTCGACATGAAATATTTATATATATTTATTATATTTTTATATATCATATTTTATATTTTAATTAATTTTTCTCAAATCGAGTTAAATATAATCAAATTTTTATTAATATATCAGGATCGGATTAAAATTGAGTTAAAATTTTTTATTTTGGTTTGAACTGGATCAAAAAAATATATATTAAGATTAGGTTGAATCGCATTAAGATCAAAATAAATATCTTAATTTTCGGATCAAAATCAAGACGAACAAAAACCATCCTGATCTGACCCGTCGTCATCCGATGAAATGGATGGAAGCAACGAGCAACTTGTATAAAAAATAATCAAAAAATTATTTATTTAATCTTTCATTATCAATTCACTTCTTTAACACCGTTACTATTACTCACATCAACTTCAGTTCAATGGGGATTTCCCTTTTTCAACCAGTTAAGCACGCGCTAATAAACTACATTAGCATGTGAATTTGAAAAAAAATTGTATTGATATGAAATTTCACAAATAATTTGTATTGATAGGGATTATTATGTGTCATCATTTCATTGGTTGTTAAAATGTTAAGTTATATAAAAATTTTAATAATATAATCGTATATTTATACCTCGCGATATCTCTGAATATATTATTTATAGTACATATGATAAAAATTAAAACGTTATGTGCACATGATATTGTTCCTACAGATTTTATTAAAAAATATTTTAAAAATAAAGAATGATATTTACAGGTAATATTTACCTTCTAAATCGCTATTTATAGAAAATAATTTTTACGTGTATAATTTTTAACATAAATAATAAAATAAATTTAAAAACTCTATTTTTTAAATAAAACCTTAAGCATCCTATATATAATAAAACTTTATACCCAATTATATTGATATTTTTGTATTAAAAAAAGTTTGACTTTTAATAGACAAAAATATGATAATTTGTATTTAAATTTTCAAAGGAGAAAATGGGGTGGGCAAATTAATTGTGGGGACTTATAAGCGTGGAGAATAAGTCATGTCGGTGGAAAATAAATCCCCCCTCCCCCCGAATTTCTTTAATTTTGATTTTAAAGGTGAATAATTTCCATATTATCTAATCCAAATCAAATCTCAAAGCTCTCTCTAAAAAATTCAATTGAGAGAGAGAGCTGATTCAGTTTCTTCTCAAAAAGTTGCTTTTTCTCCCCTTTATTTTCTTGTTTGTATTATTTAGTTTTGATTGATTAGAGGAATTGGCTCGAGATTACAGAGAAGCTGAAGTTTTACGAAGCTTTCATTGACTAGAACGGGGAAAGTGAGTTGACTCACCGGAGAACTCGCTGTTGCTAAAGGTAACGTTATTATTTTGTTTCTCTTATTTCGTTTGTCTGTTTAGTTGGTGAGGAAGTTGCGCTAAAGAAGAACGTGTTTCGAAAATAGTGCTGAATTAAATGAAATGATTGTCTTGTTTCGGTGGATTGGAATGGGGAATTAAGCTTAGTGAAACGGAATAGTTTTAACTTTGATCAATAATTTGATTGTAGCTTTTTTACTCGCAGTGGAATAATTGAATTGAATGCGACATATAAGATTCGAATCCTTATCTTTAGCTTCATTTTCTTTTTTATGGATATCTGAAATGGAATATTGTAATCCAACTTCTTATTGTTGCAAGTCATCTGGGGGTTTGCTTTTAGCACTTTGGAATATTAAGGATTTTTATTCAACTTTGGTTCAGTGGAAAATTACTTGGTTGAAGCTTGTTTGTGAAGCTGAACGTTGAAATTGAAACATAGAAACAAGTTTGGCAAACTTTAGACCCTCGATCGGTTTGTTAGTGGAGACCCACCAAGGTATTTGGGATGGGGTGTTGTTGGAGTTCGGATCCGAACGGATCAATTCCTGGCGCTGATAATGTTGGTAAGTATGAATAGTTATGGTTATTGGTTATGCTAATAGACACTGGTTTGAATACTAAATTATGTTGTTTTGTAGAAAATGAAGACAAGGGTGAAGTTGATGGTTTTCCTGCATTCCGTGAATACTCAATTGAAACACTCAAGATGGCCACATCTGGATTTTCCATGGAGAATATAGTTTCAGAACATGGTGAGAAGGCTCCTAATGTAGTTTATAGGGGCAAGTTGGAAAATCAAAGGCGTATTGCTGTTAAACGATTTAATAGGTCTGCATGGCCTGATGCCCAACAATTCTTGGTAAGTGAATGCTAAATGTATAGTAAGTAGATTGTTTCTTGTTTTCCTGTAAGTCACCCCTTAATGGCTCAGTGTGTGAAAGATGCAAAAACATATTAAGGGGAGAAGTTTTTCTATTTGCATTAGACATTGAACTTATGATGTTAAGTTCTTGAGGGTTATTGCCCTCTTTCAGTTAAGTTGTGGATATGCATGCATATGTCTAATGTCTTTTAATTGTAATTGTAACCTTTAAGAACACTTGTTCTAACTAGAGTCTGTCTCTTCCTGCAGTTATTAAATTTATTGTGTCAAAATGGATACAATTTTAAGTTTGCATTATAAAGCTTGTAGCTTCTAACTTTAGCTACTATAACTTTAGGAAGAAGCAAAAGCTGTTGGTCAGCTCCGGAACCACAGGTTGGTGAATTTACTTGGTTGTTGCTGTGAAGGTGATGAGAGGTTACTTGTTGCAGAATTTATGCCCAATGACACATTGGCAAAGCACCTATTCCATTGTAAGTTCATGCTTGGTTCCCTTGCTTCAGATTTAGCACTTGGTTTATATATTTAGTTTTCCCCTCTCTATTTGAACAGCTGCCTTATATGGTCCAAATGAATCTAAAACTTGCCAATATCTGCTGAATTATGGTTCTTTCCTATCAAGTCATTAGATTTTGATTCTTTCGTTCTCTATACCTCAATTGTCATAATAAATGCTAGTTTAAACTTACCTTATTATTGAACTTTGGGTTTTCAGGGGAAGCACAGCCAATGAAGTGGGCAATGCGACTAAGGGTTGCTTTGCATCTTGCAGAAGCTCTAGAATACTGCACCAGCAAGGGACGTGCCTTGTATCACGATCTAAATGCTTATAGAATAATTTTTGATGATGTAAGTATGTTGTTTATTTACTTTTCCATCCATTTTGAAATTAGTATTATCCATTAGCTATGCACATTAATTTCAGGAGGGGAACCCTAGACTTTCATGCTTTGGTCTGATGAAGAACAGTAGAGACGGGAAAAGTTATAGTACAAACCTGGCATTTACTCCTCCTGAATACTTGAGGACAGGTGCTTATCTTCTTTAACAAGCAATTAGTCTCTTAAATGTATGCTAATCTTTTTTACTAGCAGAATATTTGGAACTTAGATGGTTCTATTTATGGGCTAGGCTGTTGATTGTTGAATGTCCATGAAGTAAACTTTGCTAGGAATTAATCAGGCTGTTAATATATTATTTCTGCATGTGACTCTCTCTTTTTTCCTTTTAGTTGGTTATTTATGCAATATGTTGTCGGTTAGAGGACTACGTATAGAGAACTGCTGTTTTTCTTGTAGATGCTAGTAATTTTTTTGTGTTGTTATCTGTTGAATTGTATGACAAGCAGATTATGTAGAAGAAGGTATCTGTTCTTGAGGTGATACTGCATAACATCTTTTGATTTCCTTAACCAGCTCTCAAATCTTGTCAAGCTTAAGCGACAAGTATCTAATCAGAGGACAAGAGGAGAACCCATTTATGTTGATACAGCAAGATAGCATTGTGATAGAATTCTGTTTAAATATTATTTATATGGGACTGCAAATATGCACATGATCCTTATATATATGTACATGTTATAACATATGTTGTTCATTCTTACCATCGAGGTTGTGTGGTTCTATAAACTTTTACATTCAGTGTTAATATACTTGCACTGTTCACCTTTTTCGGGATGGTTTAGTATTCCAAATTTTTTGTCTCTTATGCAGGAAGAGTAACACCAGAAAGTGTGATGTATAGTTTTGGAACCCTTTTGCTTGATCTTCTCAGTGGAAAACATATTCCTCCAAGTCATGTAAGTATATTAGGGACTATCCTGATGCAGTAGATTTATTGCAGAATACATGTTTCTTTATATTATCTTTCTATGGAGTTTCATTAGTCCAACGTGAAGAGACACAATTGGTGATTTAAGACAGTGCTTGTCAATCTTAGGATTGTAAGTTGATTTTTTGAGGGTTTCCATTTCAAGATCCTTAGTGCGTGAGACAGGCAACTTGACTTTGAAAAATGGTTTTGGAGAGAATTTTCTTAAAGTAATACCACATCAAAAAATTATTTCTGAACACTTGTTAAGATTCAGGAGAAAACCTATAAATGACACCACTTAAGTCTTTTGTCTAGATGTACTGCATTTGATGGAAGAAAACTTTGTAATTAGTTTTGCTTCTGGTCATAATATTGAGAGTTTGCTCTTATGGGAATGCCACTTTGTGCCTTCCAAACTGTGTGTTATGATTTAATTTTTGTTGTTTGCATTTCCATTTTAGGATGGTGTAGTTACCCTAACTGCTAAGTGCTAACATTTAGTTGTATTACTTCCCTTAGGCACTGGACCTTATCCGTGACAGGAACATTCAGAAGCTAACAGATTCTTGTTTGGAAGGGCAATTTTCAAATGATGATGGGACTGAGTTAGTGCGTCTAGCATCACGATGTTTGCAATATGAGCCCCGAGAACGGCCAAATCCAAAGTCATTGGTTGCTGCATTAATTCCTCTTCAGAGGGACATTGAGGTTGTTTGTCTTCTCTTTCTCATGTAAATTCATTTTATAATTTCCAAAATTTTCACTTTTAAAACCATTTGCACATTATGGCTTCCATTGAAAATCATATTCTGTTCTCAAGCTTTCACTTTTCTTAAAAATAGGAATTATAGTTTCGTTGACTGGCTTGTTTGGTCTAGAGTGTGTGCGCGTGCACGCGTGCGCGAGAGAGAGAGAGAGAGAAAGAGAAATCTTCATTCTATAACTTGTATGTCTTTATATTTTAAATAGTTTATCCCATGTAGGAGAGATAGGGGCAGGCATGCAGACCCTCTCACTCAACTCCCTATCAATATAGACGTTATTTTATGTACAAAGTCATTAGGTATTTTCTATTTTAAGATTGAATAATACTTTTCTTTTTTTGAGAAGTTTACTTTTTCAATTAATACGAAAGGTCCCTTCTCATGAATTAATGGGCATACTTCATGGAGCTGATGCTGTTCCTTTATCACCACTTGGGGAAGCCTGCTTAAGAATGGATTTGACTGCCATCCATGATGTCCTAGAAAAGCTTGGATATAAAGATGATGAGGGTTCTGCTACTGAGGTTCGTTTTGTCTTAAAAGTGAACAATTTTCATGTTTCTTTGGCCTTAAAACTTAACAAATCAAAGTTTGGCATAGTCGTATTTACCTTACCTCCCATCCTTGGGAGGTAGAAGGTCCAAGATTCAAATTCCATTTCCAACCCTGGACTTGTCCGTATAAACCAAAAAGGAAGGCCTCCAAGCTCCTTTTTAATTAGTCATCAGAATTTATAATTTTCTTTACGTTAATTTGTGGTAGCTCATAGCTGTGGCATGAATATATACTTTTTTTTTATATTATTTAAGGAGATGCAATTTAAATCTCCAGTATAACCATTTTTGTAACATGTTTGATATGATTGAAAATTGAAATATTTTGATTCTTCTCTTTTGTGGTTTTGTGGGTGACTAATGCTCAAGAATGCACCTAGATCTGGTTACAACTGTTTCTTGTGCTGCTGGTTAGGTTGAGAGATCATTATTTTAAGTGGCATATATACAGTTATACACCCATAGATATATACATGCATATCTATATAATTAAGTGTGTATACACCTATAGATATATACATGCATATCTATATAATTAAGTGCATATACATGATAGATATATACATGCATATCTATATAATTAAGTGCATATACATGATAGATATATACATGCATAAAGGCATGCATACTCTTAGCAGACTAATATGATCAGTTTATTCATAAATTATCTAATCTGTTACATGTCTTTGTTCTTGCTTTGTTCATAATAATGCATAGGTATGGCAGACTTCTTATTTAGAATTTATATTATACCATTTTTTTTAATATTGCATCGCTTCAAAATTTTCATGTAAATGACTACTGGTTGTGTTGCTTGTTTCAGCTGTATAGTGAGTGTTTTTCTCACTTCTATTTTTTATGGTTTACAGCTTTCCTTCCAGATGTGGACAAACCAGATGCAGGAAACATTGACATCGAAGAAAAAGGGTGATGTTGCTTTTAGGCTTAAAGACTTTAGAGCTGCCATTGCATGCTATTCCCAGGTTAGAATTAATTCACAATTCTTCTCCAAATGCCAAAGCCTTTTTGTAACAGTGTCTTCTTTCTAAGTAAAACTGCTAATTGGAGGCAAATTAAGATAACCAGATCTGTCTTGGCCATGATGTCATTGTCGTCATCATCAATGCACCTTTTTCTGCTGCTTTGTAATTTCCATCATGGTTTTCATCATCGTCCTCTTGTAAAAACTCTCTATAATTGAATTAATGCCATTAGTGTCCCAAAATTGATAGAGAACAGTATTTTGATACTTGCTTCCATGGTTGGACTTTAAAGGGTGTAAATGTTTTGTAAATTACGACATTCATAATACATTTTTAAGCTGACGGTAACTAAATTCATTTCCCAGTTCATTGATGTTGGAACCATGGTTTCCCCAACAGTTTTTGCTCGGCGTAGTCTATCTTACCTCATGAACGACATGCCCCAAGATGCCCTCAATGATGCAGTGCAAGCACAAGTAATATTTCCAGTTTGGCATATTGCATCCTACCTGCAAGCTGCTTCCCTACTTGCTCTAGGAAAGGAGGATGAGGCACAAGCTGCTCTCAGGGAGGCTTCCGGGCTTGAAAGTAAAAAGAATCCAACCTCTTGATAATGATGAAAGCTAAAACGACCCACTCTCCAATCTACCCAGGTGACCGAAATAAGCCTCAGTTTACGGGTAAGATAAATAACAGCTTTATAACTTCACAAGGAACCTCGGATATAAAGAATGCATATAATGTTATTCCTCTCTGTGCATGAGTGGTTTGGCATGATCTGCTGAAAACATTCTTTTACATGATACTGGATGTGGGTTGGATTTGGTCAGTTTGACGGTGCTATTGGGACAAATCCGTTGTTTTCGTTCTTACCACCGTTTCCCGATACAATAACTTCCGAGGGAAACAGTTATGGAACAGATTATCATATTTGTAGAAAAGGGTTTAGTTGTTTAAAATTGCATTTTTAAAGAACGACTAGGTCGATGCCATGCTTGTAATTTATGTACAGCACACATCACATGGATGAGGGAAGATTCAGTGTCCCTGCAAACAACTTGTTTCCAAAATGTAATGCCTGTAAGCTTTTGTTTGTTTGATGTTTGAAAATAATTTGATAAATTTTACCTCGCTTTTAACAACAGGAAAAGCAAGAAATGAGAATCCCCAGGGGGAAGTATTGAAGGTACATCATTATTGCAACATGTACATATGTTGTTAATTTAGGGCAAAGAAGGCAAGAACACAATCTTTTCCTTACATTGTTTGCAGAGGAAGACATGTGGGATCTCTTCGTTATTTGGAATCCTAACACACCTTGTATGCTGCCAGACTTCACAGATATCACATGATATCAACCTTTCACCATCATCCTCTTTGGCTCCACAAAGGCAATCCACAATCCCAGTCCCACCGCCGTCCTACATTCCTGTTTGATCTTCATTGCTACCGATGAAAACGAGTTTCTGGCCCATTTCGACCGACCCCACCACCGAATCCTATTCACCATGGTTTCCACAACGAAACTCCTCAGCCTCCAATACACTTCTCTGAAACTCTTCTCCACCTCTTGTTTAAGCTCGTCAAAGGTAGCGTTTTCGTTTAAACTCACACATTCATACGGGGACATAGGCTTCTTCAATCCTTCATCTATCCCTTCGTTGTTTCGAGAATTATCCTGGTTGCTGTTGGTATCGCCGAGAAAACGAAAACCCCGGAGCTCAGCGTTAGTTTGGATCTTTCAGGATATGCTTGTATAAACAGGCAATGTCCTTCATAAGTTGGACCTTTGTAATCTTACATCTAGGCTTTGCTTTGGAATTGTTCATAATGAGGGCTTCCGAGTTGGGAAATACAGTGGAAATATCTTCCGGGCAATATTCTAGTACTTTAGTTACCGGATTTAAACAACGACGAACCAAGTAGTTTCCCACTATACGATTCCCAAGCGAACTGAGAACAAAATCCAGCAACCCTGTGTCACCGATATAAGCTCTTGCAGCATCCCTCACTTCTTGCCTCGAAACCCATCTGAACTAGGCATTTTCTAGAGCTTCGACGATAACCCGAGTTGCTGCTTCGACTCACTTCGATGACCACATGCAGTTCGTTTCCACCATTGCAAGGTTACATGAATCAATCGAGTTTTCCTTTGGAAGCCGAGCCCTCAGCTCCATGGAATGGTCGGATAATGCTTGATACCTGGATGAAAAGCACCATGCATTATGTGGTCTTTTAATTCCACTAAATTGAGCCTACCCTTTACTGGATTCGAGTCATCGGAACCGGTTTCATCACAGTTGAAACGAGCAACCACAGTGTCTTTAGATGGTAATAAAAAATGGTACTTATTGCAGACCATATGGTGTCCCCAACCTGTGCTATATGAAGAAAACAATTACTACTAATCTATGAAAGAACAATACAACTAATGAGAAGATTATGGGAATCTAGACTTCACCAACATATTGGCAATGCTTGCAATGAAAGTTATTTGACGACGATGCTTGAATCGGTTCTTCGACGACAAACAGCAGCACATGCAAAGGAGGATGGCGATGGACTTTGAGCTGAAACAACCACCAAAATGCTCCCTCGTTGCAGAGATTAATCTCTAAATTCCCGTATCTAACGAGTGTCTTAACGTTATCCCTGAACGAACCATCGAACTCGACAGGGCAACCGTTCTCACCGAAACTCTTGAACTTGAAAACCCTTTCCCCACCTCTTCTTCTCTTCCTACATCACCAAGAAGAGAAGAAAAACAAAACTAAGGAGCTTTCCTCAGAAATCTCAAGCTAGTGAGAAAAAAGGAATGGGATTACAACCTTAGATATACTGCTGCTGGGGTCTATAAATTGCTGTTTGTTCCGACAAATTTTATGGTCAGCTGTGACATGTTAAGTTGTTGGTTTTCTATCTTTTACAGGGTTCCAAGTTCCAACTTCCACAAACACCATGTTTCTTTGCTAACTACCCTTTCCGGATTGATTAAGAATAAGTTTGTAATTGGACTAAGAATTGTTCATAGACAACAACAGAAACAATCCCTGGTTCTAGAATCTCATTCTTGTTGGAAGTAGCTAGGAGGATTGTTCTTTTCTGACAAATCAAGTTTTGGTCACATGATATTAGTGTTGTAATGGAAACAAAGTGGGAATTTTGGTTTAGTTTATTACAGAGTATTAGGGTTGTTGGAAAAGAGGTTTTGCTTTGATATAAGGAAGAATCTCACATTAAATCATAAAGCAACGCAAGTGGCAATTATATTCTCAATTTCCAAACCATGACATTAAGATCACAGTTGAGATTGGATTCGACAAGTTCTGCTCAGGTGTCAACTACCGTCGGGGATGAAGCATTGATATGATGCATCCCGGACATGTCCCTGACACGAAGATAAGAACCGAGAGAGGAAGAGAAAGAAGATGAATTGGTTTTGATGATGATGTAGTTGGCTGTTCATTACAGCTTTTCACTCGGCTTCCCCTGGGTGGGTTGTACTCAAGCAGAAACAAAAATAGAAAGCAAAAAGATAAGGTAATTTAATGTCTGAGCCCGGGTTCGAACCGGGGACCTCTAGTGTGTGAGACTAGCGTGATAACCAACTACACCACCCAGACAACTCCATTGGGTTGGATAATTGATTAGGAGAAAAAATACAAAACTAAAAATGTCTGGGGAGACAGTGTTATATATCCAGCAGAAATAAAAATAAATGCAAAAAGACATGTCTGAGCCCGGGTTCGAACCGGGGACCTCTAGTGTGTGAGACTAGTGTGATAACCAACTACACTACCCAGCAACTCCATTGGGTTGGATAATTGTTTAGAAGAAAAAATATAAAAGTAAAAATGTCTGGGGAGATAGTGTTATATATCCAGCAGAAATAAAAATAAATGCAAAAACACATATCTGAGCCCGGGTTCGAACCGGGGACCTCTAGTGTGTGAGACTAGCGTGATAACCAACTACACCACCCAGACAACACACAAGTTGTCAGGATGTTGGAAAATTTCGTATATGAGTCTTGGTAAACGGATTGATAGGAACTTCCCACTACATACACAATACCCAACTCTTGTACCAGAAAGATCAAACATGCCACATTCAATTGAATAAAGTTCAACCTATGATAAGCTTTGAGTTGGATATGAACTTTTTTCTTCATCATTCAGATTGATTTTGTGTTCTATGAACCCCCAAAAGGAGGAATGGATTATCAGCCAAAAGAAAGATTATAAAAAGAGGAAGAAGATAACAGGTAATGCCATGAAGAGAACCATATGAAATATCTAAAACTGGGGGCTGAATCATTACTTGATAATTACAAGATGTAAGCCAATATTCATGTATATAGGCTAACCCAGTCTCACTGGAAATCTCTTTGGAACTGAAAAATTAACATATCAACTGATGATAGTTGTTTCTGTTAAATGTAGTGTAGGGAGTGTCAAGGCCATAGTTCGAATCCATGCACCAGATCACTTGAAAACCAGCAAAAACATCTCTATTCTAGCATTGTCATGCGGTTCCACCGGCAAAATAACAAGTATCGATAGAAGTTTAGACAGCTGAAAAGAGGTTGATCTCTTGTCGGTAAGTATGGAACACTGCTTGTGTGTCCCTGTAAAAGTTGCCTTTACTTTCAGAGATGCTATTTGGAAAGATGCCCATGAAGCAGAATGTACTGCTTTGTTTATGCTTTGAGTCAAATGGCAGCGTCAACTACCAAATCCTCTAGAATGCTGTCCACTAACTCTGTAACAGCTTCCTCGGTATCAAGTCGGATATCAATCCATGTTCCGGATTTGTTCAAATCCTTTTCAACTAGTTGCTGCAATGTTTGTTGGGGCAGGTTTGAGAGGAGGGGCCAATCAACATGTCTCAACACTTCATGAACCATATTTTTTGATAACATGGCTCGTTTAGGTTGTAGGTTGAGAAGCGATATCCAAGGGGAGCATCTAAAATAACATTGATGTATCTCCAAAAGGACTTCACTTATGTAGCCAAAAAGCAGCCTCCGATCAGTACAGAGTTTCTTAGGCCATACTTCAACATTGTCAAACAAGGATGTGTCTAGCATCTGGTCTGACAAATGACATCTCCTAGAGAGCACATCCCAATTGAGACCAGAAACTTGCAGAACTTCTCTTATGCATTCAGACAAAGATCCTTGCTTGCCCTCAGAAGTACCTGCGTTTATTGTCGGATCCAACCGGCATTCTGAGAGAGAAGTTGCATAGTCTTCTTCAATATCTATAAAAGATAGTTGGGCTGGCAGCTCAGCTGTGCAAGATTCTGATGTTAACTCAGTACTAAAACAAAGATGTACTCTATATAAGTAATTTTTCTATGAAATGGATTCACCTGCTAGAGATACAGTGCTAGGAAAGCTAGTGTTCTCTTCGACAAACACCTGTTCAAGAACCGATATAGGACTTGGCTGCTCTTCTCTATCGCTCATGCTATCAGAAATTTCTGCTCCTTGAATAAGTGAAGGACTTGATGAATAAACATCTATTGCTGAAAATGACGTGTGGTCCCCTGAAGGTGAATTCTATAAACCAAAGGAGAGGATAGAACAAAATTTTAGCAAACAAGACAACAAGAAAAGAGAAAACACAGCACATGAATGACAGAGATGAAGAGTTGATGCACCAGCCCACTGGAGAAAACTCAAAACATTTAATTATACAAGTAGGGTTTACCAGTTTTGAGCATTCAAAGTATTCACTTTCTCCGACGAGGTTGACTGCTTCAGTTCTTTGAGTCATGCTGGTATTCTGCACACCATTTGGTTCCAAAGAGGCACCTAAAGCATTACTTTCACATTTGTCACACCTAACAACATGATTTCCTTCCATGACTTTCCCAGGACATACACAAGTTTGATTACCTGTTCAGATAATATAAATTATTATAAAAGGAACAAATGATTATTGGAATTTAACGAAGAAGTACCTTTGCGACTAAAATCATCACCAAGGGAATATACAGTTTGAAGCACTTTGTTGGGAGGAGATAAATCACCAGAGATGTTTTTCTTTGCATCTTCCAATTGGTGATTTTCTGCTCTCGTGTCATCAGACACTGACTGCGCACCGAAAGTATTGATGGGAGAACTTAAACAGATGCTCTTCTTTTCTTCCTTAACCCTCCACTTGTATACATTAACAGTTGAATAGTTGTATGGTGAAAATCTCATCTGTGGAGATGCAAGCTCATGTCCCGTATCCCTTTCTGGAGTAAATCTAGGCAACAAGTCATATTCGGGCAAAGACTTTAACCTATCCAAAGTTCTTGGCGTCTGTTTCCTTGAGAAATCTTCATTTCCTCTATTTGACATATCTGAAAGGTGATTATTAGGGTGAAAATTTTCATTGAGATGCCTTACAGTTAACAGATTTGAGGTTCTATGACAGCTCTGTGTGGATGAGGTAGCTTGACTTCCAATGCCTGAAACAGGGTCATCTGTTTGGCCTATCCCGTCTCTTATATTGGCCTCCTGGAAAGATTCGGACATATTTCCAACATTACTAGCAGAGATTATTTCAACTTCCTGTCTGATCTTTTCTTTATCACCATCTTCAAACTGTTCAAAGTCATGCAAGGATTTACAAATGTCATCTAGAGACATCTGGCGATGCTCTTTTTTATTCACCCTCATCGCATGCCTCAACTTCCTTTTCATGTGCTCAAGAGACAAGAATGTTGGCCTAACACTTTTCTCCTTCTTCCTCGATCTACAAGGAGACTTTGCTGATGGCCAATTACTGATTGTATCAGGACAATTTTGTTTGCCAAACTTCAAGACTGCTGTTGTATGTGAAGGTTGGGGAATATCACTTCCATTAGAGAGGAACATTTGAGCATCTGCTGACCCTTCACACTCCTCTGCTCCTTTTGGCTGGCACTGTGATGTTTTAGCTTTGGAGGAAGATCGATGTTGTTGTTTCGTCGCCTGAGAATCCCGTAAATCTTGAATATGTTTCACCAGCAGTGAATTGGGGTCTTGTAGGAGTTTGACGAATAGTTCCTTGTTGGAATTCAAAACCTCCAATGCATCTATAAATTCGTTAGAACAGTTGGCTACCTCATTTCTACAAAGGCTCTCCCCATCAGTTAACTTCTTGTTTACGAAAGCTTCAACCGCATCATTCATTTTAACTTGAACATTAATCTCCTTCTGATGGACAGACTTCCTGCCTCCCATGTTTTTACAACTACGATTTCCTCCATTGATAGTATTCACAGCACTGTAAGACGCTTCTGTCACCGGTGCCAGGTTGTTATTTGAAGATTTCTCTCCCACTTTTTTATCAGAAGGCTGTCCACACCCCTCGGTCGCAGCATCACAACCTCGAACAGGAAAGCGACAGGATTTCTTAGAACTCTTGCTTCCCTTCCTATATTCCATTGAATGACTGCGAAGTTTGAGGTCAACCTGTTGCTTTTGCATTTCACAATTATTGACCTTTTCCTTCTCTTTCTGATGCTTCACAGGCAACTCTTCTTTAATAATGTTTTTAATTTCTCGCTTCCTAGAAGTTACTGCGACATCCTTGTTATCAACCACATCCTGAAAAAACATCAAAACAGATATACCTGAAGCATCAGACAATGAAGAAAAGAACTGATCATAATCGGCTCGCAATTTGTTATGAACTCACATCCATGTATTGAGCCGCCTTCTCCTCGATAGAGAGTAAACTAGGCTTGTTCCTTTTATAATCATCACCTGCAGATAAAAAATCAGAATAATTCCACTCAGATGGACATGGCATCTAAAAAACATGAAGAAAAAACTGTATGTGACATGATCAAGAATCAGAACAACTAATCTACTTTAACGAACACATAGATTCATATGATATGGAAACGAAAAACACACTTCATTCTCAACCAAAGATAAAAGGGCTTCTTTACCTTTAGCCTGCCTGTTGGTTCGCTTCTTATCGGAAATGAGCTTGCCGTGGGAATGAGCTTGGCAAAAATCGAACAAGTGAATTAACCCCCAGGCACATCCTGACTTGTAGTTTTCATAGATTGCAGGGCTTTTAGGTGACAAAATAGGACTCTTGAGAGCCGGACTCCTAGGTAACCTCCTATCCATTTTTGGGTGGATGAGTATTGACTGTGCTAACAATGAGGCATTTTGATGTGTTTATTCAGAAATCTGAGCATGAGAACCTGGAAAATTAATCAAATGAGGAGAAATTGTCAGTCAAATTAGTGTCTGATTGTACTGATTATGAACAGAAAGTAGAACATTCAAGCCCATTTAAGATCTCAGAAAATGAAAAAAAAAGAGTGAAAATCTGCTATATCAGATGAAGATGGGGAGGGGGAAGGAGTTCATTTCTGCATGATGATTTCAATACTCCGAGCTTCCATGAACGATGAAACAACCTCCATTTTCACCAACACAGAAATCAAAATAACACACACAAAAAGAAAAATCAAACATGGAATGGAATCTATACTCTATGAGAGAGAATCAGCCAGCATTATTTCAACATACTACAAAAACAATGGCATCCCATTCCCTTCATGTCTGAACCATTAAAAAAAAAGAACCCATTTTCCTGCATTATTCATCACCTCCAAAAGTCAAATCAAAACCCACCCAAGTGTAAAAAAAAGAACGTGTACCTTCATCCACCATGTGAGTTCATAATCACAAACCCTTTCGGCATTAAACACAAACTAAAGAATAAAAGAAAAAATTAAAAATATATATGGAGAGTTGAACTTAAGGCCGTGAAGGAGAGGGAACAAATAAAATAAGAAAGATTTGTGTGAAATCTGGTTCTATGAAGAAGAAACAAGACTGGCAGAGAGTTTATTACGACATTGACAAGTAATATAGGAGTCAGGTTTAGAAATAGATAGATATAAAACACACGGTAATGGCCCATGGGAGGGGTAAAGTTATAAACTTTGAAATGAAGCAAAAATCTTTGAATCCCTCTGTCTTCTTTCTTCCCTCTCCCTCTTTTTCTTCTCTCTCTGCAATTAAACCTTCCAACCATCTGCTCATTTTCCCACTTATTACTCCCATGTCGTATTGCAGGATTTAAATATTGGGATAAATTGGTTATTGGTCCCTGAACTTGACGATTTCCCACTTATAACATCCCTCACGACGTAGCTTATAGATTTTCATGGATTCTTCACCCAGGAACGCTTCGAGATGACAGCTTTTATATCGTGTAATTGATACGGACGCGGAGCATCAGAGTCGAGCTCTGCCTTTTTTTTTTCTTCTCCAAATTCTTTAACACCATAATTTCTCTCTTTTCTTCTTTAATTTTCTGGATAATTCTTGTAAGTAAAAATTTAGGTAGTTTTTATTTGTAAGAGAAAAAATAAATATTAAATCTAGTTGATTAAGATCACGGATTATATAGCGAATAAAATTTATCTAATTATTTTTAATTAATATTATGCCATGTGTAAATCTGGCTGGTATGAATAATTTATATATATTAAATGCCACGTTTCAATAAATATGGAGGACTAATCTTGTTATTATACCTTTTTATTTTATTACTTGAAATATTGTATTATTATTGTACTTTAAAAGTCGAATTTAATTAAATAAATATTAGATAGTAATTTTTTTTTGATTGCTCTTCTGGTTACTAATTCAGACCGACCTGCGTCGCACATCTAGTTTTGGTGGGTGAGTCTCCCAACAGGGATTTTCTGCGTACACAACATCTCGAACCTGAGACTTGCTTAAGCGGAACCAAACTGCTAACCACTTGGACCAATCCCTGTCGGTAGATAGTAAATTTTAAAAAATAACTAAAGATTTGTACAAGAGAATCTAACTTCAAACATTTTTAAAGAGTAAAAAAAAAAAAAACAATATTTATAATCAAATTTAATTAAATTCAATATTTAAATAATAAATACAATATTTTAAAAAATAAAATTATTTTTAGGGTGAAAAATTAAAGTTATATTAAAGTAAAGATTTTGTCATGACCGTCGTGTAGTTTTCTCATTTTAGCGGCTTTGCCGTTTATTTATTTTTAAATATTGCCATTAAACCTTAATAGTATGATATTATGATATTTTTAAAGTATAATAATAAAAAGATTTATTCTTCTATTTATATATATTCTTATAATTTATTTATTTATTTATTAAAATTAATATAAGGAAAGAAAATAAAAAAACATCATAAAATATTAAAAACTGAAAAATAATAAAAATACCTGAAAACAATACTTTATAAACAAATATTGAACATCTGGCGACCATTCCTCACAAATTATTAAACATTAAACCGTGCTTAGTGGTGAGTAATTTATGTTCAAAATGTATAAGCAGGGAAAACGTGTGGTTTTATGTAAGGTTGTTAAGTATTAATAATTATATTATAATTATTCAAATAAATTATATTATAAATGTAAGAGATAAGAAATTTTAAAAATGGAAATAAAAAAACAACAAATTATGTCAGAGACGTTTTCTGGCAGAGGAAGGTGCCGTGACATCGTTGTCTAGATTTGTCTCGAGAGGAAAGCTTCACCTTTTCAAAATTCATGTCTTTATTTGAGTTTGGACCCGAAGAGGACATTTTTTTAAACTTTTATTTGAGTATATTTCTTTTAATAAAATAAATAAATAAATGGATACAAATTATATTGTCTTTGTGAAAATTAAGTGTTTATATAATGAAATTTATATATGACAAACATGATTAAAGTATTTATAAAAATGTTAACTTAAATGTTATTTATAAGTTATTATCTTTTTATTAAAAAATATATATGATTAATTATATTCACCGTCAATATAATATTGTTGCGGATAAATTGACTAAGATATGTCTTGGTGATCCTATAAACCACCGGTTGAAGTTGCGTCTGATTTGCTTCACGAAGCACATGTTTAAATAGTTTGTTCTGTATTGTCTAAAATATATATATATGATTATAAGTCGACTCTAGTTAAAGTTAATAGAACTCTCAACTCTTTAAAATTTTAAAAAATATATTTAATTTTTTTAAAAAATTTAAATTTAAATTTTGCTTCTTCAAAAAAAAATATTAATTAAATTTTAAAAATTCTAAACATCTTTAATTAAAATTTCTCCCAAATGTTTAAAAATGCCTTATTTTTCAGAAAAAAATAATTAAATCCCTATATTTTTATAAAAAATTTCAAATTAATCCTTTAAAAGTTTTAAAAATATTTTAAGCATTCAAAATTAAAAAAACTGTACTCTCAATCTGGTTGTCAAGATCCATCATTGTGTAGGATAAGACATGAAACATCATCATACCATTATATATGTATATTAAGATCTTTATTTTTATTTTGATGCGAGATTAATTTTCACACCTTTTACGGAAATAATATTTTTACATTATGTTGACTCATGTATATCGATCCATATAAAAATAAATATTAATCATAAACTTTAAAGATAATTCATACCTAAAATAAAAATAAAATCTCAATATTTATTAAAATATGTGAGATTATTATCGTCTCGCCTAAACTCATGATTATAATAATTTGTATCTTTCAAGTCCAGTGAAAAGTATACCTATAAGTCAACTATCTGTAGGGGTGTAAATGAACGGTGTCTTCGACGAACTGTTCGTGAACCGTTCGTATAATGTTTGTTTATGTTTGTTTATTAAGTTAAATAAACGATTATGAACAAATATTTTATGTTCGATTAGTAAACGAACGAATACGAACATAAGTGCGTTCGGCTCGTTTATGTTTACGAACAAACTCGTTTATGTTCGTTTATAAACTCGTTTATATACTCGTTTATAAGCTCGTTTATGTTCTTTAATAACCCTAAATTCAAAGTATATAAACGAGCATGTTCACGAACGTTAAACGGATATGTTCGCGAACTCTAAACAAACATGTTCATGAACATTAAATGAACATGTTTGTGAATGCTGAATAGACAAGTTGATGAATATATACAAACGAACTCGTTCGCGGACGCTTAACGAACATGTTCACGAACGTTAAACGAATAAATTATCGAACATATAAACGAACACGTTCGTGAACACTAAACGAACCAAACCCGAACACGACAAAAAATAAACGAACCGAGCTCGAACATACCATTAAAAATTTAAACGAACACGAACAGAGTTTGAACACCTTCAAAAATAAATAAACGAATACAAACATATCCTTGTCCGTTCAAACTCGGTTCGTTTACGCCCAATACTATATGAGACATTTTAGAGAGTTTACTTCCCCAAATGGACCACCATGGCCTATTGCTTGTCATTCTTTATGTTGGCTCAATTAGTGTTAGCTTTCATGCCTAGTAATGATGAATGGATTAAATGTTCTGCATGATTAGTCATTCACTAAGGGGAGATCCAACATGTAGGGGGAAATTCAAAGAAATCCTTGTGTATAATAGCGTCGGTATGGATTAATTAGGATTAAACTCTGAAACGAGAAAAACAATTATAAAAAAATAATAATTTTTTATAAGCTTAAAAATATCGTAAGTTTTTGAATTTAAATAATTAAATATTTAATTTTTTTTATTTAATTATATTCTTGTATTCTAAAATTTTATCAATTCACCCATTTGGACAATATTAACTACTAAATCTAATAGTTTTTAAGATTAATTAGTGCAACATATTGCGTTATAGTATTATTTCTTGGCATTTAAAAAAATATTTTAAAAAACAAAAATTCTAAAAAACTTATACAAAAATAGTATTCTAAAAACATCTATAAATGCCACGAAATCGAGTTGTAGTCTGTCACGTGTCAGTTATATCTCAAAAAGATTATTAAATTTTGATAGTCAAAATTGAACAAAGAACTTAATTGATTAATTATATTAATTTAAAGGATTAATTATGTATAAAAAATCCAAGAACTTAATATTTTTTTAAGTTCAAAGACTTCAAATACTCTTAAATTTTTTTAATATATTCGCTTGTATCAAACACTCTTTTAATTTATTAAAATAATATTTATTTAATAATTATTTAATACACCGATAATATTTTTTTCAAACAAATTTTATATTTTCTACGGTCCATTTACCATAACTGTAGTTAGTTATTCAAACATGTTGTGGTAGCAAATAAGATTTTGTTGGCCATCCAACAAAGCTTAACAACAACCTTTGTGGATGATTTTGGTTTGGTCGCTCTTTTCTAATTTATAGGGAAAGAGATGGCAGACATTTTCGGTTAACCATCCATATCTTCGACCAATCGAGCCTTAGGGACAGGTTGAGTCGGGCCAGGTCACAGCAAACATAGGGACCACTGCTCATCTGCTGAAGATTGAAGTGCATAACAAACCAGGAAAACTGTACCCAATCGACCATCCATATTATTAGAGATGGATCGAGGGTTGTTAAAAATTTAAATTTTATATATAATTTATAATTTTTTTATTAAAAATATTTTTAATTTTATAAATTTATCCTTAACATAAAATCTCACGTTCGTGTATATATATACCCAACAACATTAGAAGTGGTGAATTGACTCGAGACTGAAATCAATTTTACTCGATCTAGGATCTAATATCGACTTGAACATGATAACCGAATTTGATCTAAACCCTAAATAATTCAAAGTAAATAGAAAACGACCTGATTTTTAGTTGAACTGATATGAACCCGAATCAATTTTCAAGCGAACTAAAAATATTCAAAACGATTTTCAATCGAACTGAAATTATTTAAACCGAAAGTAACCTGATCGAAGAAAACCCAAAATAAAGAAAACATATTGAAAGAAATAATAAAAAAATTGATGTGATACATCGCACAACTCAAAAAAATCAAAACATTAGTAGGTTTAAAAAATCAATTCAACCTAAAACTTAAGTAAAACATATTGATCTCCTATTAAATCGATCTTAACTCAGATCCAAAATACCTCAACCTAAAATCACCCAACCCAATATGACATGATCTGACCTAATACCCAACCTGAATTACTATATGAACTCGATTAAAATTGGACTAAATCATTTCTGACTTGAACCAAACCAAATATAATCAAAATGATCCGAATCGAACCCGATTCAATGTCCCGTTTGCTCCCTCTAAACAACTTCGATTACAACATGACGTTAAGTAAACATTTTTAGGATACATTAGGACTTGGTATGACTTATGTTTCTATGTTTGTTGGTTTAGTTGGTGGGTTATTTCTTTAGTTTGGTAAATTTGGTATTGAAATCTGTAATTTGGATTTTGAATTTTAAACCAGGATCACTTCAAATTTGTTTGTACAACGTTGACATGGAACATTAATGTACACAACAAAAGTTCAGTACGTTCTCATGTGGAATTGAAACGCAGTTGGTTACTAAAATTATACACATTTAATATAGATGAAAAAAATATTTATTCGACTTTAATTGGTCAGAATTTAGTTAGAAAGCACTGGAATATAATTAGGATTGAATATTAAAAGGACTGAGGATCAATTAAATATTTTAATTTAAAATTTGAAAAGAATAAAGATCCGATTTAACTAATTTTTAAACTAAAAGACCTAAAATATTATTATACCAAAAAATTTTAGATATATCCCTTTTGATCGAGAGATTATTAGGTGAATCCTGTTCACCACGTCATCCATGGTCCAAGCAATCAGGACCGTTGATCTTTAAATAACTACCCACCCACTAAGCACATGTAAGAAAGAGGTGATGATTCACTTGAAAAAAAATTGAGATCAACGGTCCTGATTAATTGAGACCATGGATGACGTGATGAACAAGGTTCACCTAATAATTTTTCCTTTTGATCGGATGGTTTCTCACAAATGTATCAATTTTATCTAACTAAACTAACTTCCAAATTAATCAATGATATGTCAATGATTTTTTTTTAGTGACGGTTTTAAAAATATATTTGAAGTTAAAATCTTACAATTTTTAGTGAACATGAATCAATAATAATATAAAATTCTAAAAATTAATTCTTAAAAATTTTAAAAATAAAGATAAATATATGATTTTTAAAAAGTCTAAAATGTACATGATCCCACCCAATATTGCACGTAAATCCATCATTGTTTTTTTTACTAGTATATTACAAGTACAGAGGTGCAAGTGTCTTTTGATGCATTATTTTAAATTTAAAATATTTTTCGCATATATATTATATACTACAAATATACCCCCAACTACTGCAAACATAACCTAATTCTAACAAACTAAAGAAGATGGATTAAGTCCATAAAGTAGAGGGATGGGATTCAAATTAGACCAAGTTTATACATAATATTTATACCTAACTTTGTAGGCTTGTAAGTCCAATTATTACATGGGCCTGAGGTCTAACATTACCCGTAGTTTTCAAATTGAAAAAAAGAAACAATTACTATAAGTTTCATGTTAAACGACGCCGTGTCCTGCAGCATCGACTTTCCCAATCTTAAAACCTTTATCCCCTCCACAGTTCTAAAACCTCACTGCAACGTTCCCTCCAATGGCTCTATCTCTGCTTTCTCTCCCCAAATTTCTCATTCATCAACCCTACCACGTCTCTGTAGAAGGCCGCCACCGTCGTGTCCATTTTAAGCCTATTCGTCTTCCTTCTATCCGCCGCCTTCCGGCTATCGGCCCTGACGGGAAGTATTATCCGACTCCCTCTGACGATGACCCGCCCGAAGCCCCTGAGGATTCTATGCACGGCGTCGACAAGTTTCAGCAAATCCACCGCCAAGCTGCCCGTGCCCGCAAAATCCAAGAAGAGGATTTCAACAAGCACAAGTCAAATTACCTATCTGCCATTTCTGACGTGGATGAAGACGTGCTGAGTAAAGAGAAAGCGGGAAGTGACGACGGGGATGATTTGTTCGGTGAGATTGATAAAGCCATTGCCATGAAACGGGAAGAGTTGATTAAGCACGGTTTGATACAACCGGCCCCTAAAAAAGAGGAAGTCGTTAATGAGGAGCTGGAAGCTGATGAAGTTGTTGACTTGGAAGAAATTGAGCGATTACGAGGTTTGACTGTTGTTTCTGATTCGGAAGGTGGAGAAAATGAAGATTCTGAGGAAGAAGATGTCGGTTTGAGTGACTCGGAAGGTAAAGAAAGAGAAAAGGATAAAATTAATTTGTTTGATCCATCATTTGATATAGACTTAGATAGCTTTGGGAAGAGTAAGGTTAGAATTGTGGAACCTAAGTTTAAAATGAGTTTAGCTGAGCTTTTAGATGAAAGTAAAGTGGTGCCCGTTTCAATTTATGGGGATATAGAGGTTGAGATAACAGGGATACAGCATGATTCTAGGTTGGTTAGTGCTGGGGATTTGTTTGTGTGTTGTGTTGGGAGAAAAACTGATGGGCATTTGTACTTGAGTGAAGCTGATAAGAGAGGAGCTGTTGCTGTTGTAGCAAGTAAAGAGATTGATATCGAGGATACCTTGGGATGCAAGGCATTAGTCATTGTCGAGGATACTAATTCGGTTTTGCCTACACTAGCTGCATCATTTTATAGGCACCCTTCAAAGAATATGGCAGTTATTGGGATCACTGGGACTAATGGCAAAACTACAACTTCTTATTTGATAAAAGGGATGTATGAGGCAATGGGTTCGAGGACTGGGATGCTAAGCACGGTTGATTATTATATACATGGTGATAATAAGTTGGAATCACCAAATACAACCCCTGACGCTGTTTTGGTTCAGAATTTGATGGCAAAGATGTTGCATAATGGGACTGAGGCTGTTGTCATGGAGGCTTCTTCTCATGGACTGGCTTTAGGGAGGTGTAATGAGGTTGATTTTGATATCGCAATGTTTACTAATTTGACTAAGGATCATTTAGATTTTCACGGGACTGAAGAGGAATATAGGGATGCTAAAGCGAAGTTGTTTGCAAGGATGGTGGATCCTGAGCGGCATAGGAAAGTTGTTAACATTGATGATCCCCATGCTCCTTTTTTTATTGCTCAAGGTAACCCTGAAGTTCCTGTGGTGACATTTGCTATGGAGAATAAGAATGCAGATGTTCATCCCCTTAAGTTTGAATTGTCTCTATTTGAGACACAGGTTTTGGTTAATACTCCACACGGGATATTGGAGATTTCATCTGGCTTGCTTGGAAGACATAATATCTATAATATTCTTGCGGCTGTGGCTGTTGGGATTGCAGTTGGGGCACCGTTGGAGGACATTGTTAGAGGGATCGAAGAGGTTGATTCTGTTCCAGGAAGGTGTGAGTTAATAGATGAGGAGCAGGCATTTGGAGTCATTGTGGACTATGCTCACACTCCTGATGCCTTATCTAGACTGCTAGATTCTGTAAGAGAGCTGGCTCCAAAGAGGATTATTACTGGTATGCTTGTTATGATTTTCCTTTAACACCTACTTGACATGAAAATCATGCTTCCTCCGAATTTAATATCATTACCTTTTTTCTAACCTATTAATTATGTTGTTTCTGAAGTTATTGGTTGCCCTGGGGACACTGACCGGGGGAAAAGACCAATGATGGCGAAAATCGCAACAGATAAAAGTGAAGTGACTCTCTTAACATCTGATAATCCAAAGAGTGAAGATCCATGTAAGTATAAGAAAATGGTACAATTATCATGAGCTGCAATGGCAGTTTCTTAGAAATGCAAACCAAATTACTTATGTGTTCCATCTTTTGATCAGTGGACATATTGGACGACATGTTAGCTGGTGTGGGGTGGACAATGCAGGATTATTTGAAATATGGAGAAAATGATTACTATCCACCTCTCCCAAATGGTCATCGACTTTTTCTGCATGATATTAGGCAGGTAGCTGTACGTTGTGCTGTTGCCATGGGAGAAGAAGGCGATATGGTTGTAAGTTTTTGAAAGCTTGGATTGCTTTTCGAAGTGACATGGTTCAATTCTATATTCCAGTTAACCTATAAAACCAACATCTTCATGAGTTTAGTTATGTGTCTTTTTAAAAGTGTTTTCTGTTCCTGCAATAGACCTAACGTAACTTCAGTGCTCACGCACTACAAATGAGTTGCACTGCCTGTATAAAATTTGTTGAAAATTTAAATTAGTTATTTCATATAGGTTTTTTGTTGAACTTTTAAGAGTTTTGACTTTGGAGAGTAAAATATGTGAATGTATGTATAAGTGTGTGTGTATATATATTCTTCCCATTCTGCTTCCTCATTTATGTTCTTTCTTTCTTTGGGTTGTGGGGGTTTATTTCATATAAGGTCAGTCATCCCCTTATATGTGCACCAGACTTGAATTTTCATGGGTAAATTATGTAGTCCCCGTCTCTCTTTCATGCTCCTTTTCCGCTCATACTAGTTGATAAGTGTAGTTGCTAATTTGGTGCTGTGTGTTGCAGGTGGTTGCTGGCAAAGGCCATGAAACATATCAGATTGAAGGTGACAAAAAAGAGTTCTTTGATGACCGTGAGGAATGCCGTGAAGCATTGCAATATGTTGATGAACTCCACCAAGCAGGAATAGACACCAGTGAATTCCCATGGCGGTAGGTTCATTTTATGGTAGTTCTGCTCAATTATTGAAGAATACTTATGCAATGGCTTGTCCTGAACAATTTTCTATGTGGAAATGAGTATCATATTTGGTGAATTGTTAGGATCATGGCTTTGTTAAATGCGATGCCATGTACACTCCAAGCTAAAGGAAATGGAAGAAAAGAATGACATCACATGGTTTTATTTGATAAAGCTATGATATTAACGCTTCTCTCTTTCTTTCCTATGTGTACAGGTTGCCAGAGAGTCATTAATTTCCATGTGTACAGATAAATTGATGTTAATACAACAGAAGGGAATAATACCTCTACTTCAACATTCTGTACTTTGGCCCTTACTGAAAAACATGATACTGCTGCTAATCCGATCCGGTGCAGAAACTCATTGTTTGAGGGCATGAGTTGACAGCGTCATTGCCAAATAGAGAACAGTAAGAACTCCACTTTGCAATCTTGTAGTTGTATATGTATCTTCCTTGAAGTCTAATAGGAGACTAGTGAGCAGGGCAGAATTCAATTCAGTTCATTTCTAGTGTTTTAGTTGTAACTGTACTTGTTTCGTTTGTTCTCAAAACAAGTTTTCTCTTGATTTAAATTCTTTCAATCCAGTTCTTGCCAGTTTTGATGTAATTTCCAAACATTGCTCCGAGAAACAACAATGGCAATTCACCACATTTTGAATAGGGCATTGATAGATAAAACAACAAAGACATGCATTTTCACATTTATGAGTCAATACTACTAGAGAGTATCCTTAATATGAATTCAATCACCAAGAACCAAATCTATAACTATAAATAATCTTTCCTGTGTTCATTCTATACCTGTAAACAGTGCCCTATTTACAAACAAAAGCTATCAAATAATACACTAATTTAAGAAAAAGCTTACCAAATTCTAGCTTGATCAACATTCTTGTATGCTACTAGAGGCTCTAAAGATCAGAACCCCCTTGTTGAACCCTGCCAAATCTCGACGGCTTGCTGATCCTTTCGAGTCACAAACATCTTGTTTCCACCAAATGCCAAGTTGGTTATCCTCAAGCCTCCTGTATCCTTCATTCTCCCCATCAAATTCTTCCTAAAAACCCTTCCCTCACTAGTCTTCTCCGACCCCATGGCGACCTCCGACCACAACTCAATGTCCCCTCCTTTACTGCAAAACACTTGATTTCCATGGCTCTCAATTTTGCACCCAAACCCTTCTTTCTTCCCATTAACAACCTTCCTTCTATCCCCAAGACAAATCCATGGATTACTATTATCATCTGCATCATTATTAACACCCCCTAAACACCTCAAATCCGCATTAAAAACCTCCCCAGAATTGACTCCGACCTTAAAGAGCACATTCAAATTATCAGAAACACAAACATCAGCAAAGCAATCAACTTTCTCCTTCAATTCAAAGACCAATTTACCAGACCTTATATCCCAAAACCTAATACTCCCTGTCACACCCGATAACCCACTATGTGACCCGGATGCCATAAGTAATCCATAACTAGAAACCCATTTCAGCTTTGTAGCAGGGATTGCTGAATCAAGATCAGCCCCGAAAATTTCGTTATGGCCGATTTCAGTAACAGGGTTCAAGGTATTCAGATCATAAAGCATGATGGAATTGGAGTTTCTCCTACTGGATTCAAAGCTAGTAAACAAGAACTCGACTGATGAGCCGATGGCTTGAACCGTGGAACCAGACCGGGTTGAATTCTCCCAATTGAGAACTTGTTTGACGCACCCTTCATTGAGGTCGAGAATCTGCACCCCTGAAAAGTCGGTCGCCCCGGCCGCCGCGATATCGGGAGATAAAGCGAGTAAGGAATCAACGGCTGTGAATCGGGTCAGAATCGTTGATTTCCTCGTTAGAGACCAATCGAAAGACGTGATCTTGCTACCGTGGGAAACATGCAAGGACCCAAACGGCGTCGAGGCAATCGCGGAAGGGCAGTCCCGGCCGTTCAAGGATAATACGGACGACTTTTGGAGGGCAAAACCGTCAAAGTGAGAAGGGTTGGTCAAAGAGCTGGTCAAGAGGGACTCGAGGCCATAGAATCTGGACTCTTCGATAAGGTCACGGAGGTCAAAATCCTTGACTTTGGCAGGAAGGGTACCGCTACGGAGGAGGGAGAGAAGGAGGGAAAAGTAATCCGGGTCTCGGTCGACGAACCGGTCGGAACCCGTTCCGGCAATTTGAGAAAGGAGGGATTCAGGACCGGCTTGGGACAGGGTCTGTCTGGTTGTTTGGAAAATCTGTCCGCCGACATTGATCGACACGACATCGTTGTTTAACTCCGATTCTATTTTCAAAGACTGTATTGCAATCGATGACATGATTTTTCAACAGAAACACTTGGGAAGAGATGAGAATGTTGAGTTTTTGGTTAGATTTTTTGAAGACGAAGAGAAATTGATGGGGGGAGAAGATGAGGAAAATAAGAGAATATAAATGATTGATTGTGATAAGTTAGATTTAATAATTTATTGATGCTTAAATCTAACAAAACTTCAATTAACTTGAATAATAATAATTATATAACTTTAAATCTAACAAAATAAGATAAAAAATTAATATTTATTAAAGAAATTTGATATAATTTTCATTTCTATGTATTATTGGAAAATTTTAATAATTTTTTGTTTATGAAAATTTCCCTTCTTTAACTGCAATTCTATATTTCTATTACTATTGTCCTTCATATTTTACATATGAGGTATGATATCTATCTGCCTACATAAAACAACAGAAATATGTAAAACGACGATAAAGTTATAGGTGATAAGGTTGATTAATCTTCCCTGTTGCTGTTACCAAACTGTTCGAGTTGTCAACACCGCATCGAGATCCTAAAACGCATACCGGTTAGCTTACTCCCGGCTGAATCATGGGGAAGAAAGACCAATTCCTGCCTACACTGTCATCCTTTCCAGCTACCTTCTCATTCGCCCACCAATCGGAACTAACAATGGGCTTATGTGCATCGACTCCATCGACATTGTCAAAATTGAATTCTTTAGCGGAGGCAAGTGTTGAGCATTGATTCTCGTGGTGGTGGTGGTGGTGCGGTGTGGTTTCCCCATCTGCTGGAGCTTTCTCTGGTCTAGCATTAGATGTTTCACCAACACGACACTCGTGATCATCCACCTTAGTAGCATTCTCTTCTCTTTCTCTTGTTGCTTCATTCTGCAGAGATTCTGACACCGGTTTAGATGGTGTTGCTGCATCTGTTTTTTCGTCAGTCAACTCAAATGAAACTCTATGATTGGTTGGGCTTTGTTTATCCAAATGCGGATGTGACACAGTTTCAGAGATCTGATGATCCATAAGAAAACCATTGCGAGGTGTGGATGTTGTAGCATCTGGGGTTAAACTCCCAGAATCATGACTTGATCCCCATTTACGGTTGGAAAGCTTATCAATGTTTAAGAGCTTGGGAGGGTCACCCAATTGGAACTCGGGAAAGCGTAAACCAGTAGCAAAATCACCATCAGGGAAAGGAGATGATGTGCCAGAACCTGAGATTCCTGAGCTTGGTGAGATCAATTGGCCGATTGGGCTCCCAGGTTGAAGCTGATAAGACTGAAATTCATAGTGGGGCACGGGGAATCTCTGGCCAGCCTCTCCAAACTGGAAGTTGGGGCCAAGGAACTGAGCAAATGGCACCTCGGGTGAGGAAGGTGTAGTCAAGTGCACCGACTCTGGGGGAGGAGTGAAGGGAGCAGTTGATGGTTCAGTGGTGAAGGTCGAGAAAACAGGTGGCGAAACTAACTGAGTTTCATGAGCATAAGGGCCAATTGCGAATATAGAAGCAGGCCCTGGAGAGTACATACTAGCAGATATAGAGGTGAGAGACACTAAACCAGCTGGAGACTGAATAGCAGAGGGGGGTTCAGATGGAAGAAAAGATGCAGGAGAGGAGGGTGGGGCAACAAAGGGAAGTGTCATGTTTGGTGCTTGGGTTGGAATTTCAGCAGAAGGCACATTAGCATGGGAAGAACTCGTTTCGGAAACAAGAACAGCAGGTTCAATTTGCTTTTTTTGTTTGTAAGATCCAAAACACAAATATTTGCTCCAGAAACCACCCCATCTTTTCTGTTGACCATCAAGATAAAATGCATTATAACGGGAAACCACCCCAAATTCTTAGGTATCTAGAAGAAATAAAATAAACGACAGGTATGATTAACGAACTTTTTTCTAAAAGACAGGCATATCACGGCAATAATACAACCAATCCTCAATGAATTTTACCAAAGTGTATCAAGTAATGAAACATACTAAAGTATATATGCTCAAAGGTTATTGGACATCAAGCTATAAATGTACTTTCAACTCTTTGGCAGAAAGGGTATGAGATTGTGTCTTCTTTTCTCATTTCAAAGCATTTAACCTAGAAGATAACCCATTAAAACCCACACTTTTAACATCTGGGTCATGGCAAAGGAGCAAGGGCCACCTCCAGTTCAAGTATTTCCGAACCTTTTCTTAAGTGATTATATATTTAACTATTCTTCAACTAGATCTCCAGTACAAGGAAATCATACCTACACATTGAATTTGGATGTCCTTATGATCTTAAGATTTACAGAAGTTATAGTTTTCCAAAATCCCTACGAATTTGAGACCTTCTAATTAGCTATACCCATATCATGGCCATAAAGAGCATGATACAAACAAATTCAATGGTTACCTAGTACAATTAGCAACTATATCTAAGTTCAAATTGTACAATATCAGCTCCGATTCCGATCTACTCTTCTTTTGTTTCTTTACTTCTGATCTAGAAACTACGCTGAATGAAAGTAAAACTGGAAATAAGGCATAAGGAATGTCATCTAAATGCAAGGTGTTTTCAGGGTAAATAAGAAACCAAAAATTATTATGCCATATATACTAATTAGCACTGTTTCATAAGCACCGACTATTATCAGATTCATGAACTGCCAAGTTCAAAATGTAAAAGAAAAATATGTATGTTTCGAAGTATCAAAATAAAAGCAAACATTTCAAGTTCTAAGCCCAAGTATACCTAACCACAAGCAACAGTGAAAGACTCTTGATTCAGGAACAAGTCAACCTTCAATAAATCTAAGCCTAAATCAGGACTTAACTTACCATTTCTTAAGCCTAAATTTGATAAAAGATATAAGTTCGCTAAATCACTATGTAATATAAATCAAAGCACAAAAAAAAAAATACGGAATCATGCAAAAACAGATCACGAAATGAATATCAAAAGAAGCTTTCTGGAACTCAACAAATCGAAATAAATTCAATTTAAACAATCAAATCAATGAAAACAACAGTATAAAAAATACATAAAAAGGAAAATAAAGCTTTTACCTGACCAGTAGATTGTGGAACACGATTCTCAGCTGCAGCGATCGCGTTAGCAGCAGCATGTATAGTATCCAAAGGATTATTCATAGCTCTAAACCCTCCATTTGCGCCTCTCATTTCCACCTCTTTTCTTTTTTCTAACGAGCCAAACAGCTCAAAACTATTTTCCTCACGAAATTATCAGATTTTCTCGAGAAAAAATCGAGAGAAAGAAAGTGAACGGCGAGAAGGAAACTGTGATTTATAGAATAACCTTCCCTGGCTGAATCAATACTGAAAAATAATAAGAAAAAAGAAACAAATCTTTCAACTCTTTCTTTACTGTAAATCTTTCAACTCTTGAATCTAAATCTCACTTCCATATTTATAGAATTTTATATATTTTACTCCTGTCTGAGATACTACTACGAGGCAAAGGGTATTGAGGTCAAACACGACAATCACTTGATTTTCTAAGATTTTTTCAATGTGATTAACGAAAAGACTCGAGCTTAGGTAATATTTATAATAAATAATTCCTTTAAGGTTTCTATTCAAAAAAGATCCTTAAGGGTTAGCTCCATTTACTTAAATGTCCTTCCCAATAACTTTTATTATTTATTTATTTTTATTAAATAAAAATATTATATTCATTTAAATTTATACAAAATAAGATAATATAAATATTTTTATTCCTTAATCATTAGATTAATTAGATTAATAATTGTGAATCTTATTTTTTATTATTGTTAGTTTTAGATCATTATTTATAAGAGACTTATACGTCAGATTTGTGTTAAATCTATACCTTTTATGGTATATTCGATTTTAAATAATAATTTTAATTTTTATTAAAAAATATTAAAGAGGGTGAAATTATATTATGACTTCGTTTCGTGATAGATTTTTATTGATTTAACTATCAAAGAAAGATTTTTAATAAATAAATCCATTGTTTAAAGTTAAATCTAGCTCTTACTTTAAAAACATTATAACAATTATAATATTTCTTTATAGATAAATTAAGTTATATTATACGAACTTTTTATTTAAATATTATTCAATTTTTTAATTAAAATATATTGTACTTTAAACAGTAATATTAAAATCGAACTCATTAAAATCTAACTTTAAAAAATAATTTAATTTTTAAAATAAAAATTAAAATAAAAAACAAGAGACTCTGACTTTAAACAATAAAAAACTTTAAAAAAATATTAAATTTGATGATAAAAGACTCAAACTTTAAATAATATTTTTATTTTTTTTAATGTAATCTCTATTTATAACTGAATTCTAATAAAAAACTTTATTATTATAGTTCAAAATATAACGTTTATAAAATTAAAATAACTTATACCCTATTAAAAAATTAAATATCATATTATAGTAAAATTTTCGTGTTATACTTATATAAATAAAAATAATAATATTTTTTCAAAGCTCCCCATAAAATTAAGATAATAGATTTTTAAAATTTAAAGGCATCCGGTTCCATTATCTTAATAGTGGGATTAGATTTGATATATTAAAGTGGTGCACGTGCGGGCGCCCACATCTTGATGGTTTTTCGTGCGCGGCCCCAACCCCACCGCATCGTCATAAAGAAAAGGGAATTTCCTGGAAAATTCTACCCAGTTTTACCTGCCACCGGGACGAACTACTCACCGGCCACCACCATTGACCGCCACGTTTCTACCGCATTTTATCATTGCAGTTTAATAAAAAGAAAATATGACATAATTCAAAAAATTACATAAAGGGAACATTGATATATAAACTATTTTAAATTTAGATAATAAAAATAATTAAAAAAATTTATTGAGTGATTTTAACGATTAAAATAAAATATGATTTTTTATGTATTATAAAGTGTATGTATTATCGATAAATTTAAAATAAATAAATAAATATTATCCTGTAATTATTCTAGATAAATAGAAAAACATTCGTAAAGACTATATTATTAAATTTTTTTAAAACATATGACATGTATCCAGGGACGGAGCCAAGATTTAGGGTTGAAAAACAATTTTTAAAAGAATTTAAACAGGAGAAAAAAATAAAAAAAATCTTTGGGGGTGAGGGCGATTACCCTTCCACCACCCACACAGCTCCGTCCCTGCACGTACCGTTATATATCATTAACGTTGATTATTATTATTAAAATATAATATTCTTTTGTATGAGTAATATTCTTTTACTTAAGTTATGATTCTCTTTTACGGATAAGATTATGATTAGATTTATATTTTCTCGGGAAAAAAAAACCTTATTAGGTTTAATTATTTTCTAAGTACACGTAGGTGGGCACCTTTTTGTTTAATATTTGTGAAATCTATGCACCAAAGCTTCCATTCTTTCCTTCTTTCTCTTGAACAGCAAGGAAAAGTGCCTTTTGGCCGTAAAACTATGCCGATCTAGCTTTGACGCTTTAAATGTATGATTATCACTGTTTGGCTCAGTTCATAAATAATATTTATTAGACTCGAGTTGAAGATTTATCGAGTTCAAAATTTTAGATTCGAGTTTAGTTCAAAATAATAATATTAGGTTCGGTTAGGATTTAACTTAAAATAAAAAATTTTATTATAATTTTTTTATAAAAGATAATATCTCGTTAAAAGTCTATTTTATAACTAAACTTTAACTGAACCGATTTCGAATAGCTTATGAACTATGAGACTCGTTATTACCCTTAATCATTAAGATGGTATACTATGGGAACTACTGTGAAATCCGAAAAATTTAATAATAAGTCTTTAAATTTTATAAATAAGTTTTAATTTAATTTTTAAATTTTATTTTTAATAATTTATGTAACTATAAACTAATCATTATCTCCCGCTTTTAATTTAAATAATTAATATTTATATTTTTATAATTTATTAATATATTTTTTAAATATTTAATCTTGACTCTGTCCCGAATATGATTTTTTTATAACTAAAGGCTTTATTGATTTACATTTATTTGTTAAAACTATATCCTAATCATCCAAATCTTAAATATGGGGTCCCAATATGCTGTGTTTAGGGGGAGTGATTAAAGAAACTTATTTGAATTAGGTTTTGGAACTTGGGGATAAGCAAGATTAGTGTTGGATTAATAATATAAAGTGTAATTAACAAAGTGATGATGAAGCTATGGATTAGGAAAAAGAAAAGAAAGGTGCAGAAATAGATAGAAAAAACAGGGTTTGGAAAAGAAATATAATAATGAAGTAAAGAGAAATGCCATCCTTTTTGACCAACCTCAACATCATCATCTTATAATATATCTAATTTTTATTTGAATTTTTTAATTAAAATTTTAATTTATTTAATATATAATCATTATATTTTAAAATGATTATTGTTTTAAATTATAAAATTTTATGTTAAATTTACGATTATAATTATAAACATCTCTGTAATCTTAAATATTTATTTAATAAAACTATCATCTTCAAATAATATAGCATTACCCACGTCATAAATTTCAGTGTATAGATACTAGAATAATGAAAGGGAAGGATGAAGATGAAGACAAGACCTGAGACCTAACTTAGGCAAAGAGGAAAGACCTGCACAAGCAAAACAAGAAGATGGAAGACTTTGAAATGGTCATAAGTCATAGATGGTGGACACGTGTTATTCACCACGTGCGGGAAACAAAACGATGGCTATCAAATTCTTGGAAATGTAGGAAATACTCAAATGTCGTTAAAGTTTTAAATCCGAGTTTAAGAGTAAACGTTTATTTACGAAAATTTAATCTTTTAATTGTCTTAAAATAATCGTCTAGACATTTAAAGACAAACATAAATTGTTTAGAATTGTTGTCAATAAATGCCCGCAACAACAACCGAAAACACAATCTTCGTCGCTTTTCCATTCTCCTTTGTATATTTCATTAATGATAGTGATAAACTTAGCAATATTTATATATTTCTAAACCTTGGAGCTGTGTTCTCCCTGCCATCTCAATATAGACCAAACCCAATACTTCTACCTATCGTCTAAGATTGACACTGCAGTCTTTGCATAGTCGCATGTCTTGCCAGTTAAACTTTAAATAATCTTTGACCAAGAATACAACATGACAAGGAACACTTGATGCTAAGGAATGCTCCCATAGTTTACCAAGTAGTGTTACTTTCAACAAATTCTACCAAAGAGCAAAGCATCCGAGAGTACGACTGTACAGAATGCTGCTACGCATGCATAAATGTCCAAAAACGAGTGTACTCGTCGGATGAAACACGAGAAGAATATATGATCTCCAGGTTTGATTCAGTTTAAACCGAAAGCTTTCACTTCTACAAGTTTTCGACATAAACATGTAAATTCAGCTCATATTCAGTCATAAGATTGAAACTATGGTAAAAGTTGTATAAACTCGAATTTGCAAGTTGGTTTTTAGATATCAATCTACAGAAGTACACCTAACACTGCACACCAAAGAAACTTCATCAGAAGAACTTGTTTATAATGAATTTTCAACTAAATATGCAGGTAAATTCAAATTCAAGCAGTATTGGTGGGAGAAGATAACCACTCACCGCAGCCTTCATATACGAATGAATGAATTCGTTTGTGGCAGTGCAAGTGCCATGTAACTGTGAACATTGAAAAGAAAAATGAAGAACAAAACTTTAAACCGGGAAACATAGGACACATCTTTGTTTCTGACTTCCAACTTCCTGTCCGAAGTTGAAAAAATATATACCAGTATTCACACATGCAAAAGCAAAGTTTAAAGCAATTTCGGAAACAGGTATTGTACACTAGCACATCCCTAAATTGTTTTACCACAAGTCCACAGTCAATGAACTAAGACAGGTCCAAAATCCACCTCGGCACGTTCCAAAACTGCATCACGGGTGTCATTAACATATCTCATAGAGATTTTAGGTAACTGAGTGATGCTATATGGTGTAAGTAGAAAATAAACAGGAAAAAAGAGAAAATGTATGGTTCAACCAGATTAGAAACTGGTTCCAGATTCTAGTCAATGACATAGACCTTCATCAATATCCATCCTATTCCAAGTCAATGCAGTGATTATTTTGAGAATATGTCAGTGAATTTGAGGCAGGAACCTTTAGGGCGTAACTTCCGAAACTGTCACTCATGCATCCGAACTCTGACTCATCATCATCGCTATTGATACTTTTAGGAGTCACATGGTTCTGATAGCTTCTACATTGGATGAGAAATACATTGAAGTAATAGCTTACCAAGTCTTGCCTAGTTTTCTTGGGAAAAAGCTCGGATGCGCGAGGCCAGAATGCATTTAAAGATGGTGGTTCTAATTGTACCATATGCTTGAATCTCTTTTCTTCTTCAGCAGTCCACCGAAGTGAGACTTCCTCTCCCATCCCATCAAATTTCCAATGGTAGAACAGTGAACCCAGTTCAAGCTTTAATTTTATCCTCTTCTCAGCTATATGAAACCTAATACATTCAACAGAGCCTGGAATATGACAGCTGCATGAATTTGGTCGTCTGCTACCAGTTGGATCTGTTGCAGCTAGCGAATCATGTTTAGTTCCGTTTAAGGGCCACTGCCGTGTGCCTAGCCATTTAGAGTCAGAATCAGACTCAGGACCGGTCCATTCAGGGACTTCAGCTTGAAAGAGGGAACCGACGGCCACTTGTCTTCTAAAAGAATCGTCTCCATATGGTTCAGCAGTCGTACTCATATCTAAGGATGATAAGTCAATAGCTATAGAGGAAAGCTCACATTCAGAGTGTGTCCTATGAAGACACATCATATGGCTATCTAAGGTCAAACTAGAACTACAATGAGAGCAAGAACAAGATTTCGACCTAGGAAGCTTCTCGCTGCATTTTAACCTCTCGGTAAAATGATAATTAAGAAAGTCTTCCTCATACATGGATGGGTGCATCTTCTGATTTTTCTGCAAATTAAACAACACTAAGCCTTTAAAATCGGAAGTAAACTTAATTTAGTATCCTAACCAGCAGAGAGTAAAATCAACATTACAAAATTCCTTTGATAACAACTTTTCCTATATAGAGAATGCATTTATTACCTACCAAATTCTGACCTCAGAAACTCCTACCTACAGAACTGATTACTATTCCAAACAGTCAATTTTATACCATCCAAATTGGTATTACGATGCTATATATATTTTAAAACAACGCGCGGACATGAAATTTCGAAATCTTTCAACTATATAGTGAAATGTTTACTATATTAAATTCAGCAGGTTATTTAACTAAGGACAAGAAATTTACCTGAAAGAAAGACTGTTCAATGATTGAATGACCATCCCTTTTCTGCCTTAAGGCTTCACGTGCCTTAATAGCTTGTCCCCAGAATTCATCGCCGCCATGTTCATTCCACTTGGATGGTTCCAATACTTCCCGAACCGAAGGATCATAGGGACATTTCGCAACCTGCATTACCCAACTCAGCATTTCTGATAAAGATTCTCTTTTTCTCTTAAGAGTACTAAATTCTTTCCTACATTCATTTTCGACATCAGCACCATTCATTTTCCCAACACCGATACTCTTGGCATCCGAAACTTCCATTCCACTCTTGCTATCCTTACCAATGAACTTCTTCTTATGTTTTCTATATTCCATTAGAGCCACTTTGTTTATCACCCCTTTTCTGCCAACCCCATTCTTAAACAAACCTCTAAACTCCATCTCTTCCTCCAATGTCAAGAACCCGAATTTCCCACCACATGCATCATCCCCATTTCCACCTCCAAAATTGCTCCTCAACCATTTTTCAAGCTCATACAAATACTTGGCATATATCAATTTAACCGAAGCCGAAACCTGAATATCCAAACCTAATTCTTTCGCCACAAAACCCCATAACCCTTCTTTCGTCACCAACTCAAACCCTCCAATCTCTCTAACTATAAGGAAAAGCTTGAACAAATCTAGTGATTGCCCATCATTCCCGAGCATTGCAGGCATGGGCCTCGCTACCCCTTTTAAATAACCAGAAAGAACCATATCAAACAAGCATCTTAGTCTAACCTTATTATCACCGAACTCCTCAAGATCTTTTCCGAAATGATCAACAACATCTAGGTGACGACCCTTTGTTCGACACTTATTTACAATTTCTACACAATCTAAACCAGCCCCATTGGTTACCATCCTGACATGAAAGTTGGACCCTTTTTTTCAATCTCCTAATCAAAAGGGGTTCTTTCTTAAACACCTAATAGAAGATTAATAATACAAATAAAAGAGAAACATATCAAGTGAGCATAAGGTAAAGACAGCCCTTTGTCTCCAAGAGTCCAACTTTATTACCTTGTATTATGTTGGTGGGAATTTGTCTCTGCTGATTATCTTTGCTCTTCAGAAACCACTCATTATAATCTACTGAGTTGCAGACGGAGATACAGAAAGGGATGAAAAGAAAAAAAGACAAGAACAAGAACAGATTGGAGACAGGCTATATTAAGGATGTTGTGTTTCGGGATTTTGGGAAATGATTAGTGAGTGAGAGCAAAGAAAATAATAGAACTTCTGCAGGATTTTTAAAATTCTTGTGGGATTTATTATTGGGGAAAGAGAGAGAGGGGGAAGGGTAATTAAAGATTAGCAGAATATTAAGGAGAAAACGTTGTTTACACACCGGATAATTTATTTAATTGATATGGTATTTAGATAGAAGTGTTTTTTTTTTATAAATAAATTAATATTTTATATCAAATCCAAAAAACAATGAAAAAATATATTAATTTAATATAAAATACAAAAATCTTTACTCTATTAATTAATATTTTATTCTAAAATAATTATTTTATATTTAGAGAAGAAAAAAAGAATGTAAAAAATAATATTTTAGAAAAAAATCAATACGAGTAATAGAATACTTAAGTTTGAAAAAAATCGAATTTATTTTATATTATTAAGTTTTATCCCTCCTTTTATTAATGTCTTATATATTTAAAAACAAAAACAACTATTTTAAATATATATTTTTTGATGAGATTAATTATTTTTTATAAATAAAAAATATTGAACATTCGTCTATTTTTAAAAAATTATATATCTCGTTATAAAATTAAATATTGCTCACATACATGTATGTTCATACGACTACTATTAATAAATAGACAATATTTATACGAAATTACTTTTATAGTTTTAATTTGTATTTATAAATTTAGTTTAAATTGATTTGTAAAATTACAAAGTAAAAAACGACCCAAAATCTTATCTTTACCGCTTGAGGTTTAAGAGCACTTGTATTGATTTCTTGCCTAAACTATAATTAATATATTTTAACAAATAATTAATAACTGTTTTTTTTTATTTTAAAAAAATTACAGTAAAACGACACATTATTATCATCTTGTATCGCCATGTGTGTGAAAAACGATAAGAAATAATCAATTAATTTTATAATTAAGATTTAAGAAGACCTTACATTTTGGCATTATTGTACCTTCTTTTCACCAAAAGTATTTATTCGTATAATCTCTTTAGTATACTCATAGTATCTACAATAATTGGTTAGTTGCAAGTTACAATTGTGAAAAGTGAAATGGCATTTACAAATAAAGCATGAAAAAGACACGAGTCTTCTAGTCCAAGTGATTAAAGAAACGGTTGTTGTTCTTAGAGGTCACGGGTTCGAACACAGTAATATCAGCAGAGTGATTGAGCAATCAATGTTAAATAGTAGATATTATATTCTAGAATCAATACTACTGTAATCACAATCAAACACATTTTAACAGAAAGATGAACCGGAGATGATTGTACACACATGACACTTACAAAAGTAATCCAAAAAACAGCGACGAACGTTGACTCAGAAGATCCGAGTTTAGACTCGTGTAAAAGAGACGGAGTATACTTTTTTATACATTATGTATGTATGAATGTATATACTTACATGCGTATGGAAGAAGAAAGAGGTGAAAGAACAAAGAGACTATGTTCAAAAAGAGGGGGAATGAAGGTGGAAAAAATCCAAAACCAAATCTGCAGCAGCCACTAAATATATATGATGACGAGTGAGGCGTAAAAAGTAAAAATGGAAATTCGGATGGGTTTAGTCGGCTGTAACCTTGGCAACAAAACTTAATTTGAAGCAGACAAACCCGAGTCCAGCACCACGAAACTAATCGGAGGGTAAGTCGAATATCATTTCCTGCATCAGAAGATTATTAGGAGTTTAGGACCTTCTTGTTATTTCCTTGGTTATATACAATGATTCTTATTGACTTGTAAGTGATGAATATAATTTCTAGACAAACCTTATCGCACACAGGACATGTCTCACTTCTTTCCATCCATTCAAGAATACAGGCGAGATGAAAATGATGTTCGCATTTTGTGACAATTTTTGGATTTTCTGCATCATATTCTGCAGGAAAGTACAAAAAGGAGTGTCTATCAACAACCTATACAACAGGGCAGCAAAAAAATGACATCCTCTTTGCATAAATTGCAAGGTGAAAGACATACCTTCCAAACAGGTTGGACAACAATCTTCCTCCTCCTTTGTAGACACAATTGGTTCAACTGGTTTTGAAAGTTCTACTTCTAGCCCCTTTGATGATTCATTTTCAGGAGTAGCTTCTGCTTTGCAGTCCAATTCCTTTGCATCATCAGATTTTATAGAAGTCTTTGGAGTGCTGGCAGCAACTGTTTCTTGACAGGAACCAATATTTGTTGTTTGCGCTGCTTCATCACTCTTACTGTTATGAATTCCTTGGGCAGCTGAAGGAGTTGGAGGATGTCCTACAGCTACATTGAATGGAACTGGAGCAGGAGGAGGTTGATAAACATCAGGGACTGATACCTCCAGATTTGTGTCAACCAGCAGCCCGGAGGAGACGGCAGAGGCAGTAGCATTGTGAGAAGATAAAGGCACGTGCCTGTCGGAGGCTCTTGGGTTCTATCAGAAAAGGAAGTTCAACTTCAAAAGATAATGGTATGAATTTCAATACGATAAACGATATGTTCAACATAGTTGCCACTTATGGTCATGTTTGGATAAGTATTTATCCATTTACAATAATAAGTATGAAAACGGACAGGTCAACAAGAAAATCTAATATTCATTTTGTAGTTTTAAGTGGTTCAAGAGTTTAACAATGGCCGCCCATTTTAGTTAGCATAAGTGTATGCAGATAGAAATCTTTACTCGTGAGCAACTTGATAAAAGGGATCAGACCATGATTTATGAGCAACTTAAGGATAATAGAGAATTAACTATTGGGAACATTTATAATTAGTTGCATCCAGACACCTATAATTAGTTGCATACAGCACAATTAAGACATTCAGAGCTTCTCAAGTGCACAGGAGAGTTCAGTTTAACTCGTTTTTTAGTCAAATCATATATTCACCCTAAAATTTTCACTGTGGCACTTATAAAAATGCATAGTACTCTACACTGAACTTGAGGTGAGCTGAAGCCAAATTCAAAATGTAAGAAGTCAATTGCACCATGAAAGTGAAGATGAGTCACTAGGCCGGAATAGAAAATAAAAGAAAAAAAATAGAGAAAACAATTCCATTGAGAAAGGAATTATACTAACATAATAACATGCCGGTGCACTATTATCAACTCCTCTAGAAGAGCAACAACAGCAACAACCCCCCATTCCTTTTACTTACGCATATAACACTACTAGTACTTTGTACAATAGAATGCCACACATCACAAGGAGAGAAATCTGTTATAAGAAAAACATTAAAACACTGTTGAATATATTAAAAGTAAACCATATTCATGCCAAATGCCACATGAAAATGTGTAAAAGATTGTAAATACAAAAGCAACGCTAGAAGCACTTAGATGTACTGCACTGATTTACAAATAACAAAATTTCTGATAGATAGTTCCTGATAATTAAAACCGAAAAGAATGTGACAAAATTACTTATGGATTCTCACTCACACTTGCCAAACTGCCTAGTTCTCTACTCTTTACATCACATACTACAAGCATTCTTATATTGTGAAAAACTAGTAGCAGAATTATATATATAAAGCAACATTTGTTACAAATCATCAAACTCCAACACAACTTTAGAAACTTTCCCCTCCTACTCTGTTCAATTGTCCAGTTATAAATCCATTTCAGTTCAGAATTTCAACATGAATTCATCAAAATAGACCAATTAAGTCAACTGAAAATCAAACCAGATTCCAATAACAGGAGAAAGTAAAAGAGTAGGAGCACGCTAACAATCAAGAATGGTCTGAATCTCAAATATCTAATCAAAGCACAATTGTTTTAGACAAAGTTCAATCAACCTAAGTGGTGAAACAATAACGAGATATAAAACATGTAAATTAAGTGCGAAATCAGTCAACATCAACTGCCTTCGGTTATCTTCATCAACTAGCACCTTTTTTTTGCTCAATAACAAACTAGCATGAAAATAACTAAACCGATAAGTGTAATAGAGAAACTATAAAACAATCTAAACAAGCAAAATCAATCACCTACGCAAAACCTATAACCACAACACAAACAACTAAATTTCATAACGTTGAGAAACAAATCCAGTAAAAAATTTAAAACAATTCAACAATTCTAGAGCTAGTAAGAACAGAAAATCAACTTCTGTTCAGTAAAACCTTAGAGATAGCCATAATTTAATCAAAAAACAGCAAGATATATTCCAGAAAAAGAGAATTGATTAGGATAAGCAATTACCTTTAGATTGAAATTTCAATCGAAAATGAATTCAATAATTTTCCAAGTGAAGATCCAATGATAAAAGAAAACAGCTAAACATTTTGATTGGTTAGGCTTTGTTTCGTGTAGGGAAAGGATTTTCAGTGGGAAAGGAAGACTTCCCAAATTCCAAGCGTCCATTTAAAAACAGATTCCACTATTTGCAGCATTTCATAGAAGATAATACTTTTGGATTTTCTCTCCACGCGCCAAACTCTATTGTTTATTCCACGCTCCATGTTTAAGAAGAATTCTTTTAACAAAAAAATCGGCAAAAGATAATATATTTTTGAAGGGCGTTTGGTGATGACAGTTGGGATGACCTAAGGATGCCAACGGGCAGGTCGTGATGGTTTTTATTATACTTTATTTTGATTTAAAATTTAAATTATATATTTGATTCGATTTAATTTTAATATATCATGTTTTTTATTTAACTTAACATAATAAAATAATATAATTTAATTTTGATATTTTAATAAACATTTAAAATTAATAATATATAAATATATCTAATAAAATCAAATCATATCAAATTAAAGACTTTTACATTTAAGATAAATTTTATTTTGATTTCGATTATTTTTTTTATTTCAACCTGATTCGATCTTATATTAAAAAATACATTTTAAAAAATACATTTTATCAATTAGTCAGATCAAAACTATTATTATATTAGAGTTTTTTTACCATCCTTAGTCTGATGATTCAGAAAATAAACATTTAAATCTGTCTTTTATTTTGCAAATAGTAAGATAATTAAATAAGATCCAGGGCTAAGAGAAAAATTAAATAGTTTAAAAGTAAGATAATTTTATACTTATTTTTAATTTTCATTAATATTTCTCGGCTATCGAAGGTTTGGTAATTGAAGATTTATTATTTATAATATTTTATTTATATTAAGAAATTAATTTTTAATATCATTACTAAATATAATGTAGAATGCATATAATAATTTTTATTTGTAAAATTATCTTTTTAATATATTTTTAATAATAATTTAATCTATATATATTATTTTTTTATTTATAAAATTATATTTTTGAATATAAATTTATATATAGATTAATTTCTTATTTATAATATTACCCTTTTTCGTAGGTTATTTATGCATAAATAGAATTTGAATAATAAATGATGAGAGACTTTTCGTATCATACCATAAAACGACAAATTATATAGACTTTTCCCCACTGGTTGCTTATTTTTGGTCAGATTCATAACCTATAAATATCAATATTTAATTATTATATTTATTTATATTAAAAATGTATTCATCCAAATACATCTAATAATTAATAATTTATTTTTTAAGTAAATTATATTCAATTTACACTATAAATTAAATAAATTTTCAGTGAAAAGTAATTAATTTAATAGAATAAAACGTTATTTTTTTAAAAAAGAAAACAAAGGTTTAGATTTTGATATTATAAAATAATTAATTTAAAAGATTATTCTTATAATATTTTTTATTATATATCTAAATTAATTAATTAAATATTTATATTTATATCAAAATAATTTATTTTCTTCCAGAAATAAATAAAATATTTTTTGTAATCATTCAATTCCCTTGAATTGAATCTCAATCATTTGTGTTTGAATAAGAAAACTCATAATGGTTTTGATCTTTTTCCCCTTCTAGATATTGATAATTCAATGGCAATATTGTAATAAAATCCACAAAGGCCGTTGAACTAAATGGGTCAAATTTGGTAAATGGTCCCTCGACTATGTGTGCTTTTTATGAATTTAAGTATTTCATTATAATTTTTTCAATTCCCAATTAGTTTTTTATTTATCAAAGCTTATGATTTTATTTTAGGTAAAAATCATATTTAATATATATTTTAATATGTTTTATTAAAATCTCCAAACCTAATTAGAAAAGAGAGTATATATACATAGATAATTATTACAATATATTAATATAATATCATTGTCGAAGTAAAAATAAATAAAGAAGCGTCATCCAACATTAAATTACTTATGAATCATGTTAGACCTCAACAAATGTTTGTTCTAAATTAATTATTTATTGTAAATATTAGGATAAGATCAAGTTATACAACGTAAATTTTTTTAAGTTTTACATATTTTTTGGATTGTTAAATGATTAAAACAAATGACTCAGATTAACAATTGATTATATAAAGATTATCGCTTGAAAAAAATTAAAACATAATCTAAAAGCATATAAAGTTTAATGAATTTTACACTGTATAACTTGATCGTATCTCTCTATACACGAGCTTTTAAATGTAATGATTAAAATAATTGAATTACAATAAAATGCAAACCTGAAAGAAAAAAATAATATAAGTACTTATTATGCAATTAAACCAGGGGAAATCAATAGTTATTAACTGTAGTCTGTAGCTGTTGAGGTTTACATTACAAGTAACGCAAATTGCGTGTTTTTTTTATTCTCCATTTTCCCTTGGGCTTCTCGTTTTGGTCTGCATTTGAAATTCATTTCCCTTAAATTCACAGTCTTGAAAGTCTTGATTTTTAAGCTAAATCTCAAGCCAAAAGCCTCCCATTTTGACTTCCACCATCCTCATTTATTCTTCAGAAAAACGTTTCCTTTCCTTTAAGTCATCCCTTCCAATCTCTTTTGCTTTCTCTGTTTCTGTGTTTTTAGGTTTCAGGAATCATGCCGTCGCAAGAATACCTGGACAAGATGCAGCTCCGCCAGAACTTTCGAAATCTCTGGCACACCGATCTCATGAGCACCATTCAACAAGACCCTCCTTGTAAGTATTCTTTCCCTGGTTTTGTTTTCTTTTTAGTTTTTAAGTTTGATTTATTAGTTATGAATCTTTTTTTTTTGTTTGCAGATTGCTGTTTGGCTTTTTGGTGGTAAGTAATGCCGGATCTTTTGTTTATTTATTTTGGTGTTGTAGATCTGATTCTGTCTCTCTTGAATTTTGGGTTTTTGATTTATGTTTAGTTAGCTGCAATAAGGATTCTTTTTGTTGCTGATGGTTTAGGGTTTAAAGATTAAGACTTTGGTGACCTAGGGTTGACCCTGCCTGATATTCATTTTTCTGTCCTAAATTGGATCCACAATGTCTCATTCTGCTTCTAGGATTTTGATTTCTTTGTTCTATGGAGTTATACACTTTCAACTTGGAAATTGAACATACTGCTGAGTGCTGATCGATGTGCAGTGTTGTGCATAAACTGATGATTTTTATCCTTCCCTTGACGATTTTCGAACCATTTGAATTCTAAGAGTAAACTTCTGTCACCTACACATTGTTGTTTTGTTTTACTGCAGTGGACCATGTGTATCTTACATGCTTCGGAAACGAGCGCTTTATAATGACATGTCAAGGTATTGTTGTGTTTAGTCCCTCTTTGATTACAAGTCGAGGAAGTGATATATTGGCTTAAACATGCCATTTTGTTTTTGTTGTAGGTATACATGTTGCGCTGGTTATATGCCATGCAGTGGTAGGTGCGGAGAACGTAAATGCCCCGAGTTTTGCCTTTGCACCGAGGTAGGATTAGGAAGTTTGTCTATATGGTGTATTGCCTTCTTTTTGTTGCTTCGACTTGCATCTTAGTTTTTAAGCTTGGAAGTTTGATTCTGACCTGCATATACAATACCTATATGATTTTAAAGATAATTAATTGTGTTTAACTCTGGAGAATTTGTAAAAGATGAATCTTTAGCTGATGTCTATAGGGGAAAAGCTTGTTGAGCAATGTCGGAAAGGAGAGAGCGGAAAGACATTTTATTATTTAGAAAGCTCGGTGTTAAAATTGTCTACAGAACCTATTTCATGTTGAGGATATAAGTTATCCTAATTGTTGTAAGAGGCATATAACATTTTGTGTGTTTCTTTCGAAATATTTTTATTTTTCTCATTTCCAGGTTTTCCTCTGCTTTGGAAACTCGGTGGCTTCTACCCGATTTCTGTTGCAAGATGAATTCAACATTCAAACAACAAAATGTGACAATTGTATTATTGTAATGTACCCCTTTCTCCATCTAATGTATCTTGATTATATTTGCACTCGTTGGCCATTGATTGAACATATTGCCGATTGATGTATAGGGTTTCATGTTGTGCCTGCAACAAGTTGCCTGCATATTTTCCATAGTTGCCATGATTGTTGGAAGTGATGAGATTCAAGAGGCAGCACAGTTACTGAACTGTTTAGCCGATATGGTTTATTGCACGTAAAGTATTATGTTCCATTCAGAACACTCGATCTCGAAGCTAATTTTTCCTAAAGATAATACACTAACGATTAGGCTTTATTTTCCTTTGCAGGGTCTGTGCATGTATGCAGGTAAGAAGAGTTTCAAAACATGCAAAGGGTCATTTTTGTTATCCATATTTGAACCATTTCTTGATTTTTCTTTGATTACAGACACAACACAAGATCGAAATGGACAAACGAGATGGAAAGTTTGGTCCGCAACCAATGGCAGTTCCCCCTGTTCAGCATATGTCTCGCCTTGATCAAGCAATTCCTCCTTCAGCTGGCTATCCACCAGCAGCATATGGACAGCCTTATCCACCACCTCAAGGTTACCCACCATCTGCATATCCTCCTGCGCAGTACCCGCCAACCGGTTATCCAGCCCCTGGTTACCCACCATCTGGTTATTCTAGGTGATCTCTCTCTTGTTTACAATTTGGTTTCGATCGCCTGCGCTTGAGTTGCCGGTCATGGATGGAGCTGGTATTCTTTATGAAATTCGACTTTGCATGTTGTTGGGGTTTATATATATTGCCGATTTGAACAGGTAAAGGTCTATCGATAAGTGATGTAGATATTCGCAGAGACGAAACTACATGGGGTGGGGTAGAACCCTCACCCCGAAAAATTTCTTTTTTTATTTTTGTATTTCTATTTAACTTTTAAAAGAATTGATTTATTTCTGAATTTATCTTTTCATTTTCAAATATTTATGTTAAATAAAAATATTTGTTTTACTTTTAATTTTAAATTTTGATTCAGTCCCTTTTAATATTCGTTAAGATTTACGCGTAGTTTCATTTGGCCTTTATCGGAATCATTTGAGACATAACTTTAATCAGTTTTTGTCTTATTTATTATTGGTCTGCTATTTGTACATATTTAAAATGGGTGTCATTTTCATTTGAATTATTATTTAATGATTAAGGAAATTATTTTTGTTTTATTAATTATTTTATATAATAAAATAGAAGTTTCCAACTTGAAATATATCCGGTTTGAGACAAATGAAATTTGCTATTTTGTTAATTAAATTTTTTATATTTGCAAATACCTTGTAACAACAAGCAACGCATCAAGTGGTTCACCCAATGTCATTATGAATTTTATATAAAATTTAAATCCAAATATAATTTTAATATTTATCCCCTATATTTAATTTTCAAAACTATATCATTGTTAAATCAAAATTACCTTGATTACTATGACTTTTCCTTCCTGAATAAGACCACTATGATATTTTTAACCTCTTATATTTAATTTGATATAATAAATAAAAAATAATTTCAAATTAAATTAAAAAAATAAAATAAATTTAAATAATTAAAAAAAAACTTTAAGATATTTTTAAATAATTTTAAAGTGTTTGAAACCTTTTTTATGTAGTTAAACTTTACTTTTCAGCTTAACCATACCAACATGATGTACTCCATATTGACACCCCTTAGGATTTCGGTTACAATAATTTTTCAGAATTAAAAACTCGTACTGATACAGGTATAGACATACTGATACACAGTTCGCATACTAATCTTTGCCTGCAGAAACCAGTGAAGTGAAATGAATAGCATAACCACATTTAAAGTTCTGTTCAAACCCCAATGATCGGGGTAACCTTTATCAAAGGTAGTCGAGACTCAAGAGACGATTCCGTCCGGCCTCGAGCTTAAAAACACTTCATATTTTATTCATTATTTAAAAGGGAGTAGTTCACCATCCTCAAAATGGTATACGCAACAATTAAACAAACTAAACAAATGGTCCTGTAGGAATTATATGAGAAACACATGAAAAAACAATTTTGACACTATTCGCTCTCTGTGGTTGATGACCAAAGCTGCTGAGAAAACGATACAGTCTTATCCTTCAAGCGGCAACCTGACCGAAGAGCCACTTGCGTATCTACCATGATAGCAAACAAAACAAGTTGAGAAGAGGGAGAGAAGAAGAAAGTTGAAAGACATAATTTGCTTCTTCTAACTCCTCTTGAGGAATTAGATGCGTAACTATGCAAAATAAGGGAGAAACTAAACTCAATAATCTCGGGGGGAAAACAACTACAAACGCACCTCTGGAAGCTTTCTATTGAATGCAACATCCAACCGTGCATCCAAGGTGTTCTCACAAACAATCTTTCCATCTCGAGATGCTAACACAACACCTCCAGAGCTGCAAAACGAGAAAAAAGGGGTCAGTATAATCAGTTTTCTTCTTCCTTTTTCAGGTAGAGGAACACGGAAGGGGTACATCAATGGGGAGGTTGCCATTATTTAATACTTGTTAACAGTTAATTACATCCTTAAGCTAACCATATCAAAACCCTAAGGAGGATCAACCCTCCCCAATCATAAACAATGAGGAAGGTTGGTCCAAAGAATAACAAGTCCTGCCAAATCATTGCATAACTGGTAACATGTAATCTTGCATTATCATAGTATTAATGATATATACCAGAAAGGATCATGAGCATTGTGGTCAGAAGGTGCAGAGGGGAGATGGACATTGTCGATGAATATCTCCGGTGGATCAAAGTTAACTTTAGAAGCATACTCCTCTTTTGCTGAATCCAGGACAGACTCCACTAGCTGCACATCATCTTCGCGACAACGCAGTAAGACAGCAGGTTCTTTCAGTCTAACCAAACTCTGGAATAAACAAATAACTTTTAAGTTTCAAGTATAGATAAAAATTCTTCAATTCAAAACTCTTATCTAATGTTGCAAGTTGCAATTTTCAATATCTGCAAAAAACGATTTAATGATCTTGAACATTCACTGACCTGAACAATGACATCTTTCAAAAGATCTTTGTACACATGGTGTTCAAGGCTCACATTCAGAAGTTCCTTGGACGCCGACTCTTTCATTTCATTAACCACATCATCTTGAGCCTGAAGAACCTTGATCCTAGATGCATTAAGCTGCATCGAATATTCACTGCAGCAAAAGAATAACACATACTCTTATCTTATTCATAAAAGAAAGGCAATACTTAATTATACTAGAAGTGCCAATTCTGCATCAAAACAAACTAAACTCACTTTCCTTTCCCATTTACTATCATGGTGACAATCAAACTTCTTCGATTTTCTAGAATCACCCAAATAACAATACCGTTTCAGATCCCTAGTTAATCTAGTTTCATCTCCAAATCTACGTTTCAGTACATTAAACTTAAGTGACAAATTTTGCTTACAGTTAAGAGAAACATAAATCTGAGTTTTACTTCTACTTAATTCTAATAAAGTATACAGATCCAGTATGATAAAGATCTTTAATTAACTAATGAAATTTACAATAGAAAAGAGTAAAATATTTTAAAGAGATAAACTTACATCTTCTTTCGAACTTCGACTTGCTTCTCCTTCTTCTCGTACTCTTGCCTGATCTTCTTCTTCTCCGCCTCCACCAACTGGAGTTTCTCAATGTTGAATTCCTAAAATACAAATCAACTAACCATCAATTCGCCAAATATCCAATAAAAAACACAAGAATCATAAGCCAAAAAGGGGAAAGTTGGCAAACGAATGAAAATTGAAATACCTCTTCAGCAGAAACAGAGATCTCGTTCGCCTTCTCCTCCGCTTCTTGGCGGATGAATCTCACCATCTGCTGGATCTGCTTGGATACATCTGAGTCGTTCATTTTCACGGGGATATTGATCTGAGTTTTTGATGATCTGATCGTAAACAGGAAGTAGAAGATCTATTTATCTGATTTCCGATCGAAATAATGAAAAAAAAAGAAGGGTGAAGTGGAGAGAACGAGTTCTTATACGTGCTTCCCAGATGTGTATGATCAAGAGCCGTTTATTTGTTTATATAAAATAAAATTAATAAAAAAAAGAGTCCAACTTTTTCAGTGTTATTTGGTTATTGCCTTATTGGTTATCCCGTTATTAAAAAAAAGATTTTAATTTTTTTATTATTTATTTTACAAATTCCACTTGAAAACCAACACAATTTTAATTAAATATTATGATAATATTATAAAAGGATAAAAATCGTTTATCTCTTAATTATATTTTTTTTAATATTTTAATAATTTATTTTTTTTAAAATATCAAATATATAACATAAAAAAATATAATTATCAGTTTTATGATAGGTAAAAAAAACATGTGAATAATGAGTTTGGTTCAGTTTTTATTAAAATAATTTAACGGTCATTGGTTATCATTCATGTGGTCCGTTTTTATGTCATGGCAACCCAATAAAATTTAACATTAACCAAGGCCCACTATTATGTTGGTCTATCATGACACGTTAGCAATCATGTACTATATTAATTTTCACATGGCATGATATGTATGGTTACGATAACAGTAATATTTGTTTTAGAGTATATTTTCAACCATTAAACATTGATCGCTCAAATACTGTATTGACATTATTGGTGTTCGAGCCCATGATTTTTAAAAACAATAATCGTTCGCTTAATCACTGAGGCTAAATGGTTCGTGCATTTCCTTATTATTTTTCTTTTGTTCCTTCGCCTTTTTTCTATTATTAGTCACTATAATGATATTGTTAGGGTAAACTACGATAGATGCTACTAAATTATTTTTATTAACTCAAAAAATATTTAAATTTAACACTAAGTTTTATTTTTTTAACTCGTTTATATCATTTTACTGTTAACTATTAACAAAACAATTAGCTCAATGTAACCTCGTTTGTTGAAAAACAATTAATAAAATCCATATACTTGAAAGGGTTTAAAACCAAAACCTCTAATTTTAGGGATAAACCTTAACTATTGAACTAACATGGAATTATCTAAAGTTTTACACAAAAATTACATGTCAAACAACACTTAAGGATAATTTAAATTATTTTATAAAATAAATATATATTAATATATAAATAATATAATTATTTACATATGTATTTATCCCCTCCATATATTAATCTAATTTTAAGGATAATTTAAATTATTTTAATCTTCATCCGTTAAATTAATTATTTAGTTGATAAATAATTTTAAATAATAATGAAAACATAGTAGCTTTCTTCTGTTACCGAAGCTGATTTTCTCTATAGAAACTTGTGTTTGGATCTATACATGCATACGTGCGATGTATATAATATATGGAAAATTGGTCTTAACCAGTGTGTAAACGATGTGGGAAACAGGAAAAATATCATTAAGGAATCTTATTTAATTAATTTTTATTAGCAGATAATCCCCAGTTGAGACCAATGTATTTATATTATTGTAATGTAATTAATTTGTTTTCATATGGTTTTGTCGTTTGCATTGACTTATGTCGTGGGGATGACCTATTTCGTGTTAGTTAAGGAAAACAAGAGGATAATTCATAAAAAATACTTTTAGAAACATATTATATATTTTATTATATTAATTAAAATTAATAGAGTTTATTAATCAAATTAATTTTAGTTTAATTATACTTAATTGATAAATATATAAAATCACAAAATGCTATGAAAGTGGAGCTTGCAAAAGAATTAATAAAATTAAAGTAAAATTACACAAATAATCATTGTTTTGGTTGCTAATTTTTTTAAAAATTACAAAAATATAGTTAAATAATATAAAATAATATAATAATTTAATTTATTTAAAAAATATTTTATAATTTTTAAAAGATTAATATAATTAATTACTCTTACCGTCCCATAACTTTTTATATTTACTTTTTTATGTAATTTTAAAAATAATTTTTTATATAATATAGACAATATAAAGTAATTAAAATATAATTTCTTACGTAGAAATAATAATCTCTTGTTTTCAAAAAAAAAATTGAAATGATAATCTATTGGACGTGATGCCGCGATGCCTAATAATCTTCCAACGCAAAATACCAAAATTAAATCATTTTAAAACAGTTATTTCTTACGTAGAAAATTTCTTTCAATATATTATTTATTTCCATCGGAAAGCATAAATGCCAGACAAAAGCTAGCAAACAGATAATTTACGAGTCAAAATAAAAGTATTTGCAATTTGATTTATTAAATATTTTAAGGATTATTTTATTTTTATATTTATTTTTTTGGATCCTCGAAGTTTTAATTAATGTTCTCAAATCTCAATTATAAAAATAATTAAATTTAATAAATTAAAATAATTATTTAGTATTAAATCTTTAATATTATAAACATAAATGATAGATTTATGTTTATCAACGATAAATAAACTATTTCAAAATTATAAAACATAATTAAAATATTAATTATCGAAACATGATATCATAAAAAAAACATCTAAACTTTATGTTATTCGATTTTTTTAATGCAAATATTAGAGGTTTATGGTTTAATATTTAATAATATAAATAAAATAGTATAAAATAAATTTAGATTTTAATTGTGCAACAAATGTAGTGTGGAAACGAATTTGCTCCATTTAATACAATAAAATTTTGATATATACAAACCAAACGAATAATTCCAATAAAAGAAAATAATATTTATTTCAAAATATTTAAATTTAAATATCAAATAGACAAAAAATATATAAATTATTAAAAAAATAAAAACATAAAGGATCAAATGATCACACCGACAATAAAAAAAAACCCATTGCCCTGGCTAAATTATTAATATAGGAACGTACGTATGTTGAGGGCGGAAAGTGCAATTATCCCATAACTTTAATGATTTAATTATATTTTATAGATAGTTTTAAAAATATTTAATTAATTTTTTTTTTCAAAATTATATAGTATAATTATTTCTAAAACTTTATTATTTTAAATTAATTAAATTAAGTATCGACTTCTATTTTTTAAAATAAATTATTTATTAAATCCGAATTTCTTTATTTTAAAAGAGATTGTTAAATTTATTAAATTTATTGATCCTAATTCTAAAAAAAACATAATTATAGATTATGTGAATATCAACCGTAAAATTAATTATTTTTTAAAATTAAATTTATATAATATATAAATATGAAGAGATAAATATATATGAGACAAGATAGTAAATTTATTAATCCTAATTCTAAAAACTCGAATAAGAATGGAGTATGAAAGATGAAACTATAGCTCAAAGTCGAATGATGTAATTTGATTAAATTTAAAGTTTGTGATTTAAATAAAAATGGATGTGCAGTTCCACGATTTAAAATGTAAATTACCTTAAAGAGAAGATATAAAATTATTAAAGAGGAGAATTTAACTAGCGATTCAAATAAAAAAGATGATAACATTAATCTTAGGTAACATTCGTTCGAATAATTTTATTCACAGTGCTTTAAAATATAAATTACTCAAATAAGAGAAGATATAAATTTATTAAAAAAAAGAATTTAACGAGTGATGTAAGTAAAAAAAGATAGTGTTAATCTGAAGAAACATGAATTCGAATAGTTATATTCATAAAGTATATATGTATTATCAAAAAATAAAAAATAAAAAAAAAGTATGAACAAATAGTGACAAATAAAAATCTTCACTCCTTTTTGTGTTTTTGTTTATACCTTTATACTAAAAGTCAGGTTTAAGGTTTAAAGAATTTAAGGTAGAGTATATTTTTTAAAGTCTAAATTAATTTTAAAAATTAAAATTTATAATTTAAGATTAAAATTTAAAATTTATTTTTTTATAATTTTTAATGTTAGATATATAAAAAAAAATTATCTGTCATCGACTACCGACATATAATTTCCCTAAAGCTATAAAAAAAGTATTAGGAAAGAAAAAGGGAAAAAATGTGTGGTCCATCCCCCTTGGCGATGGACTGTACATTAATAGAGCAATTAATTAGAATTAGAGAATCCATTGGACCACTTCTCTCTCTATCTCTTAGTTCACACTCCATAGCCTTCCACCTTAGTTTGGGAACATTTTAGCACAATTTAAGTACACCAGCCAGGCCAACCCAATATAGGAACCAAATTGTACACACCATTTTCATAAAAAAAAATTAAAAAAATAAACGATTAATAATCTTTAAAATAAATAATTATCTTTTTTATAAACGTTTATCGTTTTTTAAGGGGTAAAATTTATCTACCTCTTTTATCATGCATCTTTTTATGCCTCTTTGAAATTTTTTTAAAAATTGAATTTTAAACCCTAACCCTTATTTTTTATATTCTAAACCCTAAAATCTACACCTTAAAAAATTACCCTACCTCTAATTCCCTAAACCCTAACCTTAAACCCTAAACCCTAAATTTTAACCCTCTAAATTAAAATAGATGTACAAATGAAGACATGAGACGGAGATGAACGATTTTCAATTTTTAAGTTATAGGTTTAAAAATTCTTTAAAATACAGTATATATACTATTGGTTTACAACAGCTGCAATCCACCATTCAAAAAAGAACCCTAGATTTAACTCCTACATAAGTTTTTTTTTTAATATATTTTATAGTCTTGTTTGATCGATAAGGGTCAACTGAAAAATATGAAAAATATAATATTTTTGTTTGTTCATTATTGGTAGCTAATAGCATTGTTTAATAGTATTTAAAATGTATTATTTATTATGAATATAGGGATATTATATATGTCGGTTCTGAAATAATTAAGGGAGTTTAGTTTTTCTGGATTTTCATAGTAGGATGTCTATTTTGGATGTATTTTTACATCAATAATTGAGCCACTTGAGCTAGAGAGAGATAGGGAGAAAGAACAGAGAGAAAGAGAAGAATATAATATGTATGTATATGTATATATATGTATGTTTTTATGTATGTATGTATGTATGATCTTTTTTTCATTGGTTTGTATTTTCATGGCAGACCATGTTGGCCTTTTAACACAACAAGTTTGAGAAGATGAACCCCTTTAGCAATTAGCTCCTCTAGTTGCCAACAAATTGTTTCAACTTGTTCCTATAACTGGTAAGGCGTTTTCTCTTTGTGTTTATTTGTATGATCAAAAGGGTTAATTTTTGAAGTCTTTGTTTACCAGCTTGGATTGTTTTTGTTAGCTCTCATGGGAGCTTGATTGTTGATTTTCATGGCAACCCTTTATTCTTGGAGTTGCAGAATCAGCATAAACTTTTGATTGGCATCTGAGAAACTGGTGGGAAAAAGAAGCATAAACAAAGGAATCGAAGAGTTGGGTTTAAATGGCTAGAGAGGTCTGTGAAGATAAAACAAAGAATATTGCTGTTGTCTCATCAACTGGTTTTTGTTACTTGGATGTTTCATCTGGTAACTCAGCTGTTCAAACTCATATGGTGAATCAGATCCAAGGGTTTGAATCCAACCCAGAGATGTTCAATTTGGGCAGAATCAGTGAGTCAACCACCGATTTCTATCAACATGAGTTCCATAAATCCGAGTTCACAACTGGGATATCTGAAACTTGTCAAGAGAATCATCATATAGGGCAGTTCCAACTGAGGAGTTCAAAGTACTTGGATCCTGCTAGGGAACTTTTGAATGAGTTTTGCAGTCTGGGAATAAACCAGATTGATATTTCAAAGCAAAAGCAGACCCATAAGAGAAAACAATTGGATAATAATGATGAAGATGATGGAGCTAGCTCTTCGAGGAAGAAATCCCTATATTCTCTTGACTTCTCCGAGTTGCAGAGAAGAAAAACCAAGATGTTTTCAATGCTGGAAGAGGTATGGTGTTTTGAAATTTTACTGGTTGGTAGACTGAAATGGTGGGTCTCTCCATCTTTCATCTGCTTTCAGAAAAGCTGATTCCTTTTCACTTTCATATCAGTGTATTTTTCATCTGCCTAAGTATTACATATTGTAACTCTCATACAGTCGTTTTCACCCCTATCCCTTTGTCTCTTTAGGTGGAAAGAAGATACAAGGTGTACTGTGATCAAATGAAGGCCGTTGTCTCTTCTTTCGAAGCCGTAGCCGGCGCCGGGGCTGCATCGGTGTATTCCGCGTTAGCCTCCAAGGCCATGTCGAGACATTTTAGATGCTTAAGAGATGTGATTGTGAACCAAATTCAGGCCACAAGGAAGGCCATGGGAGAAAAAGACACGGTTGCACCCGGCACAACGAAAGGCAAAACACCAAGGCTAAGGGTCCTCGATCAAGCTCTGAGGCAACAAAGGGCATTTCAACAGATGAACATGACGGAGAGTCACCCATGGAGACCCCAAAGAGGCCTACCGGAAAGATCTGTTTCCATTCTCCGAGCTTGGTTGTTTGAACACTTTCTTCATCCGTAAATATCGATCTCTCTCAGTCTCACCTCTCTTTACAAGACTGAAATGGCTTTTTATACATAAAATACAAACTATATTTTGCGAGATAACCAAAGTTTTCCGCCATGAAAGAAGAAAACAAACTCTTGCAGAGTTGCTTACAGTACTACAAGTTTTCCCCTATGTTGAGTCTCGATCATTTTGCTTCCAAAGCAATGCAGTCTTTGTTAGTTTCTACCCATCATCATTCAGATTCCATATGCCGTATTATTTTTCAATCATTTAGTCAGCTTCTCTGTGTTATTTTTATGTGCATCTGATTCTGTCAATATATATATAACTGTAGGACCCATCTTTCCCTCATAAGCAAGTAACTCAAATGTAGTATCCATGGCGGCACAGTTTCAATACTAACTCTGAATATCTCCATGAACAAAACTTTTGCAGGTATCCTAGTGATGTTGATAAACATATCTTAGCTCGCCAAACCGGTCTCTCAAGAAGCCAGGCATGTCCACATCCCTCACTATATTTGAGTCTCCTGAATTAATTTATGTTCTCGATGGACCATATCTTTTTGGGATCATAAGTTTATTATAATCATATGCAATTATTGCATTTGTACCATGTATATACCAAAATATTATACTATGATATGTTATATTGTATGTATGTATGTATGTATGAATGAATGGTGGGTTTTGCTTTTTACTTGTATTCCAATAGGTATCCAACTGGTTCATTAATGCAAGAGTGAGGCTATGGAAACCCATGGTGGAAGAAATGTACTTGGAAGAAACAAAGGAGCATGAGAACAACATGGTTTCCTCAGATAATGGAGTGACCGAGGATGATAATGATGGTAATAATGGCAATGACCGGTTACATATTCCACACGCCGAGCAGAAACCCACCCCGGACCAGCTGGTTCGAGTCGACTCCGAATGTCTGTCTTCCATTGTCACTAACCCTGATAGAAATGGTCCGAAAAGTGTCAAAACCCTCGAAAACCATCACTTGCATCAGCATCAACAGCAAAGTTTCGGACCCTATGGTGCCATGGAGTTGGACTTCGCTTCCTACGGTCATTACACGGCGGGTGGGGTACCATTTCACCACGCGAATCAAAGTTTCAGCGGAGGAGACGTGTCGTTGACGTTAGGGTTGCAACAACATGGTGGCAGTGGAGTGAGCTTAGCCTTCTCACCCGCATCACAAACATCACTGTTTTACCCTAGAGACCAAATGGAAGATTGTCAACCGGTTCAATACTCACTTTTAGACGGTGAGGGACAAGGACAACATCTGCCATACAGGAACTTGATGGGTGCACAATTGCTTCATGATTTGGCAGGGTAAAGAAAATGGTCTCAAATTCGAACAGACTGTTGATGGGGTACATCAGAATTCTCATCAAATTATGAAAATGACCGTAGATAACTAGTTTTAGCAAGTGGCAGAGACAAAATACTGAATACATATATACATAATGCTACACTTTGTTCAATGGCTGGTAGCCTGGTATAGCTCTTTACAATTTTAAGAACACAGGTATTTTAATCTGCAGGTTAATCTGGTATGCAATGGTATTTCCTCTTTTGGGTGGAATCAATTTAATTGCCAAAGCTTTAAGCTTTTCTATATCTTTTCCTAAGCCTAAGTGATTGAGTTGTTTGTGGTTCTTGTTTCAGATGAACTTAGAGAAAGTTGTTTCCTTGGGGTTCATCTAGATATACTTATTCCTTTTCTGAAAAGACAAGTTAATTAGCAAACAAAATTTGGTTCGGAGATTAAGACAATTCTCCCATAAGAATTATCGTTTCCAGTTGTTTTGTGGTCCCTAATCCATCTTCCATGAAGGTGATGTTTCCTGTCCATAAGAAATGCCTGCTTTATGATTTGTCAACTTTGGCATGGTTTATGCTACTGCTTTTGCCAATAAAAAGGTGCCTCTACTGACTTCCATTTTAGTGTCATCGCTCAAAATGTTATTAGGTTAGGTTTTAGGTCTCTTAAATAAGTTTAGAGTTCGAACTCTGACAACGTATACTCCTAATGAGAGAACTTATAATTTGGAGAAGATATTTGGGAAAGATGAATAAATTGTTCGCAACATATCATTTATGTAGTGAGTATTTGTTATCGGATAAAAATTATCCGTCTTTTATGTATCCTTTCATGCCTCATTTGAAAATTTTCTAAAAAACTGGTTTTTAAACCTTTACCTTTATTTTCTATATCCTAAACCCTAAATCGTATACTCTAAAAAATACACCATACTCCTAATTCTCTAATCACAAACCCTAATCTTGAACCCTAAACTCTAAACCTCTAATTTAAAATAAAGACATATAAAGTGACATGAAAAAAAGGTAGATGAACTCTGTCCCTTATTATGCTCATTTAGTTCGGAACAAACCCAAAATCCATTTTTATTCATGACTAGAAAGGAAGAAGCTAATGCATGAAGATTGTGCCCTAAAAAGTAGTACAACCCCTTATCTTCTTACCGTTGCCTTGAACAAAATAGGCAAACTAATTAATGTAGTAAACCCACAAGAGATTACCCCAACAATTACTAGATCATGCATTAAACCATCCAATACCTGACATAAATGCTAGTTAATTTCGCTTCAAATCAAAGTGAAATACAAAGCATGTAAATAGAAAAATCTTACCTTTTTCGGTGTTCCCATTTATCTTCTCCCATTAAAAATTAAGTTTAAAGTTAGATTTTAAGATTAGGGTTTATAAAATTAGAGATATAATATACTTTTAAGGTTTAAAATTTATAATATATAAAATTTTTGTAATAAAAGTTAAAATCAAAAACTTGAAGGAATCTTTGAAATAAATCCATGGCTATCCTTTGATGTCACAATGCGAAAGACATGCATTTATGTTTGCGTTCATTTTTTTCGTCGGAGATAAACGTATAATTTTATATTATGATGTTCGAATCTATAAAATTTTAAAGAGAATAAATTTATAAAATTTTAGAAAATAAATATCTGACGTTGTTAAAGCTGAACGATGATTGGCCCTGTGAAAGTACATGCGTTTCTATTTCATAATTTTAAAAGCATGCAGATTGCAGCACTTGTTTTTGTCAAGTACTTTCTAACCCTGTTCCTTATATATAATGCCACCACCATGCATGGTTGATATTTATATATATAAACAAACCTAATTAGCTTCAACCGTACATGAATTATTTTGAGCATAATCACATATTAAAGGGGTATATGCTAAAGCAATGAAAGCTTTTCTATAGAGCTATTCAATAGGTAGGTTGGGTTGTGGACTCCCAACCTAACAAAGAAATCATTTAATTTTTTATATAATAAATTTAAAATATTTAATCAAATATTTTTTTTAATGAGTAACTTTTTAATATACATATTATAAAAGAAATATATAAATATACGTATTTATTATTTAGGTCTTTTAAATTTTAAATTATAATCATAAACAGGGGCGAATGCACCTTGGTGCAAGGTAGGTCACAGGACCTACTATTAAAAATAAGGTAAATTATATTAGTAGTAATTGAAGTTTTAAGATATTTTTATTTTAGTCACTGAAATCGAATTATTTTATTATAGTCATTAAATTTGTGATATTCTTTTATTATGTTAACTTCTCTTAACCAGTTAAGAAATATTGTTGTGACACGTAAAGTCTTTCTCTCAAAAAATAATCCTAACTTTTTAAATTTACAATTACTACCAAGGTCAAAATTTTGATGGACGAAATGGTGCCGATCAAATATCCCAACAGTAGAAAACATTCACTTTGTTAGAAATTTAACATAATTTAATTTTAAATTGATCTATTTGTTAGAAATTTAACATAATTTAGTTTCAAATTGATCTAATGGTTAACGGTGATGAATCACACTGAGAATCTCAAAAACGCTAAAATCTAACATCAAAATATTAGCTCTAAAAAATTATGCACATGACCCTAAAATAATCACACTTCATGTGATGAGGTTTTATCCTTAACTTTAAGAGTAATCACTTTATTGATGATTCTTTGATGATCACAATTTTTTGATAATGTATATAATCCTAGAAGTATACTATAACAAGGATTTTAATTCTAATGGTAATAATCTTATTTATACTTTTAATATAAAATTAAATAATTAATTTTAAATATTATAAATATATATATAATTTATTATTAATCGATGAACTACCAAATTAAAATTTTTAGATCCGTCCCTGATCATAAACCCTATAAATTAAACTTATAACCCTTAAAAACATAAAAGAAATGTAGTCTTTATATTATACAACAAATGCATTTGAACAATTTTCCATTATAAATTGCATTCTAATTTCTAGAAAATTATGTTTTCGCCCTTTTAAATAGGTTATTTTGGCTCCATGCTTTTATTTATGGGTGTAAATCGTCTATCTCTTTCTCATGCTTTCATTTGTGCCTCCGTTTTAAATTAGAGGTTTAAGGTTAGGGTGTATTTTTTAGGGTGTAGGGTTTAGGATATAGAAAATAAGGGTTAGGATTAAAAATTGTTTTTTTAAAAAAATTTCAAAGGAGGCATAAAAGGATGCATGATAAAGAGGTAGATGATTTTTACTCTTTACTTATGTATATATATATATATATATATATATGAGTGCAAATCGTCTACCTCTTCCCCATGCCTCCATTTATGTCTCCGCTTCAAATTAGAGGATTTAGGGTTTAGGGTTTTAGGTTAGGAATTTTGGTTAGGATTTAGAGAATTAGAGGTAGGGTGTATTTTTTAGGGTATAGGGTTTAAGATTTAGGGTTTAAAATTTAAATTTTTAGTAAATTTTCAAAAGTAACATAAAAAAAAGTTAAAAAATTCATATATATATATTAACTTGCAAATTGAACAACTTGATATATACTATTCTTTGTTATGAATGATCTTGGATATCAGTAAAAAACATATAATATTTAAGATAAATATAAAATTAAGATCGAATATTAGGATGGTAAAAATTTATACATGATTAATTAAAAGATTTAATATCTTATTGTATTATTATTATTAATTAGAATAAACTCGACGATTTAAACCAGAAACAATCTAGGCTTGAGGGCTAAAATTTATACACTATCGTTAGATATTAAGTCGTAGATAAATTAAGACTAATAACAGGACAGACCATGATAATTAAGGAAGAACAGCAAACCCCCTAAAACAATCCAATATTAATCACACTATACTTCGCTAACTTCACCATCCTTACATACACCTACATTAACCACCATGGTTCCCGGTTCCTTTGATTCCATGACCCTGCAACAATTTCTCCTTGGTGATCTGTCCCACAGATGTGGGTCAGGTTTCTTGTCAACAATGACCATTTCAACCACACTCGGATCCGCCATCCTCCATCTGCAGGGAGGATGAGGAACATGGTGCCGCTCGTACTCGCTCACGGTTCGATTTGGTTCCGAAACCATCCTCACCTTTGACATGTAAAACACAAACGGCTTCTGGCACGGGTGTCGTGTAACCGGACGAGTGTTGAATGCGTACGCCGTGTAATCTGCTCTTTTGTACCAATTCAAGAACGTTCTCGAAGGCATTTCGATCTCCCGTGGCGAAAAGATCCCTCTAAAAACTAGAACAGCGAAACCCCATGAAACCGAAACGGTCCAACTCTTGGCTTTATCATAGCAGATGGACTGCTGCATGACACCAGCTGAGTCTAGGTTTACAGGCAACATGAGGCGTTGAAGGGCTTCGACTCGGGTCATGTCGGGGAAGATAGGCTCGACGACATCGAGATGATGCAGTGATACCAATGGCGTGACAGGATGTGCAGCAAGGAGTCCAAGCAGGTTCCCATACACGTCATACTGATTACAATCAAACAACATGAAAGAAACAATTAGATTTGGATATTCCATTAGGTAAATTAGATGTTCTAATGCATCATCCTGCTTCTGCATTAACAGTGACCATTTACGTGGAAATGAAAGCTTACTGGTTAGGGCAACTTTCCTTATGACAGAGACATTCAAACTACAAAACAAACATAAAAAACAACTACTAAGCTGCATGTTCCACCTATATATCGGGTAGGTTTGCTGGGCTTGTAGAGAATACTCGATCAAGAAGATGTTCGGTTCATCACACCAACTTAAAACAATGACCTTATGGAGAGAAAACAACATCATTTACTAACTTGTAATTTAGTTGATAGTATTGTCGGTGCATGAAAGGACAAATATTTGGATATCCGATATAAAATTCTAAATATACGAAATTTATAGATTAATAATATAAAGATATATATTCAATCTGAAAATCAGATATCTAAAATTATTAATTTATAAAACATATAAATCAATGATAGAACATATACTTTGATAAAGAAAATGACGTACGAGAACGTCAGCATGTTTAAATTTAACTGATTATTATTGTTTGTGAATGAAAGGAATTTGATGTTGAAAATGTCTCAACGTTGAATATTAGTTAATAGAAATTAGAAACCATGCATTTTACCAATTAAATAGAAAAAGAGTGAGTCACCGACCTGGTGGAAGCCGAGTTCCTTGGTGAGTGGTGTTGGAAAATAGTGAGCAAATGACCATCTTTGAAGCATTTTTTGGAAGTGTAAAGATGAGGATTCGAATAAGGAAATTATTGATTCCTATTCTACTCCGCGAGATCTTTACAATGGTAGCTCATATGCTCAATATTGTTGAGTGATGAATGAGAAATTGATGCTCAAAGTAAGAAGGTTGGAATAAAGTAAGGAATGAGAAACTCCATTATCCCATATTGATGAGATAAATGAAGTGGGAAGTGTTTATATACACATACCCACATAGTTGTTATTGAATGACTTAACTCTTGGTTGGGGTGCACGATGTGGGCGATGCAAATGTTTGGACCGGTGGGGCCTTTTTTGGGCTTGCGGATATTTTACCCGTTGTGAATAATATTTCCTTAATTTATTTTTTGAAAATATCCAGAAAAGAGTTTTAATTCAGAATTAAATTTAAATTAATTAGCAGTTGACTGCTCTGGATAATTAGAGAAGTAATTGTTAATTATGGTATTTAATTTGAATTAAATACCAGATAATTGACAATTAATCCCGGATTTTTCGGATCTTAATTCGGGAAAGTTTGCTCACTGTTGCCCTAATTTCCACTATAAATATGAGGTTGATTTCTCAGTTTTAAATACATCAAAAAACATCTCACATCCCAAAAACATTTTCTCTCTTGGTTTTTATTCTGGTGACTGGCGAAGGCAAGAACAGTTCGAGAACTCGACAGAAGTGCTACTGTTCGGAGTTCTTTTTTGTTGTTGTATCTTGGGAGACAGACTACCAATAAACTCAGCACCACGGAGTGACAGAAAATCTGTCTTAAGGAAACTGCAATTGGGCAGGCCTCAACACGATTTCGATTTATCAAAATCAAATGGGTTTGATCGAAATTTATTTTATTTATTTTCGTTCTATTTTACTGTTCGTTTAAATAATAATAATTTATATTATTTTTTATTATTATTTTCTTGGATTAACCACCTATTGTCCAACAATCTTAAGACAGATTATTATGGTTTAATCCAAGACGAACGGAAAAGATCATGGTTTTGATCCGAGATGAACAAATGAACGGTTCAAGTTTTTAAACTTGAATTCGTGCATGCAGTGGCAAAATCATCACATCAGAAAACAAATTCGCCAATGCACCTTGTTTTTTCAATTGGTGTGCTCTTTGGTCGATGATTACTACTGCTTGATTATGAACATGAATGTTCTAATCCAAACCTTTTGACTTTGATCTTTTATGGAAACACACTCCAAAAACGTGGAGAACAATTGGTTACCATGAATTTCGGTGGTGTACTGGAATCAATTGGTTACCTAATGCAAACTGGTGTACGAACCGAAATGTGGCATAGTGGCATTACTATGAATCTCGGCGGAAAATTGGAATTCACTTTGAACAAATTCAAAATCATTCCCCTGACGAATCTGGTTGTTGCCTTTTTTGGTTAGTAAGAATTAATTTAATTCCTTTAAATTATGGTTCTCATTTCAATGTTTCCAAGCATGGTAGTGGGAAAGACAATTAATTTTAATTGGTTTTGGTTCTTTCCTTAATAATAATTATTATTATTTTATAAATAATGTATATTATTTTATTTCGTACTAATAATTTCTTTTGAGAAATTTTATAGTGACGAACAGAATACTCGAACGATTGAACCGAGATTGGTGAATTTATTCTTCGGAATAAAATTGAGAAAGCAAACAATTTGTTTCAGGAATTATCCTGCCGTTTTTAAACGGGTTTGCTAAAATCTCAAAATTGGGACAGATCTGTTCAACAGAAATTGTCATGAAAAATAACCGAGGTTACGGATTTTGTGAAATACCAAAATCAAATAAACGGAAATTTAATTTTCGATTTATCGGAATTATAATTAATTCCGGGTTTGTTTTCTTTATTAAAAGAGAAAAAATGGATATGGTAAATTTAATTTTACCTTATATGAATAAATGATTGCATGTATTGATAAAATCTTATTCATGTGAATAAAGGTTTGGCTTTAAACAATATTGTTTATTGATCGAATAAAGCATTTATTCAATGTAGAATTAAATTGCTTATTTGATATGAAATATGGTAATATTAAAACCATATATTTAAATTTAAGGTAATCAAAGATTCTTTAAATAAGTTTTATGGTATCTTTATGATAATACCATATATGCGAATATTTCATTAAGGTAATATTCCTTAATGATTTAATAAATACATGAGTGCATGTATTATGATAATTTTAATATCATAAATTATGATATTAATTCAATAATAATATTTTGATATTATTATGTTTAAGGCAATTTATTTATTTCAAAAATAATATTGACCTTAATGTTGAATATGACATGAAAAGGAATATCCTTTTATGTGAAATAATAATTATTGAAATAATTATTATTTGTGTTTGAAACACATTAGATTATTATTTTAAATAATAATTTTCCTTGAAAAAGTGTAAACACAGAGAACATCTTGATTGTTTTGGAAACAAAGATCTCGTAAATAATTCGTTTTGAGAATTATTTCCTACCGTTTTAACGGATTTACTTGATCTTCCAAACAACAATCAAAGAAATTTAAAACAAATGACTAATTCTTTTTGAAGAATTAAGTTGCTTTGATATCTTCGTTTGGGTTTTAGTGCGATTAATCTCAATATTTTAAATGAAGATATAAGAGAAATAAATCAATGAATTTATTTCTTTGATAGAATCTTGCGTTGATTCTATTTTTGAAAGGAAAATAAATTACAAATCTATTTTCGGAGAATCTTATTATTAGATTCATTTAGGAATCTTTAATGATTCTAATTTGGAAATAAATCAATGAATTTATTTCATGTAAAAGTTGCAAATTGAGATATAGTAAATAAATTTGTTTTCAGGAATTTAATTTCTGCCGTTATAACGGATTTACTTGATCTCATTTTCAAATAAAGTGAACAAATCTGTTTTAACAGAATTTGTTAGTAGAAGTAACATTAGTTACTAATTCTACAACGTTTGATTCGACCAAGGTCTTGAATCAAAGCATAGAAGGAAGTTGTTCTCTATGTTAAAATTCTTAAAGTCTATTCTGATGTATGTTATGAAATACACAGTGTTTAAAATTGGCTTAAGAATTATGAGGGTCATTGGACCGTAAATGGAAGATGTAGGTGCTAAGAAATTCTTAGTGACTGATTCCAAATTAAAGTGAATCAAATGCAGTGACTTAATTGATCACTCAAACTTGAATGTTTTCAAGAACTTCCGTAAATGGGTGATTGAAAGAAAATTTGAAAGTGTATGTCTAGGATTGGTTCTTTGAAAAGACTTGGTTCTTAAGTGTGCCTAGCACCACCTCTCTTATCATAAGTTACCTACCTGGTGCATTGTTTATTATTATTCTTTCAATTAAAACCTTGTGAACTTTTGTTTTAGGATTCTAGTTTACTAAAATCCTATCGTCTAACAAAAGTTAGAAATTATAATTTTGTTTCTGATTTTTAGTCTTTGACTAAATTTCTGATATTTAACAAATTTATAATATTTTGATTGTGACACAATCAGTGAAATTCATGAGGAAGAATTTCAAAATGTGACAACAAAGATGTTGTATATTTGATTATGATGGTTACCATATTTTGCTAAGCAAATATTACTATGAAAATATTGCTAGAGCAACTATATTGAAAGTCAAAAATGACTTCAAGCCACAAAGTAGGCGGTGTATCTCAAGAAGCTAATTTTCATGAGAAAATGCTTCAATTATTATGAGATATGGAATAAGTTTTTAGACTACATCCAATGAGATCAATATTATGATAAATATTTTGTTATAATAATTGATATAACGAACTATTGTTTGAAGGAAATCTATTACCTTCATGATAGAACAATTTAGTTTTGCTTAAAAGCAAAGTTGATATAAGGAAATTATTCCTTATAAGAAGGATGTTGAAACCCAAATTGATTAATTTGAGGAGAAACTCTATGTGAGTAATGTTACAACATCCAAAGGTTCAATAATTTTGAAGATAACTTCTAAAAGAATTAAATCTTCAGAATATGCCTAACATGTGAGAAAGTTGTTCTATCAACTAAGTACGAGACACCATATGAGTTATGGAAGGAAATAAAGCCTTCCTACAACTACATAAAAATGTGGGGGTGTCACGCTAAGGTAATATTTCATTACCAAAGAAAATGAAAATAAGTGGACTGTATTTCCATTGGCTATGTGAAACATAGTAGCGAATATCAATTTTTGTAGGAAAAAATATGATAATGAAAAAAAAAACTCATTCTTTTGCACTTCCTAGAGAAGTTGATCCAAGTTTCGTAAAATGAACTATGGATATGGGAAAGAGTCCACATGTTCATCAAACGATTGAAACAAAGATATTGTCATGATGACAAGTAAGTGTGACAAATGATGATATGTCAAACAGACTAGGATATATGATCCTATGTTGATGACGTACAATGAAATGATAAATATACTAAAGACTTATCAATTCAAGATTGATATGGAAAATATGAGATTGATAGATTTGATTCTGGGTATCCAAATCAAACAGTCACTTGAAGGTCTCACATTGAAAAGATCACACTATATGGAAAAAGAAGTTTGGCCAGGATGTTTCCGGCATAGCCAAAACTCCAAATACGAGCCAATACTTGTTAAAATGGAATATGCAAATGTCATATACAATCTAAGTGAATTGTATTAGACAAAATAGTGCTTTCACTGTGAGCAGTTTAAGCAGATTCACAAAATAAATCCAATGTCAAAACCTGGATAATAATTGTGAGAATTTTGAGATATCTCAGAGATACTCAAGATTATAAAGCATTATTCCATAAAGATTCTTCAATATAAGTGAATATGTTCACTTTGAATAAATAAGCTATGTCATATCTTTTCTCAAGACAAACGTTTACAACCAGATTCAAAATAGAATCTGAGTTTGAGATCCAGACAATTCTGGAAAAAGTCAAATGACTTTAAAATGTCTTGGAGGATACTCATGAATGGCCTGAGCATGTGCTTACAATGATTATTGGTAGAGCACATAGTTTTATGAGAAACGGTAATTTTGAGACGTATGAGTCATCAATATAATACCGTTAGACAACTGATCTCAAATAGAGTTATCGCTATTGATTTGATAAAATCAAAGGATAACATTATGGATCCACTAACCTAAGGGTTAAAATTGAGATCAAGTTGAGAAAACATTTAAAGGAATGTGACTAAGCCCATGGAAAATAAAGGCGCTATGTGAAGGAAAAACCCTACCTAGCTGACTGGAGATCCCAAGAACTAGGTTCAAAGGGACAACCTAATTGCATAGACATGTGCGGTCACTGTGGGGGTTCCTCCCCAAGCCCATTCCTATGATGTGAACAGTGACAAGAATTTGGTAAAGGTTAAGCAAAAGCTTTTAATGACCATTGTGTGCTTCGGTGAGCCGAGCAACATAAGTCACCTATGTTAGAGTGAAGTGGGGCCGCTTCAAGGAGACTATTGGGCATAGTTCTCTCAAACTCTCGCAGAACCAGGAGATGTCCACGGCCATAAGGGCATAACCATGAGAGCTGTATCTCTTGTCAGAGAGATAGATGTGTGAAGTATGTCATCGTTTACACCAACGGCTGACAGTTCAAGGACATCGCGTCTACTGATTAGCTAGTAAAGTAAATATACTTTCACAAGGGAAGGTTCAAAGGTGAACACCTACCTATCCTATGCATCTATCAATCGTAGAGCCTATCACCACACTGTGCCAAAATGTTTTGATAAAAACATCAATTTCATTCATGTGAGGGATTGTTGGAAAATAGTGAGCAAATGACCATCTTTGAAGCATTTTTTGGAAGTGTAAAGATGAGGATTCGAATAAGGAAATTATTGATTCCTATTCTACTCCGCGAGATCTTTACAATGGTAGCTCATATGCTCAATATTGTTGAGTGATGAATGAGAAATTGATGCTCAAAGTAAGAAGGTTGGAATAAAGTAAGGAATGAGAAACTCCATTATCCCATATTGATGAGATAAATGAAGTGGGAAGTGTTTATATACACATACCCACATAGTTGTCATTGAATGACTTAACTCTTGGTTGGGGTGCACGACGTGGGCGATGCAAATGTCCGGACCGGTCGGGCCCTTTTTGGGCTTGCGGATATTTTACCCGTTGTGAATAATATTTCCTTAATTTATTTTTTGAAAATATCCAGAAAAGAGTTTTAATTCAGAATTAAATTTGAATTAATTAGCAGTTGACTGCTCTGGATAATTAGAGAAGTAATTGTTAATTATGGTATTTAATTTGAATTAAATACCAGATAATTGACAATTAATCCCGGATTTTTCGGATCTTAATTCGGGAAAGTCTGCTCACTGTTGCCCTAATTTCCACTATAAATATGAGGTTGATTTCTCAGTTTTAAATACATCAAAAAACATCTCACATCCCAAAAATATTTTCTCTCTTGGTTTTTATTCTGGTGACTGGCGAAGGCAAGAACAGTTCGAGAACTCGACAGAAGTGCTACTGTTCGGAGTTCTTTTTTGTTGTTGTATCTTGGGAGACAGACTACCAATAAACTCAGCACCACGGAGTGACAGAAAATCTGTCTTAAGGAAACTGCAATTGGACAGGCCTCAAAACGATTTCGATTTATCAAAATCAAATGGGTTTGATCGAAATTTATTTTATTTATTTTCGTTCTATTTTACTGTTCGTTTAAATAATAATAATTTATATTATTTTTTATTATTATTTTCTTGGATTAACCACCTATTGTCCAACAAGTGGAACACCGAGTTCAGCCATACAAGCTTGCATCCGGTCATCTGAGCCGTACAATCCAGGGAATGCACCGGTCTTGCATCTTAGCCAAAGCCTCAGCCAATGGGTAGCTAATGGCAAAGCCTCCGCCGCCGTAAGCCATGCCGTAGGAGAAAACAATGTTTTGAATGTGAGATTCAGACAAGCTCCCGATGTAATAATACTGAGTATGATCATATTTCCTTAAAATCCGAACAAGATTATCTGTTATAAACACGGTGTCGTCGTCACCCATCACAAACCACCTCACGTTATCCAACTTCATCTTCAACGTCTCCGTTACGATCCGAGAGATACGAATGGCGGACCGGTGACCCTGCCGGTTTGTGTAGTCGAAGTTGGAAGTGTCACTGGAGATACGAACCGGAGGAAGGGTTTGCTCGTCGTCGGGAGAGTATTCCACGTGATCGTCGAGCCAAACCACGCCTCGCATCTTGTTCGGTTTGTACCAAACCTTGATGTACTCTTTCCTCTGCTGCCATAGCTTGGAAGAAGCCGCGATTCCGAAAACGATGTTGTGAATTTCCGTCGGCTTGGGCTGTTCCGGATCCTGCTGCATTTGTAGTACCGACACCGGTTTTTCTCGAACATCACGATGGCGATGAATGGGTGACGTCGATTCAGCCGTTTCATTGAGAATCAACGGTGTCAGTGAAGACCGTTGAAGAGATGAAGTGGCAGTAAAATCGCCGGAGGTCCGGTGAACTGAAACCGTCAAAAGCTTAACGGTGTAGATAACATACGTAACTGAAACGAAGAGCTTCTCATCTTGGGAATAAATCTTGGGAACAAAAGCTTAACCGTCAAAAGCTTAACGGTGTAGATAACCAGACCATAATCTTGGGAATAAATCGGGTCGGTTGTCCAAAAACAACCGGATTTCCCGATGAGCTTCTCATCTGGATCTGATCCCATACTGTCTCTGAATCTTTCTTGGCGTCTTTCATTTTTTCCAAAGAAAAATTCTGCAGAAAGTAAAGATTTTTTCTTACCCTTTAATTTTCATATATTATTCGATTCTGTGGAAAATCTAAAAATGGAGGAAAAAATTTCACCCAGGGAAGAAAATCAGACGAAAATGGAAGAAAACTTTAAGAAAATGAAGAGGAGAGGAGAGTATTAAAGGTGATAACTTGCAGTGTTTGGCTGTTTGCTGATTTGCAAACCTTTTTTATATATATATTTGCGGCGGGAAATATACGTATAAGTTACAACCGACAAAGGTTATTTCTGCGTTAAAACGCGGGTAATTACCTAAAACATTAAAAACAGGAAGTGCAACCAAAGTGGTTAAAACTGGTATGCAGTAAAAAATACGGTTTTCAGGTGAAATTTAATTTTTTTATTAATAAAATATTATTTAATATTGGAATTTAAATTGTTTTACTAGGTAATATTTTATGGACTCAACTAGAACAATTTGAAATTTAGAGACTAAATTAAAATTTAAACAATAGTTTGAGAATGTTTAGTGCAATTATTTTTTTATGAGTAAAACAACTTTTATTCCATGTTGTTGATTATTTTTTCTTATCCTTAGATTTTTCTATCTTATTAATCTTTATATTCAATGACCTTTTGAATTGTGCAATTAGGTACCTCAATTTTATTCTTTGGTGCAATTAAGTATATAATGTTTTTAATTACAAGTGTTCAACTATGATTGGTGAATATTTATAATTTTAATCGCATTTAAAGTAAACTTAACTCAAAAATAGGTGTTTAAATTATATATTTTTTAAAACAAGTGTCTAATATTTTTGATGTTTAATATTTTTTGGATAAAATAATTGCCTAAAATTTTATTCCTTAGTTTAAGGTAACATCGTTAAAAAATTTGGTTTAAATTAGAAATAGGTACTCAAATTATACATTTTTTAAGATAAGTGTCTAATGATATTTTTTAACTAAAATAAGTTCTTAAAGTTTTATTTCGTTAGTTTTTAAGACAACATTATTAAAAAAATTATCACTCATCATAATTTAACATGTGTCTATTTTAATTTTTTATAAATAAATTAAAAATAATAATTTTGAAAAAAAATAAAAAACAAATTTTCTAAAAAACTCAAATCCCTGAAACTTCAAATCTTAAAATCTCAAAATTGATACAATTATTGTTATCGATAGTCTCCTCGAACTCGTCATCGCCTGAGATCACTGTGTATTTCTTTCAACCACCTATCGCCGTAATCGACGAGAGACATTATAATCGGACGTTCAATGACTAGAACCTTTTGCGTTCGTTGTTCAACGTCTAATTGAAATCTCTCTTGTCAATTATTGACGATGGATGGTTGGAGAAAATCGACGATGACTTAAGATGATAGCGACAATTGGTTCTAACAAGGCTATTAACGACGGTGATGACATCGATTTTGATTTTTAAGGTTTGAGTTTTTTAAATATTTTAGGATTATTTTATAGTTTTTAAAAATTTTAAAATATTATTTAAATTAATATTTTTTATTTTTATTTATTTTTAAAATAAAAATTAAAAATCTTATGTCAATATATTATTAGACGATGAATTTTTTAATAAGATCACTTTAAAATATCAATGAAACAAAATTTTAGATATTTATTTTAATAAAAAATAACATTAAATATTTATCTTAGAAAAATATAATTTAAACTCCTATTATGAGTTAAGTCTTTAAAGTACGAACACGTTTAATATAAAATTTAAAGTATAAATATGTAAAATTTCAAAAATATTTGATACTAAGAATTATATTTACCCCAAAATTTTAGGGGATAAAGTGTTCTTTGCATCTTCTCATAAAAAACTGACTTTCTGTAAGGACAACGACCAAACTCCATTGATATTTGATACCCTGAAGAAACCAACGGTGGCTTTCACTCGCCGGCGCCAAGGACCCTCCATCAAAACCTCCACCCCCGAGCTCTTAAAACTTCTCTCCTTCCACGTTCTCCGCTCCTTACAGACCAAATCTACTCTCATTTCATCAAATCAGGCCATTCTCTAAACCCTTTCTCTCCACCACTCTCATCTCCCACTTCGCCAAACATGCTGACTTCTCACGCGCCTTTTCTTTCCTTCTGGACACTCCTAAATCCGATATAACCTCTTTCAACTCCCTCATCTCTGGTTTCGCTCGGTTTGGACGAGCCAGACCGGTTCTTGAGTTGTTTAATGAGTTGAGGCATTTGGGTTTGAAGCCTGACTTGTTTACATTGAGTAGTTTAGTTAAAGGGTGTGAGAGTTTAGAACAAAATGAGATTGTTCATGGGGTTTGAAAATGGAGCTTTTGCGGTTAGTGGATTGATTGAGAGTTATGGTAAAAGTGGGAACTTGGTTTCGGCTGAGAAGTGTTTTAGGGAATGTTTGGATGTTGATAATGTTGTTCTTACGGCTATGCTTTGTGGTTATTTTTGGAATGGGGGATTTGAAAAGGGTAGATAGCTTTTTTTTGGAACTGAGGGATTTGGGTTTTGAATTGAATTGAATGAGTTTAGCTTGACAGGTGTGATAAGTGGTTTGTTTGATGTAAAAGAAGGTCAACAGATCCATGAGTTTGGCTTAAAGATGGGATTTTTATGTGGTGGTTCTATTCACTTTAACAATGCTGTTATGTGCATGTATTCTCGGTGTGGAAGTAAGTTGGACGCCGTTAAGATATTTGATGAAATGACTGATCCAGATATTGTCTCGTGGACTGAAAGGATTGGAGCAGCTTTAGATGGTTTCGAGGCTTTTGGAATTTTTAAGAGCTTACATTGTAGAGGTTTGGGTGTTAATGAATATACAATGATCAATGTCTTATCTGCTGTTTCAGTTGAGGGTTTGTTATGTTTAGGGGGGCAAATCCAAGCAGTTTGTCAGAAGGAAGGGTATTTGAATGTGGTTTTTGTTTGCAATGCATTAATTTCTATGTATAATAGGTGTGGGAAATTCGATGATGCGAGGTGCATTTTTGATGATATGGTTTCGGGATTCTGTGTCTTGGAATTCACTGATTGCTGGATATTCGGATAATGGATGTGTTAGTCGTGCTCTTGAGATGTTCTCTTACATGCGTGCTCTTGAAGTAGAAATGAGTCCTTATACACTTGCTTGTATCATTGAAGTGGCATCTGATTCAAATTCTTTGCACCTTGCTGTGCAGATACGTTCTCATATGATTAAATCTGGATTCATGTTGGACGAGTACGTGGTGTCCAGCTTTATAACAACATATGGGAAATGCGGAAGCTGTGATGAGTCGAGAAGGGTATTTTCTGACGTTGATAAGATGAGTATCATGCATATTAATGCAATGTTGAGTACTTTGGTTAGTGCTGATTGTCATGCTGGTAGTATAGATCTCTTCCGAAACATGATGGATACGAAACTTGTAGTCAACAGCAAAACTTTTAGCATCATTCTTAAAGCTTGCAGTGTTATGACAGATCTGGAACAGGGAAGAGGCATTCACTCCCTGGTTCTTAAATCTGGATTCCATCGAGATTGCTATGTAGAGACTGCTGTTATTGACCTTTATTGCAAGTGTGGAAACATAGGAGATGCAGAGAAGGCTTTTAGTTATGTATCGTCAACTAATGTGGCTGCATGGAATGCAATGATAACAGGATATGCTCAGCATGGTTGTTATAATGAGGCTTTTGAACTTTATATGATAGAATGATCGTGTGTAGAATTGAACCAGATGAGATAACTTTTCTTGGACTTCTTACTTCATGCTGCCATGCCATGGACACTGTTAACCCTTCCTTCTTTAACACCTCTGTCAAGCTTCAGTCATAGTTCTCGTTAACACATGGCAAACAAAATGCAGTCTAATGCTCCCTAATGGAGATTCCTTGATTCAATTAAAAGGTAATGAAATTGATCCTTTTCTTGGTGTCAAAGGTGAACTTGTTACTTTATTCCTTGCTCTTCCATGTGATAAATCTCTTGAATCCTCTTTTAATTACTTGCTTAATGCTTTCAATACCTGAAAATCACTTTCCAAAACTTATTCTCTTAGACCATGGCCATTGCTGTGAATTTCTCAGCACAAGCCCTGAGGCAGAGTACATTTCCCAGGGCAATGGCAGACCTTGCCCGTTATCCCTTGCCTTTTAGAATGTCATGCCAACTTGAGCAAAAGAGGATGAAGCAGCAGCTGCATGGGGTGGCCATTAAAAGACGGGAAAGAAATAAACTTACTAACAACCGTGGAGTCTCTTCGATCGTGTCATCATCTAACAGTGAAAGTGATTCAATTTTTGGTCAGCCTTCTACAGCTGATATGATCAAGCTTTTCTACGAGTGCATCAATGAGAAAAATCTGAAAAAACTTGGGGGTTTCATATCAGGAGAATGCTACATCGAGGACTGCTCTTTCTTCAACCCGTTTAAAGGGAAAAAGGTTACCTCCCTTGCCTCGTTAACTTATTTAAGTTTCTTCATGTATCATAATCCCAGTCTGATTCAAAAATATATTCGCAGGAGGTTATGCATTTCTTCTATCTGTTAGTAAGAAGCATGGGTCAAAATGTGAAATTCATCATTGAACATGTTTGTGAAGGAGATGGCTTAACAGTAGGAGTAATCTGGCATTTAGGTACCATTATATATGATATATCAACCACATTTTTCCATCTTTTTAACTTCCATGGCAACTTACTTTAACAAGAGGCTAAGGGATTATTTTCTGGTATTGCAGAATGGAAACAAACGCAGGTTCCCTTCACCAGAGGATGCAGCTTTTATGAATGCTCAGAAGAAGGGGAAATACTTGTTATAAAGTAATGTATAGCATATTGGAATCATGATCTAGGCCATGTCTGCCATTAAGAACAAAAGGTCCATTCGAATTGACAGTGACTTCTGTTTCAATGCAGGAAAGCTCGGATTATTATCGAGTCACCCCTGAAACCAGGGGGAGTGGTGCTGGTAATCTCACCTTGACAACTATCAACACTTCTTAACTTGTTTGCATCAGACAATTATATGCTCAAATCCAAAGGGCTAATTAAGCTTCCTTTTCTGTTGACATGTTGGTTCATTCAGGTCCTGTTGAAGAACATGACTATGATATTCGACGAGTTCCCGCCGGCTGCCGAATGTAATGCAACTCTGTCACTTGCATTCTGAAACATCAAAGATACACAAATCTCCCATCATCATACTGATACATCCCTATAACTTATTTTCTTGCTTGAATCATGCAGGGTTCCTGAAAAGTCCACATGTTATAATACAGTCGTTAATGAAGATTTACAGCATATTTCTGGCACCTCTCGTAAATCCGCTCGTGGCGAGCTACGTTCGAATCTGGGAATTCATGGCTCGGTCGTTCGCATTGGCCATCAGAATCATAATCCACATCTCAAAGATTTTATTCAGACAGTAACTCAATCTTCAATTCAGCAAGCAGTCTACCCTACTAATATTTCAATTTGGTTTCTTTGCTTGCAAGTCCAACCACGCCGCCCTGTACCTTATCAATCTCAATCGTCCCTGGGGTTTGAAAATCAAAACTTGGAGGCTTTTCCATTTGAACAACCGCCCAAATGGTTGTTGTTCTTACACTATCCCTTCCTATTCTCTTGCTTGCACGACTTGTTTTCTTTCATTGAACTCTTACCATCACCATTTCCATATTAAACTTTAAAACTAAATGTTTATGGAAAATTTTCATTTCTATTGTAAATTAATGAGATATTTTCCTAAATAGAAAAGTTTGGTTAACGACAAAAGAACAAACTCTTTCTGCCAAACAATCCACCATGAAGCCAGCCGTAATAATCAATGAACCCGAATTAGGCAATGGAGACTCAATTAGGATACGCCACCGCTTTCTTGGATTCCAAGGCGGTTTGGAGGGTTGCACAGTGCTGGTGGGCGGTGTGTGTGCCGCAACCGGCACCATCACCTTTCCCATCTCTTGGCATATTTTTATGGTTATGTTTTTTCAAACTTTAACATAAAATCATATCATCCTTATGAAATTTTAAATCCATTTTCGAAACAAAACACGAATAAAACATGAACACCGAACATTAATATTTAACGGTAAAACAAAGGGTGTGATAATTATAAAATATCACTGTTTTGGGACATCTTCGTTCTCCTCTTGATCTCTTTTTCCAGTTCCTCCGAGCCTCCCACATCCTCCAATTCCTGGAAAAATAATTATTTCATCAAGTTGTTATTTTTTATATGTCATGTTCGAATACTAAATAGCAAGGACTTGCCTGTGGTCCTAAGAACAATCCATATGGAACTCCATGAAATTTGTCTGCATGATGAAGCTGTTTTATTGAAAAAAAGAACATGTTCTGTTAATAAAAAATAGTAACGAAGAGAAATGTTAATGTCTGTAGATTTACTTGGTGTGCAGCAGCTACTCTCCGGAGATAAGGCACATTAGCAACCGGCCCCACCGGAAATCGACGGTGGACAAGGCCGTCATGGACAAACATATAGGCCATACCAAACACCGTGATTCCCAAACCCTGTAAGATAAATTTATCAGAAACAAAAAAGAATGAAAGATTGTAGTAATTGGTAAGAAAAAGTAACTCACGGCACCAAAACAGAGTCCCGGGACAAATCCAGTGTTGAAGAAACCATAGGAGAGCAAGGCCATGGCCGGAACTGAATTGATTACTGCAAACACGTCGTTCAGCTCAAAGGCTCCCTCCCTGGCTCTATGATGAGACTGCAATTAAACCAACATTAAATCCCTGATCGATATCGAATCTAAAATCTAAATTTCTAACCGACCTGGTGCATGTGCCATAAGGAAGCATGCCATAAAGCTCTATGAGCCCACCTCGCCCAATATTCCATCCCCACCTGGAAATTCCAAGCATCACAACACATGATATTGATACATGGTATCCAAAACATACAAATTATTTTTGCCAGAAACTGATTCTGTGCTTACGGCAGCTCCAACAGAGAGAGCAATTGTACAAAACATCTCCAGCAGTGGGAATTCCCCTCCCTGTAAATCATTCAAAACCAGCCTTAATGGGGTGAAAGTTGAAAACTTGAAACTCTCCACGCTGTAATTAATTAGCTCTGTTAGTTGACATAAATTTTACCTCCATTTGCCATGAAAACCTGTAATAAACGGCCATGATCGCCATGGAAGAGATGCATAAACTCGACGACACCGCTGCAAACAAGTAAGTTGTTCTCTCCAATTTCTTATTAGCTAATCTCTGTTCCACCTTGGAAACTTCCATTTCAGTCACGTGATTGAAATCCTCCATGCTGTCGTCGTTGCTTATCAGCTTCTTTTCAGTCTCGTGATTCTTTCTCTGCTGCAACACCATGCATACATTCAACAAGTTCTTTCTCCTCAAAACATGACCAACCTTTACCTGCGGCTTGGCTTCTCGGTCCGCAGTAAACTTGGGTTTTGCCGTTGAAGCAGTGTTACATACGAACTGGTAGATCATTGTATTGCTTGAAATAGCCATGGAATTTTAGCAAAGAATAAAAGCACGAGTCTTTAAAGAAAGATTTCCGGGATTTGATAATTTGTTTCTGTAGAAATTGAGAACGTACGAAGCCAATGGGTGAAGGGATATTTATAGGGATGATAAATTATTAAATCTGATTTATTGTGTTATTTATAATTTTATCTGATAATATTATTATATTATTTTTTAAAGATAATTTTCAATTTTTTAAATAATTATTTAAAAATTAAAATACGATAAATATATTTTATTAAATAAATTTATAAATAATATAATAAATTGGTTTTATCTAATATTTTTTATCAGAAAATAAACGGACTGTTTTTTTAGTTCCATTGATTATTACGGTAGATTCGTATGTTCCCACGTGTCATTGTTGTCAAGTTGAATTTACTAAACTGCCCTAATGTTTTTGGTCCACCCTTCGGTCCCAATCTGGTCCATACCAATTACCTATTTTGGATGGTTTTAAAACGTGGACAAGTGTTGTCTTAGGATGACTTGAAATTTCTCTTTCACTCTAATCATGATTTATGCCTGAGATTAAATGGTTAATTTTGAGAGATTATATTATGGTTGGCTCGTCACGTTATCCCATGATCTTTAATTAATAAAAATTATTTATTTTGTCAATAATTATTTATATCATTAATCTAATTTTTAAAAAATATATTTTTAAATGATATAATAAAAAATTAGTAAAGATTCATTAGTTGAAAAAAATGATTTGAGATAAGACAATAACTGACGACTTGGTAAACTAAACTCATGATATAATTTTTTAATTAAATTTATTTTTATAATGCACATGCAGAACATTATATACATATGATGATGTCATTAAAAATTATAAAATAATAAAAATATTATCTATAAGTAACGTATTCTTTCAAATCATTATTTAAATATGATATTTTTTATTTATACTGTAATTTTTAATATAAATTTTAAATATTTTATTTTTAAAAAAAAATCTCTGACGTTTGCCTTAATTGTACAAGTGGTTTGTCGTGCTTGTTTTGGGTATACATGTTCGGCCCCCGACGAGGTTGAGTATTAATTGATTACCAAAACTGGAAATCCTTTCCATTTTATTTAGGGTTTAAATCGGATATAATAACTACCCGTACGAAAGTGGGGTATGCCGACTCTGTTCCTTCTAAATTTATGTCAGCAAATACTGAATATTGTCACGTTCGTAGAATTTTGCGTCCACAAGCTCATAAAAAACCGTCACTCCAGCCAAGCATAACCGTCGCAGGTTCTAGAGATCCACATCAACAAGGCTCCACCGAAAAAAAATGCACCTGACCATTTGTGAACACAACAGTGGGCTGACTCGAATAAGGAATTGAAGGCCCAAATTTTTATGTCAGCCCAATGAAGGCCCGTAGATTATTGTATGTAGTGAGCAGATTTGTTGGTGGGAAAATACTTGTCACGGAGTTCACATCGAGGCATGGAACTACCTCGACCGATACACGATATTCATCATAGGAATTACGTCCGAATATGAAGGGAGCATGGCATGAATTAATATTTTATTGGTTACCCTAAATACGAAAAATTATATTGTAAGATATTCTTGTCACGTCATTTATAGACTAACTAATCGAATGCATTCACATCATTGATTTTTTTTACTTTTTTTATCAAGTGAATCTTCACTGATATTTACTGTGAATTAAGTTTAAAAATTATTTTTTATCAAGTGAAGATTCATTTGATAAAATAGATGAGTTGAAAAATTAATGTAATCTATAGATGATATGGCGTGAATGACCCATGATATAATTTCTACCTAAATACACCATGAGAACTATGATCCAAGTCATGGTCTAATCACTCAAATTTGTTAATTTAGATATTTGACGAATATCGAATTAAAATGAAACCTCTTTGAAAAAACTGCGAATAAGATTTTTGAAATTAAGGTTTTGACATAAAAATTACAAAGATCATTTATTATTAACGATTATCAAAAGTCTTCAAATAATATAAATTTCAACTCTTTTTATTTTAATTTACACGGTGACATTTGTAAGTTGATATTTTTTTTATTTTTTTATTCTCACGTATTTATATTTATATTTAAATTACTCACATATAATTTTGAAGTAAAACATGCTTTTATATATGATTTAATTAAATAATTATTTTTCCTTCAAATATATGCAATTAGTACATATGCTTCAAATATTATTTAGTTTTACTAATTAAATAAATTGTATTCAGAATAATTATAAAATAATAAATTAATATATAGATTTTTTAAACATGTTTAATAATACAATATTAAAAAATATATTTTATAATATAATTAATATTAATAGATATAAAATATTATTAACTAATAAATTATTCAAGCAAATATTAAAAATAATCATGTCTTTATATATTATTTTATTTATATAAATGATTAAACAACTATCGGATATCAGTTATAAGTTAAATATTAAGTTAATATAATACGCTAATTAAATTAACTAATACAATTAACTATCGATTAAACGTCAAATAAAATAATATTTAAAATTTGATCATAATACTTTAAAATTAATGTTCTAACTGATCTAAGAATCTGATTGAAACGATCTTCTCCTCTATACAACTAGTTATGTGGTAATTATGGGTGTAAATCGTCTACTTCTTTCTCATGCTTTCATTTGTGTCTCTGTTTTAAATTAGAGGGTTTAAAGATTAAGGGTTAGGGTTCAAAGTTATGGGTTGTGGTTAGGGTTTAGAGAATTAAGGATAAGGTATACTTTTTTAGAGGTAGAGTTTAGGGTTTAAGATATAGAAAATAAGGGTTAGGGTTCAAAATTCAATTTTTAAATTTTTTTCAAAGGATGCATGATAAAGAAGTCGATAATTTTTACTCGGTCATTATATGTTAGCTGAAAGCTGCATTCCTTAGTCCTACCAGTTCCCTTCCTACCGAGCCTTACCATCCATCAAATTCTTCCCTTTCTGAGGAATACAAGTGATGAGTGGTCCCAAGTGCAACACTAAATCAACAACCAAATCATCACTAATCATTTCCTCTTTATACATCTGTCGTGGTAAACACCCAGTAGCTTGATTTAACCCCATCAACACAACCTGTTAGCTGCTAAACAGTATGCAAAAACTATCTTTGTACTTCTTTTATGGTGACTGGTGAGGTATCATCACCTTAGGACGATGATTTTGATTGGTTGATGAGACTGAGTCAATTGCAGAGATCGGGGGGTTTAGGGATCACAACGTGGATTATCTGTCATCTGTGTAGAGGAAGGCACTTCTTTAGGAGGTCTTGGCATTTGCCATACTGTGCAGCAGTTTATGCTGCACTTTCTATGGTGATTGCTGATTGGAGTTGTTTACGTATGGTCCTTTGTATGTAACATAGTTCGAATCTTATTAGAAAAGGTCAATGAAGAATTTAATGAAGACTATTTAACTGAATGATCAAGTCGAATAGCCCTAGGAAACAGGGGCAGTCGCCCTCTAAAAGTTCTCTTATATTTTATCTATTTTCTTTATATTTTTTATTAATAATCTAATTTTATATCATTTAAACTATAATTTTGTACCTATATATTTCTAATGTAAGTTCTTGATAGTATGTACATCCGATTCTGATGTTGTATGATCAAGAGAATTACTCTAAATTGCTTTTTCTTTTTAAATATTACTTTATGCATTCTCTTAAAGTTATTTATGCTTAAATCTAACCTCTATCGTCACCATGATCTCTTTCGAAAATTCAAATTATCCTTCTCAAACCTTGAGATAAGATTTCTTTTTTAGAGAAAGATATTGTTATTATGACTCATAAACAGATGAAAAAAAGAAGACACAAAAAATATCTCAATTTAGTTAGACTTGATGGTTACGGCCTATAACTATTTTTATTAAAATGATACTATAAAATAAAAAAAATATAAAAAGAAATCTGAAAAAAAATATTATCTTCTCTTTATTTCTAATTATCTCTTCTATTCTTTTCTTATTTCTTTCTCTTTTACTTTAATTTCTTGATTTTTAATGAAATCCTACTTTCTTGAGCTTAGATTTTGAGTATTTTGGCCATAACAATAACCTTTCCGAAACCGACCAAACCGAAACGATTCACCGACCCCACTTTTCAACACTATTGACCTAAGATGAACCATTAATTTCTCGTAATCATTGTTTGTTATGTTGGTCTTAGTGTCTGATAGACAGATAGAGCCTGCCTGATTTGAACACTTAATTACCAACTGATCTCTTCTTCTTTTGCAGATTGACAGCTCTAGTGTAGTAATTTTTTTTGTAAATAATGATGTTTCTGCAATATAAAATTTAGGGTTTGAATCCATGTTCTCATGATTAAAAAACCTTGCACAGTTTTGAAGGAACGTATCACTGTTTAAACTTACTTCTGTCCTAAAAGTAAATGTCATAAACAATTAAACATACACGTTAGGTCAAAGATAAGCATCCATAGGATACCATTTTCTAGCACTGTTTGCAATTTGCAACAGTTCCTTTTTCTTTACTTTTACTGTTATTTGCTATGGACATGTAAGCATATGAACATGATGATGCATATGTGATATCATAACATGCATGCACATACACAGTTCCATAAACACATTATATATATTAGGGTTTTCCCCCTTGTTAAAAATATACTTGTAAACTAAATATTGCACATTGCTCCAAACATGAGTAGAGGTGGAAGCTACGGCGGCGGCAAAAGTTCCCTGGGTTACCTCTTTGGCTCCGATGAGCAACCGAGTGCGCCAACTGTAAGTGTAACAGCGCCGGTCCATCCTCCATATGGCGTAGATATTACTCCAGAGAACCCTCCGCCTCTAAACAAACCAAGTTCAGAGAAACAGACTGAGGAAAATATGAGCAACAACTATCGTAGGGCTAAAGGACAGAATTCAGGAAACTTCATCACTGTGAGTTAATTATTACTATAAGTCCATATATATATATATATATATATATATATAGCTGTTGACCTAGTTAGTAACAGTGTTCTGAAACTGCAGGATCATCCGTCAACAAAAGTTAAATCAGTTCCCGGTGGAGATTCCACCCTGGGTTACCTGTTTGGGGATAAGTGATGCCATAAAGTTCTTTCCTTCTTACAACTTTAAGAACATTGTTGTATGATTGTATCCCTTCTTACATCTGCAGCAGTACTTATGCTAAATAAGGGTGTTCAGTTTCTCCATCTCCGTGTGGGATTTATCAGGGTTTGATGTCCATGTGTGTGAATTTTTCATATGAACTTTGAGCAATAATTAATGGCGTCTGTCGTTTAAATTAACTATCCAAATTTGGATTGTGGGAAATTTTCCCATTTGGGATTGTTAATATTAAACCTTTCTGGTGCTCATAAACTGTTATGGTTTTCCACTTTCTGCATTCTTTGTATTAAAAAACACTTACACTACAGATTTGTTGATTAAAAATTAAAAGCACAATGTTCTTGTTTAATTATCATGGTGGTCATTAGGAAGCAATAATTGAACACTTCCCTACTTGTCAAACTGCAACTTTCTTTCGGCATTTTCATTAACATCGAGTGTTTTAGGGTTAGAGTTTATAGATCACGATCTTGTTTAATATATTATTTATAAGGCTTAACTCATGAATAGATATCTAAACTATATGTTGCTCATATGACAGTGTTGGAAAGCTTCGACGAGCCATGATGATATTGGCATAAATGTTTAGATTTTAAGGTTTGATATTTTAGGATCCGGAGATTTTAAGACTTTTTAAATTTTTTAAAAAAATATTATTTTTTCTCTAATTTTTATAAAAAAATAAAGTCACGTGTGAAATTTTGATTGAGTGATTAATTTTATTTAACGATGTTACCTTAGAATAGTAACGAAATAAAAAAATAGATATCTATTTTAATAAAAAATATGAGACACATATCTCAAAAAAATATTTAATTCGAGTATCTATTTCTGAGTTAAACCTATTTATAAACGCGCTGCATTTCCGATTAGTATACAAACTAGACCATTAATTTGATGACTAACTGAGATTTTTTTTCAAAACCATTATAGTGTACAAATTAATCATTCAAAAATAAAATAGAGTAACTATAAAAAGGGTAAAAAAAATCAACCAAACAATACAAATAAATGATAAATAAATACCACTATCAATAATAAAAAATAAACACTATCAATACGAACATAAAATATATATAATAATAATGGTCTGTTGATAAATTAATATTATAATAATTTAATCATGATTTTTTTAAATAATTACAAATTTTTATTAATATTTAGTTTAATAATAAAAAATAGAGATAAAATAATATAAAAAATATCATATAAAAAATGATGTCAAATCAAATCATAAAACAAAAAATATATATCATAAAAACAAAAATATATCACGAATGTAAAGAAAAAATCTATCATCTTTATATGAGAAGACAAAACTAACCGTGAATAAATATTATAATCTTACTTTCCCATTAAATAACCAAATAAAATAATATAATTATATTAATAATGTACTAAATAATCTCACATTTTTAATAAACGTGCTAAAGGCTTAAGAACTTACGCTATACTTTTTGTTTTATTATGCAAGAAAACAGTTTAAATCTATTATATTTTTTTATTTATACTTCATACTAAAAACTAACTTTGAAAATTATAATTAAAATTTAAGAAATTTAAAGTATAATATATTTTAGGGTTAAAATTTAAAATTTAGAGAAAAAATTAAAATTTATTTATTTATAATTTTTTTAGTGTTAAACATAAAATAGACATAAAAGAATATAATTTATGGAGTAAAAATCATCTACCTCTTTATTATTCATCATTTCATGCCTCTTTGAAAAAATTTTAAAAATTGAATTTTAAACCCTAACTCTTATTTTTATATCCTAAATCCTACACCCTGAAAAATACATCCTACCCTAATTCCTTAAACTCTAACCTTGAAACTTAAACCCTAACCTCTAAACCTCTAATTTAAAACGGAGGCACAAATGGAAGCATGAGAAAGAAGTAGACGATTTACACCTTAATTTATGTCCCTTAAGAACGAGTAAAAATTTTATGCCGCTAATTATGCCTTCTATTATGCATCTTATTAAAAATTTCTTAAATATTAATTTTTAAACCTTAATCTAATTTTTTACCTCCTAAACCCTACACCCTAAAAATATATTTTATCCTTAATTCTCTAAATCCTAACCACAACCCTTAACTTTGAGTGTGCAAATCGTCTACCTCTTCCTCATTTCTCCATTTATGTCTCCACTTCAAATTAGAGGGTTTAGGGTTTTAGGTTAGGGGTTTTGGTTGGGGTTTAAGGAATTAGTGATAGTGTGTATTTTTTAAGGTATAGGGTTTAGGATTTAGGATATAGAAAATAAGGGTTAGGGTTTAAAATTTAATTTTTTAGTAAATTTTTAAAGGAGACATAGAAAAGAGGTAGAAGATTTTTACTTTAACCTTGAACCTTAAACTCACCAATTTAAAATAAAAATATTAATAAAAACACGATTAGGAAATAGATATTTGGCCCCTATAATTGCCTTCAATGTTGGAACCTACTGAGATTATTTCAAAGAATGAAAGTACACATACAATATGGTATGGTATTAGGTACTATAAGAGAAATGTTTAGATGCCAAACCACCTTTATGTTCAATGGAACTGAAACCATTTTTCTTCAATAAAAAAAAGATTCAAGGGAGCAGCAACATCATACATATATATAGGGAATTCCAGGGAACGAAGTCGATTCCCACCACATATTTTACATAAAATCCCATAGGAGATTCTCTTAATGAACTGGATCTGGATTGAATTGCACAGACTCCCTCCATATAAGCTCTTTGATGTGATCTTCAGTGCACGAGGATTGCTCGAAATCAAAACTGAAAGGTCGAGGACAGACCGGCTCGTCGTTCGTATCGTGAAGAGATGTCAAGTATGGGTGACAGAGTGCATCCTCAACTGTATAAACAGATGCAAGAAAAATAATTAAACCATGATATGGGGAGACCAGACAAATGTTGTGCTTGAAATTCTAGTTTCTTGCCTTGTTTGTACCTGTTATTCGTTTGTTGGGGTCGAAGACAAGCATTCTTTCTAGCAGATCAACAGCTGAAGCAGACATATTCGGGAACCTAGCTGAAAATTGCTGCTTCCTACACTGTGGGAGCTGTCTGAAGTACCTTCGTGCGTTGTTGCTTCGGAGAAACCCGAGGCTGGCATCGTCCGGTGAACCTATCAACTTTTGTACAAAAACAAAACAGAGGAATGTTTAACTTTAAAATGTGGTTCGCCCTATGTTTTGTATCACATATTGTAATAATCGACTACCTCGGTGATGAGTCTCAGCTGATGAACATAATCTTTGCCCGGGAACAGAGGCTCTCGGGTCATAATTTCTCCGAATATGCAACCAACAGACCACATATCAATTGCAGCAGTGTATTCTGAGCAATTAAGGAGCAACTCCGGCGCCCGGTACAAACGAGTGACGACATACTCGGTCATGAAATCAGTTTCGGACGTGGTCCTTGCCAATCCAAAGTCCGCGATTTTAAGGTCGCAATTCGCATTCAAAAGCAGACTGCTCGGCTTAAGGTCACGGTGCAAGACATTAGCAGAATGTACATACTTCAGCCCTCGTAACAGCTGATACAAAAAGTACTGCACAAGGTTTCATTATCAGATTCATGTTATATGCAGCATTTGGAGAAAGTACAGTAACATAAATATCCCGTCCCCATAGCCTGTTTATCCAAACCTGACAATGATCATCTCTCAATGGTTGGTCGGATCGATTTATATGATGAAGATCGGTGTCCATCAACTCGTAAACGATGTAAACATCGTTGAAGGTCTCCTTCTTCGGTGGTCGAATGATGTCCTTGATGGCAATGACCTGCAAACAGTAGATGCCTGATTAATCCTGAGAACCAAAGCCTAAAGTTGCAGGTTGTGGAAATAATTATAAAGAGCCGGAGCTTACATTTTCATGGCTCATGTGACGAAGAAGCTTGATTTCCCTCAAAGTTCTTTTGGCATCTACAATGTTATCAAATGCATTTCCAATCTTCTTAATAGCAACCTCCTGGCGCGTCTCAGAATTGACAGCAGCACTGGGAAAAGAACAGCAAAGAGGTGATTCTAAAGTTTAATTTCAGTCATTCAATTTCATTCAACGATCCGAAAAAGGTGTAAAACTAAATCATATCTCTCTTTACGTACAGTAGTATTAAGTTAAACTGAGGTATAATATATGTAATTTTGTTCCCTTTTTATGGTAGGCTAGCTAGACAATGGTATTCTTGAAAATTCTATAGTATCTCATTCGTATTTTATATCGTATATAATTATAAAAAGTTGTTTGAAGTAGAATCGATTAGTACTATAACATTAAAAGTACTTTTTATGAGTAACAGAAACATACCCAGAGAACAGAAGAAACTGAATCAAGCAGGAAAGATAAGAACATTGAAAACAACACCAGAAAGAAGAATCCATCAAATATCCCCACAACAACAACATTAAAAGTAGGCTGCACAGACTTACCAAACAATCCCATTAGCACCTCTACCGATTGGCCGAATAGGAGGCACGTACTTACTGGACACCTCGAACAGGTTTCCATACACATTGTAGTGCACATATTTTCCTCCATGAGTCAGAACTCCCTTCACACTGCTTCCTTCTGAGCTCGAATGCTTTGTACTCCCCATTTCCTTCTTCATTCTAGGTGTTTGTATCTCCTTTATCTGCCAATCACCTGCTAAGCTCGAAACCAAGGCAAAAACGCAGACTGGGGTTCGTTTATATCTGGAGAATCATTGTTGCAAACTTCTTCCTCTTGACTGCATAAAAATGTTAGTTTCCTAAGTTTCTTTTTTTGTTCCTTCCTTTTTTGTGAAACTCAGAGGGAAAGGGTGGTTTGCTTTCTTTGATATGATCAAAGTTTGCTCGTGAAATGGAAGCAGATTTTTTTATAAAAAAAAAGTGAAATTGAAGTAATCCTTTTCCTTCACATGTGGTGTCTTTTAACATCGCCCATGCGAGGGATTAGTAGATGGCGCCAAGTATTCGCTTGGCCAACTGCTTTTCGGATATGGTGGTTGTGCTGATCACGGGACGCTTGCTGCCGGTCCTTGGCATCTTTTTGGCTGAGCATGGGGGTGGCAAATCAGGCTCAGCTCAGCTGAACATTTTGCTTTGTGTTCTCACACTTTGACACCGAAGTAGAAATATTGTGAGTTATTCGAGTTTAGTTTGATCAATACTTAATTGAATTTAATTTGAATTTAAATTTGATTCGAGTTTTTAACAAATTAAACCAAATTACTTAATATCTAACTCAAAAAGCTTATAAATTATTTAAAAATATAATATTAAATTATTATTGTCGTAAATGAAACGAGAAAATCGCAGAAAAATATAATACTAAATTATTATTGTCGTAAATGAAACTAAAAAATTACGGTTACTTTATCAAAGCTTAATCGGTACTCAAACTCGACTTAAATTTATAACGAACTGAATTAAACTTTAACACTACCCAAATTCCAATAACGCAAATTAAATTCAATAATATTCAAAATCGAATCAATTCATTTATACTCAAGAAAAGATTTGGATCATACTTTTTTTTGGTCCATAAATCCAGGAGATTATATTTTACTCTTGAGGAACAGTTGAAACACTTTTTTTGGACCTGAGAAAATCCTAGAATGTTGGATTCTCTTGGCTTGTTGCAGTGACTTGATTGGGCTCTCATGGCTTGCCTTGGGCAGCTGGAATGCTGGATTTAGGCCCATCTTGTTGATGGTAAAAAACTATTGAGCATTTTGATTGACTATTGCTATTTCCTGCCGAAAAAAAATGTATTTTCCTTATACAAATTATTAAGTATGTAATTATATAAATTTAGTTAATAATTATGTTAGTATTTTCGTTAAGTTGGTCAATAAATTAACTAATAACATTTAAATAATTAAATAATTGTAAAAGAAAAAACCTTAACTGCTCTCTCTTTTCTTTAAAATTCTTTTGTTCATCGTTCTTTACTTTTGTCTATCTTTTTGATCAGTGGTCGATAATCAATTCTAGTATTGGTTGTCGACCAACGGATCTATAAATCTATTATTTTTATTTTCAATTTTAATAAGAATCTCTGCTTTTATAGCATATTTTTTTGTCTTTGTGACACATTTTCTTCTGTCTTTGTGACATGTCTTCGATTTGTGGTTTGATTCATCTGCTCTTGTGGCACGCTGCAGCATACTCTAGCGATCGATTGTTGTTTGTCGGTGGTTTGATTTATCTGCTCTTGTGGTTTGATTCAATCGGCGCTAGTTTCTGATTTATATTTTTGTCGGTGGTCTTTCGAAAAGTTATATCCCCACTCCGATTGATGGTTGTTTGCCGATGAAATCAGTCTTGGGTAGCGATGCTTTTTACATGACAGTTTGGATCGTCTACAACTCCTTCTTCCTTCTTTACGCGTCTCGTTTGGACAGAGACAATGAGATTCAAGAAGCTTCTGAATTTTATTTTCTTTATTTTTTGGACTGTAAAATGTTTGGATTATTTGATCCAATTTTTACTTCTTGAAGATGATATAAGTATAATTTTTTATGGATTTAATAAAAATTTAGTAGCATTTATCAAAAAAATAATTAAATAATTTGAATAATAAAATTTATAATTCAACGGTTAAAATATAGCTACCTACAATTGAGTAAGCACACATGTATTTCACAAGCTCTTGGTAGTAGTTTAGATCGAGGGGTTTTCGGGCTTTAGATGTATGAGTTTAGAATTTAGGGTTTATAATTACGATTTAAGGTTTAGAAATTAGGGTTTTGTTTTTAGGGTAATATGATTAGTATTTAGGTTAACTTATAACCCTAAACTTTAAATTCTAACCATTATCTCTAGACTCTAAGGCTCTATACAAAACTAAATCACTTATAGAAAGGTTAATATTTGATGCACTGCTAATGAAGTCTTTTCTTTCGCAATCAAGCTTCAAATAATATTACGTGTTATTTTAAAACCATTAAACCTTAAAACTAAACTCTAAATTATAAACCTTAAAAATTATTTTAAATCTTAAAATTTTAAATCTTAAATTTTAAAATAACATCGTAAAAAAAATAACTCCAATATTCCACCCTTTTCTCCTCCCTTAATTATACACTTGGATGAAGTTTGTTGCTGACAATACTTTGTAAGATTCCCTCATAAATCACATTTCCAAACCGACCTTGCCACCTTGGTCTTGGTGTTCAAGGTCATGGTCATGGAGGTGTGACTTTACGAACTTCTAAATAACCGACAGGACAGCGCAATTCAAGCCGTTAAAGCCTGTCTTAAAAAGTAAAAGAGTATCGAAGGGAGGGAATAACTGATATCGTTGACAGTTACCTCACCTCCTTAACGCCAACCCATAACGAACTTAACTTTCTGCTGCACATGTAAGATGTGACAGTTTTTTAATTAAATTTAATATTACGACTTAATAAATTAAAAACTATAATTTTATACCAATAAAACAAGAAACTCGTATCTAAAAAAATCAAAAAAAAAATAAAATAAAAAATAAGGTCGAAAATAGGGTTTCATTAATTATAAGTATAATTATTTTTTACACGTTTCTTTTATCGAGTGTATATTTTTCTTCTCAATGGTCTACCATTACCTAAAAAAAGGATTTTTTTTAGAAAAAAAATCTTTTCCTTTTTCATACTTTTCAAATAAAGAAGAGTGGGCAGTGTTTTATGTACAAATGATTGTGCCTTGAAGTTGTAACCTTGAACGTATCAGTGGGGCCAACTTGAGACTAAACCTCACTCGTTTTACTTGCAAAGTAATCACGTGAGCATCAACGACAAACTATATCTATGTTCTCTCTCATAGTTTAATATTGGGTAATTTTAACCAATAAATTATTATGAAAAAAATATTTTTTAATATATAGTTTTTCTAAATTATTTTTTAAATTATTGATGTTTTTACGGTAAGAGTGAAGTTGGATCCATTAGAATTCGACTTTGAATAGTAATTTATTTTTTAGGTTAAAAAATTAAAGTCGGATAAATTAGAATTCGACTTTAAATAGTAAAAAATTCAAAAAAATACACTAAAATCAGGGGCAATAGGCTTTGACTTTGATTAATGTTTTTATTTTTTTAATCTGGTCACTCCGACTTCACTTTTACTGTATAAACATCAATGATTTAAGAAATAATTTAGAAAAGATCATATATTGGGAAATAATTTTTTTTCACAATATTTATGTTCATTTCCCTAATAAAAGTAAGGGATATTATGGATTTAGTATTTTATTTATTTTTACATTTTTATATTATTTTTATTTTAATATTTTATGATAAAAATAAATAATATATTAATTAAGAGAAAAAATATACGCAACATATTAATAAAAACAATTATATGTAACAAACTGTCATGTCATTTTTTTTAGTCAATAAATCGTACGTGTCTTTTTTATTTTAGTTAATGTGAAATATTGGCTAAAAGAGAAAAAATAATATGACATTTATTATGCGCGATATTTTCTTTTTTAATCAATATATCATTAATTTTTATACAATTTATACTGTTACTCTTTAAATTCAAGCATTTTTAAATGACTCGTCAATATACAACGGTCGCTAAATGTAATAATTGTATTTTTAAAATTTATTTAAAATAATACGTTAAATGTTTTGTTTTAGGATAAGTCACACGGTTTAAAAAAATGAATAATTTTTATTTTAAATCATCGTCAACATGATCTATGGATCATCTGAATATGTGTCTTCTATTTTTTTTCTTTTTTATAATATTTGTAAAAAAAAATTGTGTTTACTTTGAATTAAATAAAGCTTATATGGTACCATTTAAAAAAAACATTCACTTTTATTTATATTATAAATTTTTAATTTAATAAAATCATACCATTTACATTTTAAGTCACTTATACTAATACTATTAACTATTTTTAATGAAAAATAAAATTAACACTCTTATTTAACATATTTTCACATATTATCTTCAAATAATGTTTAATTAATAGTTTTAATAATTTTTTTAAGAGAAAACTAAAAATCCTATAAATCATAACAAAAAATATTTAAAGTATTCATTAAATATTATTTATTGATTATATCTAAAAAATATATTAAATAAAAGCATCAATTTCAATTTTTTATAACTATTAATGATGCCAATATAAATGATTCAATTTATAAATAATAAAAATTGAATTACATAATTAAATTAAATTAAAAATTTATGATGTAAATAAAAATAAATATCTATTTTAGTGATCTAAAATATAAAATACCTAAAATTCACTATTAAAATTACATTTTGTTTTTCATTTTAGTCGTCTAGGTAAATTCCATTTTCATTAATGGTGTCTTACATTTGGGGGAAATCATTTTCGGAATTTTTTTATAAATATGTCAATTAGAATATTATTATAAATATATATTATTCGTTAATTTTTTTATAATAATAATATAACTTAGTATAATAATTTAAATATCTAAAATTTATATTTTTTATTAATTTAATTTTAATTTAAAATAAATTAATAAATTTAATTTTTATAATTAATAATTTTATTATTTAGTCTTCTCTTAAACTCTTTATTTTTCTTCCAAAAATATTGTATTACTTTTATATTATTTTCTTAGTATAATAATATAAATATATAATATAATTTTTTTACAAAGGTTAATATCACTAATATTAATATTTTTTATTTAAAATTATTTTTCCCGACAAATTATACTAATATATATAGGATTATTATAAACGGGAAAAATTATACAATAAACCCTATTCATCACGTCATCCATGATTCCAAACAATCAAGACCGTTGATCTTAATTTTTTTTTAAATAAATCATCACCTCTTGCTTAAATATGGATGAGGTGATGAACATGGTTCACCGTATAATCTCTCAATAAACGGGAAAAAAAAAATAAAGAAAGCCTGACGAGTGCCAAGTCAGTTTACCAAAGAAGGAAGGAAAGAACGGGTCGTCGTCCCCGACAATCCCACGCCCAAATATTTCGCCTCCGTTATTATACTCTATAATCCTCTTTTATCCGAACACCATTTCCTTTGATTTCTTTCTCATTTCTCCCCCCACGGATTTCCCAGAAATATTCCATCACAAATGACGGGAACCGATAACCAAAGCTCCTTCTTGGGACGAATCAGCATCCGCCGGAACCAGGTCAACGCCATGGACGGTTCCCACGAGCAAGAGATTGAAGACCTAGACGTATTCCAAAAGCACGTCTCCGATCGCTTCGCCGATCTCTTATCCGCCCTTGACGAGTCCCCCGTTGATGATTTTCTCTCTATTTCCTGGATACGCAAGCTCCTCGATGTGTTCCTTAGCTGCGAGGCCGAATGCAAGGGTATGTTGTTGATGGGTTGTGATGCGGCTCAGATCTCCAAATCCCCTCTCGATCGCTTGATCCCAGAAATCCTCGACCGTGTCGTTAAGGCTTTAGACATTTGTAATGCCGTCGCCAATGGGTTGGAGTTGGTTAGGCATTGCCAGAGACTGGCTGAGATTGCTGTTCTGGCTTTGGAACAAAAACCCTTTGGTGAAGGACCGGCGAGGAGAGCAAAGAAGGCGTTGGTTTCGTTGATGTTGGCAATGCACCTTGACGATAAAGAAAGCAGCGTTAATAAAACGACGGAGAGGAGTTGGTCGTTTGGTCGCCGAGCTGGTAATAAAGATCGACCGCCTTTTGGGAATTACAAGTCGCTGTCTTGGCAGGTGGCTAAGAATTGGTCGGCCGCTAAACAGATTCACGCCATGACTATGAACGTCGTTCATCCACGTGGACCGGAGGCTTCCGGTTTGCCCACCCTAGTTTTCACAATGAACGTGATTATGGTTTTTGTTATGTGGGTATTGATTACTGCGATACCTTGTCAAGAGAGGAACGGTTTGACAACTCATCTTCCCATTCCCAAGAACGTGAATTGGACCCATAGTCTGACCGGTTTACATGACAAAATCGGCGATGAGTGGAAGAAGAAGGAGAAGAAAGGGATGGCTGGGTTGTTATTTGAGTTGCAGAAAATGGAGAAGCTGGGGCAGAGTCTGATAGAGTTTACGGATTCGTTTCAGTACCCTGGAGAGAAAGATAAAGTGGAGGAAGCGGCTAAACAAGTGGAGGAACTGGCCGAGGTTTGCCGGAGAATGGAAGAAGGAGTGGTGCCTTTGCAGATGCTGACCAGGGAAGTGTTTCATAGGTTGGTAAAAAGCAGAACTGAGATTCTTGATCTGTTGGACCAAGGCGCCAAATCATCTTCGCCGGTCGTGTAACTATGTCAGCCATTTTTGTGAGCTGGTCTTTCTGGTCCGAAGCAGGGCTTTAAAGGGTTTTTCTTTTCTTTTAATTCAACACAAGCTTCAGGCAGTATAGTTGTGGTGAAGCAAGCATTTACTTTGTGAAGTGTAGAATTTGTTTTCTTAGCCCTTTGTTTAATATGTTGATTGTTGTTTGATTTGAGTACAGAAGCATTTAGGCAAATGTAAATACTCAAACTACCATATAACATTTTTGCATTCATCTCAGAGTTTTTCACTTTGCAGAAAGTAAATGTATGTTTGGTTAACGTTTCCATATACACTTTTCTTGCCTGAGCTTTGTTTTAATTTTCTTGGTCTGAATTTGGAACATATAAACATAAGAAAACAAACGTGAGACAAGTTTGCCCGATAGAGGATATCAGATTACAGCTGCTTGTTTGACGATTGTTAAATTCTGAACTTTGAAGATACAGTGGAATGTATAGAATCTGTGCTTCCTTTTAACTTTAATAATCAGCAGTTTCAACTTCCAACCCTTTAATTCTCTAAAAGAACCAGAAAGATTTGTTCTTGAACTACTAAGGAGCATAGAAATTGGGCACCAATTCCCCTTTTGTCGAAAGATCACTGGCGCTGAGCTGATTGCTGAACCATCCTTAGAGGCCTAAAGGTGTTTCGAATCGTCATTCATATGCCCCTTGGCTCCCTTCTTGAGCCAAGATTGCCTCAATAATTTAATGAACTATTCATTTTTTCCAGAGTTATCTCTCAATACGAAAAAACCTTCGTATAGCATGTCCCCAGGTCCGCCCTCCACTTAAACCCGTATCTGCTACTGTTATTGTTGATCCTTTATATCAAATTTCAGTTCTTCCAAGTATTTCTCCATTTCATTCTTTTTTACAGCTCGAAAAGCAATGGCTTTAATTCTTTTTGACTTGTCCTCGCCATTTCTCTTCCGTCCGATTCCGAAGCTTCACCAGAAACTTCGTCTTTTCCTCTTCTTTTTCTAATGACAACCGAGAGTTAGTTTCTCTGAGTCAAAGTTTTCCATTTTTCCGGCTTTCCAACTTGGTTACATGTTTATATAACTTGATGGAATCTGAGTTTTTCGTGTTTTTTTTCTCGCATATGATAGATTTGTGATCGTTGGAGGAGGCATTGCTGCTGGGTATGCAGCGAGGACTTTCGTTGAACATGGAATGGCTGATTGCAGGTTCTGTATTGTATCTAAAGAGGTGATTTCCATATCCTACTTTGAATTTTTTTAACGATTCTTTTACTATTTAGTGATTTTTGAATGTTGGGTTTGTTAATTTTTCGCAGGCATATGGACCATATGAGAGACCGGCTTTGACAAAGGGCTACTTGTTTCCTCTAGATAAGAAACCAGCTCGATTACCAGTAAGAATCTTCTGATTTCCATGGCTACCTTTTTTTTCAATTTATTAACTTGAATTCTGTATTTTGCACTTGTTAAAAACAGAGCAATTAAGTCCCTTTTTTGGTACATAGTGTCTTTTGAGTGTATTCTGCTGTAGTATGAGACTTTTAGATGAAAATATGTTACAAGTTCTTGTTCTCAAAATTTAGAACCCAAGCTTTGTTATGAATTATTTATTTTGCTGTATTTATGTGATTTTTTATGAAATATGTTGCGATTTCATGTCCTCAATGATTAGAACTTCAAACCTATTCAGGTGTAGTTTTGTGTAGGCTTTAAGGTTTTCATGCTTGCAATTTCAAGTCTATAATCTATATTATCTTGTATCTTGCTTTTAAGGTCACATGATTTTATGTAATGACTTGTTGAGCTTTAATTCAATTTCCTTTTGCTCCAAATGTAGATCATTTTCCCAGAGGATCAGCTTTTGCAAAGACTATTCACTCCTCTTGCTCAAAGATACAGCCTGCAATCCGAATCTGTGTTCGGCAAAGTTCATTCGTTTGAAAAATTGATTTTCAGTTAAGTCACCTGTGAACACCTGAAATAATACCTGTGAATCGAATATTCTGATCTTGTTAACCGATTGACCAGGGTGCTTCCATCAAAAACTTAGAAGCTGGTTCTGATGGACGGGTAGCTGCTGTTAAACTTGGAGACGGATCTACTGTAGAAGCTGACATGGTAACCATTTTCTTATTTGTTAGTGGTTCAAGTTGTCCTTTTACCCAATATTTTCAACATTCTGCAGGTAGTTGTAGGTATTGGAGCAAAACCTGCAATAGCCCCTTTGAAGCAGCAGGGTTAAATACTACTGTTGGTGGCAACTGCAGGGATAATTACCACGTCACTCATTTAATTACGGTTAATAATTTATTGACTATTTTGGAACAAAAACTAAATTTTAATAGCCATAATATAATTTTTGAAAGTTCATAGGAATAGTTTAGTGATCATTTGTGTATTTTACCCTTTTCTTTTTCACAACTCCAGGTTTTTTCTTAGTATTTCATATAAATAAAAGAAAAGTAAGCAACAATAGCATATATGTGCATGAGCAGTGCCCACAAGTGTTGAGCTTTCCCCACAACATTGCATTTTTGCAAGCAGAGAAAGTCCCAAAAAACATACAATTGTTGAAGAATGTAGCAGATTGTATATCAATAAGTATATTAAAAGGTTTGTTTTAGATAATATTGTATAATATGGTGAAAGTCTGAGTTGATCCGAGCTTAAGTTCTGGTTCGGACGAGTGGTGATTGAGGTATCGGTGAGTGTGGTGACATGATGCTCGGTGACATGAGATCGTCGACCCTTCTTCCAGAGAAGCTGAGTTTAAGGCTGCTTCGTCGACATAGTTTATGAGGAACCATGGCCTCGTTGTGCTTAAGCATGAAGGTTCTGATTCTCCGTAAAGCAACTTCCATGGTATGGTCATCCATGTTAGCAAAGCATACCCTGAACCAACCTGGCTCGTTGCAATGGAAAGACGAACCGGGGGAAACATTGAGTTTAACTTCATTGATTATGACTCGCCAGAGATCCATTTCGGCTTCGAACGTCTTCTCTTTCAGGAGTTTACGCAGATCCATCCATATGAAAAGCCCGGCATTGCTCTTCAAAGAACCAATACCAACTTGAGAAAGACTCCAAGTGAAATACTTGTGCCTTTTGGATAACTGCCCTTTGCTTTCCATGATGAAACTATCGACAAAATCGTCATCGGATAGCATCAATGCGATTAAATGCTGGGTTTGTGAGGAAACCAGACCGAAGCTAGACATTTTCCGGGCACAGCTCACCACTGCATCATTGTAGGAGTAGACAATGCCAACTCTGAAACCAGGGAACCCCATGTCCTTGGAAAGACTATACACAATGTGGATGAGATCGCGGTTACACTCCACTTCCTCGATAATCTCCGAAATACTGACAAACTCCGGCTCCATGAAAACTGTGGCAGCATATATCTCATCACCAATCAAGTGTATGTTCTTTTCATTTATGAACTTGACAACACTCCTCAATGTCTCTCGATCCAAGATGGTGCCCAAGGGATTTGATGGATTAGTTATGAGTACACCCTTGACTCTCAAGTTAGCTTCTGTTGCCTTTTCATATGCAGCTTCCAAGGCATTTCTAGTGATCTTGAAATTGTTCGAACTCTCGCAAACCACCGGAACAAGTTCAACCCCTGTTCTCCACCTCAAATCTCGATCGAATCTGCAAATCAACAGCCAATGTTTTGAGTAATTGATCAATTTTCTAAAGTTGAAACCAGTCTATAATGCGCACATATAGGCCAAGAGCTATGAAGTCTGTCATCCAACAACGTTGCTTTCATGAATCCATCCGAAATGGAAGAAGACAAGCATTGTCACAGTCGATGTTACTGCCATGTTGACTATTGAATTTATTATTATTATTGATGATCTTAGCCATAGTTTCACCAGGAATCAAAATCTGGTTTAGGGAAACAGGTTAACAAAACTAAAACTCAAAACTCAGATTAATTAGTCCAAAATCTAGCTGTTCTTATGCATCTGATTTCCATTTTCTAGTCATATACATAAAGAAAAACCCCAGTAAGAAAACTTAAGAAAAATGGAAAAAAAATGAAGCATTACCCTGGATAATAAGGAGTGGGAACCAGAAATGCTTCACCAGGATCAGCTAAGCAAAAGGCAACCATCTCATGAGCTCCGGTTGCCCCACCGCTCATAACAACACGGTCTGGGTCAAATTTCACCCTATCTCCCCTCACTTTCCCCATAAATTTTGCAACAGCCTGTGGCATATATACACAGCTTCCATTAAGTTTTGAAATTAACAAGATGAAGCAGGTGGAAACTTATGTTAAATTATATAATTCACCATACTTGTCTGAACTCAGGCATCCCATGATAATCCTGGAAAAGAGCCGTCTCCTTGAATCTCTCAACACCTTCAGCACTGCAGAGGGAGGCTTCCGGGTGTTGCACGAGCCACTTTTTTATGAAGTTAAAGCAAAGCTGAAAAGATTTAAAGAACAAAAACACCATTAGTTTCTTCACAGATATAGCAGCCATGTCAAAGCTCAAGGCCGGGTTTTCCTTTGTAGTTTACCTGATTCTCAGCTAGACCCATCTGAATGACTCCATCGGGTCTATCGATGGGGTGAAAAGGGTTGGCCTCGTATGCCTTCCATCCATCGAAATAAGGTGAGTTTTCACCATGACCATTGCCGGTTGCAATCTTAGATATGGTGGCGACCATCTTTTCTTTCAACTATAAAGAATATGAAAACGGGTTGTTTACAGATGCTTGAAAGGGAAAGAAGAAAAAGAATAGGTTAGCTTTGGCGAGTGTATTGAAATGGTGGAGGAATTGTGGATTTTCTTGTTTGCCTGCTGAGGAGCTGCGCCAAGCTCAGGTATTTATAGTGTTAGATATTCCACATAAGTCCATGAATGGCTCTGTCTCAGAAAGTTCCATGCAGGAGGAACAACACAGCTTCCACAGCTTTTCTGGGTTTTACAAATCTTCCTTTTTGTTTTGGTTTAATGGAAAAATATTCAGATTTTATTTTTTTTAAATATTTAATTTTTACTAGAATAAATATCTAATATTTGATTTATTGATCTTATTTATAACGTGATAAGAATGATCATTTATAACAGGACCATTACGCTATTCTTAAAAGACATGATATTATATAATCTTTTATATTTAAAAATTCTTATTTAAATTATTTTATTTGAAATAATTTCTTCTCTCAGTCCATTGGACACGCTCTTTCTGGTAAGTGTTTATGGAAATTCATCGTGTATTTCGGTTGGGTTGTTTTTTTCTGGCCAAGAAAAATGGAACAACAGAAATAAAACATTTTCCTTCTGCTCGGCAACAATCATGCAATCAGTGTTTCTAAAACAGGAACTCAACAAACACGGCATCAGTAACGAGTGTTACTACTTGTGTGTCTGAAATGAACAGCCATAAACCCACCATGTGAGGTGACCGACAGAATGAATTATATAATATCCGATCGAGTCAAGTAAAAAATTTAAATTAACGTAAAAGTTGAATTTTGTTTAAATTTTTTAAATGAAATTATTTAATTTTTATTTAAATTTAATTATAAATATTTATAACGTTTTGATATTAATTAGTTTTAATTTTTAGCAAGTATAGAGATGTTTTTAGAGATAAACTTAAAGGTGTTGAGGGAGATCCCTAAAAAATTTAAATTTTTTTATATACTAAACATATTTTATATTTTTATTGATAATTTAATTTTATACTTCTAAATTTTTGTAATTTTGTACTCCTACATTCTAATATAATTTTTTGATAATTTACACCCTCTACGTAAAAATTTGAGTCCATCCCTAAATATTCACAAGACTAATTTCAGAATTCGGACCATATAATTTCTTATTGTGATATACATATTGAACAAAATTAAGGGGCTCGACTCAAATCAAAAAACTAAAAGATTTTTAATTGTTTTGAATCGAGTTTTAATCGTGGTTAATCCCACGGATCTTCTTCACTAACTATTGGTCTGCCTCTTGTAGAAACATTCTGTTACTAAGAGTATAACTGCATGCCGACATCAGGGAATTATACAATAATATAACATACAGTTCCATGTTCGAATACTTCAAGAATTTCAATGGAAATCCCATTGGAATATTATAGAGACCGACTTGGGGTGGCTAAATCCAGTAGAAGGCCTCAATCAACTTATCTGATATAAGTTCAGGGAATCCCGAGAGACCGACTTACAGTTTGACAGGTTCAGCAGTCTAGGCTGATGTAGGTCTCAAACAACCGAACAACTCTCTTATATATTATAATATTAATTATGTTCTTAATCTGTTTATGAAGTCAAAACATTTGGTTGCTGCTGATGGGGGTTTGAAAATTGATTATCTGGTTCGATTACACTAAAACATAGGGTTCTTTGAACTGGTCCAAGCATGAGTTGAGTCTCCGGAAGGGTTTATATTAAACAAATGAGACTCATTAGAAAAGAAGAGTGGATTAATTTGGACAGGATTGATATAAGTGGTAAGTAATTAGCAGGGACGGAGCTGTGTGGGAGGTGCTTGGGATAATCGTCTCCCACCTTCGAAGAATTTTTTTTTTATTTTTGTCCTTCTATTTAAATTTTTTTTAAAAATTGGTTTTTTTATGAATTTGTTCCCACTACTTTTAAATATTTATGTTTTGTCCCCTTCAACCCTAAATCCTAGCTCCGTCCCTGTAGTTAGGTTCCGTTTAAGTAAGTTTCAGGTTTGTAAAATTGTATACGCAGAAAATTTTTAGGTGTACGACACGAGTTGATCTGAATTAGTCAGGTGAGATTCTGAAAACCGAAATAATAAAAAAAAAATTGGATTAATGGGAGTGGTCAGAAAAGAAAACTGGGATTGTATTGGGTTGGGTTCTACGGACTTTTGATTCAATAAAGCATGTGAAAGTCATGGAGATTCTTGTCTGTTGATGTTTCAATGGGGAAGCTTTGAGGGACTGGTTCAAAATTCAAACAAGGAAACACTAGGAGGAGTTGAACACGTGGGGGCAGCCAGGGTCACCTGCTGGTGCGGCGAAAGGTAAGAACAAGGGATGGAAGAACATGGGAATTTTGACAAGTTGATGGAAAACATAACATAAATATTAAGGGTTTTTTTTGACGAAAAAATATTGACCAATTTGGAAACAACCGTTGCCCGTCAAAGCTTTTACTATCATTATTCTTGTAGTTGCTTAAGCTGTCACGCTTGGCAATGCTCAGATTCGGAGTATAAAATTATTATTCTCTATTTCATCTGCAGGACCAGCTTATGTGCTGAGATACTTGGATTTTTCACCAGGGTTGTCGACTTTATTCAAAAGCCTTTGCTTTAAGATTGAGCCAAAATGGTTAGCTTTGAGCAGCCGGGACGATGGCCTCATTGTGTTGGACTAGTTTTGGTCTTTGAAGAACTAAGATGGCATCTAGGTTTCTGATCTTGTAAGATAGGACAGCACACAAGCTGATGAGAGATTAATACTTTTAGAACACTAAATCGTGAAGAAGAAATGGACGAAGTACAGTATCACGAGTAATTATTTTTTTATTGCTCTTTCGGTTTTTAAAGTCTTACCCTGATTAATCGCAACCGATCCAAGTTGCGCACCTAATTTTGGTAAATAAATCTCCTAACAAAGATTTTTTACGTACAAATGATTATCTTTTTAAAAGTTATGTCTATCACTTAAAACAAAATATAATTATCTGATAAGAGATTAATATTTTCATCTCTCTCGGGACGTGACCATGAACTTGGCCTATGGATAAAGGGTTGATTCAAAATCTAAAAAAACAGAGTATCGGTGGTTTTGAAGAAAGGTTCATTGCCTTTTGGTTGGTGAAGTCACAGAGAAACAAAGCATCTCAGTTTTCTTCAGAGTTCCTCCATACACATCTTCAAAGCATAAACGTTTATCACTTCATTTTTACCTATAACTTTTAAGTCAAAAATCATGTTTATAATGTGGAAATTGCAAGCACAATCACTTAACATGCTATATAGAATATAAGAATATATAATAAAGTTTTCTTCAGTTATGTACATGTATACATATACCATCATAGTCCAATATAAACAACTTAATCCCATTTTCAACCATAAACAAATTATGCTTTTTGAAGAAAGACCCAGTGCCTGTTAGGTTCACTGTATTTGTACCAAACAAAGAACAAGGTTCATTGCATCCTGATTGAGAGGTCACTATCAGAATCAAAGCATCAGTACTATTAATTCAGCAAAGAAGGCAACACAAATGCATATGATTTCAGTAAAAAAAATGCAGCTCAAGGAGCTCCAAGTTTGATTTCAGCCATGGGACATGGAATGGATATAAAGAAAATGGTGTATAGAACTATACATGATACGGTGATAACCCAAGTACAAGTTTGATTTGTACACACAAAACGTACAAGTATGACATACTGGTTTACAACAATGAATAAGCCACTCTACAGTTTCTAAAACAGACATTTGGTGTGTGAGGGCACATTTACATGAGCACAAAGAAAGGATAGAAGATCCCATTAGGAATACGAGGTCGAAGCCCTAACTTGTTTGCATCCATGTTCTGGTATTAGCTGTTCAGTGGCAGCCCTCTTCGGTCTCAACTGCAATGGAAAAGTAGTAAAAGACTGCATGAAATACCCACACCTACACTAAAAATATATGCATATGTCCATGACTACATGACAAAGAAATTATTTGGACACAATCTTAAAACAGGAAAAATAATAGAAACGAGGTACAAACCTTCTCCTCAGCCTGCTGATAGAAATTTCTAATAAGGATATTTTTTGTCTCGGTAGTTATAACTGTTAGAATGGAAGAAAAAAGGGGGGTTAGAAGTGTTTGAGGTCAGTCACAAATAAAGAATTTTGTTCACAGGAGCATTGAAAAACTATTCATGATAAAAATCAAGAGCTTAAGTCGATGAGCTGTGGTACTCTAAAAGGTAACGCATCCAAGTAATTACCACAGTATATGCCATACATTACAAAGATATATCATCATTGTGAGGATAAAGACAGAAAAAAACACTAGCAAAGGTTACCACATTGTTACCAGATAGTTTAAAGTGCTAAGAATATCTCACTTTCACTTAAAGAAATATTGTTTCACAAGTAAAAACAAGGAGAAAGAAATAAGCGTTCAATACCTTGATCAGGTGGTGGAAGAGTCCGGTTATGAGTAGGGTGGTAGGTGACGGGAGTCGGTTTCTAACCAAAAAGAGATTGTTAGAAGAAAAAAGATGCAATCAATATTGAACATGACTGAATAATAAGGAGAAGTATTTGATGCTCATATAGCATTCAAGGATATACGTACAAGGGAATTCAATGTAATTTTGTTAAAAGCAAACCTATGGAAGCAAAAAGACTATTTCCTTATATTCAAAACATAGAGGTGCTAGATATATACTCCATCCAACAGCATAGCATCTCACATATTGAAATAGGTCAAAAGGACAGAATGGCAGGTGAGAATTGCTCTATACCATTTGCCCCTAACCACCCCTGAAGATTCTTTTTTTCACCTTTGTCCCCCATTTCATTTTTTTTAAAAATGGTTTATTTATGAATTCCCCCCCCCCCCCCACCCACACACTTCCACACATTTATGTTTCCCCCAACCACAAATCCTAGCTTCGTTCCTGCTTTCAACTACTTTGAGCTTAATCAGGTGTCATAACAGTTAACCAATGAACCACTGTAAATTATTGGAAACAAATACATACATTCTAATGTCTTAGCTAAAACATAGAATTAAGTAACCACTAATAAGAGACAGTAATGAGAGCTAAAGCTACTGAGTACAAAAGCAGATCTGGAAAGCTTCTGAAGAATGAAGTTGAAGTCTTGGTAGATTTTGAATATTATATTTACATGCACTGGACAAAATCCCAAGCTGAGGAAGAACAGTTGCCAACCATTTTATGGGAAACCCGTGTAAGAAAGCATTTCAAGACTAATGCTTGTATTGAATAAAGCTATTCGTCATTTCATCAAACAGATACTAGGAAGTATTAGCATTACTTATATGCTTCGGGTTAAGGTCGTGGTATTACATTCCGTTGAATTGGATTTGATCAATCTCCTAAAAATAAGCATATTTTACAATGCAAAACATCAGATCATCTACAGTTTGACAATACCAGAGTTGGAATTCCATGAATCATTTAAACCCTTCAAATCAGGAAGCTAATATATATTCATTTGTATTTGATTAGGAAACCCACTAAAATCATATCTGGGTAAACCCAGAAACCTAAGCATAAGAATGTAACAATATTTGACTAGTCATCTAAATAGCATAAGCGGATTTATTGAAGCAAAAGAAGGGCTGAAACAAGCAACTGATTCAAATCAAACCCAGAAATGGGGATACTTACACAAAGATCAGAATGACCGGAGGGACGCAGTTGGCTGAAATTGTGGGGGTCGAACGACGGCAAGTCTCCGAGCCAAGACCCCATTGGCAAAGAGAGAGATGGTTTAAGGGCTGCAACCAGAGAATCTGTTGAGCGTAGAGAGGGATTGGGACAGGATAGAGAGACCACAAGAATGGATAACCAGTTTCTAGAATCAGCCTTGTGTTTGTGAGCCAGTGTTGGATGACTAATCGCTAAATTGATTATATATAAAAATATTTTAGCAATAGCTTAAGCATCCGTTTAACTAGACATAACCTAATGTTTGATCTTTTAATATCTTAATTTTATTATTTTTAGTGTAAATAATTATTTAATATTTTATTTTTTAAAAATTTTAAATTTTTAAAATAAAAATTATTAATCAATATTTAAAATTAACGTGACATATTTATATAACATGAAACGATGAATCTTATTAGATTATAAATTAATATAAATTATTTTCACCTTACAAATAATCTTACTATGCTGCAATTTATATTAAAATTAAATTGTTTGGTAATCAGTTAACCGATATTTATTTTAAATAAATATGCCCTAACAATAAATAAATAAATACATGAATTTATTAAATAAATAAACCTAACACATTAGACAAAGAAAATGGGTAGGGCCTCACAAATGGGCTTTGTGCCCTCAAGCTTGGATTCTATTCGGCACTTTCAGTTATTCGGGCAAGGTGTTCTGGGCCCTCAACTCGGTTATTCCTGATTCATAACCCGATCGAAAATCCGAATTTACCATAAAAATTCGTTCCCTCTGCTAAGCCCATAAAAGATTACCACACAAACGGTGCTGAACGACACCGTATCTCTGAATTTTTTTCATCCACTAAAATTAATAAATTATTTTTTTATGTCATTAATTTATTTATAACTAATTTTTATATAACAATTCACTTTCTATTTACCTAAAATAAAATAATTTTTTTTAAAAAATAATAATATAAAAAATTAATTAATAAATAAAATCATAAATAATATAAGTAACCGTATAATAATTTCTCTTACGCAGTGGTAGGTAAGCCGTTGGGAAGCGGATGCCATGTGGGCACCACGCGTCAAACTCACGATGAAATGGGACCCACACTCCAATCCTACACCTCATTTTTAGCCACCGTTGATCACCCGCGTCTCCACCGAACTCCACAAAGCCTACCTGCACCGCATATCAACTCACCGCGGCCTAGGTTTTCTCAAACTTTCATTCTCACTTCTGGACTTCCCAAACAACGCACCGCATCGTCGTCGGCGTAGCAGAAAGGAAGAAAAAGAAGAAGCAGCATGGCCGCACTCGAAGCTCCTCTCCGCTACTCCGGCATCGCTCGCCAATCTGCTGCTTTTCGCCTCATGAAGCAAATGGTACGTATCCTTATGAGCTATTTATTTATTTTTTAATTGTAAATTGTATTTATTCGTTGTTTTGGATTGCTCGGTTAGGGATGGGAAGAAGGAGAAGGGCTAGGGAAAGATAAACAAGGGATCAAAAGTTACGTTAGAGTTAAGAACAAACAGGACACAGATGGTTCGCTTCTCTTTGCCTTTTTTATTGGTTAAAAGAACTGTTTGCTTATATTTTGTAGGTTATTTAAATTTCTTTATGTAGAATGTAGGTGTTCAATTTGTTGAAGAACTAGAATATAATGAAATAAGGAAAGATCCTATAACTAATAGAATTTACTTGTCGAATATATGGAGCAGGAGTTGGATTGGAAAAGCCGAATCCGTGGGCTTTCGATACAGCTCAGTTTGATAGTATCCTCAAAAGATTGAAAGTGGTGAGTATTTCGTACTTAATTATGCTGTCTTTAATCTGGCTAGTACAGTGTTCAATTTGATGCGAAGCTCATTTATTTATTTGTTCCATTCTTCTGTTTTTATGCAGCAAGCTCCTCAGAACAATGATGAAGGTATGATTGGAGCGAAAAGAAAACTATATCTCATTTTGTAGCTGGTAGAAGATTATTGATTCTGATGTTTTTTTAAATTAACTGTACAGCTGAAAAGAACGAAAATCAAGTAGATTCCAAGACCAAGATGTCCAAGGACACTGAAGAACAAGGAAGGTTGGTGCACATTTTGTGTGTTGTGTGTTGGTTTCTTAGTTGTTACTGTAGTTTTGTGGTAGGAATTATTTGCAATTATTTACTTGATGCTTGATGATTTTTGTTCTTGTTTTTACTTTGTTTTGTTCTTAGAAATAAGAAAAGAAAGAGGAGGAAGCTTGAGCAGGCATATTCTTCAAAGGATCTTGATGGAATTCTTGTAAGTTGTAAACTTTCATCATGTCTTATCACCTTTGCTTTCTTGTAATTTATCTAGAGTGTTAAAAGTTCTTGTTTGAGGCTTTGGTTGAACATAGAATAATTCTATTACATCGGAACGAACTGTAAGATTTCCATGTTTGTTTTGAATTGTTTCAACTTTCAGTTGACACAGAGTATTCAGAATTGATGTGTTAATAATGTGCTATGCAGTTCCAATATTTTTTCTGATGTCGAAATACATGAGATCTCAAGGAAAAAGTAAATATGGTTTCATGTTTTCTTGATTGAAGTTGCAAGTGGAATAGTCATAATAACTGTTTATACTCGATTGATTTGTTCAGCGATTCATATTAGCATGAGAGACACAAGCCATGTTTCTTGCCTGCATTATTGAGTCACTCAATTTTTGGAACAGATTCAGTAATAAATAATTGTTCTCTGATTTTTCGTTTTTTTGACAGATCCTTTACCCATATATTTAGTAAAACATTTATTATTTTTTTTGGTTTAAAAAGAACCACTGCATTTCACTCGTGCATATTTTGCAATAGGTCAAAAAGGTTAAGGAGCTGTCACCATCAAATCCGGATGTGGGTGGTAAAATGGAGTTGATAGAGGAAACTGAAAGTCAGGATTTTCCTACCGGAGGTAAATAACTTCTTGTAGCTTGATGAAACACTGGTAGAGTGGTAGTAATTGTAATTTACACCGAATGCTTGGGGTCTATTTCCCATTCCATTATTTGTAAAAATGTCTGTTTAGTCCTTCTGGCCCGTGCAGTAATGTTGAAGATGGAAAGCCATACTGGACTTCTTATTTTCCCTCGGTGTGTATTACGAATACGATACAACTGAAGACTTGTTATAGTCTTATGTTTGCAAAGGATATTCTTGTCCTCTTTCTGTTATGTGCTTTTTTTCTGCCTGCTATTGATCGTTTCTGAGATAACTTGCCTCCTTGTGACAGGAGACGTAGCTGAAAGCGTTCCTCCAGAATGGTGGGGCCATAAATATGGTTTTGTTTCTGGAGGTTTGCTTGGAGAATCAACCAAAAAGAAATCAATCAAAACTGGAAAGTCTAAAAACTTAACTGAGAGAACTGTTTTTTTCGAAGATGACCAAGAGAATCTCTACAAACTTGTACAAGTATGTCTCTTTACCATTCTTTTTATGATGAAGAGAACAATTACTATTTCCTTTTTATTTTAACCTGTTTTTTTATTAATGGTTCTGCATGCTTTTGCTATATACATTAGCATGTTTGGGACTAGGAGATTAAAAGAGCTTTAACAGCATGCTAGGCAAGTAATATATACCTTTAATTCCAAAATTTCAGGATAAAGCAACATCCGGAAAGCAAGGTCTTGGCATCAAAGATCGACCAAAGAAAATAGCCGGAGTTCTCTTTCAGGGGAAAAAGACATCATTTAGTGACAGTGCTGACGAGAGTTCTGATGATTTTGATCCCCCAACGCAACAGATGCGCGACAATGCCTTTGAAACCAATAAAACCGATGAACCAAAATTGAAGTTGAAAAAGCTATGTAAACAGCTTCTTTGTGAGGTATTTAATCTAAATACAGAAGGTGTTTAAAACCTCAATGCAATCTCTAATTATTAGTTCTCTCCCTACACAGGTACCTGGAGAGACATTAAAAGTAAAGCAGCTCAAAGTCCTTATTAATGAACACTCATCCTCTGTTTTCTGCAACTTTTCTTCAAAGGATGCTCTTGCCTACTTGAAACGAAAGGTCTGATTATTTCTCTCGTTATCCGGTACCTTTGTTTATTAATACATTTTTCTGGACTAAAATGTTGTCCTTTCGTCATCGTTCCGGTTCTGAATTAAACGATTTCTTTGGTTTGGAACACAGCTTGAAAGCAGTAGCAAATTTTGTGTAGAGGGGCAGCGAGTGAGTCTTTCATCAAGAAGCGGCTAAGAACATTTTGGTACAATTCTGATATTCTTTTAGAGGCACGAATATACTGTGAGACCGAGTTAGTACATATATATATATATATATTTAATTAGTTAATAGTGATTACAGTAGTATTTGTTCTAGAATATAATATCTACCATTTAACTCTGCTGGTACATATATATATATATATCATCAATCACTCTGCTGGTATCATCGGTGTTCGAACCAATGACCTCTAGGAATAAGTGCTAGTACATTTATATTTGACTTCCATATTCATATTGTTATTTGTATACTTTTGGTACTTATTCGTCATTTGCATTCAGCTTGCAATTGGTTGGCATTTAGAGATGATATATATATAATATGAGATTTGAAAGAGAATTAAATTTTACTGTTGGATTGATTTATTCATGTGATAAATTAAAATATATATATATATATAAATTAAAAATAAAATAAGTAATTTTTAGAAACTTTAAGTTGATTGGGAGCATGAGCAGTCGTTTTTTTGGCATAGTAAGATTTTAGAAATTAAATAATTTTATTATAAAAGGATAAGTTAAGTGATTAAAACAACATATAGGACATTCAAGTGTTTAAATCCAACGAAACAAAATTAACTATTTGTGTAATTATATAATAGTATTTTATATATTTTATTAGCTTTTTGACATTTTTTTACGATAAATATTACTATTTATTTTTTATATTAAAATCACTCAAAACTACATATTTCTTTATTATAGAAAACGTCAAAAGAAAATCATGATTTTCGTAGTAGGATGAATATCTCTATATGATCAGCAGGAAATGTTGAACGAAACCAGACCAACAGGATTGGGAAAATCCCCCCACTCATTTTTATTTGGCCAAAGGTTTCTCAGTTCCGTGTGATTTGAGTTTCTTCCCTCCCAATTGCAAGACTCTTCCTTCTGCTTTCCGCGTGGGACATAACAGTCCCCAACCACCATAACTACAATAAGGATTCTCTTCTTTTCTTCCTGATTGTCATACTTTTCTAGGTTTTATGGGTACCAACACAAGGAAAACGATGTATAAAACCAAATAGGAAGCTGGTGAAGTTATTCAAAATATTACACACAAAAAACTTCGAAATTCAAACATGGTAAAATACTATATCAAAAATATAATTTTGAAATAAAAGATATTATGGTATCAAATTGAAACAATGCGTAAATAACCATACAAAATGTATAATTATTTTATTTTTTAAATTCATATCGGTTTTTCCGTTAGTTTTTAAAATAAAAATTATGTATCTTTCGATTTTTTTATACATCAACACTACAAACTTAAGTTTAAGGTTTAAAATTAAAATTTAAGATCAAAGATTATATAATTTGTGATATAATATTTTTAAGGTTTAGAATTTAAGAGCAGAGCTTATAATTGATTTTTTAGCATAAGATATAAAAAAAGATATCAAAAAATAGATAAATAATTTGTCTTTATTTTTAATATTCGGTGATTTAATTGTTATCATTTAAATATTAAATTATATAATTAATAAAATTTATAGTATAGTATTCAAAATAGAATCAATCACATGGTTTAGTGCTTTCTAATGTATGTAGTTTACCCTATTAAAAGAATCCGAAAGACCTGGCCACAAACAGCTTGATCATATATGTTCCTTTTTCCTTCTTCTTCTTCATAGTGTTGATAGGCAGCCAAAGACCCATAAGCCTACATAATGTTTCAAATCTGATCAAGTCTATGATCAGACTTAGTGACGGTTCTAAGCATATATAATGTAAGTCTATGATCACGTAATAATCCACACTTTCATTTGCATGTGAGTCTAGGGACCAACCCTACGTCCCCTAGCTCCTAGCTATATGCAACTTGGCCATATGGGGTATGTGATTTACCCATCATTTCATGGGTTGTTCTGCTTATTTTAATTGTAATAACATTTCCAAAACCAGATCATATGCACCCATTCTCCTTTGGAGAAATTTCAGGAAAAAGTTTGGAAAAACATTTCTGCATAAAATTATGATCAGTCATGCTAAATCATAAGATGCATGCACAATCTCAAAATGATTATTTATACCAGATGAATTCTTAGAAAACTGCTTTGGCTGATAGCAAACAAGATAAACTCTAGGTTTAGTCATATTCATATATATATATATATATATATTCCATTCTCACCTACATCATCAATGAAGTCATGGAACGCCGGAAGTGAAAACTGTTTAAAAAGCTGAATATATGAGCTGCAAACATCCTTTGACTTTTCAAAATGTCAACTTGGTGGAAATACAAAGAAATCAGGCTTATAGAATTGCTGCTTAATTTCCAGCAGGAAAAAAATAATCTGTTCTCTTTCTTCAATTATATAAACAAAGGGCATTTTGTTTAGATTTTCTCTCATATATCTATCTATCTCTGCGTTTCATTACAATTCTCTGATTCTTATATGGAGAACTGGGATTCTTATGTGGAAAACCCAGCATTCAGCTTTGATTCTTGGAGTTTTCAGCAGGAAGAAGAAGATCTCATGAGTTTCCCACAGAATTTTGAACCAAACCCTAAGTTTTTTGATGAGGTCTGTACAGAGTTGAACCCATATTCCATTCCGGTTCTTGAAGATCATGTGGAGGAACCAGGGAACCGAGAACAGCAACTATCTGGTTCTGGGTTTGTTATTTCTGGTGCAAATAAGGATTCAGAAAAACCTAAAAGATCCAGGTTTGTAAATTAACCATGCTTGAGATATATAAAAAAGGTAAGGATTTGGTTGGTTTTGAGTAATTAAACAATTGATGTTTCAGATTCAGCCGGAAGAATCAGAAAAATAGAGTGGTGCAGCACGTAAAAGCGGACGATCTTCCATCGGATATATGGGCATGGCGGAAATATGGGCAGAAACCCATAAAGGGTTCACCGCATCCAAGGTAAATTAATTTAATTTAAACATCTATCTTCTCTCTTCAATTCGTCATCTTTGTTTTGGTATATAAAGCTTATATTTTTAATGGAAAAACACAGGAGCTATTACAGGTGCAGTAGCTCAAAAGGATGTTTAGCAAGAAAGCAAGTAGAGCGTAGCTGCACTGATCCCGGAGTCTTTATCATAACATACACCGCCGAGCACAGCCATGGCCACCCGACTCGGCGAAACTCGCTCTCGGGAACCACTCGTAACAAGTCATCGACGGCGAATAAAACTCTTGCCGATAAAAATGAACTCCTCCACGAGGAAGAAGAAACAGTGCTTGTATCTCCGACTAACACCAGCAACGAGTCCGTGGAACAAGAGATCAGCGTAAAAATGGAGGAGTTACAACAAATGCTCGAAGAAGTTGATCAGAGGGACAAAAGTCTGACGCAAAACATACTGTTGAGTGAGGAATTAGTACAAAGCTTCGAGAATTTTGAGTTTGAGGGTTTGTTTCTCGACCAGTTTCCAGATTTGTAAACTGTAACACTTGATCAAGCACTGTCTCTATCTCTTTTGTTTCTGCAACTTGTTTTTTTTTTCACTTTCAGTTTCTGCAACACTTCATTTCTTACAAGAACTTGACTGTATCATATTATAAAGAATTGATGTAACATGAGTAGGTTACTTGTATTGTTATTCTCTGAATCAAACCTTAGATTTTAGGTTTACATTTGATTGTTTTAGGGTATATAAATCTGTAGTTTTTCAGACAGCACTGAATATTTAGAACCGAACATGGGGGAATCTAGACAGAAACAGTGAAGGGAAACCAAAGGAGCTGGCAAGCATAAATAACAGTTCATCTGTCAGTAAATGTTGAAAGTCAGAGCTGACCAATTCTTTGTTTTAAATATTTCTGTGATTAACTTGCATTGCAAGGTTTATATTTTAAACTCCAACTTGCAATCTCCAGCCTTTCTTTTTCTGGGAAAATAATATGACAAACCGCGTGCCATCTAACTGTAATGGAAAACGACTGTCAAATTTTACCTAGATTTAAGAATTTGAGTGAGAGTAACCGGCACGTTCTTTAAAACAAATATAAAAGTGTTTTAGCAGATTCGAGGATGTTCATGTTGTTTGAGTTCTAATATTTTTCGGGTTTAGAATTTATGGTCTAAGAAAATCTGAGAGAACATTTACTATGATCATTGATCTTTCAAAAGCTAAGAAGAGATCGTTAAATTTATCAAACTGGTATAAAATAGTGTATGAGAATTAGATTAATTTAATATTTTATAATATTTCTTTGATATTTAACATTCATGTGGATGGATACAGATATTTCCTGGAATTAAGTTTAGTTAAATCCCATGAACACAAGAAATTCATGGGTCTGGTACATTGCATTACACAGAGTTAATAATATTTGTGATTGTATCAGTCTGCAGCTGTTGCAGAGGCTCCTCTTTGGTTTCATCAAGCAAAGCAGCCACTGCACCTACAAAAGCTGCATTCATATAAGTTGTGGGCTCGGAATGCGAGTAATCCGATCTCAGGTCGTTGAAATGGTCATTCGAATCGGGGCCTCCGACGATTGCTCCAACATGTTGATTCGGATTCGGAGCATTAGAACCGAAATAATTCGACATGCCATCGTTACACCCCACCTTGCTCGGGTGATCGTGGATGGAAGGAATGGATGAGCCTCTATGGTGAAGCTGCGTGGGATGTTTACTTCCATACCCCACCATGTACGACATTTTCATGGGATTGTTCCCCAAGATATAATCCACCTGTGATTTCACGAAGGATTTGATTTGGGAGGCGGAGAAATGGGCCGATCCGCATTGAATGTCGTCGATATGAGACGCCGTTAACGTTTTCGAGTAAACGGACAGCACCATGCTCGAGCTTGTAACATATTGCAAATTAGAGCTATCTCTTATAAACAAGAGACCACCTGAAAACAAGAAGGAAAAGTCTATTAGCTTAGTGTAAAGATCATTAGAAATCTATTAGATGTGTATGTGTACCAGAAGTTGTTTTGATCTGTAAACTGCTGCTCCCTGGCATCAGTGCACATATAAACGATTCGACATCGGTCTTATATTTCGACAAATCCTTCTTCCCACCGTAGAATTCCTGAAAAAAGAACTGTTAACATCGGCCTTTTGTTACGTATACAGCGAATTAATATCGACATTTCGCTATACCGTAGCTAGTAATGCCTGAGCTCCGGCAAATTTGTTGTCCCAGCTAAACTCTGATACTGCCTGACTCCATCCTTGATTACTCACAACATAGTTCAAGTACTTCACATCTCCACTAGCCTTGTACAGCCAAGCTGCCGACCATAACAATTCATCCTGTCAAAAAAATCCGAACGAATGAAGCTGGAATCGAACCGAATCGAGGAATGTTATACATATTCACCTACTTAATTTCTACATGTTTTACCTGATATCCTGAGTAAGAGCAGTAGAAAGGGCAAGAATCTTTGTAAGATCCCCTGTACTTGTCTGCAAATTCAAATAACTGTGCAGTCGAGTGATTTTGGTTAAACATGCTTTTATAAGTTAATAATAGTTACTTAGGCATCAAGGAACTAATTTAAACCGAGCCTCTTACTGATTTGGATTTGCTTAACAGCTTGGTAGAGTAATTGGAATCAACCCCTTTGAAGACCAATGAAGCAGCAGCTAAGGCGGCGGCAGCATCAGCTGCTGGTTCGGAGCCTGGTGAATCAGAAGTTATCTTATAGAGTGTCCGAGGGGTGTCCATGTCCTCAGGACGCTCCCAACATTGGTGATCAGTGTTCCCATCCCCCACCTGTAAGTTATTTTGTTAAGACTGTTAGTCTGTTATATTCGATATTCATGTTCGATCAAATGTCGAATAAATGGTTAAAACGAAGACAGAAACCTGAGTATAAAGTGTGGTTGGTGAAGTATGTGCTCGCAACATAAAATTCGTGCCCCATCGGATCGCGGTGTGGAGGTGGTTAAGCTCACCGGCCAAAGAGATTTCTTGCGGATACTCAACAGCCGCCCAACTTAACAGGGTCACTGTAAATGCCATAGGCCATACGAACTTCACATTGTCCCCAGCATCATAGTAGCCTCCCACCAAATTAACCTGCAACGAAAACCAAATGTTCAAAACTATTTTTTAAGTAACATCATAAATGTACAAAGTATCTCGGTGGCCATACGTTATCCGGTTTGCCGTCGGCTAACGCTGAGTCTCCCCTCCACTTGACTCTCTGGCTGGCCGGCAACTTCCCGGAACGTTGTCCCTCAAAGAACAAGATTGCTTTGCCTAGTGCATCCTTATAGTCATAAGACAAATCCAGATCCACTGAGGCGAGTTCATCGTGACTACTACTAGCCAATGCCATGACCAAGGTGCAGCACAAGGCCAGACCCCATACTATTTTACTAGAACACATTTGAGACTTGGAATTGTATTAATTTACATGAGATGTAATACATGATCATGTTGGTTATTTATAGAAGAAAAAACCTATAGTAACGAATTAAAATCAAACATTTAGAGAAATAATAATAATCTTTAAATTTAAAAATCAAAAAGGTTAAAAAACTTTTTCATTAGTATTTAAATAAGAAAGACAAAAAATATTATTATATAATTTTTTTTGAGAAAGTTCAACCCATACATCCACGTGTCCCTGATCACAATATATTGTCTGCGACAGTAATATCATAAACGCCGCAATAAGTGCAAAATATTTCTTTTAAATTATTATGTAAACGAAATATTTTGCGACGTTAATATCATAAACACCGTGATAAGTACAATATTTGTGATGTTTTTATTAAAAGGTACAAAAAATATCGTTATATACCAAATTTGGTACAGTGAGAGTAAATTTTTAAGGAAACATCATAAGCAATTATTCAAGATTCTAACCAACCTTTGGCTCCTAAAAATTAGTTATTCTTATTTTTTTTTATTTTTTTTTTAAAAATAATCTAACAATTTTTTAACAAAACGTTGAAAATAGTGTTAGATTACTTTTTTAAGATTTAATTATGAAAATTTTATATTTATTGTTCAAAATCAAGCTCAGTATAAATAATGTGTTTGAAAAAAATTATTAAATTAATTTTTTAAAATTACGAGATATGTTTATGCTTTATAGGAGTTTATTTTTTAATTTTCGTTCAGAACGTCGAAAATGTCGGAGAGAATCTGTATAAAACCCTATATTGTTATTAGACTAAGAAACTTGAGAACGATGACCTCTACTTCTTCGGTTCTAACTCCTATTTATATTTTTTAAATTTAAATATTTATTTTTACAGAGATCAAAATACAATTAGACTAAAATTTATGGAATGTATAAAATTATCGTCCCAGCAGATACTCCATGGTTTCTCTGTTTCATTCCTAAACTCAAGCTTATCTGATCTCACTTTTTTGTGAAATTCAACGTCCCATGGATTGCCTGTTGGTTGATGGCATGGGTGACTGGAAGTGGCGTGAAGTGAAGAAATAGAGTTCTGTTGCAAAGGCGATAAGAGTTGAGTCATAAGAGTGGGATGATTATGGGGGTAAGAAAAATACACACTACTACACGGCATTTGTTATCCTCAATCATGGAAATTGGTTCGGGTTGAATTTTGGGTCATCCATACCCATTTAAAATTAAAAATAAATAATTTGAGTTTATTATATTTTATATAATCTAACTCTATCCTTATCTTAAACTTAATCTAATTCGTCCCGATTCTACTATTTTTAAAATTTATTATGAATCCGAAATTTAAAAAAATAAAACATGACGAGTACTAATAACAGAGTTAAAATTTTTATATGATGAGGTTAGAGTGGGGTATGGAGTTTGAGAAATTATTATAGCATTACAAGAAGTATTGTTGACACCTTATCCAAAAAAATCAAATAAGATCAATAGTTATATTTTTTTTTAAAAATATTTTTTTTATACTTTATAATGAGTTTGAAAGATACTTTAGTAGGATGAGTCTAATGTTCGGCATATTTTTTGTATAATTAAAAAATGATAAGTTTTGAAATTTGTCAATAAACTGAAAATATTAGATTTCTTGATAATATTTTAAGTTAATTCTTTGAATTCATTTTGCAAATACCAAAACTTATTTTGCAAGTATCGATACTTTCAAAATAAGTTTTGGTACTCGTAAAAAAACTCTAAAACTCAACCTAAATTATTGTAAAAAATCTAATATTTTCAATTCGTGAATAAATTTTAAAATTTATCATCATCATTTATTCGAAACCTAAACATGCCATACATCAAAACTACCCATTTTAATAGTATCAATTACACCTAAAAAGACTATAAACATATAACATCCTCCCATGTGGGTTACGATTTTACCATCCCTCCCTCATTGCCTTGTTCCGTCTGATTTCCTCTAATAAACCAAAATTCCATGCTTTATTCAACATAAACCATCAGTTTATGGGCCTACATACAGAGAATGTGTGATGCTATAAGATTTAGGTACGATTGGAACTCAATTCCACCGAATTTAGGTATAAATCACGACTAGAGTGCCAAAGCAAGGAAAACAAAATGTAGGGAAAAGTTTGGTGGATTTGAAAAACACAAAGAGGTAAAAGGGGATCAGAATCATGGAGTTTTCTTTAAAAGAAAGGAAACTGTCCTTTGTTACGATGTTAATGTAAGATATGAATATCGTTAGGTATATGTAAAATTTAATTTGATTAAAAAATAAATTTAATGAACACTCTTCGAAAATTTGTCTAAATTTTAAATATTTATTTGTATAAGAGAAGATGATAATAGTCTCGTGATAAGTGGTATTAGAGCGATTTTTTAACTGTTCGATTTCATGCCGAACATTCATGAGAGGAGTAGACAGGATGAACAACCGTAACAAGAAGTTAATCACGAAAACGAAAACTCGTGAAAATGATATCACGAGGTTGAGTGAAAAAGAATGTCACGCCTAGAAAGAGACAAGAAACATTAATCTTAAATCAAAAAGAAAAGAGGAGGTCTTGGGATATATACGGTGACGTTACACATCCTATCAGACATGTCTTTTAAAAAAAAATAATCTCGTGATAAATAAAATCTTATTAAAATATTAATAAAAATATAAATATATATAATCATATAATCATATCAATTTATTAAAAAATATAAAGAAACATCAAAATCGAGGTCTAACGTACCCCATGTCCCCCAGCATACCCCTAGTTAAGGGTGGGTATTCGATAGAGTCGAGTCGAGTTGAGTCAAAAATTTCGAGTTATTCGAGTTGACGAGTCATATTTTACGACTCAAACTTTATTTGAAATTTTTTCGGTTCGAGTCGAGTTTAAAAAATTCGAGTCGAATCGAGTCAAGTTTTCGAGTTCCTATAAATATTTAATTATAATTATTTATCATGTTATAATATGATTTGATTCCAATTTAAATGACTTTCTCTAATCATATAAGATATCTATATATATATTTTTTTATATGTAGCAATATTTCTTTATATTTTTATATATCAATGTATATATATCATAAAAAAATATAGACTCATCTCAAAACTTAAAAATTAATCCTTTAATTACTAAAAATTTTGAGTTATTCGAATTTCTATTTTACAACTCAAACTTTATTTGAAATTTTTTCGAGTCGAATCGAGTCTATAAAATTTCGAGTCGAGTCAAAACAAATCAATTATTTTCGTCTTGAGTCGAATCGAGTTATTCAGTTTTTTCGAATCAAATTTTTCTCGCCCTACCCCTAGCAGAGGCATCAGTGATCAGACGATGTAGTTGGATCATGCCTTGTGTGGTGCGTGCTGGTGGGTTTATCAGTCGGACCATTTTTCTCGTAATCCCTTGCTATATTAAGTTTGCCGTCCAATAAAGTATTAACAGCTAGACCATTTCAATTTGTTTTGGGCAGTGAATCATTGTCCACAGTCGTGGGCCGAGTTCGGTCCAACAATCTATTATTTATAATTTTTTGCGAACCATTGATTTATTAGGACCCAAACCATTTTACAGCCCATATTTATGGAATAGGATTTTCGAACCAAATATGGTGTTCAAGTAAATGTTTTTAATTGAGGAATATGATTATAAGATATTATATATTATACAGAAATTTTTTAAATTTAAATATATAAAAAATAATATCTATTTCCTACTTTAACCATGTGATGGATTCAAAGCAATGTAGCATTCAATCAATCTGATAAGTAAGAACAAAACCAGAATTTGAGGTTAAGAAATAAAATATAAATATTTAAAAGAGTGAGAGAAATAAATTCATAAATAAATTATTTTTTAAAAATAAATATAAAATTAAAATTAAAAATAAAAAAATTCTTCGAAAACGAAGGAAAATCTCCCCTTCCACATGCTAAGGACTAACTATAATGACAAAGGTATGAGATGAAGCCGTTTTCGTTCCACGATTTTTTTACTTGTGTTCTTTTATATATTTTTTAAATTTTATTTTATTTTTTATTCTTAAATATATTTTATCTCTCGATTTTAAATTATAATTCCGTACCTCCTTATCTAACTAAAAAACAATACTCATTTTCTCATTCTTTTTCAGTGGTTCAGCCTCTCTTTTTTCCCTTCCTCAAATTCTCTGTTCATAATCTACAGTCTAAGCTTCTATTCACATTGATGAACTTGTTTAGCTACTTTATAAACCATTTTCTAGAAGAAAGGGAAAAGAAATTAGTGCTCCTTAGTTGTATCCAGTAGATAATATAATTATATATACAAAAACTTAGTGGTTGAGGAGAGGGGAATTATACTTTTTTTTTATTTTCTTTTTCATCAATAATTAAATATCTTCATTTCACTTTCAATGATTGAAGACCAAGCAGTATAAAAAAATTTAGATACTCTTGAAATAAATTTAAATACACTAAATAATTTAGATTTTATCATCAATAAAAAAATTATGTTCGATTCTCGAAATATAAGATACTTTTGTAGTATTAATTTTAAAATGGTTAGAGAAATCAAGTATAAATCATATTATAACGTATTATAAAAATTGAAATACATTTTTTACGTATTATTATCTGATTTTTTTAATAATGTATTGAATATTTATCTTATAAAATAAGATTATCATTTTTTACATATAATTTTAAGATATTATTATTAAGGGAGAGAAAATTATTATTTTTTCTGTAAATTCACTCAATTTTTATATATTTTTATTTATATCCATGAATATAAATTCCTTACCTAAGCTAATTTATGCCTTGAAACCGACTGTTTATCTCCGGTCATTACCTTACCTACTGAAACTGTCGATTTCATGGATTAATGCTTTCCTTTTTTGAGAGATAGTAGTGGGTGGACTTTGGTGCTTGCTTTTAACGTTGCTAAGAGCATTAGCATTGACGACCAAGAAAAGTCAGACTCAAGTAGTATCAATAATTGAATTTTAATTTAATCACAACTCTAACTAGGATGACAACGAAATAGAGTGAGTTGAGTTGAGTTTTTTATTATTTTTATTTTAATTCAAAATTTATATTATATATTTTAATTTAATTTGATTTAACTTATTTTTATTATAATATAATAAAAACAAATTTAATTTGAATCTTATGTTAATATTTTAATAAAAAAGTTTAATTAAATCTAATATAATCCAAAAAAATTAATAAAAATATTATATATCAAGTCGGTTTAAGGATTTTCACCCCTAAACTCGATTTTATTCCAACCCTCACTATTTTTTATTTTAACCTAATTTAACCCGGCACAAAACCTTAAAATATAAAAAAATTAACCTTATTTAATCGAGTCAAATCAAAACTCGTCGAATTTATTTTTTATGTCATCCCTAACCCTAACTCTACCAAACTTTTTCAATAAAAAAACATGTTCATATTAATATAAAATTGTTATATTAATACTTGCCTAATTGGGTCAGGATTACTTATAATTAAATTAAAATTAATTTGAATTATGTAAAAATTTGTTCAATTTTATATTTTTTGAATTTATAGACAAAAATAAATAAATGACTGAAATTATTTTTTATATATATATAAAATCTTTTTATTTGATTTTAGTAATTTTTATATCCCATCTAACAGTAAATAAATATAATTTATATTTAAAATAGTTTTTTTACATTATATCATATTTTTAGTATTTATTTATTTGTTTGTTTTATATGTATAGACAATCTAAAATAATAATTCGTAGACATTCCTAATTCGTAAATATAATCTATGTCAGGTTATACGTAAAAGGATCTTCTAGAAATCTATCTTTTTCATTCCCCTCGCTGTCTCTATCTCTAACAAGCCAAATTATAAATAAATAAAAAGGAAAATAAAAATAAACAAACTTGGTTGTTGTTATTTGTTTATCATAATGTACATGATTTTTAGGACACTTGGAGTCTTGCATTTATCCTTTTGAGGAAAGCCAAAATATTCAGGTCGGAATCGGATTTAAGGTATTTGTGTTCGGATCAGGTTTTAGTGAATCAAAAATTCGATCCTACCCGATCCATGTCTATCTATATTCATAATATCAAATTTTGAATCTTTAGTTTTATTTAATTATATAATATTTTACTTTTGTGACCAATTGGAAGTTGTTACAATTTATCATAATTGTCTTTTAAGAAATTCCCTTTGTTTATCATAATTCTAAAGGTTAAATTTAGTTTATATTTATAAATTCAAATAATTGTTCATAAAAAAATTATCTAATATAATCCTTACCTAATATAAATATTTATTAAAATAAATCTTAATCACCGAGTAATCTTCCGCAATTATAATTATAATTATAATAAAATTCAACTTAATTATTTAGAATTTGAGTTAAAATATAATATTTTCTCTTAAAATGAAATTTGTTGTAAATTAACATTATTAGATAGTAATTAATTAGTTGAAATGGCATTTTTAGTAGCATGTGGGAATTAGTTTAGTAATAAAATATTTGGACATTTTTTTCTATTGTTGTCTTGGAGAAATTATATTATGGGTAAGTTTCACTACGTGTTCATGGACCAACCATTAAAAATTATTCGTCTTATCGATTTTTTCATGTCATATTTTTTCTCAAGTGAATCTTCACTTGACAAAACTGTTTTTAAAATGAATTAACAGTAAATATGAGTGAAGATTCACTTATGAAAATATGACGTGGAAAAAAATGATGAAATAGATGGTTTTTAGTAGTTGGTCCTATGGATGACGTGGTAGGACTTACCCATAATATAATTTTCCGTTGTCTCGGATCTTGTCCTATTATAACTCGAATACATTTTTTTAACGAGATCGTTTTTTTCTTTAAAATAATATTTATGTTATTAAATTATGTATGTTTTTGGTTGATATTGTTATTAAACTAGTTGTTGAATATGATTGTGAGTCGGGATATATTTTCCAAAGAGTCGAAAGATTGCATATGCCTTGTGGGACAAGTTAAGCTAATTTCTTTGGTTGGCCAATGTCTAGAAGGAATAAATTATCAATAATATTTAATTAAATCGATTTTGTATTGCATCGAATAAAAAATGTACATAAACTTGTTTTTAAATATCTTTGAATTAATCAGGCATCATATATAAAACTAATAGTTATATATTTGTTCTTTTAATTCGATTAATTTTATCATAATTAGTCTCATTACGGGTGAGAAAATAAAGCGTTCTCACTTCACCCAAACACTCATACATCATTTATCATTTTTCGATCGTCGCTTGTCATGAATTATTCAAATAATTTTTTTGTATATTTTAACATTCGATTAATATTTTATACGAATTCGATCAATTTTCAACGATGAGGGACAAAGAAAATGATTATGGTGGTCTAACAACAGATACAATGGGTGACAGTGTGGCCATTAGGAGTTTATTTTGTGAGCTTTTGAAATTTAAGTTTTTTTTTTTTTAAAAATAAGCTAAAAATATAAGAAATTAAAAAAACAATTTTAAAAAATAAACGGTGGTTAACGTGAAATATCTAAAAATATATTGATTAAAACTTTAGACACTTATTTTTTAAAAAAATATTTTAAACATTTAAAATTCAAAATTAATATACAGACACCTATTTTTTATTTAAACCTTATTATTTTAACAATTCAATCATTAATATAATTCTATTTATAGTACACGTTTCTTTTTAAATTAATTTGGTATATTTATAGTATTAATTAAATTTTACTAATATATATTGAATTAAAATTTTAATGAATAAATCTTAAAATCTTAATAAAATATAAAAATGTGTAAACTCGTGTAATTTTACCATAATATAATAACATGTGCAATGCAAGGACGAAAGTAAAGGAATAGGCGGTGGCCTTGGCCCTTCCAAAATAGCAAAATTGTCTTATAAATCCTTTAAAGTTATATAATTATAAATCAATGATAATTCTTTCATACGAAATTCAACATATAAATAAATAATTCACCTTTGGTCCCTGCAGTACAAAATTTCTTTCTTCGAGAAATTATTAGGTAAACTTTGTTTACCACGTTATCCGTAATTAAATTAATCTGGTCAGTTTATCTTAGAATAATTATCTAATAATTATCTATCCTCTAATTATATGTAAGAAATACGTGACGATTCACCTTGAAAAAAAAATGAGATAGACGAATCTGATTGGTTAGAACCACGAATGACGTTTTGAATATGATTTATCTAATAATTTTTTCTTTTTTTTTAAATTTTTATTGTATTTTTTCTTGGGGTGAACTACAATAGATATCACTCAATTATGAGCAGGGTTACATGTTAGTCACTTAATTATTAAAAGTTATGTTTGGGTCATTCAATTGTGGATAAGATTATACTTGGGCCACCCAATTAGTAAATGTTATATTGAGATCACTTAATTACAGGTAAAGTTATATTTGGATCACCTTTCGTATTTAAAAAAAAATCAATTTCCCTAGTTGGAATGGTCACCCAAATGAGCACATAGGAGGATTGTTTTTCTTGTCTTGGATATATGAAATACACTTATCCAAAAAAAATCAATTTGTATATTAGATTAATTAATAATTTTAAATGAATTACTCTAATGTTAACAAGGGATATAAGTGATTTGAAAGAAAAACGACCAAATTGATATACTTTTTTTTAATATGAAGGGTGATCCAATCATAAAATTATCTATAATTGAGAGACTCAAATATAATATTTAATAATTAAGTGATCTAAATGTAACCTTACACATAAATAAGTGATCAAAATATAATTTTTAATAATTTAATGACTTAAATGTAATCCTTCCCATAATTGACTGACCTCTATTGTAGTAAACCCTTTTTCTTGTCGTTTCCATCAGATTCCCTCCGCGTTTCCTTTGCCTATCTTCATATTCAACTTTATCAGTTTCCTTTTTCTTTAAAATGAACTAAACCTTAATTCCTATAAATTCAAGTTTAAGCAGGCACAAGAAGTAGTTGTTGGCTGCTCAATGAGAGACGACGGCTCTTTTCCGACGCACGAGAGGCGATGGGCATCGGACACCGTTCCCGCCAAAATCACACACAGTTCAACAACTTCGCCGGGGGGTGAGTACATGTCGTCCGAGGAGTTCGTCGAGGTCACCATCGATCTCCAAGACGACGATACCATCATCCTCCGAAGCGTTGAGCCGGCCACCACCGTCCACGTCGATGAAGGTTCCGATACTCCGGCCTCCGCTTCACGATCACCGACGATCAAGCGGAGCTCATCCAATAGATTCAGACAGTTTTCACAAGAACTAAAAGCCGAGGCAGTGGCCAAAGCCAGGCAGTTCTCACAGGAGTTGAAAGCCGAGCTACGGAAGTTTTCATGGGGCCACGGACACACATCTCAGACTATAAATGGATTCGACTCGGCTTTAGCCGCTCGAGCTCTAAGAAAGCAGCGAGCTCAGCTCGACCGGACTCGCTCCGGCGCTTCAAAAGCACTTCGCGGATTAAGGTTTATCAGCAACAATAAAGCCAATGCATGGGAAGAAGTTCAAAATAATTTCAACAAACTCGCAAAAGACGGTTTTCTCTTCCGTTCCGATTTCGCACAATGCATAGGTTATCCATTTCATCATCACATTACTTTTTCAAATCCACATTTAAACGCTTCGATTCCGATCAATCTCCTAGCTGATTTCGTAATCGTTTACTGTTCTTTAAGGAATGAAGGATTCAAAGGAATTTGCACTAGAGATGTTCGATGCATTGAGCAGACGAAGGAGATTAAAAGTTGAAAAAATTTGCAGAGATGAACTCTATGAATATTGGTCTCAAATCACCGATCAAAGTTTTGATTCTCGCCTCCAGATCTTCTTCGACATGTACGCATTATCAAACTATTCTATAATTAGTAATACTAATTTCTTTTAATTATTCCATTTTAAAATTAAAATTTCAAACTCACCTTCTCTAATCTCATATTATATGATTGATATGTGAATTATGTTTCAGGGTGGACAAGAACGATGATGGTAGAATCACTGAAGCTGAAGTAAAAGAGGTAATTATTATTATAATCCAAATTTTAAATGAAATTAGATTAGGCAGCCACTTCAAACTAATTTTAAATAAAATGATTTCCCCTTCCACTAAAATTACTATTATTTTTCTTCAAAACGAAAATGGAAAGGCCACCCTTTCATCTTCATAGGGAAATAATTTAATGTTTATAGAAAGAAAAAAAACTTGTTAACAGGGTGTCATTTGGTTTATTATAATCAACGTTAGGCAGGTATTTGAATGACCTTAAATCTCAAGAAACTCTTACACTAACTACTACCATATTAAATAATTCGAATTAAAGAAATGAGAAAAAAAGACGATTTCAATCGATAATTAGATTGATTCTTTTTGACATAATAATTAGATTGGTTTATTTATATTCAATGTTTGGCCTCTGTTTTTTCTCCCGAATTTTGGTCATTTTACTAATAAAATCTTAGTGGGGTTGGTGGGGGCATTTTGGTCTATATAATTGATTTTATTCTCCTCCTGATTATACAGATTGTCATGCTAAGTGCTTCAGCAAACAAGCTATCGAGATTGAAAGAGCAGGCGGAAGAATATGCAGCTTTGATCATGGAAGAGTTGGACCCTGAAAGACTTGGATATATTGAGGTGGGTCCATTATAATATAAATTTTCCATGATCAATTCCTATGCTTTATGCATGATATTTTACCTCTTAATATTGTTTAATATTCAGGGTATTAAGATTAGGGTGTTCCATAATTTAATATTTCAAGTTGTGGAAATTATAATTTACTGTGAGGTTTCATTTTCAGATTAGGTTTCAAGCCAATAAATAAGTTTTGGTAAGATGTCCAATTGAGCAGCATTGACAATATTATTAAGAAAATGTGAAAGTAGTAGATAGAATTTGTTCTTCCAAAGTCCATTGGTAGGCGAAACATGATCAAATTCCAACAATCGGGTTCTAGTTTTGTTCAACCGTGACTGAGAATGAATGATCAAGCCTTTCCTAGAGACAGCTCAACTTATCTTATGTTGGTAAACAGTAATTACATTTGAGGTCGTTGAACCGTTTTTAGTTAACTTTAGCTCCGTAGGAAGAAAAAGAAATTGGATGTGCATGATTATTCATATGATTTTACTTTATAGTATTATAATCAACTTGGCAGGTCACTATCGGGCAATGACATCTTGGGTTGAATTTGATTTATTTTTCTTTATTTCATATCTTGTAAAATTGATTTTTTTTTCTTTTGTTTTACTTGTCGAAGTTGTTGAGATTAAGTATTGAGCGAAGGGTATTATTGGTCCTAGATATTTAAAGGGGTCCTGACCAACTCCATCCCATGCTTGACCGTTTTGAACTCAGTGGTCCTGCTAAATGGCAGACCTGACATTTGGGTTCCCATGTGAGTTTTGCATTCTGGTTATCCCCTTCTCCAAAACGCATCCTCTTCACTCATTCACGCATGCAACAGTCCTCCATTCTGCATCACACATAGTGTAACGAGTTGACAGAATCAAAGATAATTTTGTCCTTTTTCATGACTAGAAACTTTCCTTATCATTTAATATTTCCTTTCCCCTAACATTATGATTCGGTGGAATAGTGGATGATGATGACTGATGAAAATGATGCAGCTATGGCAACTGGAGACACTTCTCTTGCAAAAGGACACGTATCTGAGTTACAGTCAAGCCCTAAGCTACACAAGCCAGGCCCTTAGCCAAAACTTACAAGGATTAAGAAACAGAAGCAGGATCAGAAGAATGAGCACTAAACTTGTGTACTATCTAGAAGGAAATTGGAAGAAAATTTGGGTCGTAGCATTGTGGATCATGATTATGATAGGACTCTTTACTTGGAAGTTCTTTCAGTACAAACAGAAGAGTGCTTTTAAAGTTATGGGTTATTGTCTCCTCACAGCCAAAGGAGCAGCTGAGACCCTGAAGTTTAACATGGCTCTTATCCTCATACCCGTGTGCAGAAACACCATTACTTGGCTCAGGTCCACAAAGCTGGGTCTAGTCGTACCTTTCGACGACAACATCAACTTTCACACGGTATGTAGTTTACCAACTCCTTTATTTTCTTTCCATAATACATTTTTAGCTTCTCTTCTACGTTTATCGTCTGGGGCCCGGATCAGTTGAAATAGAAGTCAATATGATGGGTTGATTTAAGCCATCAATTACAAGAATAGATCTTTACTTGATATTATCTCTTCGAACTTAAAACAGTGACGATAAGACTATTTGTTGTGGGGTAGGGGAAGACATTGCACGTTCACGCAGCAAAAGTTGACATCTAAACAGATTTCTTTTAATGGTAGAAGACACCATGATGATTCCATGGATATGTATCAAATAGGGATGTGGTTACAACAAACGAAAAAGACAGTTAAAAAATTAGAATTTTGAGAAGTCCTACGGAAAAAACGATAATTTTAGGGTTTCAGTTAAAAAAAACTACCCTTTAAAATTATCGCCTATTCCCAATGACTTTTCAAAATCGTTTAATCTTCCTGACCACTTCTCGTTTCATGTAACAACTTTCTTATTTTGGTAAAATAATTTTTCACCCACCCATTTAAGTGAATCTTTTTCTCACTACTATTTTCTAAGCAAAAAAAAGCTCATTTTTTTGTGCGGTGACTGAACCATCGACATAAACAGAAGAATTTTTTATTCTTTTACAATAATTTGTTGGATTTTTTAAAGTTTTCTTAAGTCGAGTAAATATATCCAGATGTTTGATTTGGCCAAATAAATATAGGGTGCAAATCGTTTGTCCCTTTCTATGCCTTCATTTATGCCCCCACTTTAAATTAAAAGGTTAGGGGTTTTAGTTAGGGTTTAGGGAATTAGGGGTAGGGTGTATTTTTTAGGGTGTAAGGTTTAGGATTTAAGATATAGAAAATAAGAGTTTAGGGTTTAAAATTCATTTTTTTAAAAAAATCAAAAAAACACAAAAGGAAGCACGGAAAAAAGGCGAAAGATTTTTGTTCATGAATATAATGCTGGAAAAATTAGCTAGTTGATATAAGGGCCAAATCAAACATTTGCAAATAAAGCCCAAAATGGAAAGAAAATTTGATGCATTTCATAATAACGTTGAAGTTTGAAAGTTGTCATTCCCATACAATTAGATCATTTTTATGCTCTCCTGATCTTATGCAGACAATAGCTGCAGCGATTGTAATTGGAGTCATTCTCCATGTCGGTAACCATCTTGCCTGTGATTTTCCGAGGCTTATCGATTCTTCTAATGAAAAGTATAAAAAGTATCTAAGGCATGACTTTGGAAGTCATAAGCCAACGTACTTAGACCTGGTAAAAGGGACTGAAGGAGTGACTGGAATTCTAATGGTTATCTTCATGGCCATTGCATTTACACTGGCAACAAGATGGTTTCGGCGGAACCTGATTAAACTTCCCAAACCCTTTGATAGAATCACTGGCTTCAATGCCTTCTGGTACTCACATCACCTGTTTGTCATTGTCTACGCCTTGCTCATCATCCATGGCGAATTCCTTTATCTCGTCCACATATGGTACCGTAAGACGGTATATATTTAAATCTTCTTCTCTCAAATGTTTGCAGAAATTCTAACTGCAAAATTTCATTTTATCTAACTATAACTATAGTTTCAGTCTTAAGGTTAAGGTATGGAATTTCATGTTGCAGACTTGGATGTATCTAGCTGTTCCAGTTTTGTTATATGCTGGTGAAAGGACCCTAAGATTTTTTCGTTCTGGTTCCTACACTGTCCGGCTTTTGAAGGTAAGCATAACTCAGTCACTTTATAAACAAGAAGTTCCGTAAGTAATTAGAATTTGCTCAAAAAAAGGGTGAAGTACAAAACGGAGAAACATTTATAGGACCAATGAACTGGGAAGCATCGGCTGATCGATTCACGAGATTAGCTTCTCTGTGATCCATTTCCCATGAGTCCTGAATTTAGGTCTCAATGAGGATGCTGTGTATTTTAATCTTTGATTAGCCGTCTTCTTGTAACTTTGCATTCTCGATATACAGGTTGCAATTTATCCGGGAGGTGTTCTCACATTACAAATGTCTAAGCCGACTCAATTTCGGTACAAGAGCGGACAGTACATGTTTGTCCAATGCCCTGCTGTCTCTCCATTTGAATGGCAAGTAATAAATATAAAAGTATATATAATGTTTTACAATGATTTCAGCTATTTCACTTTGCTACTAAATTGTTTTGAGAATTTCCTGAATAATATTTTGGATGTTAGTACACAATAGAAGAAAATGAAAATGGACACAGACCAATTCGATTTGCTGTCCACAATAGCCTTTTAAGAAGAATGGAACCTGGTTAACATATTTGATTGTTTTGTAAGAATGAGAAGGAAGTTTAAATTGTAAACATTTCAGTAGTTGCAGTATTATCAGTTTTGAGATTGGGGTTGGTTTCATAGATGGAGACAGCAAGGGTTTGCGTTATGCAAGTTTTCTTCTGAACTCATGAGCATTTCATTTTGTGAACCAGGCATCCTTTTTCGATCACCTCTGCTCCTGATGATGACTACCTTAGTGTACATATCCGTCAGCTAGGTGACTGGACCCAAGAGCTCAAACGGCTGTTCTCGGAGGTTTGTGAACCTCCTGTAGCTGGGAAAAGTGGGCTTCTCAGGGCTGATGAAACAACTAAGAAAAGGTAACATCTATTTGGCTTATATTAATACATTCAACATGCTCTTTTCTAGAAGCATTTAGGGTCTATTAATTTTATAATCCATGATGTTCTTGTCCGAAGTACAGTTTGCCAAAGCTGCTAATTGATGGACCGTATGGTGCACCGGCACAAGACTATAGGAAGTATGATGTCCTGTTGCTTGTGGGTCTTGGAATTGGTGCAACACCATTCATCAGCATCTTAAAAGATCTACTTAACAACATTGTCAAAATGGAGGAACAGGCAGTAAGTAACCTGTGCCAAGTTAAATGAACCTGTTATTCTTGGTCTTTTGTTATAAGATTCACAATGAAAATCTTTTTCATTTTCAGGATTTGGTCTCAGATACCAGTAGGACATCGGACTTAAGTGTCGAGAGCAATGATTCAACCGCCCCAAACAAAGTTTCACGGAAGAAGACTCTTAAGACAACCAATGCTTACTTTTATTGGGTCACCAGGGAGCAAGGTTCATTTGATTGGTTCAAAGGGGTGATGGACGAAGTTGCAGAACTTGATCAAAGGGTAAATGAACTAATCATTGAAATGCCTCAGACTCTTCAGTTCGATTTACTACTAACTTGTCCCTTTGGACAACAGGGTGTCATTGAAATGCACAACTATTTGACAAGCGTGTACGAGGAAGGTGATGCTCGTTCAGCTCTCATCACAATGGTTCAAGCACTAAATCATGCCAAGAATGGAGTTGACATCGTTTCAGGCACCAGGGTAAGACCCTTTTCTGTCCCTCATTTACATTTTCGAAGCATACGATTATTGTCACAGGACCATTACTCTTTGAAACGATCAGGTTCGGACCCATTTTGCAAGGCCTAAATGGAAGAAAGTTCTGTCTAAACTAAGTTCCAAGCATTGCAACGCAAGGATAGGTAAGTGTCTGATCCCACCCCCATCCTCAAATCTATTTAATCAAATGAGAACTGTCAGTCTTCTGTGTATTCTAATACTCTGGTGCGGTGGAGCAGGTGTGTTTTACTGCGGGGCACCGGTTTTGGCCAAAGAACTGAGCAACCTGTGCCACGAGTTGAACCAGACAGGTTCCACTAAATTTGAATTCCACAAGGAGCATTTCTAGTAGAAGTCTACGAGTGGAGTAAATAGCAGCCAGCAGCCAGCAGCCATAGCCCTAACTCCTTTCTTTACCTAGATAAGTTCAAGAATTTTTTCAATAATAAGCCCAGAAAACAGGAGTCATAGGTTGCCCTACAAAAGAGGAAATCGTGGTTTGGGTAAATTAAATTCAATGGTGTGTCCGGCACTCGGCAGTCGGCAGCAACGAGATGATTTGAGAAAAGGGCTGAATGCCGTATTGATGCAAATGAAGTGGTTAACTTCAGACTTGAGAGGCTGTGCAGGGCTAGCCAATGACTTCAAAAACGGTGCATAATCGACGTGCATCACAACGTGAAACTAATTCACATAGATATTGATACATTTTTTTCCCTCATTTTTATTCAATATGCAGATAATAATATTATATTTCAATTATGCTTAATACATCATTATAAACATCATTAATAAACAAACAAGTACACTAATTCCCAAATCTCTAACAAACAATAATATAAAAAAATGTGTTCGTAAATTTTAAACGAATCTTAACGTTATACAAATCAACATTCCATACCCTGCGTATCCCACAATATATGTACCCATAATTTCTTCATCAAAACTAAACACATACCTATAAACTTCCATACCCAAATTTCTAGCGACCAGTAAACTCACACAACACGCTACTACGTGCAGGGGTGTGCATTCGGTTCGGTTAATTCGGTTAACCGACCGAACCAAAATTATTTTGGTTAATTTGATCGGTTAATTTTTAGTAAATTCGATTAACGGTTCATTTTTTGAGAATTTGGTTATCGTTAATTCGGTTCGAAATCGGTTAATTAACCGAAAATATATATTAAATATTATATATAATATATATTTATTTTTAGTCATTTAACTTTAAAAATATTATAAAATGTTCATTGAATTTTTTTTATATTATAAAATGGTCACTAAATTTTGTATTAAATTAGTATAAAATAAAAGTTTAGTGACTAAAAAATTATTTTAGCTTAATTTAGTGACCTATTATGTAATTTAACTGAAATAATTTCAGTTCGGTTAATTCAGTTAAAGAAAATTCGGTTCGGTTAATGGTTAAGATTTTAAAATTTTTAGTTAATTCGGTTCAGTTAACGGTTAAGATTTTAAAATTTTCAATTAATTCGGTTTTGGTTAATTCGATTCGGACACCGACCGAATTAACCGAATGCTCACCCCTAACGACGTGCTTTAGTCCATTTATATAAAAAAATACTAATTGTTTTTAAATGTCAATTTTAAAATTATTTTTTTCTTCCTGCGAAACTTGCATATCAATCAAGAGAATTAGATTCCTAAAAGTATATTACACAAGTCGTGAAATCGTGTTTGGAAGGGTTGAAAAGTGTTATGGAGACACTTATTTTTCTTTAAATTATATGTACTTTTGCTCCTTATATGCCGTTGGATTCAAAACAATAATACATTCAGATTTAATTTTTAGATCAAGGATCTAGATTAATATTTGGAGAATATATATATTTTTAAAAATCTTCGATTAATTACTAATCTTTTTAGGAGAAGATACATAATTTATATCCAAGTTACTATTTTAATAAATAATTGTATAAAATAAGATATATTAATCACTTAATTTCATTTATGATTTTTTGAATATGTTATATGATTGCAAAATAATATCTATTTTTACAATTTTAATAAAATATATTTATTTTATACACATAACACTCGAATATGAATCGTTTATATAAAATATATCATCTTTTATCATCGAACCGCGTTACTATTTTCGTTACCAAGTTTTTCTATCTCCATCAATGAAACTTAATTGTGTGCTAAGGATGGTTTTCTAGCAGTGGACACGTTTTGACAACACAAAAGCTGTCTACTCGGTAAGCCTTTAAGCTATCTTTGTATTCACTTTACAACAAACCATTCCATTAGCAAAACTGTAAATGTAAAATTCTTCTAGCAGTCCCAACATTATATGTAAGTTATGAATTTAATCCATGTACTTTGAAAATATTAAAATTTCAATCATGATTCATATAATAGTTGTCAAAATTACATATTCAAACATCGACGATATAAACTAAAAAGTTAGAGGCGGCAAATATGTCATTTAGATTAGGTTCGATATGAGTAATTTTGGTTCGAGTTTGGTTAATTTAGATTATATTCGGTTTTAGTTTAATTTGGATAGAATATGATTTGGTTCGATTTTAATTTAGGTTTGTAGTGATTCGGGTCAAGTATCATGTTGGATTGGGTCGCATCAATTTGATTGATTTTTAGGTCAAGTGATTTCGGGTTGGGTCAAGATTGGTTTTATAGGATATAGATATGTTTTAGTCAAATTTTCAAATCGAATCAGTTTTTTAAACTCAAATATGATTTTATAAAGCTAATATATTTGAGTTTTTGGTAAGTTATATGATCGTTCACATCAAATATTTTATTATTTTTTTAATATATATATTTTTATTTTGAGTTGACTTCGGTTCGGGTTACTTTCGGTTTGAGTCTATTCGGTTTGTTTGAGAATTGATTCAGGTCTATTCAGTTTAGTTGAAAATCGGATCAGGTCTATCAATTCAACTAAAAATCAAATCGAATTTTATTTGATTTTGTTTATTTCGAGATTTAGATCAAATTTAAATATCATATACAAATCGATATTAAATCTTATATCTAATAAAAGATTAAAATCGATTCGAATCTCAAATTTAAGTCAATTTATTACTTCTACTCATAGTGTGGTTAATTACGATAGTCTATTGTTATGTCCTATTACAAACATCCGACCAAGTAAAATACTTAACACGGCCGAAAGACCAGCGTAAACTTTTAAAATAATTCCTAAAAAAGGCCGTCGCTGAACCAAGACTGAGTCAACGCGGTTGTTCCAGAACTCTAACCCTGAATTTCACACATATAAAGACACTGTCATCAGGTTTAAAACTCGTACGAAAACTTACAGGAGCAGAAAACCAGTTCTAAATCTTCGATTCTGCATTATAAAAAAGACAGCTTTTAAACGATCTCAAGATTCCCAGTCCTTTTTCTTTTTAGAAAAAAAAAAAAAACAATATGCAAGCAGATCACCAGGTCGCGCCACTGGCACCGGTTCAAGATTATCCGAGAAGCGACGCCGAGTTCGGGGGGATAAAACCCAAAGCTTCACGCCGGGAAGAAAAAAACAGTAAATTTCTTGTTTACGTTCTGCTTATCATGGTCATCCTAGGAACCGTTCTCTTGGTTTTCGGAAGCATTTTTTTACGCCCCAGAACCCCTGGTGTCGAGTTCGGATCAGTCAGGGTTCGGAATCTCAGGTATACGACTAATTCATCGTCTCCATCGTTCAACTTCACACTGTTAACGTCGGTCTCCGTAAAGAACACCAATTTCGGAGACTTCCGGTTCGACAACACGACAGGGACAGTCTGGTGCGGTCCAGTAGTCGTCGGAGAGTTTAAAATACCCACCGGGAAAGCTCCGGCTAGGGAAACAGAAAGGTTGAATGTTTCAGTTGACGTGACCTCACTTCGGGTACCCAATACCACGAGCTTGAGCAGTAATATAAGTTCTGGTCTTTTAGAGCTGAGCAGCCATGTTAGATTGAGCGGAAAACTGAATATCATGAACATTATGAAGAGAAGAAGACACCCTGTGTTGAATTGCTTCATGAAACTCAATTTCACAGGGGGGTCCGTACATGATTTAAGATGCGATTAAGGGCAGAACATGTTTTTTTTTGTATAGATAATTTTTTGATTAGCAATAATATTACTGTTTGTGTTATGAATGGAGGCTGCTTCATGTGTTGGTCGGAGTGAGTCAACTTGGTCAATGGCGTGAGGGGACGGTAAATTGGGGCGGCCGACGTCGCTGTTGAATGACACGAGTAACCTAACGTCGTGAGCTTTGATTTGGTATTATATTGTGAAGACTTTGTATCCTCCGGCTCCATTCATGTTGCTTTCACCATTAATAGAGAGCGCCGGTTGGAGATAAGCTTTATTGTTTAGAATTTGGGATTAAGGGAAAAAATATCAAATCGTAGATTTTTCTTGATAGATATTTAAAGTATTTTTTAATATTTTTTATAATTATTACTTTAGTGTTTTAGACTTTTTAGAAAATTTTATTAACCGATAAAAATATTACATGTGATATGCTTTGTTTTATTTTTAAAAAACTAAAAATTTTAAAAATAATCTGAAATTTTTAAAAATTCTAAAATAGTTCTTAAATTTCTAAATCACAAGCTCTAATTTTAACTATCATCGTCGGTGTGTCTATCATTTTTATTGTCAGACCCCATGATCATTTTCCCTTTCTTTACATTGTCAAAAGATAAAGATCAACGTATTTAACGTTAAAACAAAATCAAATAATAAAAAAAATGAATAAAGAGAACAATGACAAACTACAAACTACAAACGATATATTAATCTTATGGTGAGAAAAATATACGCAGATAACATAATGAATGACAATAACAGTGATCAGATTTTAGGATTTATGGATTTTTTGTTTATTTTTTGAATTTTAGAAATTTTAAGTTTTTTAATTAAATTAAAAAAATTAAAGTAAAAGCCATGCACTATGTTTTGATTTAAAAAAAAATAAACGATTATTAACGATCATATACCTAAAATAATAATTATAAAGTTATTAAATTTTTATTTTGATAAAAAATACTTTAAACATTAATTTTAAAAAAATTATATAGTATAAGATTTTTTTTCTCTCCTTTATATTTCAACCTCTTGTCGACACACGAAACTTCCTTTTGTGTAGCCAAGTTACCAATTTTAATGTATCCCAAGACTGAGACGGGAATGAAATTTCCAACCATGAAGACGGACTTTATGAGCTTCAGGGAAAAGGGAAAGGTCATGGTGTTTAGACTTAAACCACAAATTCATTTTCATTTATATTTGAGATGGTATTATTGAATACAATCTTAATCGAAAATCGTTTGACATAAATTTTAAACGGTGAAATATATATTTTATTGAATTATATTATCGTTTATCCGTAGATTATACGTGATATTAATTTTAAAAGAGAATATAATTAACAAGAAAAATTGCACGAGCCATCTAGTCTCAGTGGTTAAAGAAACGATTGTTGTTTCTAAAGATCACGAGTTTAAACACCAATAATGTTAAAAATTTTAAAAATAATAGGCAGTTTCGTAAAGTTAACTCATAGCATGTGACGTGTTAGTCACATTAAAATTTCTTAAGATCTGGGTTGAAGGGGTAAAACATAAATATTTAGAAGTAGTGGAATAAATTTATAAAAAATAATTTTTAAGAAAATTTAAGGGTAAAGTGCAACGGAGGTCACTCAATTATAGTTGAGGTTACGTTTGGATCATTCAATTATTAAAGGTTACACTTGGGTCATCCAATTATTAAAATAGTTACATTTAGATCACTCTATCGTTTAAAATTAAACACCGTTAGATGACATCATCATTAAATATTTTATATTAACAAAAATTACACGTGGTAAGAACTGCAACAGATTGAACAACTTATTGTTGATACGTTTATTGGGGGTGAGTTTATTTATAGTTGTTATAGGAAAACGGGGTGCGCTAAACTCGTGGGGTGCAAGATCCATCCATTGCAGCAAGCTCATTCCAGGTGAGTATTGGTCTAATCGGAACCTCAAATAAGGCGGATAGAGTTCCTCAAAACTTCACTTTGAAGGCACCATAGCATGGTTATACTGCAGTCAAGAGAAGAGTCACACAAGCATTGAGTAAATTGATTAAGATATAGAATGCTATGCAGTTATCCATGTTCTTTCATCTAAAATACCAGATGGTTATAATTGAGGTCACTATTACTAATTTCAGTTACAATATGAATTATACTCAATGGAACTTAGTTGTGCAGCACCCCAACTTCGACAATCCCGCTCGGATTTTCAGCTTTAACTACAAATCTTTGACTCCATATACAGCGATAAGTAAGTTCATTTGATCTTAATGATTGTATATTCGAAACATACGATTTTCTTACAGAGTAAGTTTTGTTTTTCGAATGAGAGAGAGTTAACATTTCCACACCATCCAAAATTGATAAAAAAATATCGTTTTTTATTTTTCGAATTGTTGATCGAAGCTTATATCTTCTGGGAATTGAGTTGCCAATCAGATATTTCAAGTTTCTTTCTCAACAACTAATAAGTTGTTCAATTTGTTGCAGCTCTTACCCACGTGTAATTTTTATTAATATAAAATATTTAATGATGATGTCATCTAACGGTGTTTAATTTTAAACGATAGAGTGATCTAAATGTAACCATATTAATAATTGGATGACCCAAATATAACCTTTAATAATTGAATGATCCAAACGTAATCTCAACTATAATTGAGTGAACTCCGTTGCACTTTACCCAAAATTTAAATAGGGAAAAAGTGGAGATTTCACCGTGATCAGGCTGAATTCTATGACATTCCAGAGCCTGGGGATTTCACCAAAGGGGATTCTAAGGACTGATGTGAATATACAACTTTTTGTTGATGTTTCGGTTGAGAAGCCGATGCGGCGAGCTTCAAATTCGATAACGGGACGGTGATGGTTTACTACAGTGTCAGGATGGTGGGGGAGGACAGCCATTTCCACGAGAAGGCTAAGGCCAGGCGTACGCTGAGGAGGAATGTGACAGTGGAAATAGATCCTGAGAAATTCCTGACTGATCCGGGTTTTGTGGCGAATATCCTCGGTTCAAAGGGGTTGAACATCAGCAGTTACACCAGCATCTCAGGCCGGATTAATGTTATGAACATTATGAAGAGAAACAGGTAACGGAAACTCGCGTTCCACTAAAAGCGAGTTTTAAACTTGAGTCCCAGTAAAAACGAATTCTCTACAAAGTGCGATAAACTATTAATTTTTTGGGTAAATTATATAAATAATCCATCGATTATACCTCAGTTATTTTTATATCTTTTAACTATTAAAAATTATAAATTGATCCATTGATTATCTTTTTTATTACAAGTGATCTTCTGCCTTCAAAAATTAATTTAAGTCTGTGGACGCTAAAATACTGAGTTAGATTACCTTATGGCATCTCAATCTCTTTAATCAAAACTCACCCTTTAAGTGAGTTGGATTTATTCTTTATTAAAATAATAAATAACTTGCTTAGGTGGACCTTTAAAAACCCTAATCTTTTCGTCAATTCTGAAAGCTGTGTTCGAAGCGGCTTAAGTTCCCCAGCTGATGGATCATTCAGTTGCAGATAAGTAGACTTCTGAGACAATGAGAACAAATTATCCTCCAACGTCACAAACTCCAAATATTGATCATGAACCTTCGAAATCCTATGGATTGAATCCGAATTCAAAGTCCCAGAAGCAAGATCCTCCAAAAGCGGATCCTATGAATTCGAAATCCTATTAAAAATTATAAATTGATCCGTAGATCCTTGACATGGATCAAGGGGGACAGTATATTTTGACAAAATTTGTCATAAATCAAGATCTTGTAAACCTCTTCATTAGCAGTTCCATTGGGATTTACTGATTGGATCAGATTCAGTATTCGGATTATACATTCTGTAAAACCAACCAAAAGAAAGACAAATAAAGAGCAAAACACCCGATATAATCAAAGCTCCAAATGAGATCAAATTCAAATTAGATCCAAAAAGTTCAACAAAACAAATGGTTGATTAACGCAAGGTTTGATAGATTTGGATTCAAAGAAAACATCAAAAGCAACAAAATTTCAACATGTAAAAGCTCAAAACCGAGAAGGTTTGATAGCTTTGGGGTTGTGGTATTTTAGATGGTGGGCTCTGAAGCTAAAGAAGTTGCTAAGTTTCTAAGAACTTGGTAGACATTGGAGGAAGAATGGGGAGGATAAGGGGAGAGGGGAGGCTTTGATTGTATTGGAAGCGGCGGCGGTAGATTAGGGTTTTTTAATGGTTAATACTTATGACATGGAAAGTTATTAAAATAAAAAAAAATTATTTAGGTCTACTCAGCAACAAATTCAACATTTTAACGTCTACGTCAGACTCTCGTTAATTTTTTAACGACAGAGAATTACTTTGTAACAAAAAAATATAGTTAGTGGATTAATTTGTAATTTTTAATAGTCAGAAGACATAAAAAATAACTGAAGTATAGTCGATGGACCATTTATGTAGTTTACCTTAATTTTTTATAAATTTAGTTTGACCCCTTACAAAAAATAGTATTTTACCCCTTATTTAAAAGATATATTTTTGTACGAATTATCTTGTCTCAATGGTTGAAGGAACGATTGTCATTCTTGAAAGTTACGGGTTCGAACACTAGTATTATAACATAATAATTAAATAATTAATGTTTAATAATTAAGAATATATTTTAGAATATATACTGAGGCAACAATCAAGATTCTAACCGTAGTTACAGATGATAACAAATAATTTATTATTATTAATATAAATCATTATTTTTTTATAATATTAATTTTGAATAATACCAAAAACTTAAAAAGATTCGAATAATAATCGCAAACTCAGATTTAAATCCCGAAAAACATCCCCTTGCATGCTTTTTTATTGTCCCCTGTTACGCTTACATGGTAGCTTAATAGTCTGAACCCTATTCATTTGCTTACCAACTTTCTTGTCCCTTTTAAGTCAAAATATTTAATACTTAAATCTACACTGTTTAAATGAAACACAAAAAACGAAGGAAACAAAAAAAAACATTTAAAACTATTTTGAATAAAACATTTTGGTAATGTTATATTTACAAATATGAAAAAATAGATCATTAAAAGATAAAAATAATTATAATAATTATATTTTAATGATTTTGACGGATTAAATCACTTACTAATGATATTGAATGGAATTTAAATTAAATTTGTTAAAGTTTAAATCTGACCCGATTTTTACCTCAAGTTTAAATACACTAAGAATGATCCTAATAGAGTATCTAAAATCTAAATTCAAAACTAAAAATTTAATTATTTTTTTAAAGTAACAACTCAAATAAATATTTTTAAAAAGAAGTATAAGAGATAAACAAGATTAGAACACTTTGAAACTTCAGTTTAGCCGCTTACTATAGTGAAAAAATGAGTAATATTCAAAGAATATAGGGCAATAGAGTTGTTTTGTATACATAGTTAATAATTTTTAGGGTAAGATTGACTTAACTTTTTAAGTATTATTAAGATTTATATATTTTGAACTTAAATCAGATTACGATAACATCTATATCCAACCTTTCACTAAGAATTTAAACTTAATTTAAGGTTTATGATTTAAATTTTAAAAATTTGAATTTATAATTTTAAAGTGAGTTATTTAAATTTTAGATTTTAGGGTTAATAATATATGCCTAAAAAGGGTTGCCCCAACATCAGATAAAAGAAACAGAGAGACTAAAAATGAAAGGTGCCGCAGCGTGCTGGCTGCCTGGCTCGACTTCAAAAGTTTCAACCTTTAAGTTTGATTGGGAAAGTGAAGTCCATTTCTATGTTGTAATATAACTTCAACTACCGGTCAAAGTTTTGTTCCCAACACAACAATGCCGTTCCTCTGTCTTCTGTGTGGTTCCACCATGCAAGCTTCGGACACTAATATCCAAGCTGCTCGATTGTGGATTGGAAAGATCATAGATTAAAACGAAACCCCAAAGATTCTACTGCAATCATTGACTCGGTTCAAGACATTTACCAAGCAAATAAATAGGAACACAAAATGGAGAAACTTTTGGTTAGATTCCAATGGCTAAGACGACAAAAGGGGGGTTGCTCGTTATAAAAAAAACAATGCTCAGGCACAGTGGCAAGAGCAGGCAGGCAGGCACCGAGGGCTCCGCACTAAGCAGCGGTTTTCTAGGCCCCAAGCGGTGCCGCAAGGAGACAAATAGTAAAAAAAGAGACTGCATCGGCATCATCAACATCCATGACTTCTCGAGTTCCAATAACCAAAGGTAAAGCTATAAAGAAATGTTTATTACAGAGATCTCTCTTTTCTACAGTTCTGGTCTGCACTTTCCCACTTCTCTGACCACAAAAGACACCATTTAGTCCTGACTCTGGGACCCAAACTAGCAAATGTGAATTTAAAAGTACCCATATTATCAAAATGAAGGAAATTTTGCTGATAATGATGGAGCCTTCATAATATCCATACTTGATTTTTAAAAAAACAATACAAAGATCTGATTCTACTTTCACTTTCACAGAAAGAGGGGCTTTTACATACAGTAGGACATTGCTTCACGTTATCTAGTTACCTAGTAAACAAGAAAACAAACAAAAACATGGTATTTACAGGGACAATCAATGCTACATTGGAGGACATTTCTTCTTCTTCTTCTTCAAGCATGAGCTTCATCTGGTGATGGGTTTCTTGACAGATTAACTGACTTCTCATGGGACGGGTCACTTACAGACCTTGGCAGAATGGAAGACTCTGAAAATGGAAAAAAAGTGGGATTAAAATTGAGATATGATTTAAAAAAGGTGTCATCTTTAAGAGATGATGTTTGAATGTAATACCTTGACAGCCATTGAAGGATCTCTTGCAATGTAGGATGGCGCCTTGGATTCCGTCTTGTTGCTGTAGGAGAGAATCATCTCTCCTCTTAGACACAGCAGGCGCGGGAGGGACAGCCGCCACGGCAGAGGAGGCCGATCGGCTCTTTCCTAAATGCTTACAAACCACCCTAAGACCTGCAGGGATGTTCACCTGCTTGGGGTTCTTCCCAATCTCTGCCTCCGTCTGTCCTTTCTCCGAAACCGGTTTCGGAGCTGCCGTAGACGGTGGTGTTGCAGGTTTCAAAGAACCCAAGCTCAACTGCCCTGAAAACTTCAGCTTCTCACCGTACCTTCTTGAAACCCGAACATAAAGCGGCTTAACTTTCTTTAAGTATTTCTGCATTACATCTTTGGAGAATTTCTTTTCATCGGAAACAGTCTCTTCGGAGCTCTGTTGTTTCTGCGACTTGCTGCTGTCCCTGGAAAACAGAGACATTATAGGAACCTCTTCAACCTTAAATTTCACTGTAAAAAGCTTGTTCTTGTTGCTATTGTTGTTTTCTTCTTGGTTTTTTTCTTCGTTTTTTGCAGTGGGGACCGAAACAGGTTCATCAGCAGAAGCCGACTCTTTCTTCTCAGTTGAGTTGAGCTTTGCTTTCTTCAATCTTAACAAGAAAACTCGAAACTTGGTGGCTGATTTCAACAACGTAACTGGGAATTGCGGAAGTTTCGATTCAGAACAAGAAACGGTCTCAATGGGCACAAGCCTTCCTTTAAAGAACAAATCATCGGAAGGAGATAAAGTCAGGTTGGGATCAGAAGGGTCGCCGCCTGAGCCAGAGGAGAGAGTGAAATTAAACTCTTCGTCACCATCAGAGCAGCCGTAATCAGATTTTACATCAACGCCATCATTTTCATCCTCACTTTCTTCCTCTTCAACATCCCCACCTTCTCCCTCGACCTCCTCGTTCTCCTCTGTTTCATCCTCGTCAGGAACAGCAAACTCCAGGTCAAAGAAAGGCCCATCGTCGTCGTCCTCATCAGTCTCCACCACCTTATGATTAGTCACAGCCGTCACGATCGTAGTTGCACTGCCAGCAGCGGCAGAACGTGCAGCAACACAAGCATTATTACCCCCTCCACCCCCTCTCCAATACTTAAGCAAGCTAAAAGCTTCCATTGTTGGGAGAGCCAGAATAGAAAAACACACAAAGTTTGAATCTTTCTTGAAGATGAGTTTTTAGAGCAGATAACAAGTAAAAAAGAAAGCTATTTCTTAAAGGGAAATACTGAAAATGATTGCAACAGAGATGTGAAAAAGATGAAGAAGAGCATTGCCTTTATTTTGCAATGTATTGTGTACGTAGTTGCAGCAACCAACAGGTCAGTCATGTGAGAGCAGAGCAGTCTGAAACTTGACAGAGCAGAAAACAGGGTTAAAAGACAAGAAAAGGTAGGGAATGCGTATACGATTGTATACATATACTGTGTGTAGATTGTACTGGTATTAATACAGTGTAATAAGGGTTATTTTTTTAATTAAATTAAATTTATAAAATTATAATTTTTAATTAAATTAAATTAAAAAATTATTTTTTAAATTTAATCTAATTTTATTCGTACTTAGCATCAATAATACCCACCGGTCACCAGATCCCCGCTCTTAAATTTTTAATCTTTAATTTTAACCCCCTTGAATCATTATGTCAATCATATGGTTTATTACGATGTTAATTATACCTCAAAAACACAAACTCTGTACCCACTAGGGTTCTGAACAGGTATAATAGGAACTACCGTACAAGGATCTTAAAAATAAGATTTTAAATTTTGATAAATTATAATCACTAGATGATGTTAATCTCGAAATTTATTTAAAAATTTTAAAAATACTCTTAAGAAATATGAGTTATAATTATTAAAATGTTATAATAATTTTTTAAATATGACAATTAATTATAAAATCTCATTGATTATTCCTATAATTATTGTTTCTGTAGAATCAGTGAAGTTCTGGATAATCGTAATAGAAATGACCACACAGGACCCCTAAAAAGACAATTGTTTCTAGGAGCCACAATTTTAGAACTAGTAAGATTTATAAAGAATAGTTTCTAGGGGTCGTATTTTAATAAATTACATGATACCCAAAATTTTTGAACCGCCCTTGTACCTACTCAATTATGACTAAATTGGCTCCAAACTCTTTCAAAAAATATATATTTCAAGCGGCGGATATAAGGTCATTAGATTTTAAACTTTTACATATTTAATTTTAATTTTATAAATTAATTTTTAAATTACTTTAATATTTATATTAATATTTATAAATTATATCGCTTTAAAATTTTATATATATCAAATCTTAAAAATATTTTCGGATATTTTTCTTTCATTTGTCTAAGTGAAGTTATTAAATTTTGCTAAACAACTATATCTTAATTTTTGCTAAACAATTTTCTGATTTTTTTTTTAATTTTTACATTCGTTATATGGTTTTATTTTATTATCTAGTTATTATTTTGTATCCTTTAACAATTTTATTTAAAAATCAGTTAATCTAACTCTATTTTTCGTATTTTTTTCTAATAACTTTGTTATATTTCTTCCATATTCAATAAATTAGTGTCTTTAATTCGTCATAAAACTGTTTAAATACACTGATAATTTACTTTTTATTAGTTTATGGATTCTTTTCCGGACAAAGCCTTAACGTGTTATAATTACACATTATATCTCTTTGACACCAAGTGGTTCATTGAGGGCACCGACAAAGACACAAAGTAGTTCATTGAATTCTAATTTGACAGGATAATTAGTAATTACTTACAACATAATTATGGTTATTAGTTTTATTCAATGTTTACTGGAATTATTATACAAAGAAAAAGTGAGTAGTCGAATTATCATGATAAATTAATCGTACCTTTTAATTTATATGTTCAATTAATTATTATGCGATTATTGAATCATAATTTAATCGTTAAAAATATAGATAAATTTTGACACCGAAGTTTAAGGACCAATTAGAGAGTTGTTTTCTGAATGGGTCTTTTATATATTACAGAACACAAAATTTTGATAATAAATTATTTTAAGGTGTTTTTCACTATATAAATACATAGTAATGATAAAGTTTTAAAATTTTAATTAATTAATTAATTAATTAAAAAATTTAATATCTAAAAGGACTTAATGATATTTTCTAAAGAAATAAAAAGGTCAAATGATTTTTTTTTCCAAACGTTTTAATCGTTATTGTTTAATTATTATCGGTGGGTTCTGGATATGGGCAATAGGAGTGACCGTAAGGGTCCCTTAAAAATGAGGTCCCAAATTTGATAAACTACATTCATTAATTGATATTAATCTCGAAATTCATTGCAAAAATTTTAAAAATACTTTTAAAAAAGATGAGTTATAATTGTTAAAACGTTATAATTATGTCTTAAATGTGACAATTGAATATGAAATCTTATTGGTTATTATTATTATTGCTTCTATAGATCTAATGAGATTATAGACAGACGCAATATAAACGATCGCACATGGGCTCCTAAAAAGGTCAATTGCTTCCAAGGACCACATTTTTAAAACTAATGAGGCCATGGACAATTGCTTCTAAGGGCCACATTTTAATAAATTGTACCATGCCCCCAAAATTTTTGAACCACCCTTGATTATTATTAACGGTTTGATTACATATTAACATATAACTTATTATAATTTTTTTTGTATATCTCTACCATTTCTTTTGAAAATAATGAAATTATCTATCCGATAAATATAAAATATATAATAAGAGAACTTTAAGATTGATGTAATCATTAATCATTAACTATCGTTTTTAAATATTTAATTAACTAATACTGTTTATTCTTAATGATTCAATTAATTAACTTATAAATATAACTATTGTTTTGTATGAACCCCTTAATTTCTATAGTAAATCATAACGAGACTGATTCTCTCTTTTCAAAACTAGAATATAATTCATTCCAATACGAACATATCGGTAATCGAATACGTATCTGTGTAGAATAGTGGATGAATACTGGACTGAATCCCTGGGTCCAACCCCCTGCAATCGGCAGCATCAGCACCGTAAGTGGCGTTTACTTCCGTAGTAAAATCACGTGGGTGGCTACTGGCTACCGTGCCTGTAGTCTGTAGGGGACCCTTTCCCTTTGCATAGAATCCATCCATCCCGATCCTTGATGAGAAGCTTTGACCTCGACAATGGCTAATCCGAATGGATGACAGTAACTCTGTGTGTTGTGTCTCAACAAAATCGAGCAAAGTTTCCTGACAGGAACCACCACGACTGGGTTCTGAAATCAATGCGGAAATAAATCCAGAAAGGGACGACTGACAACAACCGTCGGATGGATGGACAACCACCGTGATGGTATTCACTTACAGGGATTACCAATCCAAGTATAATGGCTAGGCAAGGAAACTTTGAGCTTTTAATGTAGGCTCCTTCGGCATCGTTGCGGAAAAATCAAAGTCTAAGATAACAGCAAAACACTTCAAAAATCGATTTAAGCACGAAAATCAACATCATCACATTGTTTATGATCTAATGATAAAAGAGTAATTCAAAAGGTTTAATGATTTAATTGAACTTTTTCTGTAGTTTAGTGATCAAATTAAAACCATATCTAAAATTTAATGACCTATTATCGAATTTTCATAATTAGTTTAGAATAATCACACTAACGTTCGTAGTCTTTACTGCGCAAGGGTTACGTCATATCCGATAAAGATTTTGTTCAAATTGCATTTTAAACCCTTACTTCATTTTATTTTTCAACCGCCGACCACTATATTAGAGTTCTTGTCTAGGAAGTCCAACTTGTGGAAGAAATGGAATATCTGTATTTTTTGAATTAAATTGTAAAATTTATACATCTCTTTACAAAATAATTTTCTCTATTTTAATTACATAATAAAAATTAAATTACTTTAAAATTATGTTAAACCATTATAATTTTAGTGTGTTTTGCTTAAAGTAAGCTTAAATATTTTAAAGTTATTTTAATTTGATCATATATTAATTTTGAGCGTTTAAGCATACTTGATTTCTTGATTTTTTTTATTAAACTTTAAAATTGATCAATTTACTCACTCAACCTTAAACATCGTGTTAATTTTTATTACTCTTCTATTAACCTAATTATTGTAGGGGTGAGTATTCGATCGAATCAAGTCAACAAATTTCGAGTTATTCGAGTTGATGAGTTATATATTTTACAACTCAAACTTTATTTGAAATTTTTGGTTCGAGTCGAGTTTAAGAAATTCAAGTCGAGTCGAGTTTTTATAAATATTTAATTGTAATTATTTATCATGTTATAGTATGATTTGATTCTAATTTAAACGACTTTCTCTAATCATATAAGATATGTATATATATATTTTTGTATGTAGCAATATTTCTTTATATTTTTATATATCAATGTATATATATGATAAAAAAATTTGATAGACTCGTCTCAAACTTAAAAATTAATCTTTTAATTATTAAAAATTTTAATTTATTCAAATTTCCATTTTACAACTCAAAATTTATTTGAATTTTTTTTAATCGAATCAAAATAAATCGAATCTAATTATTTAATTTTTTCGAATAAAGTTTTGGTCACCCTAAATTATTGGACGATTTAACAGTAGAGAGAGGAAGAGTGAGTTTCCATGTCATAATAAAAATAATAATAAAATAATTTATATTATTCGAATTAAAATATTAAAAAAATAATAAAATATAATATTTTAAATTAAGTGAATAAATTAATATTAAAATATAAAGCTTAACGATGATTTATGTATACTACTTTAACCTTATTTTTGAGCGGAAGTGGCCTAGACGGCAAGCAAGAGTCATTTACAATTTAAACCATTGAATTTATTCTCTACTTTCGTATAGGTCACAAACCTTTGATTTAATCAGATTAAATCATTAAACTTTTATTATTAACAAATTAAATCATTCACACTAACACCGTTAATTATTTTAAAAAATATGCACTAGGGTTGGGAACATAAAGTTTTTATTAGCAATTTTAATTTGTGGGTCGGTTTGGGGTGCGGTAAGTTAAGGGTGTGATTAAAAGATTTAAAATTTATTTAATAATTTAATATTTAAAATTTTAGAAAGTATTGAAATCTGTCGTTTTTAATTATATCTTAGATTTATTATACGTTAGATTCAGGGACGGAACTATGCTGGTTGTGGGAGGGGCTCTTGTCCCTCCCAATTTTTTTTGGTATAATTGTACTTGAGATCCCTTTTAGTTTAAATAATAATAAAATAAGAATTTTGTCCCTCCCAATTTTTAAATTTAAAAGCTTAATAGACCTTTGCCCCTCCTAATATTTAATCCTAGCTCCGTCCCTGGTTAGATTCACTTTTGGTTTTAACGATTTAGTTTAGGATATAAACGTAGAAATATATAATTTGGATGTAAAAATTACCTTTTTAGTAGTCTAAAGGTATTTACGAACTAGTATCTATTCATATATATTCTTAACCTTTTGACAAGAAACGTAAACATTGTAAAAAATATTTAATTTAAATATTTTAAGATAAATATTTTTTTTTACTATAACCACTTATTGAGTTTTATTTATATATCAAAATTAAATATAATTATAATTCAAATAAGGTATACAAATTCGATATAGTTATCTATTTTTTATACATGTAATGATTTGACCTACATTAAAATATTGAGACGAAAGTGTTAGAATCGAAACAAATATGAAATACAATTGTAAATTTAAAATTATATCAAATCATTAAAAATATTAAATTAAATACGAAAACATGCCCAAATTAACGATAAATGAAAATTTAAATTTTGGAATTTTGATGTTCTAAATTAACACAAGTTTTATATCAGAAATACTCAATATTCTAAAGATAATATGTCCAAAAGTTAATTCAAGTACAATTTAGAGATCATCATAAATTATAAAAGAATTGTTTCCATATTTAAATAGTTAAAGCCTAATTAACCTTAATCGTATCAAATCAAATTATGATTAACTTTTTTATGATATTAAATAATACACAACTATTACTTATCGTATATATAATGTTGACATGATTTAACCCTAACATGCTAATTATTCGGTTGGCAATGGTTTTGTATTATTGAGCGATATTTTAATCTCTTTTTACGTAGTCTAATTGATCTTATGTGCGTCAGAATTTAGGATTGAAGGAAATAATTAAAAGTAGGAGACAAATTTATAAGAAAAAATAAATAAATTTTAAATAAAAAGATAAAAATAAAAAAAATAATTCTTCAGGGGTAGAGTAATCGCTTAGTAGCTTCATCCCTTCTTACGTGGACCGACTTACTTAGGTTCTAAAACTGTCATTAGTGTTATTTATATGGTCTAGAAAAGTAGAGTGAGCCTTTACTTTAGTTTAGAAAAGGGATGAGTGTCCACTAAAAATCCCATATTTTCATAACTATTTGTTTTTATTAGGGTTGGCTAAGACACAATACTTTAATACACTACCCCACCTTGCATCAATAAATCACTTGGAAAAATGGTCAGAGATGTTTCGAAATCGAATTTAAAATTTAAAACAAATCATAAATAAAAAACAATGTTTCTTTTTAATACACCTTGATTGATCTGATATTGATAAATTTTAATTTTGATCATAATTATAAGCCACGACCTAAGAAAATACGAAAGAATAAAGATGAACGACTTGAGAAATCGGTTAAATCCAATTTATTTATATATATTTTTTGAATCAGTTACAATGAGTATAAGACCCCGTAATTATTGTGCTGTAAATATTGATATTTGAACCCGTGACCTCCAGAAACAATAATCATTCTCTTAACCACTGAGATAAAAAAAATCGCATATATATTTGAATATTTTATAATTGTGAAATATTTATTGTGTATTACTATGACTGAAGTGAATGCTCCTGCTGTAAACAAAGAAATGGTTCTCCTTAGGCCCAAACATTTCTAGTCCACAGGCTACTAAACAATAAGCCAGTTTTCTGGATTTTATTAGCATTGAAGTCTGGCCCAATTATCCTGACGCCCAATGCTAAATTTTTGATGCATTTTTAAGCAACTTTTCTTCTCCTTTATTTGTTGTAATGTAATTTCAGGGTAGACTAAACTCTAAAGAGATAGAGATTTGTAACTTTAGATGCTAAACTGAAGAAAGTAATCATTTAGGTACCAAATTGATAATAAGATACAATTTTGAGGGCTAAAATAATTTTTTTTATTTTTTAATAATTATCTAAAAGCAGTGCTGGGTGCAGCCACACTCCTTAAAATTTTCAAGTTCCCCTATATTTTATATATATTTTTTGTATTTTTATTGATAATTTAATTTACCCCTAAATTTTTATAATTTTATATCCTTATATTTCTAATATACCTTCACGATAGTTTACACTTTTATAGGAGATTCTGGGTCCGTCCCTCTCTCAAAGTGATCAAGTAGACGAGTAAAAATCTCCTACCTCTTCTTTCATGTCTCCTTTGAAAATTTATTAAAAAATTGAATTTTAAACTCTAACCTTTATTTTATATATCCTAAACCCTATACCTAAAAAATACACCCTACCCCTAATTCCCTAATCTATAACTAAAATCCCTAATCTAAAACTCTAAATCTCTGATTTGAAGTGAAGACATGAATGGAGGCATGAGAAAGAGGTAGACGATTTGAAGTTGACTCTACTACGATGACACCGGTTAAAGAAAGTGGTAATATATTTTATTTTTATGCATTACCTTTTCTCTTGTTACACTTTAAAGTATCAAATGAGGTAATTCCATGGCTACTCAGCCACACCTGTCTGTTGATTTAGCTTTACTTCTTTTAGTTTGCTTAGAACTGTAGCTCCTTTTCCTCTGAACTACCCAACCCAAAATTCAATAAAAAAAGACACTTAATTATGGGTGAAGAATGGAACTTTTAGAATCTAATCAACTTTATGATGCATTAAACAACTTTAATACCTATCAGAAAGCTATGGAAATGTGGTCAATCTGGTACAGAAACACTTTCTTCCAGGTCTGTGAAAGTAATAGAAGCATGTTTAGATGGTAAAATGGTAATTTGCTGTCACTTTGAAGAGAGTAGAATTATATCTTTTGTTGACTATTATAATGTTATTGTTATGGCAATGGGAGAAATGAGAATTTGGAATAATTTGAGTGATGGGGTCCTCTCATGCTTAGCCTTGAAGGCAGGCTCAGGCAGGCTCAGCCTGTGTTTGAAGTTATGCTTAGTCTACGTAACAACTAATGACTTTAAGGTGATGTAGGGTACTAAATTTTACTTGGACATCACCATGATGATGGTGATGGTTGTTTACTAATGACATGCATGCAAGCTATGTGAAGATGAATGCCAAAATTTGATATTTTGAGAAGATACATACTATAAATCAAAGCTGCTTGAACCTGAATCATTTAAAACGAACATCACCGTCTTTTTCACTACAACCATTCGTTTGTTTTGGTTAAACCTGCATTTTCCTCTACAAACTTATGAATTATCATATTGATTCTGCCTTAGTTGGAAGCTGTAAATGGATACCCTGTCTCACTTTTTATTTGCTTGTGGTAGCCTGGTAGCCTGGTATTTGTACTCACTACTCATGAATCATGATCTGTGTGCACCTTTTATCAAGTCTTTGTCATATAGAAGCTGGAGGTAGGGTCAGCCACATCATGTCAAACATGACTGGTAATCTCCCAACACTAGATCAGCCTTTTAAATTTTAGACTAATCTTCTAAATGGATCTAACAGACAGATGTTACTGATTTACAAGTTTTGATGCCTGTTTTGTCATCAAATGCTAGTCTCCTGTTTGCAGTTTTTGTTAGCTTTCATTTGGAGAAAGGATATTTCTTCTTCATATGGCCCTAGGATGGTTCACGGTCAAAAAATTATTAGATGAATCTTGTTCACTACGTCATCTATGATCTTATATAATGAGAATTTTTATTTCGTTTTTTTAAAGTGAATTTCATCTCTTTCCTACATGGTGGATAGTTATTTAAAAATTATATTGAAGCGGATGAATCTTATTAGATGAACTCTAGATAACTTGATGAACAAGGTCCATCTAATAATTTCTCCTACATATCTAGGCTGATTCTCACCAAAATATTAATACCAACAATTTAATTGAAGTGATAAGTAGCTTAATATCATTTAAATACATATTAAATTTAAGGTCCCGTGTATATAAAAAAATTTATCCACCAAAATCAGATGCAAGATACAAACTATTTTAAATTAAATAGAGATAAAATCTCGAAAACCGAAACAACAACAACAAAACCTATATAAAATACTCCTTTGACAGATTTTCAACATGAGCATGGAGGTTCGGATGAATTTAGAACATTAGCAATGGAGGAAACTGTTTGTGATCTTTGAATTTTTTTTCATAATTTTCTATAGTGTTTATTCTTTTCTTTATTTTTAGGTAAGTATACCAGAAATTAAAAATTATAAAAATGTCATTAAAACTTTTGATTAATTATAATTCAAACAATTAAAAATCGAATTTAATTCAGATTGATTATTCTTAATTTTTAAACTTGTATTTTATTAACCGTTCAAATTAAGAATTTAATATTAAAAGTTAACGTAATTAATAAGAAAAGTAAATCTAATTTACATATTATATAATTGTATATTACATAAGAAAAGTTAATCTAATTTTATCGGGGAAAAAAATACAAGTTAATTTCATAATCTCTTTCTAGAAACTTGTAGATTTCATATTTATTTATTTAATTTAAGTCTACGTTTTTAAAATTATGATGGAAGCCACGTCGCACCAAAAATCCATTATAAAATAAGATAAGCATACCTCGCACGGAACGCGGGAATTAATATTTAATGAAAAGATTATAGGAACCTAATAAATAATTATTTAAATTTATAATAAAAATTAATTCTTTTAATTATCATTTCGGTTTTTATAACATAACATCTTTTGATACTCCATATAATATAAAATTTTAAATTCAAAATTTATTTAAATAATATTATTTTTTTATCATGTAAACTAATTTTTAATCACCTATTAAGGCAACAAAATCTTTATCATCTCAATTAAATCTGTAATTAAATTCGTCTAACATTTTACTTAACAATTAAGGACCGACTTTCTTTGCTGCCCCATGCACCCACAGTATTAATATGACTTACCTATCAACACGAATCAAAAGCCTCCACGTGTCGGATCAAGAATCGTTTGGTTGTGTCATTCTCCGTCAACATCAAACCGCCGTTAATCTCGAGCCTATAAAACATTTAAGGAAATTTCCCATTCATTTCTCTTTTTTCACCTGCTCAGCCTCGGTTTTGTTTTATCCGAACCTCAACGTTCGGATTCCAAACCTATCAACGGTCCAGATCTAAATATTCCATTCAGTGGTCCTGATTAAATCTAACGTGTACGCTCTCTATTTAGCCGCAAAAAAGAATTCGAAGTCTTCATTTCTCAGTTTTTTTTTCGGGTCTTTTCTTTCTCTTTGGATCTTCAAAACTTTTTCCAAAAATGGCCGATCACGAAGAGAAGAAGCACGAGGAATCGTTGATGGAGAAGATAGCAGAGAAGATCCGCGGTCATGATTCGTCGTCGGGTTCCGATGATGACCACCCGTCAGAATCGTCGATCAAGGCCAAGGTCTTCCGTCTGTTTGGACGAGAAAAGCCCGTTCACCACGTTTTCGGTGGAGGCAAACGTATCTAACAAAACCCCTTTCTTCATTTTTAAAATTTGTTTATTAATGAAGTAGTTCCGCTCTAGAGCTTATGAAGTTAGAACTTAGAATAGTTTCTCTTAGGCTTCATGTTTTCAGTCAATACCATTACATCAGTTTCTAGTCAAGAGCGTAGACTATGTGAGTTAAGGGCTATACAGAACACCGATCCCGTTGTTGGTGAATTAACATTATTGGTGCACGCTCTGTTGGGAATCCGTCATTTTCCATTTTTTTATTTTTTAAATTTCCGAGCTTTCAATGATTGATTTTGTTTCGATCTGTTGATTGTTTGTTTTAGCATGGAAATAAAAATAGGGGTGTTTGTAGATCTTCAACTGAACTGATGCAGTTAGTTCTGGTGAAGTTTAGTCGGAAATTTATGGGATTATCTTGTTTTCTTAAAAGTTTGAGAACGTAGTAATATTCATAGTCAATAACCTTTACCGATGATAATAACTTGATGTTTTTAAGTCAGTATTATCAGCAATCATTACCTTTTTCTTAGGCTCTAGTGCTTATATGTTTGTATTGAACTGTTCGTTGTAGCAGATTTTTCTGCTCTTGGATAATAAAATCAATTGTCCAAAAAAATTCTTACCGTTTTAGTGTAACTTGTTTATGATGCATGGTTAATAAAACTGGGTGTATGTGTAACAGCTGCTGACATTTTCCTATGGAGGAACAAAAAGATATCAGCAGGAGCTCTTGGTGTTGCAACTGTGATATGGGTTTTGTTTGAACTGCTCGAATACCACCTTCTCACTCTAGTGTGTCATTTGTTGATGCTGGTTCTTGGGCTACTCTTCTTGTATTCAAATGCTATTACCTTCATCAACAAGTAAGCAGACAACAATGTCTTTTTTTCGGTTTAACTTTGGACTCTGTTTTCTTTTTAGTCATGGCAGTTGTTACATTGTTTTGAATAGGTCTCCACCGCACATCCCTGAAGTTCAAATTCCTAAGGACCCGGTTATGGAGTTTGCACAAGCACTTAGGTTTGAGATTAACCGAGCTTTTGTTGTCCTACGGGATATCACATCCGGCAGAGATCTCAAGAAGTTCCTATCTGTATGTAGTTTACCTATACCAAATAGTTATCCTTTTTGGTTGATCACAAGAAATTATTCATCTGATTTACAATTAAGATAGGGATGCTATTTTGTGTGCTTTGTCATATCCTGATTGTTTTTTTATTCATATGAAGATGCTTGAGCTATGCTATTATGTATTTGACAATCATATTGGAATTGGGTTGTGATTGTTTAGGTGATTGCCGGCTTGTGGGTCTTGTCTATTGTGGGAAACTGGTGCAACTTCTTGACACTGTTCTACATAGGTATTGCAGTTTCCTTCAGGTGCTTTTTCCTTTTTTCCCTATAAACATTTTGGTTTCCTGATTTTGTTTTAATGGTCTTGCAAAACAGTCTTCGTTCTACTTCACACTGTACCCGTGCTGTATGAGAAATACGAGGACAAGGTGGATCCATTTGCTGAGAAAGCAATGCATGAGATCAAGAAGCAGTATGCAGTGTTTGATGCAAAAGTTCTAAGTAAGATTCCAAGGGGACCTTTGAAGGATAAGAAGAAGGATTAGATTTGCTGGCCAAGATGTTCTTTTGCTTTGTTTCTGACATACATTTGGTAGCTGCCTTCCATGAATGTGTTCTTTACTCTATACCCTGTATCGGTTAGAACCCGGTTTTAAATTTAATACCTTGTTTTTATAGTAAATGGGTTCATAATGTTGATGAATATTGCATCTTTTTCGAAATCTTGTTCTTCATATGGGTTCATATGCTATGTGACAATATGTTGCCATATTCCATGTAGGTTAGGGTCCATTGGATTGAAAGTTCTTTCAACTTGTGCTGGATATCTTTTTAGAATGATTTGACTTTGCCTTGTGATTTATGGATTGATTGACCGTTATCAAAATGTTGTTGCTTTTACGATAATTTGATTAGAATGGTGCCAAATGTAATATTCATAATGTTAAAATTTGATCGACCCTAACTTTATTGTCACATTTATAATGTCAAAATTCGATCGACTCTAACCTTGTCACATTAAGCAAGAGATCTTCTATTCTTTCTACTGGTCGAATAATTAACTGACTATGCCTATTTATACAAGTCCTCTGTCACGTTCAAATGTGTAAGCAAAGCAAAAACCAGAATTCATGCTCTCCCTCTTCTGATTGTCAACATATATCAGTTACAGTCTCCAGCAGTTTGATGGCAATCTAAAAACTTCTCGCAGCAAAAATAGACAAACCGCAGATAATTTCAGAAAACAAGAACTGTTACTTGATTCAAAGGGGGTGAAACCCAGTTTACGTGAGATTGTCGTCACAACAAAAAGAAATATACATCAACCAGTAGAGTTGAATTTGAGCCAGCGGATATGCGAGATGCATTCCGGCTTTACTTGCGTCGTCTGTTGTTGGCCAACTCCGGGCTGCCTTTTCTCATCATCGCAACAAACTCATCATAGTTAATTCTTCCGTCCTGCAGGAAGAACACGGTACATCAACTATGAACACAGTTACAACAGTCCAGAAAAAAAAAAGGATTTGGTTCTCTTTTATATGTTTCTAAAGAGGAAGAAGCATACCCTGTCTGTGTCAACTTCTGCAATTATCTCTTTTATTGTTTTCTCATCACCCATATTATACTTCTTCAGGGCCTGTTCTAGCTCTTCCATTGTAATGTACCTAAGTTCAATCATTGCCATAGCATATGGATGGGGAATGAGAATTACCACAAAATAGTTATATAAATAAACAAGACGGTAAGGTGGCGTACCCGCTATTGTCCTTGTCAAAGTATTGGAAAGCAGTGTACAAGTGTTCTTCTCTTTCCATTCTATTCATATGCATTGTAGCTGTTATGAACTCGATGTAATCGATCGTTCCATTTCCATCAACATCAGCCTGGAAAAGTAACAAACAGGCTATATGATAATATACCTAAGGTATACAGAATGGTTTACATAATGAGCTTTATACATATTTTAAATATTTCAGGTATAACGCCCAAAAATACATATATGTCGACCCTTTTGTTTAAAGGTTCTTCTACATTGTTCCTTGGGTCTAGAGACTCCTACAGTCCTTTCAACCAAGAATAGAAGCATGGAACTCGAGTTTGCATAAAGCTGATTATACTTGATAGTTGATACTAATAAGTAATGGTAAAGTTCTAAAACGAAATCACAGTTTTCCATCGATACATTCATTCATTCATTCATCCTTAGAAGTCGATGTTTTAGTAAATTATTTGAAAGAACAGTAATTATCATGCACGATGTATATAAAAGGACGAGGCATACCGCTTCCATTAACTGCCCCACTTCATGCTCAGAAAGCTTAGTACCGAGTTTAGGAAGGCCAGCTTTCAACTCCTCAAAGGTGATTGTTCCACTATTATCAGTGTCCATAGATTTGAACATCTCCTTCAAACCTATGATTTCTTCTTCGGATAAATTTTCTGCAATTACCTGAAAGGAGAAAAGGAAAGAATAATCAATAATGATGATGCCACAGTGCAGCAATCGACCAATGGCCGGAAATAGACAAGAAGTCTTTGGTACTACTCAGCTAGAGATGTTAAGGCCAGAACACCTCATTGCTAATTCCCCATTATTCTTCTCAAGTTTCATGAATTTTATAGCCTAAATACTAATATTTCATAATGTAAAAGAGAAAGCTGTTCACCTTTAAAGCAACTTTTTTGAGTTTGTTCATTGCCCTGAATTGCTTCATTCTAGATAAAACAGCGATATCAAGAGGCATATCAGATGCATCACCATCTTCACGCATCCATGGATGATCTGCAGCGCAATTGGTAAGCGAAGCTCTATTTTTTTTTTACAGAATTTACAAGAAACTTGAAGCAAAATGTGGAACAAAGGAAAAACTCAAATTTTGATTTGGACAGCCAACTTGATAGTTTCAAATTCAAGGCTTTAACCTTCCTTATCCTTCACACAGAACACATACACCATCAACATGCCAAACCCTAATCGGTTTATAGGTTCTTTCAAATAGGGGGAAGAAAAAAAACACTTACTTAAGACATCAACTGCAGAAAGCCGTTCTTTAGGATCATCTTGAAGCATCTTCCTCACAAGATCTTTGGCACTGCTGGAAACAGAGGGCCATGGATCTGATGAGAAATCAATATTTCCCCGAAGAATAGAATCAAAGATACTCTGCTCAGTTTCTGCATACAAAACCAAAAGCATAGATGAGAGACCCTCTCACTCATCCACCACCGAGTAGTACTCATATTACAGATAAGCTCTTATTCCACGGACAAGGATATGGCTGTACAACATTATTGTGAGGATCTTCTAATCATCACTAGAAACAACAGTAGTACCTCCATAGAATGGTGGAACTCCACTAAGGAGAATGTAAAGAATCACCCCAGCGCTCCAAATATCAGCTTCATGTCCATAGCGTCGGCGCAATACTTCTGGAGCTACATAATAAGCACTTCCAATAAGATCCCTAAAAACATCTCCTGCATGCATCAGTAAAGAAAATTTCTAGTTAATATCGGTAAATTTGAGGAGAAAAGTAACCATCTTGGCCAACATTACTAGGTTAGAAAAATTGCTGATAAAAGATGATTAAATGGTAACAATTTGTTGTAAAACATCTAAGAGCGACAAAGATATGAAGACTTCCATTCAGTCGTTGATGATCGACTGTAGCTAAAATAACTGCCTAGCAAGATGTGCTTTCGAGTTCTCTTCGACATTGTCTCTACTTGTTTTCCATTACATTACACCATAGACACAAAAGGAAATCCAACTAATGGATTCAACCATATAGCTCCAACTAGCCATACTAGGATGGAAATTTAGTATCCCTTCTTTTTATCATATATAAATCTTTTGATCACATTTTCATAGCATTAATATGAATCATCAATTCGGCTCGACAAAATCAAAAAGATACAGATCAGAGAAACCAAAATTGCTTACCTGGCTTAAAAAATACAGAGAGGCCGAAATCCGTGGCCTTCAATGGAGAATCCTCGTCCTTGCTCAAGAACAAGAAATTCTCAGGCTTTAAGTCCCTATGCATAACCCCCATGGAATGACAGTTATGCACCACCGTCACCATCTGTCGACACAAATTCGCTGCCTCCCTCTCTGAATAATGACCTTTCGCTATAATCCGGTCAAACAACTCCCCTCCCGCACAAAGCTCCATTATCAGATTCACGAAGTGCCGATCCTCATAAGCCCCCTTTAGCTCCACAATATTCCTGTCAAACCCATTGACTTAAAATCTCTAAAACAATTATATATATGACATAATCAGATATATAATATCATAGTTTTGTTTGGTGGGGAAACCTGTGGCCGGTGAGGTGGTGCATGATCTGGACTTCACGGCGGACATCTTCCATATCATCATGGTTGATGAGCTTACGGGTGGCGATAGATTTACAAGCGAATTGCTGCTTGGTTTCTTTATGAGTCACCAAGTAGGTAACACCGAATTGCCCACGCCCGAGCTCACGGCCGAAGTCGTAAGTTGACCGGACATCCTCCATGGGACGCCCGAGCACACGACCGATCTGTGGAGCAGTGGAGGTAGCGGTGTGGTGATTGGGGGCGGCGGAGGACGAGTGGTGGTGGGTTGGAGGTTTTGAGGGTCTTGGAGCCGATGCATCAGCAGGTAAGACATTGATGCCATGGTGGGGATCACCGCCGGGGTTGGTGGCCGGTCGGGAGTGGTTATCGGCGGATGGAGCACCGTTACAGTTACCCATTCTTCCAAAAAAAGAGGTTTTACCAGGTCAAATGTGAGTCAAGCGACTTAGGAGGATGTAAGAGGAAACTGATAAGGGAAGTTTTTTCTTTTGTTTTTTGGTTGGTCCAAACTGTAAGTGTAAGAGAAACGGAGGTTTTACGCGCGCGTGCAAGATTCACGCGCTTCCATGAGATGATACTTCACGTGGGTTTTGCTGAAGTAGCAACACTCCGTTTTGGTATAACTTCGATTCCAGTCCCTGCACTCTTTAAAGTTTTGAAATCTCGTCCCTCTTTATATTGGGCTACAACGGCTTCTGCTATCAGCCAGGGGCCATGGCCTTTATATTGGGCCTCAACGGGTATCGAAGACCCAAAAGGCCCTGACATGAAAGTTCTTCGTCTACAAAAAAGAAGCCTAATTTACAACGAAAGCTTGTAGGTCTCTCAATTTGAGACGAGAATACAAATTCAAGAGCAGCAGCAGACACCTGTGAGATTGTGCGAAAAGATTTAACATCCTATTAAGGGCACTGGTTTGAGACTTTGAGCGCCATCATCTCCTTTCCTCCCCCGTCTTTAATCGTTCTTTCTCCTTTTCCCTCAATCCCTACCTTGTCTTCTTCAACTTGTCTCAAGCAACGCAGAGGTAATTGGCTGTGGTCATTGGCAGGTGGGGCGCCGTTAAATAATCCTATTTATACATCTGAAGATCCCTCTCGGTTCTGTTTCAGCGGCGAGTTTCGGTGTTTCGTGCCGCGGTGGAGCTAAAATCGTTTGCTGAACGCAGATACGAATTCTTTCCCTTTGTAGTATATATAGTGCCTGAGAATCGATATACCCTAATTACCCAATTTTGTTTTAAGATTCCCAATACGTTACGTGTGATATTTTTGTGGTTTTAGCTCTTCATCTTGTTGTTGTTGTTGTTGTAACTTAGAGAAGAACGAAAAGAATGGGCGACTCTGATACTAGGAAGATTAGGAATATTTGCATATTAGCACATGTTGATCACGGTAAAACTACATTGGCTGATCATTTGATAGCCGCTACAGGTGGTGGTGTATTGCACCCTAAATTAGCTGGTAAACTTAGGTTTATGGATTATCTTGATGAAGAGCAAAGGAGAGCGATAACGATGAAGAGTTCTTCTATAGCTCTTCATTATAAAGACTATGAGATTAACCTTATAGATTCCCCTGGTCATATGGATTTTTGTAGTGAGGTGTCTACTGCTGCACGGTTGAGCGATGGTGGATTGGTTTTGGTTGATGCTGTTGAGGGAGTTCATATTCAAACTCATGCAGTCTTGCGTCAATCTTGGATTGAGAAGGTTACACCATGTTTAGTTCTTAATAAGATTGATAGGTTGATATGTGAATTGAAGTTGACCCCTATGGAAGCTTATAACAGGTTATTGAGGATTGTTCATGAGGTCAATGGGATTATGAGTACATATAAATCGGAGAAATATTTGTCTGATGTTGATTCCATACTTGCTGGCCCTTCCGGTGAGGTGAGTGATGAGAATTTGGAGTCTATAGAGGACGATGAGGAGGATACCTTTCAGCCCCAAAAAGGAAATGTGGCATTTGTGTGTGCTTTGGATGGGTGGGGTTTTACAATTAATGAGTTTGCTAATTTTTATGCTTCTAAGCTTGGGGCAAGTACATCTGCGCTTCAGAAGGCTCTTTGGGGTCCTCGCTATTTCAATCCCAAGACCAAGATGATTGTTGGGAAGAAGGGAATAGGTGGAGGAAGTAAGGCTCGGCCAATGTTTGTGCAGTTTGTTCTTGAACCACTTTGGCAGGTTTACCAATCTGCTTTGGAGCCAGAAGGGGACAAAGGGACGCTTGAGAAAGTGATTAAGACTTTTAATTTGTCTATTCCTCCTCGTGAGCTGCAGAATAAGGATCCAAAGATTTTGCTTCAAGCTGTCATGAGTAGATGGCTTCCTTTGTCAGATGCAGTTTTGTCAATGGTGGTGAAGTGTATGCCGGATCCAGTTTCTGCTCAGTCTCTTAGGGTTTCACGTTTGCTTCCCAAAAGAGAGATTCTTGATAAAGGGGCAGACTCTAATGTGCTTGCAGAGGCTGATCTAGTGAGAAAGTCGGTTGAAGCTTGTGATTCTAGCCCTGAAGCACCATGTATTGCTTTTGTATCTAAGATGTTTGCTATTCCAGCAAAGATGCTTCCCCAACGAGGTCCACAAGGGGAGATTTTAAACAATTTCACTGAAGAAGGTGGAATTAGTGAATCTGATGAGTGCTTCCTTGCATTTGCTAGGATTTTTAGTGGGGTTCTTAGATCAGGACAAAGACTTTTTGTGCTTTCAGCTCTATATGATCCATTGAGAGGGGAATCGATGCAGAAGCATGTGCAGGAAGCTGAATTGCAGTCTGTATATTTGATGATGGGACAAGGTCTTAAACCAGTGACCTGTGCAAGGGCTGGGAATATTGTGGCAATTCGTGGACTTGGCCAACATATATTAAAAAGTGCAACTCTTTCATCCACAAGAAACTGTTGGCCTTTCTCCAGTATGGTATTTCAGGTTTCCCCTACCCTAAGGGTTGCAATTGAACCTTCTGATCCTGCAGATATGGGTGCACTTATGAAAGGTCTGAAGCTTCTGAATCGAGCTGATCCATTTGTGGAGGTCACTGTTTCCTCTAGAGGGGAACATGTGTTAGCTGCTGCTGGTGAGGTTCATCTAGAAAGATGCATCAAGGATTTGAAGGAGAGATTTGCAAAGGTGAGCCTGGAAGTTTCTCCTCCTCTTGTGTCCTATAAAGAGACTATTGAGGGTGATTTATCTAATGCAGTGGAGGATTTGAAACTGTTTTGTTCTGGTTCAGACTATGTTGAAAAAAAGACTTCAAATGGAAGATGTACCATCCGTGTTAAAGTCGTTAAACTTCCACCTACACTAACCAAGGTGCTTGATGAAAGTGCTGATTTGCTCTCGGATATTATTGGAGGTAAACTGGGGCAGAGTGCTAAAAGCTTGGAAATGCATACATTAAGTCTGAAAGAAAATGAGAGTCCAATTGAAGTGCTCAGAAAGCGCATTTCTGATGCTCTGGAGAGTGATTTTTCATGTGGAAGTGAAAATGAAAATGAAAAAGACCAGGCTGAAAAATGCAAAGGTAAATGGCTCAAGCTTCTCAGGAGGATCTGGGCACTTGGTCCAAGGCAGGTTGGCCCCAACATCCTTTTCACTCCGGATTACAAAATGGATAATGACGATGGCACTATTCTGATAAATGGCTCTCCTTATGTATCTCTGAGATTGGGCTTAGCTGATGATTCTAGTGCTAGTGATATTGCTGCCATTACATCTTCAGAACTCACTCAACCACTCTATGGAGAAGCAGAGTCTCTGGAAAGTAGTCTGATGTCTGGGTTTCAACTGGCTACTGCAGCTGGCCCCTTATGTGATGAACCAATGTGGGGATTAGCCTTTGTCGTCGAAGCTTATATCTCTCCCTCAACGGTGCAGGCTGGTGATTCGGAACCTAACCTAAACCAACTATCTGAGCAGTATGGTCTTTTCACTGGACAGATAATGACAGCGGCCAAGGAAGCCTGTAGAGGAGCTGTGCTTCAGAGGAAGCCTAGGCTTGTTGAAGCCTTATACTTTTGTGAGTTGAATACTCCAACCGAGTATTTGGGCCCTATGTATGCAGTGCTTGCCCGGAGGCGAGCCAGGGTTTTGAAGGAAGAAATGCAGGAAGGGTCTCCTCTTTTCACGGTGCATGCCTATGTGCCAGTTTCTGAAAGTTTTGGTTTTGCTGATGAGCTAAGGAGATGGACATCTGGGGCTTCTAGCGCCCTTCTTGTTCTTAGTCACTGGGAAGCACTTCCTGAGGATCCATTTTTTGTACCGAGAACAGAAGAGGAGATCGAAGAATTTGGTGATGGTTCTAGTGTTCTTCCAAATACAGCAAGAAAGCTCATTAATGCTGTGAGGCGGCAGAAGGGTTTGCCTGTAGAAGAAAAAGTAGTTCAGCATGCAACAAAGCAGAGGACTCTAGCTCGTAAAGTGTGAAAGTTTATCGAGAGCTATGTATTATCTTCACATACCAATGTTCTTATATGCAAATTACTTTTCCTTTTATCATTTTTTTTCCTTTCCCCCCACTGGGAGTAAACCGTAGCACTCTTTTTGAAATGGAAGTTTGAACATTGATCAATAGAAAGCACACTATATCAGTTCTAGTTGGCCTCAACGAGTTCGGCAATCATCTGTTGGTGTCTGTACTTTTCCATCGAGTTCGGCCATATTATTTGAAAATGTTGCAACAACCTGGTAAGCCAATCTATGGTCTGGATTGCAGCTACATACTCTAATACACAATATCTCTTAAAACCTCCTGTAAGCACTCTTGGTGGTATCACCAGTTTTCAGCTAACTGAAAATCAAGGTTGAAAAGTACTTCCATGTGCAATGAATTTTCTTTAAGATGTAAATGTATATGAAAACATAGCCAATTAAAATGAATACAAACAAATCAATTCAATCAAAGAAATAAATTCACTGAAACTATTCAAAGGTTGATAGTGATCAAAAAACTCTTTCAAAAGTAAGGTTACACGACTAGAATACTTCTCGTCAATATTGAAATCAGCCAAGCTCCTAGAGAAGGCAATATTGAAATCAGCTGTGAACTTTAGCATGATGCATCAAGTTTGACCTCTATAGGTGCTTTTCGAAGGATATCAAATTGCTTCTTCTCATATACTCTCCCCAGAAACGCTGTTTTCGTAGTTGGGAGATTCCTCACCTCAATACCTACTGAATAGTAACAAAATGCAACAGCATAGATTTCTGGGAATCTACCCTGCTATCCACTTGCATCCTTGTTACGAAGCCGATAAACTATCCGCCCCTTGGTTGAATCATAAGGACTCATTTCAACTCTAACTCTATCTCCAGGCAATACACGAACAAAATTCTTCCTTATCTTTCCCGAAAGGTAACCTATAATTAAATCCTTATTGTCCAAAAGAACTCGAAACATACCATTGGAAAGTGACTCGGTAATTAAACCTTCGTGAACAAATTTCTTGTCATCCTGCTTCGCCGCAGTTTTTTCAAACTTACTTTTGACTACCCTATCAATTTCAGGCCCCCTTGAGCTTGCTTTCTTGCAAATTATTGTTCTCGTTGACACCTTACTCGGATTGAATTTCAACCTGCTACTGTAAAACAATGAATGAAACTACAGGTATTAGAATTTCAATGTTTCCAAACAGCATTTCAAGATTCTAATGTTAGAAATTGCACCATCCTTGATGATGAAATGGTTATCTAAGATATCAATTTTTTCATGAATCATTAGACAAATGCTTCCATATGGGGTTAGATTAAAAAGAAAAACTTTACACAAACTAACACTTGATTATTAGATTAAAGTAGCAAGTAACGACAACATTATACACATAAACCAACAACGAAATTCAAAACTAATTCAAACCCATATTATATACGGAAGAACCCAGAAGTAATATAAAGTGAATCTTAGAAATTGGTGTTTGACAGTGAACAGAAAGAAGTACAAAAAATAACCAAAAGGGGCATATAATTATAGAACAATTTACACAAATATGATGACTTACTTGATGAAAAAACAAGTGGGAACCTTATGTTGAACAGGAAAGGAGAATGGAATGTGAAGATTGGAGCAGAGGGAAGCCATAATGTCGAAACCCTAAGTTCACACTGTAAAGCGGGAATGGATTGGATTTCAATCCTCGCTCAAAACTGATGTTATGTTATCCGATTAGAGTTATTCAGTGTGACAAGGCCTATGCTTTTTAAGTTGAGCTGCTGGACTAATCACATAGTCAAACGACAAATAGCCTCTTACAAAGTTTTTTTAACACAATGGTAAATTATTTCATCTGGTCATCCAACTTTTAGGATACTTTTATTTTGGTCACCGAAAAATCTTTACAATTTTATCACCGTCGTTGGAGAAATGTATCGGTTTAACTAAATACTTGTCAGGTAATCCAACCATTTTTAAAGTTTAAACCTTTCTTCGTTTCTCCATGCTTCCATGGAAGCTAAATCACAGTACTAATCTCTTAACCTAAAATCAGAGTAAACCAATATGGAGGAGAAAAGAAGTGTTTTTTTTATTCGAACCCTTTTGAAGGCTAAGGAAAAAGAGAGAGAGAGAGAGAGAGAGAGAGAGAAGGAAGTGAAGAAGGGCTAGCAGAAAAGGAGGAAAATTTGTGTTAAAAGTTGAGTCAGAAGGTATTAGTGGTAGGGAAAAGGAAAACAGCGGGTCCCTGTACCCCGCTCCCTTCTTGGAAACTTTACCACCCTCAGCCTCTCCTTCATCATAACAACAACCACCTTCCTCCTCCTCCTGCTACTGCTGCCGCTGTTTCTGCTATAAAGTTAGCTGCTTCACTGTGGGAGTTCCATCAATACCTTCCCCATCATAAAATGCATAGAGGTGATGGTGTTAGCAACACTAATGGTCGGTACCACCAACGCCACCACAGCAACAAGAACAAAGCCATTGATTTTTCTCATTTCCTGGTTGATCCCTGCCCCAGCTCCGACCCTGACCAGGTAATTTTTCAATGCCTTTGTCTTTGTTCCATACTTTACTATACAAGTCGTGTATGTGTATTGTTGTAGCTGCATGTTAATTTTGTTTTTAAAGGTTGTTTTTATTTTGATCTGGTAGTTGTTGAGATTGAGATTGATTGATTTGGAATTTTGGGTCTTGTTTTTGGTAAATGCAAACATGTTTGTTTGTTTTTTTCCCCTTTTCTTTTAACTGGGTTGAGACGATGTTCTACCTAGATTTTCACTGTTTTTGTTGGTCCATAGAGTGTTTCTTGTCTGCTAGGTTAGATTATAGGTTTCAAATGTCCTTTCTTCATGTTTATCATGTTAGATTATATGTTTGTTTGTAATGTCCTTTCATGTTTGATTGGGGAAAAAACAATTTGTTAAGCTTTTTAAACAAATTCAAAAAATGGAGCTAAATCTGCTTACAATGAGGAATGAGAATTAATTGATAATTATTAGTAAACAGATGACCCAGCCAAGCATTAGTTGATTTAATCTAGTCTTTGGTGACTTCAGGAGACTGTTGTAAGAATACCTTCTGCCTCTAACTTTCTGGATTATTTCTTATATCAGCCAGAGAGCTCAAGCAGTTTGAGGAGGCATATTGCTCAAACACTAATGAAACACCAGAGGTCGATTGAAAAAAATAATCAGGCCCTACAACCTGTATCGCCTGCAAGTTATGGCAGTTCAATGGAGGTGAATTTTCTTTTCTTCCTACTTAAAATGGTGCTATCTGTAGAATAAGTACGGGATAGAAAAAGTTGGTTTTCTTTTTCTGATTTTTGTTTCTGGATAAAATAAGATTTATTTATCGAAAATGTAGAATTGCTGCTACAGTATGTATATATATATATAAACTGCATGTGATGGTAGCATACACCGCTCAAATGTATAGTTTCATGCAGCCACCAAACTGGTAGTCCAATACAATCTGCTGCTGATAGCAGCAATATATCTACTTATATAAGAAACATAAGAGTCAGAATGCCCCCAAGCTGAACAAATAGAACTCTTTATTAAATTGATACTTTGCTTCTAGCTATTCGACTTGTAGCCAAGGAAAGAGTGATTGTTAGGAGTCCTGTGTACGGGGACAAACTTCAGCCTTGTGACCAAATTGATTCATCTTTGTTGTTGTAGTCTGACTATTGTCCCTAGTCTCTAACTAAAATTTAACTCTGTGTTATCGAGTTAGGTTCTAAGTTGATAAATTGCATATATCTTATACTTTATCCAAACATTGAAATATATAGCATGCTTGTCTTAGGAAAGCATTTGAGAATTGAGTTTGTAGGGTGTTATTTGAGATAAAACCATCACAAAAAGCATTTTTCAAGTTGCATTCCTTACACATTTTTATTAATAGAAACAACAGTGTGGAAATTGAACATGGGAATGTCTTACTCAAAATAAGATCCTCCTTAGGAATCACTCCTGGTATTGTTTTCTTATTAGTAGGTCTTTCTCACTTGGTTTTTCGCATTCCAATACGTCTGGAGTTTCGACATGCCTTTCCTCCTTTTTCAGGTGGCACCTTATAATCCTGCAGCCACACCTAGCAGTTCCGTAAGTTTTAGGGGAAGAATCGGTGACTCGCATTATAATCTCAGAACATCTACAGAACTGCTGAAAGTACTAAACCATATTTGGAGTCTGGAAGAACAACATGTATCCAATATATCATTGATAAAAACATTGAAGAAGGAATTAGATCTTGCCCGTGTTAGGATCAAGGATTTGCTACGAGATCAGCAAGCTTGTCGACGTGAAGTTGATGATTTGATGAAGCAGATTGCCGAAGACAAATTGGTTAGGAAGAGTAAAGAACAGGATCGGGTTCATGCTGCTGTACAGTCGGCAAGGGATGAAGTAGAAGATGAGAGAAAGTTAAGAAAACGATCCGAGAATCTACACAGGAAGTTGGCTCGGGAAGTGTCTGAGTCAAAAGCTTTTCTTTCTAATGCCTTGAAAGATCTTGAAAGGGAAAGGAAGTCGAGGAAGCTTTTGGAAGATCTTTGTGATGAGTTTGCAAGGGGAATAAAAAGCTACCAACAGGAGGTGCATAGACTAAGACAGAAATCCGATGAAGATTGGACAGGAGTGGCTGACCATGATCGTTTGATTCTTCATATGTCTGAATCATGGCTTGACGAGCGGATACAGATGAAGCTAGATGAAGCTCAGTCCGGTTTTCCTGAACTGAATTCAATAGTGGACAGACTAGACTTTGAAATAGAGACCTTCCTTCAAGCTAAACGGATTGGTACTTCTGTTTCTAAGCGTACTGATTATTTGTCACGAAAGGATCGGAGGAAGTCACTTGAATCTATCCCTTTAAATGAGGCTGTAAGTGCAGTTAAAGATGTTTCTGACAAGGAAGATTCTGCGAGCATTGATTCGAATTGTTTTGAGCTGAACAAACCAACCAGTATTGACCTGAAATCACATGAAGATGAAACTCTAAACTGTGATGGGGAGGAACTAATGAAATCAAATCATGCCGAGAGAAAACTTTCTTCTCATGAGAAGATTAAAAGCCTGCATCCGACCAGCTTACAAGTTAAGTTTGAAGAAAAGATGGCCAGAGCCACGAGTACTGAAAATAAAACCTCCCAGTTGGCAGTTGCAGAAGAGGAAAATATTGTAGGAACCGCCACTGAAGCAACAGTATCACAAAAACTCGAAAATGATGAAGCTACACAATCTGGCAACAAGGGAAGAAAAAATAAGCTTGATGGAATACACGGACTAAGCTCAAACTACTTAATGGATAACTTGATAAGAAATCATATATCATTGTCGGAAGGTGGGAATATGAACACAGAAAAGGACTGTGGTGAGGCATCTTCTAGATACCAACCACCTAGGAACCAGCTTAGCCCAGTGCGGCAATGGATGACGAAATTTACACCCCCTGATCTGGACGTATCGGAGTCTTCTACGAAGCTACCTCTGGGAACCAAGGATCACACTTCGAAGACCAAGCTTCTTGAAGCAAGGTCCAAAGGGCAACGTTCCCGTTTAAAAATATTCAAGGGCAAGCCATAGCTCCAAGTGGTGTTTTTAGTTTGAACAATAAGCTGAAGCACTCACGTAACTCACTGGATTAGCTGTTCCTGCGTTGCTTTTCAGTCCAACATTGTAGTTCATATGAATACTGGTCACTATGCACATTAGTCTGCATGTTACAATCTGTAATTCGAATTTTCTGTTTTATATGTCTGGAGAGATTATATCATAGGTTCGGCTTATCACGTCAGTCGTGGTCCCTAACCAATGAAAACCACCTATTTCACCACTAATCAGTCATGTAATTAATATAATTTCTAGAAATTATATTTTTAAAACGACATGAAAAATATGAGTGAAGATTCATTGGTTGGAAAAAACGAGTCGGAGATTAGTGGTGAGGTGAGTGGTTATAATTGGATGAGACCATGGCTGACGTGGTGAGCCGGGCCCATGATATAATTTCTCATATGTATATCTATATATTTGATTAATCAATATCGTAGTACAATTACGAATCAAATCAAATTTTTATGATTTTTGAGATAAATTTTTGTTTTAAGTTTTAAATTTAAAAAATAAAATAAATATGTCACATGTGAAACATTGATTAATATTTTTTTAACACCCACATTTTTTTTTATCCTTTCCATTTTGGTGAGTGGGGTCTGGGTCTGGGCCTTAGGGGAACTCGAAATGGTATTGGTAATAGACAAGATGGCATTTTGTTTTGGGCTGAGCAGTTGCAAATTGAGGAAGTGAACTGAAAGGAAGGAGGGCGATGGCGGCGGCGGTGTCGTTTAGGTGGTTGCTCCAACTCCACAAGGACGTTCCTAAGGCGGCGAAGTTCTACTCACAAGGGCTCGATTTCTCCGTCAACGTCTGCACGCTTCGGTGGGCCGAGCTTCAGTCCGGTCCTCTCAAACTTGGACTCATGCAATCCCCCTGGTACTACTTTTACATCACTGCTTTTACCAACATGGAAACTTCATTAGATTTCTTTGTTGATTTCGAACTTGGTTAGAGATGCACAAACGAATACGATTGTGGGTAGTCCCAGATTTACTTAGCTTTTATAAGTATACAGTTCTCCATGAAAAATAGAGGGGGGAAACTGTGTTGAAAATAGATAATTCTGACCCAGTTTTGTTTTACAGTGATAATGTGATGCAAAATGGCTACTCTTCAGTTTTATCATTCACAGTGAATGACATTAATAATACAGTAACAAAACTAATGGCATTAGGAGCTGAACTACACGGTCCCATCAAATATGAAATCCATGGCAAGGTATGAATTTATGCTTAGATTGATAGTGAACTGAAGCTGCCAGTCTGAATTTCGTGTTATTTCCAGGTTGCCGCCATGCGTTGCATTGATGGTCACATGGTTGGCCTCTATGAACCAGCATAAAATGTTCCAGAGTTAACCGATTCACTGTTAAAATCGTTTGAAGACATTGAGAAGACATGAGAAACTTTTCTCTTCTTTGGATTTCCTTCAATTATTGTAAGTGTTTTTTCATCCAAATCAATTACAGCCGTGCAGAGTGTATAAAGAGTTGGACCTGCAGTAATACCAATAAGAGTAAGTTACAATTTAGCATTGAATAGAAGCTTCTCTACATTTCCATCCTTCAATTTTTACCTGTCATGTAGATGGGGTATTTTGTATCTTCCGTATCGCCTAGAAGAGACAGAAAATCAGTTTTTGATCCTTGTGGTAGAACAGCTGCTCTTTTTTGCCTGCTTATTGAGTTCTCATCATGTACCTTTAGTGCAAAACATATATTTCAGTTCTAATGTAATGGAATTAAGTTACATATCTATAAATCTAGATTTACAATTGATACTCCTGTATTGGCATTAAGTTATATATTTTTTATATTCCGCTCAGTGGCCATTTATGAATCTAGCCGTAAAAGAGTATCAATTATATTGTGCTGAATGTCACATTTGGCTTGACAATTATGGTGATGGTGAGGTGCTCTTGCGCTGACATAGTGATACAATGAAATTCCGGTAGCAGGGACTAAGGCTAAAGTAGGAGAATTAAGGGGTGGAGAATAACTCTCGAACAAAGCAAGCAAATAAAAAAAAAGTGAAATTACAAAAATAGAGGAAGAGAGAATGAATAGGTGTGTAAATTTTTTGAGAAATCATCAGATGAGTACAGATATAGTCTTAACATTTTCTTTATACACTGAATGAAAGAGAGCTGCTAATAACACACTTTCCTAAGAACCTGAAACTGGCAATTGACATGAACAGCCATCTAAGCTGATTAAGTCTTCCTCATATCACATAGATTCCTTCTCTTATATGTTATATTATATTGTTTACCTGCTGAACCTGAAGATGGAGATACATGTTTGCATGGAAAAATGGTGTTGTTCCAACCTCATGAACTGAAACTCGCGATCTTGATGCAGTTTCTACATTCAAGATCATACGCCTCTGTATATCAATCAAATTGTAACTGTGTCCCACAGAAACTTCTGCTGAGCGTATTCTCTGAAGTTAATTCATTTATCAATACATTAATGACCAGGCTCTTATTAAATTTCATCCTACACAAGAAACAAACATTAGAGGATCTTACAGCTAGTGCATCTGCAATGCTAGTTGCTTCGAGAAGGTCCCTAGAGACAAAGTTCCTTCCAACGCCCGCATGTACGATCTCAGTTTCAGCTGGGGGTACTGAATTCAGTGTGAATGCCTGAGGTATGTGTGAAGGAAATATTAGATTTCATTGAATGTAAATCTCCTTCAAAACACATCTATCAAATAGAAGTTGAACTGACAATCATGTTTTATCTTTTCTTTTTTATAAACAAACATTATTGCTATTTTCATAACTTATAATGGCCAAGTACTTGAATCTTAAGAGGTTCATATTTTGGTCTTTTGTTTCACCTCACTTTTGTTAGTATAACATGGTCTAGTACAGATTTCATATGTATGAAAGAATTGTACCAGTCCTTGACTATTAAATCCAAAAGCACAACTTGGAAGCTCTCCTGCATATGTGTAAGCTATGAAGGATAATCCATTCGACAGTTTTCCCTTGATCAAATAGCTGCAAACCCAGAATAGAAATGGTACATGTTATGAATCTTGATTTTTTATACATATTGCATTTGGTCCTAGAATCTGAACAGGATACAGGAAGCTAAAGCATACGTGTGGCCAACTAGAGCAATGTTTGCATCCTCATTATGAGCTGCTATGGCCATCGAATCACTAACGATAAGAATATCAGAACAGTCATCTGCAGTATCAACGTTTGAATTCGTTGCTGTTTTTGAAATGAATGGGAGTATCTCCTTTCTGAAGTTGACAAGTATTATCTGCACACGAAGGAATGTAGTATGACTTAGTCAGTAGAGGAGTATCTTTGATCAAATGAACTGTTTGTAATAACTACATCAAGAATCGGCACGCCGCTTCCTTCTGCAGTCCCTAGAAGTTCAGCCCAGTATCTTGGGAACTTCGTCTGGTTAGTTTCCGATAATGCTTTGATCAGTGCTTGTGCTTGTGGTGTTTGAGCAAAAGGAAGGAGCTGGTTTTGAAGAATGAGGTCTCCAGCCAACCTACTTCTTATTTGATTACAGAACCTTTTACCTATGAGAAAACCCAGCTGGTAGTCATCTTCACATGGCCCAACCTCAAACATCTCCAGCATTTCCCCTACCATGCTCAAGTTCCCAGACCTTGTGGCTGAGGTTGTTTACATTAGAGGTATATCTTATCCCTTTTTCTTGACCCCCAATATGGTTGTGCTTGAGCCCCAAATGGTTCATCATGCTTTCCTAGGCCATAAACCTTGAAAATGGCATTATTGGACTTCTCTTTTTTGGGCTGCCCGCACTGGTTGTGGTAGGCAGTCATAACCTACAGATAGTCCATGAAATCCCAGGGTTCAAACTTGACCTCATTTCCCTTTGAAATTATTTTCTCCCTTTCCTGTTGGAAACATCCAGACCCCATGAAATCATTCAAACATCAACTCTACTCTATAATTCTTACATCTTAGCAACTAAAATACAGAACATCACATCCTTATCACCCAACTTTAAGCACACTTTATTATTATTTTTTAAACCAAAAAGAAAAAATGTACCTGAGGGGGCCACTAGGGAACCAGCACGTGGTAAACTATGATTCCATTGGATTATTAGTATGATTCAATAATGACAAATTCCCCATGTCAATCGTGCTTGCTAAAGAGAGTGCAAAATGACCGACCAATAAAAAACTTGACAAAATGAAGGGAATATAAAGTTTTGGGTTGAATATTAAGAGAATGAGTTTAAAAAAATAGTTCTTACGACAACAATAGAACATAAAAATGATGTATGTAGCTATCCATTTTATTAATTTATATAATTATCTGAAATTGTTATCGACAAAAAAAAATAATAAAAATACAAAAATCAACAACTGTAAATATCATTCTTATATTACACCGTAAACCTTTTACGAAAATATTTTCCCCAAATCTCATTCCTCTAATATTAAATTCAGGACACTATATTTCCCTATTTTGGCCAAAAAAGTTATCCCATATTTAGCATAGTGTTTGTAAGCTTGTAAAAAGGTGTAAATTACCCGTCTCTGATCGTGTTTTTTTATTAGTGTTTGTACTTTAAATTAGTGAGTTTAGAGTTTAAGATTTAAGATTAAAAGTTATGATTATAGTTTAGGAAATTAAGTATACGATGTATTTTTAGGGTTTAAGGTTTAGGATATAAAAATTTAGAGTTATAGTTTAAAATTTAAGATTATAAAACTTTTTAACATGAGATATATATAAATAAAACACGATTAAAAACAAAAAAAATTTACTCTAAAAAGGAAGTGAATAATATATATACATATATCTGCGTATGATGAAGCCACTGATCTAAAGATCTGCACCAGATATATTTGTTTGGGTGACTTGGCCTTTCCTAGTGTCCTTTGTAGCTTGTAGGGTAACCAGTAGCCACTAAGGTGAAAATAAAAACAGGAACAAAGAAAAAGAGCTAAAACCCATCACTTCAACCAGACATGTGCACGATTTATATCTAATGTTCAAGTAGGAAAAAAATCACAATTAAAGATTTAAATTTATAGCACGAATTATTTTGCCTCGTAACTAAAAAATGATTATAGTTATCACAGATTCAAACACTAATACTACAATACAGTTTTTAAGTGATTAATGTTCAGATTGCTATCATCCAAACAAACACTGATTAATGTTCAGATTGCTTAAGCAATCGACGACGGTATCATCCAAACAAACCCTAACCCTTTTATCGAGAGAGGAGAAGAAAAGTTTGAGAAAAACAAAAAAATTGAATAGAGATTAAAAATAGTAATAGATTAAGGTTAAAGTTTAAAATTAAAATTATTATAAAAATTATTTTAACCTCATGTATCGAATAATTAGCCCATTGTGCCCAAATTAAACTAGGGTTTCATGGAAAACCAGGAATAGATGGAGAAGAAACATGTTTTTGCTCATCCATTAGTTCTTTCCTGTACCAAATCCTTCTGTTTTCTAGGCATTCTGATACTTGCAGCACTGCAATTACGAAAACTTGCTCAAAATTGTAGGATCAAACAGCTTCTCATTCAAAACATACACGTTCTTAAGAAGATTTATGCTTACATATTCTCATTTCACTTATTTTTCTCTCTCAGTCATGTGAGTACTTGCAACTAAGAAATGCCCCATGAGAAATAAAAGAAATGTGCTCAACTCACGACTCCATAGATAGTACATGTTACAAGAGGAAAACAAGCAGAAGTGCAGCAAATTATACATCCTTGGACGTTACATGAAATGGAATATGTATTTATAATCACCAAATCTTGGTCCCCAACACTGGTTTAAAACTTGGTTGAAAGGATATTTCTATAACTGCAAATGAACCGGGGGAGGAGACATGTCTGGGAACTTGTTGCAGCGAGAGAGCAAGACCCAATGGGTTTCTTTTCGTGGAGCGTGACCTTCGCCTTTCATATGCTTTGCCTTTTTGAGTGGGAGCTTTGAACAAGAAACTGCAACAGGCTACAGCAGCTTCACAGTGAAACCCTAAAACATCAGAATCATTCAAGATGCAATAAAACCAACGGTCAATCTGAAGAAGCTAACGCAAGCTCAAGTTCAGAAGTACAAACCTCAGCCATAGACACGGGAAACAGCTGCACAATTTTCATCTAGGAGCAAAACCGAAGCTTTCCTAGAAGAACAGACGAAGTTAAAGAAATCAACCATTATTCCAGCATTATATAATGTCATATAAAAGAGGTTATTGCTTATTGTCATGAAAAAACTAGAGGAAAGTACTTTTGGGTGTTGATAAATTTGTGATATGAACAAAAAAAAGAGGAATTATAAATGGATTAACAGCAGAGGGAGCTCCCTTCAGTCCAAGCACAGGAAGATTAGGATTCAGTTTATCTCCCGCATCATTCACTCATTTACTGAGTATAACTTTCTGCTGGCTCTGGCCGGTCCTTTTCAACTCAGTATTTGGATGAATGAGTCGGCAGCTAATTGAATCCCCACCACCACCCATGAGTGGACTGAAGAGAGCTCTCTCTTACCTGTTAGATCATCGATAAATATAAGAAGAAGAAAAAACAGAAACTAAAATACTACTACATATGTAGGAGAAGTAACACTTAAACTGCAGAATTTATGTGGTCCATAGATCTATGAAACCACTTTCAGATTTGCTTTACAAATAGTATGGAAGAAGCCCCATGTCTTTCATGCAAACCTAGAAAACTCTAGACAAGTATAAAGTCGGCTGATAGATGACCGGGAAGGGGAAGGGAGAGTAAAGAAAGCGACTGTTCAGTAATGGAAGATCATCGCACAAAGGCGGGCCAAAGAAAGAGGATGGAGACTTTCGGCTTGAAGAAGAAAGAAACCACAGCACATAGCAGCTATTGTGGATCGAAATGAGGAACGATATGGCATTATTATATAAGCTAAAAAGGAAAGGGTCTAGGGCATATTCGGAAGGTACAAATGTCTACCTTTTAATTATGTTTCTATTTTCTTTCAATAAAAAAATAATTATGTCTCTATGTTTATGTTTTAAATTAGAGGTTTAGGATTAAGATTAAGGGTAGTGGTTAGTGTTTAAGATTTAAGATTAAGAATTATGGTTAGGGATTAAGAAATTAGGGTAGGTGTATTTTTTTGGTGTAGGGTTTAGGATATAAAAAATAAGGGTTAGGGTTTAAAATTTAATTTTTTTATAAAAAATTAAATAGAAGGCATAAAATGAGGTAAAGGATTTTTACTCACATTGGGTGTAAATCGTCTATCTTTTAACTGTGCCTCTATTGATTCTCCATTTTAAATTAGAGTGTTTAGAGTTTAAGGTTTAGGGTTCAAGGTTAGGAGTTGTGGTTAGGTTTAAGATTAATTATTTATATTAATAAAATTTATTACGAAAAAATCTATCAATTTAATTTATTTCATTCATAGCATTAAAATTAACCTTTGACCTTACTTAAATAATCTAATATCCTGTCCCATTAGACCAATAAATTATTTATTATCTTTACCTCTTGAATTATTCAATTCATTGTCTTTACCTCAATATTTTATATGTTCAAATAAATTTTTAATTGATTTAAGACGATTGAAATATAATATTTATTTATATTAATTTTATAATAAAACATTTTAACAATATATCTATTAATATTATATTCAAAAAATTTATTTCTAGATATATTCATACATTTCGTTAATAAATATCATAACAGTCTCTATGCATTAAAATTTTTTATAAAAAATCATGCAATTCCAAACACATTGCATGCGGTACTCTTAAAGCTGTTCTTCATCTGTTAGTTTCTGCTGTCAAGCCAATGCTTGTTAAAACCTTTTTTCAGACAACAACCTGAAATTATGGTTTTATGTGCTGAAAGAGAGATAATGGGATAAAATAAATAAATAAAATCAGTCAAAGTACATGCAATCTAATTAAAATCTGTTTTCTAAAGAAAGAGTTTTGATTATTAACAGTTAAAAAATCTGGGTTTTATTGATTAATTAAGGGGGGTTTAGTGCACGAGGCACGACATCATGGATTCAGTCTGTACTTTCAATTTCGATCACAGACAGCTCTGCTAACTGGTTTTTCTGGTTCCATTTAAATAAATTTATGAACCAAATACGATTACAGGCTTTACAGCAAGGTATGTGCTAAAAGCGATTAATATAATTAAACCCAGATTTTAGGGTTACTTATATTTGGTAGAAGAAAAAACTATGTAGGTTTTCCAGGAATCTTTTAGGGTTTCTATGTCTGTTTACTACCATCTTTTCAGGGTTTTTTTTTCTTGTAAGAAAAGTTGAACCATCTCTCCATTGTAATATCAATCAATCTAAAAACGTGTTGAGTTTTTCTGACAACTTGAAGCATTGTGTTATGAAGTAAAGGATACGAATCTTCAGTCCTTGATGTCAGATGAAAATTCCACACTTCCCGTTTCAATCCCAGAAGGAACAAAGATCGATAAATCTTCAGGGTATGCTTAGAATCTAACTGGAAGAAAAAAAAATGCAGTGACTCAATTTAAATCCTATTAAATGTAGTATTTAAATTTATTGATTAATAAATTAATTATCAATAATTAAAAAATTATTTTTTATAAGAGTCTTAGCTTTAGGTTAAAGAATTTAACTACGTTAGTAGCCTAATACGTTTTCCATACATGACTTGCAGAAAGCTGAAAAAAGTTTTAACCTGCAATGACTTTGATCCAGAAATCATACCCAAGGTTGTGCTCGAAGCTGTTTTTCAAGGCCGAGACACCATACCGACACCGAGCACTTGCAGCAGAAGCGTTTGAACTGCCTCGAGAGCAGTGTGTCGTGTACCTGGACCTGAAGCTTGAGGAGTGTGCCACATCTATTCCCAGGCAATGAGTGTGTGATTGTAGAGTTGTACTAATTCCTATCCCTTTGCTTTTCATTATCCTCTGTAAATTCCTTCTGAATCATTGTAAAGATTATAATAGCCTATGCATGATAATTGACAAGTATTTATCTAAATAATATTTGGCATTAACACTCCTAACAAAGGTACACAAAATTTGCAACAATTATTCATGTCACCATTTCTTGTTTAAACTTGATAGTATAACAGAAACACAGGGCTTTAGCCATTCTGCCCAGAATTATTCAATTTCTACAACTCAAAAGGCATGCATTTTTATTAAAAGAAAAAGAAAGCTGTAAGATTTAACCATAATGGCAATGCCAAGGTAGAATCATATTCCAACATAGAAACATGACCAATTTGACTCAGAAAACCAGAGTACAACAAACTAAGCTTGGAGAATTCAATTGAGTGCACCGACACCGTGTGCAGCCTTTTTCCATTCAGTATGGAATGAGCCTGGACGATCAATCCTCTCATAGGTGTGCGCCCCGAACAAGTCCCTTTGTGCCTGCACAAGATTTGCCGGGAGCCTTGCACGCCTATAGGTATCAAAATAGGCAAGGCTAGCACACATTCCTGGTGTGCTGATCCCAGCAGAGATAGCCAACCCCACAACTCTCCTCCAAGCTGCCTGTCTCTGAACCATCTCCCGAGCGAACTCAGGGTCCACGAGCAAGCTAGCCAAATTGGGGTTCCTCTGGTAAGCCTTCTTGATCCTATCCAAAAATACAGCCCTAATAATACACCCACCTTTCCAAATCCTAGCCAACTCTCCGAAGTTCAAATTCCACCCTTTTTCAACACTCTTAGCTCTCAACAAATTCATCCCTTGAGCATAACTACATATCTTCGAAGCATATAACGCTTGCCTAACATCATCAATCAATCTTTTCTTATCAATCCCCTGAGCTAAACTCCCAACTTCCTCTTTCAACCCTGCTTGTTTCAAAACCTCAGCTGCATTTTCCCTCTCCTCCTTTAACCCGCTCAAATACCGACAATCCAATGACGCTGCTATCGTAGGGGCAGCAATCGATAACTCAGCAGCTTGCTGCACAGTCCATTTCCCAGTACCTTTCATCCCAGTCTTATCCAAAATCTTATCCACCAAAAATCCATCTTCTAAATCATCCTTAACTCTAAAAATATCAGAAGTTATCTCAATTAAGAAACTCTCAAGCTCTCCCCGATTCCATTCAGCAAAAATCTCAGCTAATTCATCATTCGAAAGTCCCCCAACATGTTTAAGCACATCATAAGCTTCAGAAATCAACTGCATATCACCGTATTCGATTCCATTATGAACCATTTTAACGAAATTACCTGATCCACCTTCACCAATGTAAGTAACGCAGGGTCCATCTTCCACTTGCGCCGCCACTTTCTCGAGTATGTCTTTGATATTCGTATAGGCTTGGTGAGATCCGCCCGGCATTAACGAGGGACCAAATCGTGCCCCCTCTTCTCCCCCGGAAACACCCATACCGAGATAAAGAAGACCCTTATTCGAAACCTCTTGCATCCTCCTCTCAGTGTTCTCGTACCACTCGTTACCACCATCGATGATGCAGTCGCCAGGCTCCATATGGTCGGATAAAGCGGCGATAGTTTGGTCGACGGGTGCGCCAGCTTTGACTAAGATAACAACGGATCTGGGCCGTTGGATTGAAAGAACAAATTCCCGAGGAGAGTAATGGCCGAAGAGCGGGAGATGTCCTTCATCCTCGGCACGTTTGACGGTTTCATCGACTTTGGATATGGTACGGTTGTAAACGGAGATTGGGAATCCCTTATCAGCAACGTTTAGAGCGAGGTTTTGTCCCATGACAGCTAAACCAGCTAAGCCTATGCGAGAAAGAGCAGTTGAGGCTTCCATTTTGCGGCGGCGGCGGAAAGGACGGAGGAAATGGTAGGAAAGTGGAGGGTTTGGTGAGAGATATTTTAGTTCGTTTTTAAAGGAAGAAGTGAAGAGTTTGGGTTTTTGAAGGAAGGGAAGATTTTTGTTGAGAGTGACGGACTCGTCGAGGGAGTGAAAGGCCAAATGGCCTTACGAGAGAGGCGATCTGTACCAGGAATGGTAACGACGTCGTTTCAATAACATCCAAAGGATGGTTTTGGATCTTTTCCCCTCATCTAAGTTCTAACAACAAACCTCTTTCAAAAAAAAAAAAATTCTAACAACCCCACAATGACCAGAGATTTAAGCTTAAGACAATTACTTTTGTGCCCCTCGTGGCGTGGGTGGATCATTCATATCCTGTGACGGCCCAAGTTCTTTAGGTTTTTATTTTTATTAATTGGACCTTCTAGTTTCTTTGGGCCTTTCTCAGCTACTTTTATCTCTCTTTGACTTTGAGGTATTTTAAGGTCGATTTAGTCCATAAATGAATCAAATTATTTAAAATATGATTGAAAAATAGATGTTTGAGTTATATTAATTTTAAATGTTTAAAGTTTTTTTTGGAATTCATTTATTTCTCTCGGGAGTGGCTTGCTTTGGCTTTGGTGCATTTCATTTCATGTAACAGGATTGTATGGTCCTGGAATATGGGTGTCCGACCCTTATGGACTAACTGGCAAGGTACAACCTGTAAATCCGGCGTGGGGCGTGGAAGGTTTTGATCCTTTTGTTCCGGGAGGAATAGCCTCTCATCATATTGCAGCGGGGACATTGGACATATTAGCGGGCTTATTCCATCTTAGTGTCCGTCCGCCCCAACGTTTATATAAAGGATTATGTATGGGAAATATTGAAACCGTCCTTTCCAGTAGTATAGCTGCTGTCTTTTTTGCAGCTTTTGTTGTTGCCGGAACTATGTGGTATGGTTCAGCAACTACTCCCATCGAATTATTTGGTCCTACTCGTTATCAATGGGTATAGGATACTTCCAGCAAGAAATATATCGAAGGGTTAGTGCTGGGTTAGCCGAAAATCAAAGTTTATCAGAAGCTTGGTCTAAAATTCCTGAAAATTAGCTTTTTATGATTACATTGACAATAATCCGGCAAAAGGAGGATTATTCAGAGCGGGTTCAATGGACAACGGGGATGGAATAACTGTTGGTGGTTAGGACACCCTATCTTTAGAGATAAAGAAGGGCGTGGATATTTAAAAATAGATATTTAAAATTTTAATTGTTATAATTCCAAGTTTTTTATAATTATCTATAGTAAAAATTTTACAAACCAATAACAATTTGACGCATGTCATCTTTTAATTTTTAATTTCTTATAATTTTTTGTTTTTAATAATTTAAATTTTAAAAAATAAAATTCTAATGTTTTTTAAAAATAGTCCCAAATCTTTATTGCTACCCTTGTCGATCATCGTCATCAACCTCATTTTTATCGTCGAATTCAACCAACTATTTTTCTCAATGTGCCATTGCCAAAAATTGACGAACCGTGTACAAATCAAATATAACATGAAATATTAAAAGATTGATTGATACATATCATTCACTAGTTTCCAATAAGGACATTTAAAAAATATCGATTAAATCCGATGATCGAAAAAGTCAGTTTAACTATAACAATATAAGGATTTGAACATTTATTATTTTTAAGGACCGGTCTAAAAATTAATTTTAAAAAAAATATATTTTATTTTTCAAACAAAAGATTAATATCCATATCAAGGGTTTCGTTAAAATTATTGGTATCCGTATGGGCGATTGGGCTTTGGGACCAAATTATTGTCAAAAGGTACCGAAAGTTGTTACAATTATAGCAGGCAGGCACATACTTGCACAAGTTGGATAAGACATGTAAACACGAGTTCGACAAGAAAAAAATTGATGTCATAAAATCTACAATTTAAGCAAACTTTATTCGAACTATACATGCAATCGAATAAAATTTGCTTATTTTTATTTATTATTTTATATATTTTATCAATAATTTTGTGTTAAATATATTTTTATTAATATATATCATAAAATATCGATGTAACATATAAAAGCCATAAAAAATAATAAGACACATAAATGTTAAATATGCCAAACAAGGCGTTGGCATTTTCCATGAATGCCAAGCTTTTCCATCTTTTGTAAGAGGATAAGCCCCCACTGGTTAGACTCGGTCCATATTTTTCAAGTGTTTGATTAGGCAATGCGACCTATTTATGATGCTTGGTGTGGGGTCTATATAAAATTCCACCCCAAGAGCCCCGCTTGATGTGTGTAATTCTCGAAATATGATTTATTGTTCGATTAATTTATATTTAATTTTTAATAAAAACATAAAAGATTATTTTTTAGATTCGATTATAAAGAACAACTTTATTGGTTGATCATTGTTGACCTTAAACTACGAGGCATGAAATTTCTGCCGAAAGATGGCATGAGCCAATAGGGTGAGCACCCGAGGCTAATCGGAGAAGAAAGACTTGGAAAATTCATTGAAATACATCATTAGGCTAATCTTAGAATGGGTGGCTCATCTGCCCCTAAACATTGGTCACTCACATGTTGTGGGGGAGTCGAGGAGTCTTCGATATTCGATAGTTATATGATTCGATTCTTAAACTAGAGTAAAGTTTTAAACTTGAAAATTTGATTAAGAAATATATAATTTTTTATCATTCGATTCAATAAACGATGAATTTGAGACAAGTTATCTCCTTCCATTTGGTCCATCAAACGTTGCTTTTTCATTATAAGCGGTAGAGAAACAAAGAACTTCCCTCTAGACTAAGCTAACCCACCCATTTTAAGATTGTGTTTGATTCAACTTTCAAAACTTTCCCTATCATTATTGATGTTTTTGTTGAAAACAAGGTGAGCAATGAAATAAAGAAAAACATAAGATTCGATTCATTTACATCCATTGAATCATGGTAAATTTAAGATTTAGTGTGATACTAATTTCGAAATTGTACAAAAATTTAAAATGTTGGACTTTTTAAAATTTTAATTATTTATTCTTTTAATCAAGTATCGATATTTATAAAAAAATAACATAATATTATAAAATATTAAAATTTGTTGTTTTCTAATCGTACCCTTAAACATGTAATCTGGGTGATCTGCAAACATTAACAGTAAGAAAACCTTTCCTTTTCCTGCAGTCTACTGTTCTTTTAATATTGGTGGGTCGTTAATTCAGTTAAATTCACGGTCGTAGGTTCAGACGTTAGAGCCTACGTTATGTCTGTAAACCGCGGCCGCCGCCGCCTCCACCACCGATCTAAGCCAAAAGTTTGTCCTTGTTGCTTGGTCTTTGGCATAAATTTTTTACCTTTAAAAACACCCAGTAACACTAATTAAATAATGAGTCAGTCGCCTTCCCCAGCATGACCCATACGAGGGATTATATATCTAATGATCTCTTCAACAAATCCAACCCTTCAAATCTTTCCTTTTAATTAAACGAAAAGGTCAGACTCAAATTTGCAGACAAATCTTTCTCCTGAAAAAGGGAATTTGTTCTTGACTTACCCTCCTTCTCCCTGGTTTCAAACTTCCCTAAACTATTCAAATCTGTTTGTCATAAACGTTTTTGTTTGGAGAAGAAGACAAGTGCAGCATTAATTTTGGTTTTGTCTTTGAAACCGTTTTTGGTCGATTCTTTCAAGTTTTAAGACAGCTCGGTCGTCTGGGGAGTTGTTTCTAGATTAAGGTCTTATCTTTTCTTTCTTTTTATGTTCTCCATCTCCTTGAATTTTGGCCTGTTTTGGGAAATTTGAACGGATTTCTAATCTTCAAACAGCCATCTGTCTCTGGTTGTTGGGATTTCCACGAGAAAATTTTGGGTTTTGTCACAAGAAAGTGTGAAAGGGCACCGTCAACTTTTTCACTGATTGTTTATAAAACCTTGTCGTTTGCTCTTACATGTCCTTACCGTGTCTTTAACCATGAATAATTCTGGGGCAGCTGTTGAAGTCACAAAGGATAGAAATGGAACCGATCAGGTTCTGCTTCGGAATCCTCGAGGAGCATCTGCAAAGGTCAGAATCTTGTTGCTTTGTAATCTTTGTTTTCTCTTATTGTCTAGTCTTTTTCATGGTTTTTAACTTTTTAAGTTATCTGGAATATTGAACAAGTTGAATAGGTTGAAGAACAGTTTAAAACTCTGTAGATGCTTGATTCTAGTTGTCATTTACCCTCTCAATTATACTGCAGTTTGGGGTTAAATAGTGATATTGTTTCCTGTAATCTATCCAGGTTAGCTTGCATGGAGGACAAGTTCTTTCATGGAGGACCGACCGAGGTGAAGAATTGCTATTCACAAGTAGCAAGGTAACATTCTGATCTGCAGTCTTTTAGTCATAGTATTTGTATTATGCTCTCCTTTGGTCTTTAAGCTAGTTTTTGTGTGTTGCAGGCAATTTTCAAGCCACCGTATGCGGTTCGAGGAGGGATACCTATATGTTTCCCACAGGTATTTAGGATGCAATGCTTATATGTATCTGTTTTCTCTGCCTGTATGCATCTGGTTGATGGTTTTCTTTTGAATTTGTTAGTTTGGTCAGCGAGGATCACTCGAGCAACATGGGTTTGCCCGGAACAGGACTTGGATCATTGATGAGAATCCACCACCATTGCATCCAAATGATTCTGATGGCAAGGCCTATATCGATTTACTGCTAAAGCCATCGGAAGATGATTTGAAGATCTGGCCACACAAGTGAGGCCTATATATCTCATTTGTCAATCTTTCTAATTAAAGAAGATTAGGAAGAGTTATCTTCTTCTATAAAACTTGCTTATTTGTGATTATTCATGTCTATTGATTCTTGGTTTATACCCTTCCAGTTTCGAATTTCGTCTTCGAGTATATTTGACACCAGATGGAAATCTAAGCTTGATATCACGCATCAGGAATATCAATTGCAAGCCTTTCAGTTTCTCAATTGCTTATCACACATATTTCTCCATATCCGATATCAGGTACGTATATTTCTCTCTTTCGAAGTCCTTTGACCATTACTTCATGAATTTTACTCACGGTAACGAAAGTAACACGAACTCAATCATGCGAAACATTAAGCTCTAGACACTAATGGACTTTCTTTCTTGTATGCTAATTAACAGTGAAGTGAGGGTAGAGGGATTGGAGACTCTTGATTATCTTGACAACCTATGCCAAAGGGAGCGGTTCACCGAACAAGGAGACGCATTAACATTTGAATCTGAGGTAAAGCTCAGTCCCTCCTTTGCATGGAAAAGCTTTTCAGTTCTTAGAACCCTCGAGGCATTGTGTTTCAGTTGATAAACTATTTTGCAAGTAGATAGAGTAGATGTTTAAGCCTTAAGCCTTGCTTCTCAAATTGCAGGTCGATAGAGTTTATCTTGGCTCAAGAGATGTCATAGCTATATTCGACCACGAAAGAAAACGGACCTTTTTTATACGGAAAGAAGGCCTTCTAGATGTTGGTAAGTTTTCAAAACCTCTTCAATCCAATCTAATCATGTGTTGATTAATGGCAACCGCCTGGAGAACCAAAAACACTAGCCTTGATCTTAAGTTCTTTAACATTTCTTCAGGTGTTTGGAATCCATGGGAGAAGAAATCCAAAGCCATAGTGGATTTTGGGGATGAAGAATACAAACAGATGCTGTGTGTCAATGGGGCAGCAATTGAAAAACCAATAACATTGAAGCCAGGTGAGGAATGGACCGGCCGTCTGGAGCTCTCGGTCGTCCCTTCAAGTTAAGGACGGCAAGTAATACAAATTAAACCCCCCTAGTTCAACCAGAAGAACTGAATCTGTTAATTTGTATTCAATTATTTATATGATAGTAAGCTAATAATAAGCGACCTGATCGCGGTGTGTGCCTCCCAAGTGATCATGGAACTGTAAGTTGCAGGGGAAGTTGGAGATCGGTTTTAGTGTTTCTCCATAATAGCAGTGACATTTGTTGTTGTTTTTGACATACATTAGTTGTTTTTTTAGCTACTAAACATAGGGGTGAGCGTTCGAGCGAGTCGAGTCAAAAAATTTCGAGTTATTCGAGTTGAGTTAACATATTTTTCAACTTGAACTTTTTTTGATTTTTTTTTTATTCGAGTCGGTTTTAGCAAGTTCGAGTCGATTTTTCGAGTTTATGTATAAATTTAATTATTCTATTTATAATACTATAATATATTTTGATTCTAATTTAAAACTCTCTCTTTATATCTACATACATATTTTTTCATATTATTTTTTACATATATAAATAAGATTTTGAATTATTATTATAATTATTATTATTATTATTATTATTACTATCAAATACCTTAGGTATGAATATTTTATTTTATTAAATTACGAGCCTCATTAAAATATATTTTTCTTATCTAGAAAAGGCCAAAACGAGATAAAAATAATGATAAATTAAATAAAATAATATAAATATATAAATTAAAAATATAAAAAATATAAATAAAAAATATATTTAAAAAATAAAAAATAAATATGAAAAGTGACCATATTGTAAGGAAAAGAAAACTAAAATGTAAAAATAATAAAAAAGAGAAGATATGACTGAAATAAAACTAAAAATAAAACTACAGGGACTAAGTGTGTAATTAGACCCTAGAAATTTTCGAGTTATTCGATTTTTCGAGTAACTCGAATTTTGGAAATTGAACTCAACTCGAAATTGAAATTTTTTCGAGTTATTCGATTCGACTCGAATAACTTGAATAACTCGACTCGAATAACTCGAAATTGAAAAAAAATCAATTTTTTTGAGTTGAGTTTTGCTCACTAAACATATGTGTAATGAAGACTCTGGAAATAAAAATTGACAATGTTGAAAAAGGAGGTGACATGCATGCAAAAATGAATTGACCAACTCAACCATGACATAATTATCAGAGCTAGGTTTTGATCCTAGGATCTGTGGGTTATGGGCCAACCACGCTTCCGCTACGTCACTCTGATCATTGATATTATTTTGACAGGACACCATTTACACTATTAAGAACTACTCCAATTACTAATGAATGATTGGCCACCAGACACTAATCTAGCTGTAAGCTCTCCTGAGTTGCTTCAGCCTTCTGCATTGGCATATATATATACATGCTGATCTATTAAGTCTTATAATAGAGGAGGAAATTCAATATATGTCTACTATGAATGGGGTCAAAGTCCTTAATTACGATGGTCTCACGGTTCTCTTTTTCCTGAGCATTGGCTAGCAAACTCAAGATCTGCTCTTACAAGTATTGTTAGCAACGACCAGAGTGTTTTCATTTCAGGCAAAAGCCTTTGATTCATCAAGTTGGGAATTCATTTTTGTTGCTCTAACACCAAAGTTTAAAATTTGTATAAATGGGAAAGAAAGGGTTTGTAACACCTTAAAACCGGGTTAGTAGAATGGTTCGAATTGTCGCGACCGTTTTAAAACCGGAACGTGTGGAAAATGTAGCCTGGCGAATTAATTTGGAAAAATCGTATTTTTACCCTTTTAATTATAAATTATAAAAAATTAGGGTCGTATTAAAAATATTTGATTTGAATTTAAAAATGATTTGGAGTCGCCACCGGCCACTTTGGTAGGCCAGACACCGTAAAATAAACCAGAGATTCACTTAAAAATATTTGGGTTCGGGAGTCGGTTACGCGTAAGGACGACCCTTACGAGCGCCCGATATCGGTACCTTATTAATTACACGTGGCATTTCGGTATTTTGAATAGTAATATTAATTTAATTCGTCATTGTTAAATAGATATCATTCGAATAAGAATATCCTTTTGGATAAGAAAATATATTTCTTTTAAATACGAGCTTGGATAAGACGTCCTCTGGATAGGAAACCTTAACTCTTATTTAAATAAATATAATTTCTATCCAAAAGGTTTTAAATGCATGATAGGTTATTATCTGGTTCATTTTAAGTTCTAACCTAAAAAGGCTCCGTTAATTAAATATTTAAACCCTATTAAATTATTAACTTCACCAAGTGTATGATAACATCCGAATGCTCGGACACTACCATCTTGCCACTTAACAAAATTAATAATACTATTAATGTCACTAATTATTTCCTAATTTTATTTAAATCTATTCCTTAGATTATTCATCAATTCTAGGTTTCGTTAGCACGTCAATTCAATATCAAGGTACACTCTTTAGGTCAACGTCATGGTATGTCAAAACACCGACCTTTTAGTGTATCCAAGATATATGATTAAAATGCTAACATTACTAGATTATCTCCCTATTTAATTAATTAATTAAAAGGACTAATCCTAGAAGGCTTTAGATTAATTAACTAAGCGAAAATTAAGTGTCACCCTAGAATAACATACTACATGCTTTAAGAATGCAAACAATAATTAAATAAAACAAAAAAACAAACAAAAGAAATAAAGGAACTAAGTTACTTTTATTAATGACTTGGGAGTTCAAATTACAACGAGGGTAATTAAATTGAACACAAAGAGACTTACATGGCAAAAACAACACGGATTAGATTAGCAAAAGTTCGATTTTAGGGGATGAATTAGACTTAATTAAGTTTAATTTTAATTAATACTAACCTTAGAAATTTTAATTAAATTCATTTAATGATCTAATTAAAACATTTCTAAGCTTAACAAATTAAATTAATCCTAATTAATGTCTATGTTGAAGGAGATTAAACTTAGGGTTCGAATTAGGGTTAAATTAGACTTAATTAGACTAAAATTAATTTTAAGTTTTATCTTAGAAATTAAATTAAATTCATTAGGAACCTAATTAAACTTCAACCAAAACTTGAACACCACCAACAAATAAAAGGACTCGAATAGGCATCCTAGTCCTCATTTTAATCTGAAATTAAGCCTAAAGTTCTTTGTTGTTTATATTTGAAAGTTTTTATCCAAAACCAGAACTAAAATTGATGAAACAAATGAAAAGAAGTGAAGAAACTTACCTTTCGGAACCAAATTCAACAATGTTGATGAGCAACCCGGCGACCAACTTTCTCCGGTAACCTTTCCAATTCCAATCGATTAATTTCCTTCCCCTCTTCACGTGAATGTTCCCCTTTCGATCCTCAATATTTTTGATCCCCAATATTTTTGATCCTCCCCTCTGTTTGGATTGCCTTCCCTTTTAAAGGGATCAAACCCACAGTCCTAAACCAAACCAAACTCTACAAAATCCCTCAAATCTCTCCTAAAATCTCCACTAAATCCGAAACTCTCCCAACTCCCAGATTTTCTGTTTTTTATTATTTTTTATATTTTTATTTTATTTTTCAGTTATTTACTTTATCTAAAACACCCAAAATTCGGGTGCAACACGAATAATGCATAAATTAAAATGAATCATGTGTTAATTGGATTGAGAGTGAGGGACCAAATTGAATTAAAAATGGGATAAGGAGTTTGCATGACAAATATAAGGATTTCCTAAACTACCCTTGGTAACAAACTAAGCCTAGATATGTCATTAAGGGCAAGATGATCATTCCACACCCATTATTAATCAAACAAAATTAGCCAAAAATTGCTTCTTCCCCCTATTCTCACGAGACAAACAAAAAAAAGGGGGAGAGAAGACTTCATCTTCTCCATTGCTACATCTCCATAGCTAAAGGAAAGAAAATCTTGAAGCTTTGCATGACTAAGCAATTGGTTTAGGAAATCAAATCTAAGAGTCTTGGTAAGCTTCTTTTCCATAATCTAAATAATGAAATCTTGAGTTCTTAGATTTTAAATCCTTTCATGATGCTCTAATGTTAAGTTTAAGGATCTTATTTGATTGGGTTTAATTTTTGAAGCATGAACAAATTGGCTAGGAGGCTTGGAACTTAGATTTTTGTAAATGCTATATATGTGTTAAATGATTCGAATAGTGGATAAGAAAGGTATTAAGTGATGTTAAGCTTAAGTTGAAGGTGCTGGAAATTTGTAAGAATAAGTTTGGATTGAGAATTAAGATCATGGAATGAAGGTTAGTCGATGTGCCTAGAAAATACATTTTCGAATAGCACTTTTGAGAAAATTCCCTAGGACGGGATTGAAGGAGTTAGGAGCTTAAATTTTGAAGTAGAATACTCTCATATGTCTAGTTTAAGTGAAAATTTACGGAACCTCGATCGGGGTTCGGTAGAAAAAGATATAAGCGTTTTTGTAAGGGCTGTTCGAGCAGTCCCGAATCTGGATAGTCTGATTCGAACAAAAACTGGTACTGATCGGGAAAGAATTAAAATGTGAGGTTAAATTTTCCTTGTAGAGGATATTATTAGCTTTCTAACGATATATAATAAGCTCGAATCAGATATGGAAACTAAGAGATATGATCGATTCTTTATAGGGTAGTAAAATTGTCCCTAACGAACAAATGCGCATGTATACATTAGTTAAAGTTTAAAGATCACTTGAATTAAGTGATCATGATGTGTCCTAATGAGTTATTATAAGAATATGGTTTACTAGAGAATCCGAGAGAGGAGGACAACGAAGAAGAAAGGCTTGAAGTAGCAAGGAAGAGAGGCAAAGGGATCACTATCTACAACCCTTAGTTTCTTGGAACCATTTGTGAGTATGGCAAACCTTAGGGTTAGGACCTAGGGTCCTAACCACCTTTTGTTTATTTGATTTGATTTGTCATGTAAATGGACTAATCTATATTCGGTAAAAAGGGAAGGAGGCTTAATGTTAAATGACTTGTTTGGCGATATGAATTGTTTGCTAGATTGTTAGAACTAGCTTAGTACATTTGCATAGCTCGGAAATGCCGAGGTAAGTAACGGTACGCGGCTGCGGATGTCAGGTATGTGAACCATGCATGAAGCATGTATATTGTAACACCCCGTTTTCCCCCCAATTTAAATTCTTTAAATCCCAAATTTAAACCCTAGAAATTGGGGATTTAAATTTCTGAAATCAGTGACTATTTTATAATTTCTGAAAGCTTGAGGGTTCTTCTGTGAAGATTTAAATTTTTCAGGCCCTTACCTGGTATTTATACCATTTTCATTTGGTAACTGAAAAATCTTTCCCCGATAACCCGTTTCAGTTTTATAGCCTCTTTAAAAATTGCTTCGGTTTCATTTCTAGAGATTTAAATCTCCTTTGTTTTGGTGTTTCCGAATTTTGTTCTCTTTTACGCTTTGAACCAACCAATCAAACCTTCTTTGTCCTTTGGTTTTTCTATTCAATCTGTCGAGGGTGTGTTGGTAAGTCTCTTTCTCTTGTTCGTTTCTGTTTCTTTGTAATGAAGTGTTGTGATGGTTTTAATCGGATTAGTATGCTTGTAGTTTGTGGTGTATCGGGTTGTTATGTTTGAAGGGTTGGTTAAGTGTTTAAGTCTTAATAATCGGTTTAAGGGAGTTTTGTGTAGTTTGGTTGGAGTTAAATCGGATTTGAGTATGGGTGGTGTGTTTGGATTCGAAATTGGGTGTTTAAGTGAATTAATTCGTGTTTGTTTTTCGAATCAGTGTGAAAATAGGGGAAAGAGTCGATCTAGGGGTTTCTGGGAAATTCTGGATTTTCCAGATTTTCCCGAAAAATATGGAAAATCTAGGTGCCCGACCTGACAACCCGACTCGAGACCCGACCCGACTGACGTTATGCTGACATCACTGATGATGTCATCTGCTGACGTCACTGTTGACGTCAACGTTGACCATGCTGACGTTAGCGTTGACTTTTTTCTGACACGGTCTCACTTTATGTTTTTCCACGTCCTGAGTTCGATGGCGTTGTCCGTTTTTTGAAATTCGAACCCGAAGTGGCATTTTTAGGGCTTTTATGTTTGAATGTCTTATTTGGAAGTTATCTGTATCGGATTCTGAATCAGTTTCTGTTTGGTTCAGGTGACGTGGATTCTGAACCTGGGCATCTGCCTCCTCCTCCTCTAGACGACCTCCTGTTCATCAGTATTCGGGTCCCACACGTGAGTTTCGGTTTAATTCTGTTTAGTTTACTTTTCGGTATAGTGGCATAGTAGTATATCTAATTTATGTTGTTCGTAGGTTCTACACCTGCAGATTCTAGTGGTAGAGCCGAGTCCAGTCGACGTCAGTATCGTCGTTGAGTCTTCTGCTTCAGGTGTGTTCTCTTCTGTTAATTCTGTTATTCTGTGTGCGCAGTTTCCATAAAATTCTGTATGACCATGCATCATCCTGTAATTACATTTCTGATTCTGATATTTGTCATGCATACCTCTTGTTAGATTATAAGGCATGCATTCTGATTCTGTATCTGCATATAACATGGCATCTGGTTGGATTATATGTGTACAGGGAAGTTAGTGATATATTCACTTCTGTTCAGTGGCTCCACCTACGGGTCGAGTTTCCACTTCTGTTGGTGTGATGGTGTTAGAGTGGTTCAGGGGAACCTACTCTTCTGTTGGTGTTCGGAGTTGGGTGCATATCATGCATACTTCACATCGTCTGCATTATACTGTTCTGAAATTCTGTTTATCTGCACTCTAGATACACACTAGGCTCCCTAGCTTACACCCTCTCAGTTTCCTGTTTCAGATCTCTGATCTAGGCTTCGTACGGTACTTGGAGGTTTCTGAATCAGATCATTTTACGTATGTTATAGATTTAAACTCCGGATTTGTTAAATTATATTTCGGTTGATATTTTCTATTGTAATGGACTTGAACTTTGAACTACGGATTTTATATTGGTTTTCATAAAAATTAATATTTATTAATTATGGGTTGAACTCAATTATTTAAATGTTAACTTTTCAGTATTTAAATTATTAATTATTTAATAATTTACCCGAATATTATTTTAATTTATAAAAACCCTAACTTGCGAAACAAGTTTTAGTAACATAAACCTTAACTTTTAATCTAAGCAATTAGGTAAATTTTAGGGGTTACATATATAATGATATGAGTACTGAATTGATAACATGATATGCATGTTTATATGTACACATGATATGAATGATATGATAGTAGCATGATAAATGCCTTTGTATTAGCATGTGATGAATACTTGCTTTTGGTGACATGAACTCGACTAATATGAATTGAATAATGATCAAACGAATATTGAAAATGTTACTGAGCCTTGGTCGATAGTTGGTCATAGGTAGTACAGCATGCCTAGGGTCTGAGCTCATTGTTTAGTGCTTCGGCACTCTTGTTTAGTACTTTGATACTCTTGTCGGTACTTTGGGTACCTTTGATTGGTGGTTAGTCACCATTTGTTAGATAACCATGGGTATCTCTTGTTAGTACCTTATGGTACTCTTGTTAGTACCTTTGTGGCACTCTTATTAGTGTTTTCGTGACACTCTTGTTGACTCTATACCAAGGCATCACATGAAATAAAATTGAAAGATTGAAGTTAAATATGAAATTATATATGCATATATTAGCTTATGAAGCATAAAAAAATTGATTATGATTTGCTATTGATCATCGAAATGGAATTATTGCTAAGTGTAGCACTTGAATTGTGAAATGGCTAATGAATATTGAAAACGACTATATGGCTATAAGTAGTCATTGTTATGAATGGTCTATAAAAACTTGAGAAATGGAAAATGACTAATGAGTTATATGCATTGATTTTATGCTAGCTTGAGCATATAGATCATGACATTGATTTGTATGATAGAAATGATAAACATGAGAGGCATGTTAACCATGATATTTGGCCATTGATGAACTTGTATATTGATTAAACTATTGCCATGAATTGGATTTGTTTGCTTACTTGAAGCATGTTATATTTGTTATGGTATAATGTCTAATATGGTTAGACTAGGGCTGCCTCACTAAGTACCTAGCAAGTACTTACCACTCGTTTGTTTTCTCCTTCCCAAACAATATGTTTCCGAGCCAAGGAGCTAAATCGGGATTGATTGCAAGCAAACACCACAAGCAAGCAAAGTATGATATTTTATAGCTTTTGTTGACTCCTATCTTATGGTGGTATAGTATTCATACCTAGAATAGCTTATGCATTTTGAGATTTGATATATACATGGCTTGTACTAATTGTTATTTAAGTTTTGGGGTTTGTAAGCCATAAGGCATGGTGGCCATGTTAGGCTAAGTTAGTGCCTCTTGAGATTTTGGCCTATGATTGGTATGTTGGCCTTGGATGCATGTATTTGGTACGTGGGTCAATTATCTTGGTATCTAAGACATGAGAACCTAAGATAGTATCATGGTTGCTTTAGTTGCCATAGTGAAATACATGGCAAGAAGGTTATCCTAAGTGTGGAATGGCATGAATATTGGCTTGGTAGTGAGTTGGTCTAATGAATTGAATTAAAATGTTGATGCTTGTTGATTTAAACAAGCTATTATGGTCCCTTAAGGTTAAGGATGATTTATGATCATATAGGTGGTCTTTTGGGTTAGTGTCCAAGTGTTTAAAAAGCTTGAAACCTGCCATTTCGAGCAGGGGTATCGATACCAATCCCTTAGGTATAGGTATCGATACCCCTTGTAACAACCAATTGTTCCGATGCTTGGTTCGATACCAAGCATCACAGTGTGCTCCCTGGTTCGATACCAGTATCGAACCAGGCTACTCTAGCCTTGGTCAACGAGTCAACGCTTGTGACCAGCATTGAACTGGGGTTCGATACCCTTGTTCCGATACCCCTCTATAGGGTATCGATACCTTTAGCTACCTTGGGCCCAATTTCGAGATTTAAAATATGGAAGTCTCATATATTGTTTAGAGATCCTATAAATTAAATTAAAGCCTATAGTGGACCCCAAATTGAGAATGAGTTAAGATTGAAATAATAATTGGATTAAGTTCGAAGATCGGATAGTGAGATCAAAATTAGGTGGATCACGATTGAAAATAAAATAAGTTCGAAATCAATTAACGGGTAGAGTGAATTTAGAAAAAGTTTTAAATTACCCTTAAAATTGTTAGGTACAACACGTATTTGAAGGGAAATGTCATTGAAACGAATACAACATCCGGTTTAATTATAAGTTTATAAGCCCGGTCGACGTCCCGTCTCCTAACCCAGGGGCAAGGGTGTCACAGGGTTTCCTACCAAAGTTAGAAGGTGTGAACTTGGCAGAAAAGATATCCTGTCACGGAATTAGGCTTGCAGTTTAAGGAATTTGTGGGTTGTGTTAGTGAATGTAGGTTCCCATTGGATAGCTTGAATCAATTCTTATGTGCAGAAGGGTAAAGATGTATGCTCGGTCCCCTACATGTAATGGTTGGAGCTGAATTGCATGCAAGCTCTTGGAACCTAGACAAGGAGCATACCGTGTCGTCACGTAACGGGAAAAGAAGGATCTTGGTCCTGCGCAGGCTAGTATCAGGTAAGGTAAGGCTTCCCTGTTGCATGCATATGAAAAAAACTTGGTGTTCAACCAGAAGAATTGTATCTGTTAATTTGTATTCATAATAATTTGATAGTAAGCTAATAATGAGAGACCTAATCACTGTCTGTGCATCCCAACTAATCATGGAGCTGTAAGCACATAGGAAGGTTGCAAAAAGAAGTGTGCATAAAACTAAACTTAGTCTCTTTCAATTTGCATACAAAGGCATTATGGGCCCACCACGCTTCCATGCGCCACTCTGATAGACACAACTGTGTTTCAACTATCTCAGATCAATACATCACTCTCAAGGGATCAATATGTTGCATTGCTATCGCATTGGCTAGCAAGCTCAAGAGCTTCCTTTCAAGTATTGTTGGGATCAACCAGAATGTTTTCATTTCTGGCAATGGCAAAGGCCTACTCTGTCCCCTATGTACCTTTGATTCATCAAGTTGGGGGTTCAGTTTTGTTGTTCTAACACCACTTGGCTGGATTGTCTTACATTTTTATTGTTCTCAACACTTTATACAGTAACTAAATATCTTCTGGTCTCAGCATTAACTATGGCTGCCCTTTTTTCCTGACTACATTTATTTATTAAGTAATGGCGGTTGGCTCTGAATTGTTTAAAACCCGACACCCAACACAGAGTATTTACTTTAACCATGTTAGGTCACTGTCATAATCGCTCCATGGGGGTAATACCTGACACTTGCAACTCAAAATTTAAATTCCAAATTCAATGTATTTTCAATATTACAACTTGATTCACTCATATGTATTTTCTCTATTAAAGTTTAATCTCTTAATTATTTAATTGATGTTTTAAATTTTTTTAAAATAAAAATTCTATCGAACAAATACATTAATAAAGAATTAATATTCAAGTCTTATTGAAAAAATATAAGGTCTCTTAGCCTGTTTTCCCATCGACGGCATGATAAGTGGCAAGACCGAGCTTAGGTGGGTCGGGTTCAGTTCATGCCTGCAGGCTGGCGGCTGCAGCCTGCATTGAGAATCTCCTCTTAATTAAGCTGGACACTAGACCAGACCAAGTCTAAAGGTTGTTGCATGTGTTAGTTAATCCAAGTAATTAATGTGCTTTGAAGATAATCTTGTCTCTAATGAAGACAGGAGTTACAGAGTACAAGTTGTTCTCCACTCGAAAGCGGTATACTTTTCTTTTATGATTATTAATATTCGATTTATTAATTGATTAAATTTATTTTATATTCTTAATATGTTTTTTCTTTCTTCTTTCGGTTCTTGTTAAACAATTCGTAATTATTTTTTTTATTGTTTATTGAGTTAAACAACTCATAAACAGTTCGGAAGCAATTTATTTAAAAATTGATCAATGTTCGACTTTCAAGTAAATATTCAAATTAAACTTGTCAAACATAAATTTATTCATGTTAAACCTAATTATATAGACGATTGTTTGGTGTACTAATTAAAGGTAGGTATTCGATTGAGTTGAAATAAATAAAAAAATAAATGAGTTAAATTGAGTAAACATATAATACAAAATTAATCTATTTTTTTAGTTGAGTTTATAAAGCTCGAGTCAAATAGAGTCTAATTATTTAAATTTTTATTTAATTTTAATTGTAAACATTTATAATATTATATATATTTTTTATTTTATGATTTAAATTTTATTTAATTTTTTAATTAAATTTATAAAATTATAAATTAAATTAAAATAAATCAATTATTTTTATATTGAGCCGAAATGAATAATTTAATTTTTTAAAATCAAATTTTATAAGCCCCTAATATCGATGGTAAGTATGAAGCTAAGGGGTACAAATAAACGATAAACCGTTGATTTTTTTTTAGTTTTCGAAAAAACATTATTGATAAAAAAAATTATAAATCTCAAATATAAATTCTAAAACATTTCCTTTGTTATTTTTCATTTGATAATTTAGACACAAGCTTATCACTTAAAATGAATAATTTGGACACAACCTTTAATATGTATCAAAATATATTTTTTTAATAATTTTTATCTAACTATAAAAAGATATTTTTAATAAATATTAAACCACGACTAAAAAATAGAGGGTATCACATCATATTTCTAAACTTTCAAAAGATAATATTTTAATAATTCATTTAATACAAAATATTAAATATATCTTATTTTAAGTTTAATAAGTTTATAAATTATTTTTTAAAAATTTAAAATATATAAACAAAACATATTTCTTTATCACTAAAATCTTTATTATTATTATTATTTATTACCGTTATCTGAGTCAGTAACACCATTTGATCATCACGTGACCAAATTTAAAAAATAAGGTACGTGCATTCGGTGCGGCAAAACTCAAAAGCTTATGATTCATTACCACCGTGATTATTGGACCCCGTGCCATCTTACGGTCAATATTTACTGCTTAAAAAACAGATTATTGGCGCTAATTAAATGCCACGTGTCAACAATACTGTTCTTGAATCCGCATGAAACAAAACACCGAAACAGCTCCACAGTTTTACAGTCGACACCCAGCGTACCGGTCATTAAATAAGTGTAAGAAACTGAAATAAAAGACTAAAAGAAAAATAAAATAGCACCAAGTTCAAGGTTGCCTGCCACGTGGATCCAGCTGTAAAATCAAGTTTTTTAAAAAGGTAAAATGGTAAATTTACCAGCTGTATAACGGTTTTGCCTTAAATGACGAAAATTCCTATGGAAGGTTAAAAATGTGTTAATGAGGGGGTAACGGTAGAATGGATTAATTAAGGATAAGGTAAAATTAGTAGTTAATACGCATTAATTAACAGTCAAAAGGTTGGGACTGACACGAGTGTCCGGTGTCACGTGACGTGAGATCCCTTATTTCGAGAATAAATCTTATGGCTGACTCAGCATTTTCCCTTGGATCTTCCTGTTTCATGGGGACCACTTACACTTGTCGATATCTCAGACCATCATATTATGCGGCGACTCGGAAAATATTTCTCCGTTGCCGGGATTTAGAATCGCCGATATTCCTTCAGTAAAAACTTTTTTACGGCTGGCTTGGGTTCCTATAAAATAGCTCGACTTTTGGTATTCATTTCAAAACTTAGCCTCATTCTCTTCTTATCTTTGAAAACCGCTCTTCTCCACTCTCCATTTGTTCTTGTTTTCCTCTGTTCACCATTCTGAGATTTTTCTCGAGAAATATCCAGGAGTAATCTTGGTTAAGTTCTTACTCTGTTAAGTGACTGAGAAAAGCTTTGTCCGGTGAAGATATTTGCTTGGCAGTATCTTCTCTTTCTCTTTTGTTCTTCTGCAACTTTTGCCTACAAAAAAAATTCTTTTCTTTTTCCTTTTCCCATTCGTCTCCTTTTTATCGTAACTTTAAATGAAATTTATCTTCCTTTCATGAACTTTTTTGAGTATGCCTTTGAACCGATTAATGGTGGATTTCTCTCCATTTCAAGCTTATCTTTAACGTGTTCTTTCTTCAGCTTTTCCCCCCTTTTAACCCTTTATTCTCCTCGTGTCTTGTTCTAAAGGAATCTCTTCTTTTTTCCTTTCCCTTTTTATTTTACTCCCTACTGTCACTCTCAATGAGAAGTGAAAGAATCTGAAAACGGAAAGAACCCAGAAAGAAGATTGAGAGAAAAAAATGGATACTTGCCCTGTTCCTTCAATCAAATTTGCAGAGCGCCGCAATCAAACCAAGCTCTTTTCACCATTGTTGAATGTCAGACCAGAAATGAAGACTCGAATCGTACGGATTACAGTTACTGATGCTGATGCCACTGATTCTTCCAGTGATGAAGAAGAAGAGAAACCGAAAGCTCGAGTTTTTTCCCGGAACAGAGTCAAGAAATTTGTTAACGAGATAACTATCGAGTCATCATCTCCCACTGAGAACGACGTCGTCGGCAGAAATAAACCGTCGTCATCGTTGTCAAGAGCTTCTCGGAAAAGGCCGGCGTCTGATGCGGAGGCTAAAGGTAAAGCGACAGCAAGAGTACCGGTGGGAAAGAAGTTCAGAGGGGTGAGGCAACGACCTTGGGGGAAATGGGCGGCTGAGATTAGAGACCCTCTAAGACGTGTACGGCTATGGTTAGGCACCTATGACACTGCTGAGGAAGCAGCAATGGTTTACGACAACGCGGCTATTCAGTTACGTGGATCAGACGCGCTCACCAACTTTTCGACTCCCCAACAGAAGCCGTCGATTCAAGATAAAACCAGCCGAAAACCGTTATGCATCTCCGATTATAACTCCGAGGAAGAATCTCATAAAACCGGTCCCTGCTCTCCGACTTCCGTTCTTCGCTGCCACTCGCTCTCGGTCGACGAAGTCGACTCGCAAAGTGTCAAAGAATCGCAAGATGTCGGCGATGATTCTTGCTGCTTATCGGGAGAAAACTTCCCAGTTTTCTCCGACTACTCTCTGTTTCCCGGTGACATGTTCTGTTCGGTGCCGGATTTCTTCGTCGATAATATGAGTTTACATGAAAGCTTTTTGAAAGACGAGTTCAGTGACGGGTTTTTGAGCTCGGGTGAGAACTTCGGGTTTGGATTCGGCGGCTTCTCGAGCTCCCAACGTGTTGATGATCATTTCCAAGATTTCGAGGATTTGTTCGGGTCGGATCCTCTGTTGGTTATTTGAGAGTGTTTATTTCCCCCCTTCGTGTAACGCCGGTTTTCGGCAAAGTTTTGCACCGGCGAAACTGAAACTATCGACTTCTGTATGCACATTTTGTTACGGATCAATGAAAATCAAGTTTATAAATTAATTTAAAGAATAAAACATCTACCAGTAATTTTAACAAAATTAGTATTGTCTGTTTATAATAAATAATTAAAAAATCAAACATCTGATTGTCCTTGTAATAACGAATTGAATTAAAATTTAATAAGTTCGGTTTGGTGGTCCGACGAAAACTTTATGTATATGGACGTATTAAACTATTAATCCGAATTAATTAGATTTCAATTAATGAACCGTTCTCGACGGTCTGATGAAAATACTGAACCAGTGGTTCTTGGTTAGCAGGAATATCACAAATATCTCTGCATATTATTATCCAAGATGGTGCATTTGTATCTTTAAAATTTTTATTTTTTATTAATAATTTAATTTTAAACTCTTTAAATTTCTATAATTTTGTACTTTTTATAGTTTGTGTCCTTTATAGAAAATTCTAGGTCCTTGATGATTATATCCGAAAACTCCCCTAGAAAATTTCCTACCAATCCATAACCTGCACCTGAAACTTTCATTCCCTACATAAATTGTCATCATTCCAAAACAGTAACATTACACTGCCTCCCAACATCCCTAACATGACAAATGCACTCTTCATTCCCCATAATGTGTTCTTCTTTCTGTCTGCAACTTTTTTCTTTCTGGGTTTTGTAATACAATTTGCCTACCATTGTCTGGAACTTGAAACGAAGCGGTTGGGGTTGTTTAAGGGATGAAGATCTGTCCTTTTCTGTTAGATTTTTGTCCGTGTGTTAGATCTGCAGGCTTTTAATTGTGTAATGATGGAGTGAAGGTGTAGGAACCCCACCACTGGGATTTTTCAGGCTTTAGCTCCAACAAGTGGAGTAATGAAAGACAGTAAAAACACACAGAATCTTGTGGGTATGGGACCCTCAACATCATACGTAGTGCATGAGTATTTATTTCACATACCAAAACTTATTCCATAATTTTATGAGGCAAATTATATATATTTTAAATTTAATTATTATTTTTTTTTTGATCACTCTAACGCAGAAGATCTTGTTTGTTATTCTTCAGCTCCTAGTTTTGGCAATTCAATGGTGACCGTACACGTAGTCTCGGGTTAACGGCCTCCCAGTCTCCTGGTTTCAGTGCAAGTAGTATTGGTTCAGCAGGCAGCAGCCCCCACCCACTTGATCCAGCTTTGCCATCACTGTTTCCTTTGTTTTTTCTCTCAGTGTTCCGGTGGTGGTCCCAATCTCCCGGCGATCTTCCCCATCCCCTCGGCTTGATTTGGACCCTCCGTTTTGGATAAGTGCGTGTGGATCATTCACAGAACCATGCTAACCCATCAACCATTTATTGACATTCTTTTTAGTTCCATTTGTCCCCTACAAACAACAAAGAAACTTGAAATCCTTGTACTTAAACACTTCATTAATATAAAGATTAGGGTGTGTTCCATATTCATTAGCAACAAAATTATCCTTCCTCTTCCTCTTCCCCTAAGTAAAAAATATTTAAAAATAATATATAATGGACTATTCTACCAATAAGTCACGTGATTATGTGCATACGAGTAGGGTTGGTGATAGAAACATTATATTATTTTTTGAACAAGCTAATAATGATTACGGTAGTCAAAACAATATATTATAAAATCAAGTACAAATGTACAGATGAGATAGAGCCATATATATTATGGTAGTTTTTTTTTTTTAAACTAATAACATTTTAGTTTTTTTAGTTTAATATTTTAATTTTTAAATTTAAAGGTTTAAAATTTTATTATCCTTCCTAATATTTGATTCTAGTTCTGCTACTGTATACATTGAGTATGTTTGGAGGTCACAAGAAATATGTCTGTGAACTCTGTACCTTTAAATTAAAATGATTTGTTTTTTACCATATCCTCAACTTGTTTCTTCCTTGTTTAAAGTTACAAAGACCGGGGTAATTTTTCCCTACCAAAAGATCACAGTTTAATATAGGAATAAATAGGAACAAGCCAAAACTATTAGTTATATATATATTTACAGAGGGAAAAATATCAGTTAGAGAGAATCTGATAGGATGCTTAGTTACATCTCAATGAAGAATTCCCCTAGAATCGAGTAAAATTATCAAGTATACCTATAACCTATATATATATATATATATATATATATATATGTAACAACTTGTAAGGGCTGCTCATCTTGTTTCAAGGATCAATAGCAGAAGGCACATGCTAATATCACACACTCTTCTCAGACAACCGAGACGGAATGACTCTTATACAAGAGTTATCTCGATCTGGGTTTAACATCCCAATATTTATGGTCTAAGTCTCTATCTCGACACCCAGAAGGCGTCATGATGTTCCGGATTCTTAAGCCTGTACAAGTTTAACTGGAATCTGGTTCTAGCTCATTTTGATAATCTGGAACCATGACTCCAGTCCGCCTTTCACATTACGATGTATTGAAGCCTCTATTACAATGGGACACATAGTAGACCAAGTCATCCATGTATGATATATTTGCCTGAACCCCAAGGTGTCCTCTGGAACCCCTCAGATGCCAAAATGGCGCTAGTAATTGATGATTCTCTGCAATTAGCCTGCCCCTTAAACCATCTGCAACACTTTAATACATCCATTAGAATTTGCAGCAACAGCCATGTTCGATTTCCCTCTCCAGCAAACACTGGATACAAACATCCCGTTCTCATCATCAGTCTCTTTACCAGAAATAGGATCAACGGATCCAAATTTGTGCGACGATATTGGCATAGGCATTGATCTATAGTAGGCATAGACCTGGACACAACATTCAATAAGTTAATCTTTGCAGTCAAAAGAAGCAGATAATGCATTTGCTGACTGATTTTATATCCCTCATTCCCCTGCCTAAAAAAACTGAAGAAAACCCAGCTTAAGTTAATACCTCATTCGTCTCCGAACCACAAGTTATATAACCATCAGCAACAGATAATCCAACAAAATTCTGGAGAACCATGAGAAAAGTCAAACCAAACCAAGTGAACAAAAAGGCTTGTCAGAATCGAGATATAATAAGAACTTCCAATTCGAAACCAGAAAAGAAATGCCAAGTGCCAACCTTCTCATTCGTATGTCCTTGGAAGGTTAAGCTGCAAGCATTTGAAGACAGGCAACCACTACTAGTTTTATTGAGGTCCCAAAGCTTTAATGTGTTGTCGGTGGAAGCAGTAACTATAGTTTCCGAATCCAGGAATTTCACATAGCTCACAGCTTTATCATGGCCAGCAAGAACACACCATGGGGCTCTGGCATTTCGAAGATCATAGCAATATGTTTTGTAATCCACAGATCCAAAAGCAAGTAAATGAGTGGATTGAGCAGAAAACTGAACACAGCAGACATTTGCAATGTTTCTGATGCTGCCCAAGCAGTTTTTCTACACCCAGAAAGGAGGGGATGAAGGTTAATTTCTTAAACTTAAGGAAACTTTTTCGAGGCACCTTGAATGATGGCAGATCATTATGTCTATGCAAAAACAATTTGCATTTGTTTCCCCACCTGCACAACATGCATAAACAGACAAGCACAGCTTCTTTTGATCTTTATCACTCCTCTTAAGACAAAGTTAACTCTGATCAAATTCTATGGGACTTGTACAAAAACAATGGTGATCCGTAAAAATCATTCCTATTAATTGTCTTCAACTGATACAACTGAGGTAAGAAAACAGTTTACTAATGAAATGATCAACAAAGCAGTGAGTTGTAGACATCCTCATACAAGTTATTTCTTTGATGTGTTGAAAGTAACTCAGCATGTACAATCAAGAGACTAACGTGCGTCTAACACCAGTGGGCTTTGCTTAGCCTGGGTTTGTGATCCAGTTTTGGCATTTATACTGTCTGTTGCTCTACCTACTTCGATTAGTTTTCAGAGAAAAAGATGTGCCTAATATTTTCTGTTAAGAAAACCATAAGAGATGGAAGAACATACCTCATTAATGCTCCATAGTTTCACGGAACAGTCATCACTACCACTAGCTAATTTTGTTGGATACACCTGAGAAAAGTCAACAGACCAGGCTCTCTTTTCATGTTCAATGTAATGGGAGATAGCTTGACCGGTGCTAGCATCCCATAACTGGATCTCATCCAAGTAATAAATGGTATCAACAAGTGATGAATGAATTTCATAACAAGTATTAAAATGTAATTTTAACAGCAATAGGTTATAAGGAAATGACTGAGCTGCATAAAATGCACATCAAAATAAGAATGATAGTTATTCCAAGAGCGAAGAGCTTGGCATTTCAATATATTGTGCCATAAGAAGACCAACATAACACAAGCTAAACCCGCAAAATTATTTAAAAATAAAACTTGCAGATCAAAGAATAAATGGGGTTGAACAAGGGAACCTCCAAACCATCAGGAACACCAAAGCTTTGAACATGATTATAGATGGGATATCCATTCTCCTAAAGCCTATGATTCAAAATTGTCTAACGATGCTTTGGATTAAACTTGCTAACAGAAGTTAAATAAGCATGTGATGGCAACAATAAAGCTATTGCGAAGTATGTAGTTAGACACAGTACTAATCCACTTTTTGCTTCTAAATCCACAAGGACTAGAACAGTTTCATCCGTCTAGTGATAGATTTCTGGTTCTCGTTCAACAATTTTTTGTTCAGCAATAACCATTACTTACAGGCTATATAATCAGCAGCATAAGCAAAAGTAACTAATTTCAGAATAGTCAAGAGGAAATAGAAAACGAAGATCCAAGTTTATTAGAAGTTCAACCAACTTTGAACTAAAGAGATTCAATGGACAATTGGACATGCCATATGAACTAATGACAAGGGAAGTTTTGAGGTAAGAAAGGGTACAAGCAGCTCATGCCAAGTTGGAATCTAGTGACAAAGTTGCCACATGCATTCAGCTCATCACATTCATATAAAAAAAGATTCCTTAAACTAGAAAATCTCCCAAGTCTGCAAAGATATACAAACCTTAACCAGACCATCGTAGTCAGCTGAAGCCAGATAGTTTTTGATATAATTATTCCAGCAAACACAGCTAAGTTTTGATTTGTTTGACATCTCAATGACTGGATAATGAACGTCAACAGAGTCATTAAAGAGTGAATTAAATTCGAATATCTTTATCTTCTTAGAGACCCCAGCAGTGGCAAAATGATCCTCGTCACGATCAAAACTTAAAGAGCAAATTACATTTGCCGAGTTGTTAAACTCTCCACTTCTCATTAACGCACGGACTTCAAACTTGCCATATCGAGCATACTTACATAAACCATCAAAGAATGCTCCAAGGCTATCAGTAGGATTTGATATTTCTTCATTCTTTTGTGCCGAATGCCAGTTGTCACAATTTTTCAGTAAATCCTTATCTGGCTGTCTCATAGCACCAATCTCATGAGAATGGACTCTTGATCTCATAGAGAAATAAGCAGCTTCAAGCTGGTTTATATTTCTCATTAACCTCATTTCATTGTCACTGGACAAAGGGTATAAACTAGAATGCATCTCTGAAATTGGAGATTCTTTACTAAGGTGCCTAAATTCCCTTGCATTAACGGAAGAATAAGTTGAAGGTTTTCTAGAAAAGTGCCTTCTTTTCTCAACTTCTTCAAGATCTGCTTCTAAACAAGCAATATCTTCCATTAATTTCGAGGCATGCTTCTGCTTCTGCTCTTTAGATAAACTAAAGAAATGCAATAGTAGCTCTGACTCAGTATCATCTTGGTCAATGGATGACGACAATTCTTCTGCAAATACTTCCTGGAATCCACTAAGCACTTCAGATTGTAGGACATCCCTGATAGATATCAACAATAATAAACTTAGAATCCTATATTTAATTATAAATGGACATAAGGTCTTTAACATTTACAAATCCAAGCGCAAAGGAAGCAAGTTCATGCTAACATAACACTGATCTTTAAGACTCAGAAATATAATAATAAACAGAAAATGGTTTACCTGGAATTTAATTCCAGGGCGATATCCAAGATGGGCCTTATTATGATGCGTTTTAACTACTGCGTTTTTGTTTTTGTAGTTTGTTAATTTTCTAATCTTTCTTCTTTTCACCAATAATAAATGGAATATAATTCTCCAATCAGTTAATCTGACTCAATGACATTTTTTTTGCAAGATACCAAAGCTATTATAGAGATATTAGTTTACAAGATATAGCTATAATTATCATAATCTAATCACCAATGCATTTAAAATTCTATCAAACACACTAGCATTATTTCTTTTTCAAAGTCGCCATATGCAACATCGGTTATAGCATTTGAGTGCTTGACATTTAGCACCAATGAACAATTTGTACTACCTGGCTGTTGGACGCAAAGAAGGTTCTGGGTGAAGTAGCCCAAGACAAAATCCAGCTTCTTTGAGATTTTCTGACAGAAAAGTTGGAGGAAAAATCCTATTACGTAGATTTAACATCGCTGCAGCATGTGCTCTCTCAGATGCAAAATGACAAAGCAACTGAAAGAAAAAAATCAAATTGCTTTTCAGAATGAACACGTATCATCCAATCTCTTCATCAAATCATCGCAGACCAAAAATAGATAAGAAAACAAATAAAAGATACCAGCACAATTGGCTTCTGTACCTCAAAAAGCAGCACACCCAAACTGTATATATTTGATAAAATTGTGCAAACACCTTCATTGGATTCCTCGGGACTAGCATACCAGTTCTCTTCCAACTGCTGATTCACAGAGATCAACTGATGCTTAGCTGAAATAGAAGAATGAGAAGTCCCAGAATTGCTAACTTGTGTATTTGGACAATGTTCACTAGATTCATTGTGAGAAAATTGGCCATTTACGATTTCAATTTTGAGTTTAGATCTAGAATGGAACAGAGGCCACCGAGTCAAATTTAGGTTCTCGTTGATCTTCTGCTTTTTAGCACAAAGATCATTTGTGGAACTCATCCCCTGTGTCATTGGCCTTCTCCTAGTCATAATGTTTTCTGAAGGGGGAGAATCTTTATCCAAGACAGAATCTAGAAGACCTTTCTGGACACCTGAACCAATATATTTAACCTGATTTGCTTCCAACAACTTGAAGCAAGAAGGACGCAAATCATGGAAGATAGCTCCTTGAGAATGAGAACAATCAACCAGGTCCACAATTTGTCTAAATATATACAAGCACTCAGCTTTGTTTGCTTTATGAGACTGAACTTTCAGCCATTCTCTCAAGTTTATCCCGTCATGAACGTGCTCACCAGCCCTTGGCGCTATATTCCCATTGGAAGAAGTCACAACAGTTCTATTAACCAAGGTTAGTGAAGTATTAGAAGCCACCACAGGACTTCCAGCAGCTTTCACAGAAGGAATAGGTGCCACCATAGCTTGTCCAGTACATTTTGTGTTATTCTGACGTCTAAGCTCAACTTTAGAGGCATCATGAGATGGACCTCTACATATAATACCCTTACCTTTCAATGTAGTTTTAACAAAAAATTCAGAAAATCCAGATTTTGATAGAATCTTCGTCTTGATACCTCCATTAGATTGTCGACTGCCTGAAACCTCATTATTTTCACGACTCATCAATTGTTTTGTTGCTTCAGTCCACCCATTACTCAAAGGTTTGTGACCCAAAAATTCAGAAAAAGATGCACCGTCTACTTCCGGTGGCACACCTGGCATCGTTTGACTGTTTCCCGTGTTGCCACATGAACCCCCACTTCCTGATCCACCTACCAAATGATAAAGATGTAGCCACTGGCCCTGCCTCATCTGCATTTTTTCTCTATTATTTGATGTACCAATGATGGGTATGTTAGAGCCACTATAATTTCTCAAGGTTAACTCCTCAACCATGTCATGGTCATCATTAGAAGTTCTAGGGCTAGTACACCCAAGTTCCACATTCTTACCTTCTAACACATCTCCAAGAACACGGAATGAACTCTCAAAAGTGTTAATCTCACCCGGTATCACCATTTCTTGGGACACCAACATGTTGCAGTTGTCAGATTTCACCAATTGGTCAACCTCTTTGCCATGAAGGTGAGCCCCCTCAGCTGCACCCATTTGAGCTATTTCTTCATCCATACTTCAGATGCAAACTTCATCCAATTAAATACTCTCCTTTCACTGCATATTGCTTCCTAGTGAGAAACGATTATATCATGTTTGCAACTTTATCATCAAAACATAAATCTGAAGTTAGTGCCAATAACATATTCCTATGGTTTAAAAATGCCCAAAGGGGCACTAAATGATATGCAATTCCTCAATTTTCATGAAGTTTTGAATTTGAATGGCCAATGGGCAAATAAGAAAGTACACATATTAAACAATTAACTTCTCATTTGTTCAAATTGTGAACCATAACGTCTAAGCACTGCTAAAAACACAGGCAGGAGCATAAGTGAGTAATCAAATTCGTGAAATTCCGAAACCTAAGGTAACACAAACCGCCCACAACTTCAATAAAGCAAAACTACCAGCATTTTCTGTTATGAACGAAGCAGTGTGGTATTGATTGAAAGGATAACAAGGAAGAAGAAGGAGATTACAGTAGGGAAAAGGAAATAATTGGATTTTTCATGCCTTCTACAGCTCACAATCAAGCTTTTTTAAAGACTCTCTAACGCTAAAGGATAAAATCAATTAATCCACGTGGAAGCTTTCTTTCCCTTATTCCTCTCCACCTTTCTTGGACCTCCTCAGTTGTGGGGATGCTGGTATTTGTGCAGCTGTGCTCTGGATGCCCAGTCGTTACAGTACCACCCTCTTCAGACAAAACCTTGTCCTCAAGGTTTGGGTTGGTGGTGTCCGTAGACTCTCGATATAGTGGCAAGGGAGTGAACTGGTGTAGGGGTTGTCCTTTGCATTTCTTCAACTGAGAAATATGAAACACCGGGTGGATTTTGGTGGTAGTCGGTAGCTCAAGTTTGTACGCAACGGAACCAATACGTTGAACTACTTTGTAAGGACCAAAGTATCGGGGACTTAACTTTTGGTGACGATGCAACCGAAGTGAAAGATGACGGTATGGTTGTAGACGGATAAAAACCCAATCGCCCACAACAAATTCCAACTCTCTGCGATGCTTATCCGCCTGATTCTTCATCCGTAGTTGAGCTTGCAGTAAATTGTGTTTCAATTCACGTAAAAGTGCATCTCGGTCCTGCAGTGCCGCATCCACTGGAGTAGACATAGATCCACCCTCCACATAGGAGATTAACTTAGGTGGATCACGACCATAAAGTGCTCGAAAAGGCGTCATACCGGCGGATGCCTGAAACGCTGTATTATACCAAAATTCTGCCCACGCCAGATATGATTCCCATTTACGTGGCTCGTCACCGGTCATACAAAGGAGATACATCTCCAAACAACGGTTCATGGCTTCAGTTTGACCGTCGGATTGGGGATAATACGCAGAGCTAAGACATAGCTCGGTACCTTGAAGTCGAGCGAGTTCTGTCCATATTGCACTAAGAAAAATAGGGTCGCGATCGCTCACTATGGATCGAGGAATTCCATGTAACTTTACCACACCTTGAACCATGACATTAGCAACCAACGCAGCATCATAGTGGTGGGGGAGGGCAAAAAAATGTCCGTACTTAGTAAGGCGATCCACCACCACTAAAATGGCCTCCTTTCCATTTGAACGAGGTAAGCTAGTGATAAAGTCCAAGGAAATATCTTCAAAAACTTGTTGTGGTATCGGTAGAGGTTGCAGTAAACCTGCTGGAGCACGACAATCGCTTTTCATACGTTGACATATTTGGCATGTGGATATGTAGTGTTGAACATCTTTACGCATACCCGACCAAAAGAAATTGTTGGCAAGACGACGAAAGGTCCTGGTGATGCCGGCATGACCACCCATAGGTGAACTGTGAAATTCACGTAAAAGGCGGGTGCGCAAAGCACTCTCGTTAGGAACCACAACACGATCGTGAAATAAGAGCAGACCTTGTTGAACTGTGTAGCCAGGTAGCGTGGCCTTTCCGTCAATAATATCATTCAACAAGGTAGAGACAACAACATCAACTTGACTAGCAATACGAATATCCTCCATTACACCAAAAATCGGTCGTGTGAAAGCAAATAATTGGGCACCCACTTCTCTAGACAAGGCGTCAGCCACAGTGTTGAGCTTGCCGGGACGATATTTAATCTCAAAATCAAAACCAATTAGTTTGGCTAGCCATTGTTGTTGTTCCGGCGTTTGTATTGTTTGTTGAGTAAGCTCACGAAGAGCTCGCTGATCGGTGAGGATAACAAAATGGCGACCAAGTAAATATTGACGCCATTTCCCAACTGCCTGAGTAATAGCAAACATCTCGCGATGGTATGTGGAGGCAGCCTGCATTTTGGGGCTGAGTTTTCGACTAAAATAAGCCAAAGGGCGATTTTCTTGTGTTAACACTGCTCCTATACCAACCCCAGAAGCATCGGTTTCGACGACAAATTCTTTATCAAAGTCTGGTAAGGCGAGAATTGGCGCCGAACATAAGCATGCTTTGAGTTGGATGAATGCATTTTGAGCCGTCGATGTCCAGAGAAATGGTGCATCCTTTTTTAACAAGTCGGTTATAGGTGAGGCAAGAGTGGCGTATCCACGGATAAATCGACGGTAGTAACCGGTGATCCCTAAAAATGCTCGTACCTCACGGACTGTAACAGGCACAGGCCATTGTTCAATAACTGCAATCTTTGAAGCATCCACTGCCAACCCCTCTCGTGAAACAACATGACCCAAATATTCAATCGAAGGTTGACCGAAGGAACACTTGGATTGTTTAGCCACAAACCCATGTTGTTGTAATGTCCCCAGTACAAGGCGTAGATGGTGAAGGTGTTCCAACCAAGTGTTGCTAAAAACCAAAATATCATCCAAGAAAATAAGTACGAACTTCCGAAGATAAGGACGAAAAATATCATTCATCGTTGCTTGGAATGTAGAAGAGGCATTAGTCAAGCCAAACGGCATAACGAGAAATTCATAGTGACCCTCGTGAGTGCGAAATGCCGTCTTGTGGATATCTTCTATACGAACCCAAATTTGGTGGTACCCAGCTAACAAGTCGAGCTTGGAAAAGAACTGCGCGTTGCCTAACTCATCGAATAGCTCATCCGCTGTGGGAATGGGGAATTTATCACGAATGGTGATTGCGTTCAAAGCGCGATAATCGACACAAAAACGCCAAGTACCGTCCTTCTTACGAACCAACAAAACAGGTGATGAAAATGGACTACTACTTTTCCGAATCTGGCCAGCCGCAAGCATCTGACGAACCTGTGCTTCAATCTCAGATTTCTGAAAATATGGGTAACGGTAAGGCCGTACATTCACCGGCTTACTATCTGGTGCAAGGTTGTCACATTGAGGTGGCAAAGTGGAGCATGTTGCAAATACACTATGAAACTCAGCTAGCAAAGCCTCCAAATCAGGGTAAGTCGCAGTTGTCGTAGTGTCTGATTGCATATCCATATGCAACCGAAAGAATTCTGCAATAGCCCCGGTATCCGATAGCCGTCGAAGTGAGTGCAAATGAATTGGTTGTGGCCCAAAATCTGCCGCACCTTGCCAACAATGGCGAACATTGCCCAGAGTGAATTCAAAAGTTAACTTGGAAAAATCCATGGTGACGGGTCCAAGGGTGGCCATCCATGCTACACCCAACACCATGTCGGCGCCTTCCAAAGGTAAAATATAAAAGTCAGTGACCAAATCAGTATCTTGAACTATGACTTTAATATTTCGAATGCACCCTTCATTTTGTAAGTGTTGTCCATTACCAACCAAAACTGTGAAATTAGGAGTAGCTGTCACCGGCAAACCGAGATGTTTTGCCACCCGTGATTGAATAAAATTGTGTGTGCTACCGCCATCGATCAAAATACGAATGGATTGACCTTGAATTGTGCCTTGAACCCGTAGTGTGGTGGGCGTGTGATAGCCAGCAAGAGCGTTAAAAGAAACAGTCGAATGCTCACCTACAATTGGTGATGGCAACTCATTAACATGGGATGATTGTGGATAGGTGGAGTCGTCGGCTAGTGTGTCATCGAGTAAAAACAATTGAGGCGTCTTGCATTTGTGGCCGCGAGCATAACGCTCATCACAATAATAACACAATCCTTTTGCTCGACGTGCTTGAGCTTCGGTCGAAGAAATACGTCGAACAGGTGGAGATGACCCTGAAGTAGGAAACTGTGGGTCCATCGGAGGAGGACGACCCGGCAATGATTTGGAATCGAGGATCGTGGAAGTGGGTGTAGGTAGCAAAAGTGGTAGCTTCGAGGCTGCATTTCTGGAATAAGAACGACGATCCTGAAGCCTAGCTTCATGGAAACGTGCCAGTGCTTGTACCTCAATCATGGATGTCGAGCGATGCCCCAAAACTTCATGCTTAATATCCGAACGGAGACCAGAGGTGAAACAATCCAGAAGAAACTCATCGGAGAGATTAGAAGTACGAAGAGCGAGATCTTCAAAACGGGACTGGTAATCAGCGACGGTTGATGTTTGAATCAATTTGGACAATTGACCAGCCGGGGACTCAATCTCCAGAACTGTAAATCGTTTGCGTATTGCGTCCACCAAATGATTCCACCCCGCAAGCTGTCGTTGACGTTGCATCCACCTGAACCACTTCTTTGCCGTCCCAGTCATGCGAAATGAAGCCATTGTAACCCTATGGTGATCATCAGTGCCATAAAACTCGAAGAAATCTTGAGCTGAAGCGATCCATTCCTCCGGATCATCGCCAGTAAAAAGAGGAAGTTCGACTTGGACTGGTTTCGGAGGAAAAGGAAAGTCATCATCCTTCTCGGCATGCATCTTAGCTTTCTCACGATGAGCAGTACTATCGGCAGCAAGTTCACCGGTGGCCGATGTCGTGCCTACCAAACCAATCTGATTAACAATGGTTTGCAACTGTCGTGTCATATCCAGCAGTGTTGATTGGGTAGTCGCATTCCACTTCTCTTGATTCGCAACATGAGTTTCCAGGTTGGAGAGTGTCTGATCATGGCGGTTGGTCGTATCTTGAAGGGCACGGATAGATTCGGTGTTATTCACCATGTTAACGGACTCAATGAAAGCACCAAATCTGTTATGAACGAAGCAGTGTGGTATTGATTGAAAGGATAACAAGGAAGAAGAAGGAGATTACAGTAGGGAAAAGGAAATAATTGGATTTTTCATGCCTTCTACGGCTCACAATCAAGCTTTTTTAAAGACTCTCTAACGCTAAAGGATAAAATCAGTTAATCCACGTGGAAGCTTTCTTTCCCTTATTCCTCTCTGTCTTTTTTGGACCTCCTCAGTTGTGGGGATGCTGGTATTTGTGCAGCTGTGCTCTGGATGCCCAGTCGTTACATTTTCCCTTCCAATTAAGGTTACGGACCAATTTCTTAAAACCTAATAACGTTTCTCTCTAAAATGCATAAAATTAAATTAAAATTTCAAATTCGTAATCATCTCGTTATTCTCAAGCAATTCCGACCCCCCCCAAAAAAAAAACAATATCAATGATCATTTCATAACTTTCTTAATTCTTTTCAAAGTTCTAATTATTTTCTCCACCATTTTTCCCTGGAAACAAAAAGGAAACTAAACCAATATACAGAAAAATAGAGGGAGAGGGGAGATAGAGATACATCACCAATTGTTGGAACTGAAAACTAAAAGAACTTGACCCGCCCAAGCGCAGAGCTCACAATCCGCAAAGTACAAAAAGAGAAAGGCTAATGCTGGAAATCAAATCGTGAAACCCTAGAAATTTCAGAACCCTTGAAGAAACGAAGGTGAAGCAAAAAAGTTGAATAGATAAGGTATTTTTGCCTGAATTTTGGAAAATTAATAATATCTTCGGTTAGAGAAACAAAATTTTAAAGTTACTGGATTTTTGCCCCGCCACGTCGATAAGACGGTTTTAATTTTAATTTTATTTTAATTATATTTACAGGATGAATCTATCACGTGCGTCGAATTAAATAAAAAATTTTAAATATAAAATAATAATATTTATTTTAAAAAATATAATTCAAATATTTATATTTGATATATAAAAATATACTATTATATAATTAATAATAAATTTGATAAAATATCAAATGCAATTCTCAGAACAATTTCGCATGAGATTTTACATAAAATTTTAATGGTTTCGACATATATTTAAAAATAATTAAACTGTAAAATAAGATAATATTAAGTGTCTAATTATACTCAAATTTATATTTACTATAAATTGTATTCATAATAATTTAATCACACTAAACTCAATCGACTATTTTTGTGAAGAGTTTTAATCTTAAAAGCAATTACGGTTTCCATAGCCATTCTTTTACATAAACTCTAGACTTTGTCCTCCTCCCTATGCTTCTCTACAACATGATCCGCTCGAAATCGTCCTTCACCTACTGGATCAATCTGTCTATCATGGTCGTCTTCACCGGTGTCGGAATCATGGGCGCTTTCTCCTCGATCGGGAAGTTGATTATCGATGCCACCATTTTCAAGCTCTTTAGCAGTGATGAGGCTGATTAAACCATATACATGGACAGAGTAACAGCCCTTCTGGCCTGGCTGAAGTGTTCATTGATTGTCGACAAGGAACAAGCATTTATGTTGGAATGTTTCAGCAGGCTTCGAAGGGAGCAATGTTCCACGACAGAAAGGGATTTTGTCTTTAGAAAAATGAAACCTTCGGCATATCTGAACTGAAACTAGCAGAGTTGCAGTTTAAGGATTCTCCATAAGCAATACCATTTTCCTTGGTTACTATAAAATTTTTCATAGAAAATATTACGAGGTCAATAACAATACAATACTTATTATAATGGTATGTAAATATCACGTATTTTATATTCTGTTCTGACTTCACTATAAGAAAATCTTGTTTCGGCCGCTAAATTTATTTTTATACGTTGGATTCGAATAAGAAGGATATCAATAGAAAATGAAATGAATTATAAATCTCCCAAATTGAATGGTCCATGATGAAGAGGCCGTGAGCGTTATAACGCTCTTCTTTCTTTTCCTTTTTCGGATTTTTTATGGTAATTGTATTCTCAAATCTTCTCATATATAAAATGCCTTCGTTTAACTCGGTTCAACGGTACCACTCCTTGTGACTCGTTGAAACCTAAAATCTTTCAAACGTCGACTCCACTCAGCTTTACATTAAACAACCATGTCTATGCCTGATTTCATCGTCGACGGCACCGGAGCTCAGCCTCCCTTTGACTACTCCACCACTCTTCCTCCACCCCCTCCCAAGAAGCAGCCTTCCAAATTCTCTCGCTCCATCCTTAAACTCTTCAAATTCATGTTCAAGTTCAGACAAAATCATACTCACTCGGTCCTGTGGCTGAAACAAAGATCACTCGAGGAGTACTACGTGATCTACGACAAAACGGGTGCACTGACGACGATCCCCGAGGTTCCCGAGATCGATTTCGGAGGGCTTTCGCCGGAGATTAGCTCGTTGGTTATCGAGAGAAGTGCATCGGAAAGATTCACTGCTGCCTCCACCGTCGGTATTTCATGCGCTTGATATTCTAAATTTCTAAGCATAAAAGAAGTCAATTATGCAGAAATATATGAATAACGATGATATGATCAAATAGTTTGTGTATATTTTGATCATATTTTTAGTCTTTTTTTTTCTTGGGATGGATGTTTTCTCTTTAAGGTTAGTTTTGTTGAAGTTTTGAACTTTGACCCTTTCTTGTCTGAATTATATGATCATCTATTTATGGTTTCAATTAAGCTGATACACTTTGCTGTATGTATGGAGTTACTGTTCAAGATATTACATTGTTTTTGTTTTTGTTGTGGTAATTAAGATTCTTGAGGATGGAATTTAAAATTGTGTTAAAATTAGTATTAACATTTTCTATTGATTTTCAATTTATAAAAGTTGTTCAAAAAAAATTCAACAAATCAATCTTAAAATTTTACGTAGAAAAACCGTTTTTTTTTCAAACTTTTCACTTGCTCTTAAAGAATCAAGATCAAAAGATTAAAAAATCAATCATTAACGATCACTTATTAAGGATTTCTTAAAAATATAAGGACTAATGATTTTTGATTTATCAAAATTGCTCAAAATACTTCTATTGAATCATTATTAAAATTTAACATAACCTCTAGGAACAACAACTGTTCCTTTAACCACTTGGGTTAAAGAGCTCATGCATAAATATATAAACATTAAATATGTATGATAACGTGTTTACATGATTTTTTTTACCTACTTTAATTTAAAATATAAATTTTATTTTTTTATCGTTTTATAATGGTACCTTATAATTTTCCATATGCTACCCATAATTTGTATTCATACTACTGCAAAATAATTTCAATAAACTCTTCCTAGCAACTGCATGCATCATGCATGGTTTGCACGTAGCCGCTCTCTTTAGTTATATCTGCCGACTAGATTGGCAAACAAGACAAGGTTTGAAACTAACCAAATATTTCTTTACCATATTATCTTCTTTTATAATAAAAAAAAGCTGTCCTTACTCATTAATTATGCAGTTGTTGATCAGCAATATTTGATCTCCCTGCCGTCATTTCAATGGCGGTTCACCATCAATCAGCTGGTTTGGTTTGGCTTTCCCGTGTGTTCTTATCTGGGTTTTCTAAGATTGCCCGAAGGACAGGAAACTAAACTACTTCACGAACCAAAAAGTTGACAGGGTTACAACTGTTGGACTCAGACATGTCCACACCTCAACTCAACAAGGACAGGTAACGCTATAAACACACTGACTGAAAAAGGTGAAAATGATAACAGTTGGAGCAATAAAACAGTAACATATGGAGGCATAAGGATTGGGTTATTCAGGTTGATATCAAGAAAGACTCTTGAGTTGTAGAAAATAATGAAGAAGAAAAATGTAAACATGGGTTTAGTTTATCAAAATTTGAAGGGTTAAATTAATAATTTTTAAAAGTTTAAATATTAAATTAAAATTTAACATCTTTTAATAATAAGTTTGGTTTAAACGGTAAGCAATTTGGTTTACTTTAAATAAGTCTCGGGTTTTAAGTATTGTGTACGCATAAAATTTTTATCGGGAGACTCACCCACTAAAACTAGATGTGCGATGCATGTTAGTCTGAATTGTTAAGGCAAAACTTTGAAAATAAAAAAAAATCTTTTATTAACATGTTATGTTATGAAGTAAAAATATGTAACGTTTGGTGGTCAATATTTTATAAATCAATAATTTAAGTGACTATAATATTATTTTTTAAAATTTGATGAACAAATATTACATCTATAAAACACAAATGAGGATTGTTGTAGTTTACCCTAAAAAGAAAAATATAAAAGTTAAGCAAATCATTGGGTATTACTATGACAGTAAGGGCCCAAGCCCAATACATCAGAAAATCTACCATGGAGTTTAGGGTTTTGAAGCAAACTGAAACCTGTAACAAATTGTACGGTCATGGAGAAACCAGTGGCGACACTTGACAGAGGCACGACATGCTCGGCGTGGAACTATTGCGGGCAGAGGTTAGCCGCCGGCTCGATCGCTGGTTATCTCTCAATTCTAGATTCTTGTGACCCTTCGTCTTCTTCATTCATTTCCTCCTCCAAATTCAAGGTCTCCCGAAACAAAAGGATACATTTTTTCCTTTGCATTTGTTTTTATCAAATTAATGATTATAACATTTGTATTCTTGATTTAGGTGCATGAAGGTGGCATTGTGAAGGTTGCTTGGATCCCGCCTGAGTATGGGGATGCTGTTGCTTGCATTGCAGATGATGGGACTTTATCAATATGGGAAGAACTCGTGGAAGGTATTTATTTTCCTTACTTTTTAATGATTAGAATTGGCTTTAATGTTTTGAAAATGCCGATTGATATTGTACATTCTGTTAGGTACAAAGCCTCTTGAATGGAAGCTATGTCTGAGCTTTAAAACTAGCTCCAAGGTTTTAGATGTTCAATTTAGTGTCGGTCAAACCAGTTTGAAAATGGTGAGCTTTAAAATTGATTTCATTTGTTTCTACTTCATGTTTCCATAATAGCAAAATTTGTTTATTGTGCTTTAGAGTAGGCATTTTCATATTGTTTTCTCTTTATTTCATAGGTTGCTGCTTATTCGGACGGGTTCGTGAAAGTCTTCGAGCTGCTCGATCCGTTGGAACTAAGCAACTGGCAACTTCAGGTGAACAATTCTGGATATCCCCACATGTTTCAGATATTCCAACTATTCTCCAGTACCAGTTTTGAAGGGTTTATTACACACTCACAGTGTTTGTCCTTCCGTTTACTCATCCCGTCCACTCTATGATTTTCTTCTAATTGTCTTATGTTCTATTTTCCAGGCTGAATTTCAGAATGTTATAGATACAGTTTCTGTATTAGGGAAGGCTTCATGCTTAACATCATGTATTTCTTGGAATCCACAAAAGGGTGAAGGTCAAGAATCAAGCTTTGTTTTAGGTTTCAATTCTAATACGCCACAGCTCAATTCCCCCAAGGTATTACTAAATTTGTTTTCCGAACAGATAAATCCTGCTGTGATATGATGGGACCGGGACAGTATCGATTTAGTTCACACACTTGCATTGTCTCTCTAGTATACCATGCATCTTTGTTTGGTTTGGTTTATCAGGTTTTAGATTCTTGAGTTATTCAAAGCTATGCAAATAGGGTAGCCAGATATAACTTTGATGTTAAGAATTTGTGGTAGCATTATTCTTGAGCCGACATAAATCTATGGATATGTTGTTCAAATTGCTAATTTAGACTCACTCTAGGGTTTTCTAGGTGTGGGAATTTGATCCCGCTCATCAGAGATGGCTGCCGGTAGCAGAGTTGGCTTTGCCCGGTGAGAAGGGAGATCAAGTTTATTCCGTTTCATGGGCTCCAAACATTGGACGGTAATGGAAATTATTACTTTTTGTGAAATTGTGCTTTTTTTACGAGCCATTGGTTATTTAGACTGTAGATGTTTTTACGTAAGAGTTGCATCAGGGTTCAACTGGGCTATAGTATCTGAAACATTTGGATCGTCTGTTGAAACTTGAAACTGAGTACTGTTTTCTTTTGTTGGTGATGTAGGCCATATGAGATGATAGCTAGTGCTTCTCAAAAAGGAATTTCTATATGGCATGTTGGATCAACCACCGATCCAGATGGAAGACTCTTCACGGAGAAGGTTGCATTGCTTTCTGGACATAACAGCGAGGTATTCAATTGTTAAAACATTTTAGTTTCGAGGTTCTTTATTTTGTTTTCTGTTATTCTAGTTCGACTTTCAACATGATAGATGAAGTTTTCTGTCAGAAGGTGAAATAAATCATCTAAAATCCTCCATGGTACAATTTATCTCACCTTAAACGTAAAATTTCTTGCCATGTAAAAAATGCACGAAATGTTCGTACGAATCAAAGGATCTGCTAAATTTTATATGCTCTACATTGTCTGCTCTCCTATCTTATTTCAATTTAGGTAGATTTGTTCCCTTTTCATGGAAAGGATACTGTTGTTTGATGAACAGGTGTGGCAGATGGAATGGGATATGAGCGGAATGACCCTCGCAACCACCGGGGGTGACGGGCGAGTAAGGTTGTGGCAATCTAACTTGAACGGCACATGGCATGAACAAGCAACATTTGAACCCACTTCCTCTTAGCCCCCTTTATAATCGTGTTATGTAATTCCTTGGCTCTTCTCTTTTGCTAGCCAAACTGTGCATGTAGAATGCCATTATAAATTGATTATCTGGTATGAGGATTTTAGTTTATTGATTTAGTTGACTCGTTGTCATTGGCAAATGGTTGTTTCAATTTGATTTTTTTGTCATTTTTTTACTTTTTACTTTTTTTTTTCTTTAGAATTATTATTGATAAAAATATATATAAAAATATGTTATAAAACTTTCAGTTAAGTAGTTTAAAGTGTGTTTTTTATAAAACTTATTTAATTAAAATATTTGAATAATTATGGTTAAAAGTTTAAATAATTTTACTTTTTAAAGTCAATATTTGACAAATTTAGTGGACAAAATGAGTATTATTTTTAGACTTAATGACGTCACATGTTCTTGAATTATAATTTTTATTTTAAATTTGTTTCCGGTTTTTAAACATTTTAATTTCATCTTCAAACTATATAACCTTTATTGAAGTTTGTCCTTAATTTTATAATGTTTTAATTTCATCCTCAAGTTATGACTCTTATTCTAAATTAGTCTTTAAACTTTTGAATGTTATAATTTTATTTTCCATATATTTCAATATATACTAATTATATCACATGTTAATAAAATTGTTCTAAAAATTTATAATTATCATCCTAACATTAATATGTTTTATATAATAATATGATGTGTCATAAATAATAATTTGATGATAAAATTAGAATGTTTAAAAGATTTAAGGATTAACTTAAAATAAAATCCATAGTTTAAACATATAATTGAAGTATTTAAAATTTTAAAGATTAATTTAAAATAAAAATGAATGTGTGGGGCAATTAACTCTTAACTTTAGGTACGGTTTGCGCAGTGATATTATTGCAACTGCTATTATAACAAAACACCAAAACTTGTTATCAGAAGAAACGTCTTACAATCAACATTAAACTGAAAGAGACTTATGTCGTGTACAAAAGCTCCCGGCAAAAGCCAATGCTAGACTGAACAGATTCAACCAGCTAATCTGGTCAGGAGAAAAGTCCTGGCGTATCGAATTGGAAATTCGGATCCAACTCCATTCGATCGAGGGAGAAATCCAAATCCATAATTGGAGAGTTGGTGGCTGAAGTGTTGGATGAAACCAATCCCTTGAGATCAGATTCAGAATTCTGTGTACTAAAAATCCCTCCAAAGTTGCTCATCGGAGAATCCAAAGCTGAAAAGTAGTTTAATTCAGACGTAGCAGGGGACATAAAAGGAGAAGAAAAGTTGCTTAAGATACTGTTATCATCAAGTACTCCTGAAGGTGAAAAACTATGGTTTTCACTCTTTAGCAACCCGAAGGATGTTGAAGGAAATGAGAAAGGTGACATCTCTTTATTGTCTAATCCCTCTGTATTGACCCTTAGGCCGTTCCGAAGACTCGAAAGGATATCTTGTGATTGTAATTGTTGGTTGTTGTTATTATTAAGGTTGGTTGATTTATGTTCTTGGTTTTGTGGTGATGCAGGTGGTGGAACCGCCTGGTTTCCATGGGAACATGTGTGAGCTCCCCGGTAAGTGACCTCGACGATGGTGGGATCTTCATCTGATATCTGGACTTGCTTTCTTGACCTGCAATCCTGAGTGTGCCGGTAAGTGCATCGATAATAGCTTCTGCAAATGTATAAAATAGGATTTTTACTAATCAATATATTGTTTAGCTAATGATTAGGTCATCTCATGCAGGATAAGGGAAAAAGACTTGTCACCTAGGATGTTTGGCTCCCAGGATGTCCTTTTGGCCATATTTTCTCCAACTGTAGCCATCATCATGAGCCACTTCCAACAGGCTTCCGGTAGTATTTCTCACCTGACCCGTCCTTCTCGGCAACATGTTTATAAAATACCAAAGTCCAAAAAACAAGAATCATTAGCATCAAGTGAACAACATAAATTTGCAGTAACATACAAGAAGTAGGACTTGTAGCCTTCTGACTTCACCTCTTCTTTGAGACATCTCTGGTATCCCGGTTATCCTTATCCAAATCATCGCTCCGAGGGCTACCATTGATGGATAGAGGCGACTCCAGCACACCAGATGTTGCACCACCTACATTCTGTTGTGGCTGCTGAGCTATAGACACTGGCCCATTGAATTTCAACATCAGAAGAGCTTTATCATAGGAAGACAAAATCTTCTGTACTAACAAGTCCATGGATTCAACAGAAGAAGGTGTATCCAAATACAACCTTAGCTGTTTCGCTAACTCCATTCCTTGATTCAGCTCACTGACCAGTGTCCCCTGCTCCCAGCTCCATCTATGCTCCATTTTTGTTGTTAACACAATTCAAAGACAGTTGTATGGCAGGAAACGAGGAGGGATTTGTTGTTCGAGATTCGGAAGTACTAATTCGTGAATTCAGTTGTCAAGAAGCAAAATCTTCCCCCTAAAGAACACAACCAGGAGCAGCCAAAGAGACTGAAATAACCTGACTGGTGAAGACTGAAGAGCAAGGAGCAACAACCATGGAACCCAAAATTTGGACTTCTGAAACTTGTTTTTTGCTTAGCTTTACCGAAGGAATAGAGTGAAGATGGAATTGAAAACTTGGGGTTTTAAAGGAGAACAGAACGGTTGTTGGAACGTAGAAAGTTCGAAGTTTGACAGAAAAGAAACCGAGTTGAAAAGAAAGGTAAGTTCCTAAACTGCATATTCTGACCCATTCAACCTTCAGAATGTATTCTAAACTGGACTCATTTCCGCTTCCCTTGATTTGTCCTGACACGGATGGTTCAGGTTAAGCATTGAAAGTCAGCTTTGGAGCTGAACAGAAGAGTTGTGTTCAAACCATAGTCCGTGTTATTGATTTGTTCTTTATGCTTTCATCCATGTGGAGAAATATGAGTCATCCTTCCACCCTCAAAGCTAAAAAAAATAATAATTTGAGTTTAAAACTAAAATTTAAGATTAAAATTTAAAGAGTATTTATAGGGTTTATAGTTAGTGATTAAAATATAATTTTAATATTAGAAATAAAAAAGATACTAAAAGATACGATTTTTTGTTCATATCCATGTTTCTATATTAAAAAATTAAGTTTAAATTTAGAGTTTGTGTTTAGAAAATTAAGTATATAGTATATTTTTAGGGTTTAAGATATAGTATTTATAATTTCGGATTCTTAGAGTTAATTTTTTACTTTTGGAGGCACCAAAATTCTCGTTTTGGTAATATATAAACAAAAATCGTCTGATTCTTTTTAATATCATGTTTATGCTCCAATAAAAAATATCAATTTAAAATTTAAAGTTAAAGTTCAAACGATAAAGTTTAAATTATAAAATTTAACTTTTAAGATTTAAAATTTAATTAAGATGTATAATTTTAATTTTCTATTATTTAAATATTAAAAAGAATATAATTTTTTTTTTCGAAATATATAGAATTTTTATTTCTTTTATTACATTACATAAGGCTACTAATGTTAGATTCTTCCCTTGGAAGTTTGTTTTGTTTTGTTTTGTTTTGTACCTGAATCCTGTGTTGTCCCCTCTGAATCTGACATTCGCAAATTCAATGCCTTTGAATGGAATTCAACTTTATGAAGTAGATTCTACGTGTTTGTTGGGTAGACAATGGGAATCCTGGAAATTAAACAAAGTAATTATATTATTATTATTATAATATTATGTTTTTCGGGCATTAAAATTATATAGTTTTTTTTTATTTCGATAAGTATTGATGGTTGATTGATCATAATTGTTTATTTGTTTTTATCTTATTTTTTTTCAGTTTTCGGGTTCAAAACCTGTTTAAATTCATTTTAAAAATTAAAATTTAAATCTTTAATTTTAAATCATAAAATATAAATTTTATTTTATAAACTTTAAATTTAAATCTATAACTTTTAACCCGTAAACTCTAGAATCTTGTGAAAAGGTATTTTTTCCATTGCCATTATTTTTTTTAGATTGTTCTTAAGTCTTGGTATTTTTCTTTTTAAAAATTTAAAATGATGATTAAAGAATTAGACTTCAACCCTTTAATTTATTATTATTATTTGTATTTTGCCGTTAATTTTCGGTTCTAGTTGTGTTCTTGTCCTTCGGTCAAATAATTTTAAATTGTAACTTTTTTTAATAAATTTTACAAGAAGGGTAATTTTTTCAAATAATTTTAAATTAATTTTAGTTTAAATTTTTATTAAATTAAATATTATTTTATTTTTGGATTAAAATTAAATTTTTTTATTTTTTTAATTTTTGTTACATTTAAACATTTTTTAAGTTTTTAAAGTTTAAAAAATATGTTTAAAATAAATAATTTAAAATTTACGAATTAACAGGAGTTAATATGAAGTTTATTGAAGAACTCAAAATCCATGATTGAGAATCTAAGATACTAGCGAGAATATAAGGGATAAAAATAGATAATACGAAATTCTATAAGATTACAATAATGTTTTACTTTTAAGATTAATGATATTTTAAATTAATAATATATAAATATTTTAGACTAAAACTATAATTATATCAATATATATTATATTTTTATTAATTTTTAACATCGAATATAAGATACTAAAATAAAACGAAAATATGACATTAAATATTATTTTTAATTAGTTCTCCCACAACATCAATTTGTTCGTGGCATGGGACTGTTTCAAACATTCATTGTTCTTCCATCCTTAAAGGACAAAACCAGGTGTTTGGTCAACCCCATTTCCCGCTTCCGCCATTACCTCCTCCCACTGTCCAAACTCACCAGCCCCTCTACTCCGTCGCCCCCGACTCCTTATATAATAGCCCTAATCTATTAAACTTAAACTCGATAAACAAAAAAAAACACTGTTTTTTCGATATTTCATAAAAAGAATGGCTCGAATCGTTGTTTTGTTCACTGTTATTTCTGTCGTCTTGACCTTCACACACGGCCGCTTTATTGTACCGGAGCAGACCATCACCCCCGAAGAAACCGTTACCGTTTTCCCCGAACCCCACCATACAATCATCGATCTCCCTACCGAGAAACCCGACTCTGAACAAGCCAAGACAGTCGATTTTAAGCAATACGATACCATGGAAACCGACTCCGACTTGGATTCTTTTCCGTTAACAATGACCAGTTTCCGTCCCGTAAACGGTCACTTCCCCAGACATCCATTGGTTCCGTTCCGTCATAAACACGACTGCCATTTCCATAAAAGGTTCAGGCCTTCGAACCCGAGGTTCCAGCGCAAGCGCTATATCTCTTACGGAAACGATATGGTACTTTCCGACGAGAGAGCTGGTTTCGACACTGATCAGTCAGATCGCCTTGGTCCCAAGCCGAGACGGGCCAGGTTCTCCGGCAACGACGCTGGGTCGAAAGAGCATGTAGAGTACTTTAAGAAGCCTCGTCACGATAACCGCGAACATGAACAAGAGCATGAAGACGAGTATCACCACCGTTACTACTACAACCACCGCCATCATCGCCGAGGAGAGGATGATGAAAGGCGCGGCGAGAATGGAGAGAAGGAGGTAGGGTTGGTGAAGAGGTTTCGCAAGTTTTTGACGAAGTTTTGAAGGTCGTAATTAAATCAAAGTGGTGCAGCTAATCTTATTTTTTTGTCCTGGCTGTGTTTAAAGTAGTTGATTATCGGTTGTAAATAACATGGCATCCTTTGGTGATGAATAATATGGTTTTCCTGTTATATCAGAGTCTTTATGCATTTTTTCCTTCATAAATTTGAGTCGTTGAGACGGAATATTTTTCCTCCGATCCAATGTATTTATTATGTATGAACATTTATTTAATATACAATTTTTAAATAAAATTTGATATATTAAATTTTTTTATATATTATAATAAATTATTATTATTATTATTATATATCGGTACAAATTCACTAATATAATAAATTTAAATAATCATTTTACCAAATCATATGTCTTTTTTTCATGTCTCTTTTGATTTTTTTTAAAATTCATTTTTAACTCTAACCCTTATTTTCTATATCCTAAACCTTAAACCTTACCCCCTGCCCCTAATTTCCTAAACCCTAACCACAACCTCTAACCTTTAACCTAAACCCTCTAATTTAAAACAGAGATATGAAATGAGATATGAGAAAGAGACAGATAATTTCCACCCATCGCTTTGAGGCAATTATTAAATTGCTATCCTCTAATTTTTGTTAATAAATTTTAGTTTTAAAGTTTTTTTGTTAGATTTATATTATATATGTTTTTACGAATAACTCTTTCGTATAATTTTATGATAGTTTTTTGTATGTTTTTATAACTGTTTTAGTATGTCTTTTGATGAAAAATTATATCATGGGTCAGTCCCACCACGTGTCCATGGACCGACCACTAAAAATTGTTTATTTTTTTATGTCATTTTTTTTCCAAGTGAATTTCACTTGAAAAATTAAAAAATAATGACGTGAACAGTTTTTAGTGATCGATCCCATGAATAACGTGGTGGGACTGACCCATGATATAATTTCTCGTCTATTGATAGTTTAGAATTCGATAATGAATATTATCGAATTTGTTTATCAACAAAAGAGATTAAATTATAAAGTTATGATTTTCTTTTTATGATTGTGTCGATATGCCAAAAAAATAACGAAATAATTTTATTTTCTTTTAAGAGTAATCTCAATAACAAAGAGTGACATGTCACTTTCTAAATAATTCGGGTACAAATAAGACAATTAGCAGGTATGTCTGAATTTATCAAGAAAAATTCGGGTACAATGTATCATATTTTGATTATAAAGAATTGGCCAAAGACCAACAGATGATGATGTACCAACATAAAACATATCCACCAAACACAGAATGGTTTATACAAGCAAAACTAATAATTTGAACATAAAATTCCTATTGGACAGAGATATTTACATTCAGACAGACACCAAGACGACACAGAATTATTAAACAGAGAAAATTCAGGATTGTTTCTTCATCTGGGAAATCTGTTGCAGGTCGAGGATGGAGAGCTTAATTGTCTGCTATCATCAACACAACACAGCTAAAGATAATGTTATGGTAAAAAGATGCAGAAGCATAAGGAAATGGAAGTTGACTCAAACTGAAGGTAGCCCGAATTATCTACTCAGCTTCTAATAATACGAGCTCGTCACCTTGATGCTGCTAAGAGGGACCCTGATTATTCACATTCTTTTGATCGGCTCAGTGCGATCCTGAAGAGCCAAACGCTCTGAAATATCAGATAATGACTTGAGGTTGCACTTGATCAGTGCCTCGACAAAGTAGCACGTTTCATCCTTGGTGTTTCCATCTGGTACATCTACTACAAAAGACTCGATCACGAGCGTTCCTGGTCTGCCATCAATGACCTCAGGATGGACAGTAACAATGGATGAGTAGTTCTGCCAATTTGCATAGCATACAGGAATTTTTGCAGTTTCATCAAATTTTGCATACATGATTGCATTACGAAAAAAAAAATAGTAAGGGAGGTTGGTGCAGAATTGGAACAATATGATTCTCATAAATTCAAATACGAAAAGGAGGCATAACAATATATCACAGAATTGAAAACTCATGCATCTTAAATGGCATGATAAACGACATCACTTGCACGTGTATGTGTATAAACTAAAACTATTCCACATACATGCAAAGAAACCAGGAAAATAACTATTGGCAGCTGCAAAAAGAAGTGGTCCAGGTCAAATGTGCTAGTTGCACAAGATAACATAATAGTTTGGATAGACGAAACGGCAACATCAGGCATATAAATTGCCCTAGACAGAGGGCAGCTACAGAGCACATTCATTCTACTGGTCAAATTCAGCAGAAATGCATTTTACTAGTCAATTTGTAGGGATCTCTCTCTCCCTAAATTTTACAACTCCGATTTCCAGTTTTGCAGGGCTATGTTCCATCTCAAACACGACAAAATTCTTCTAAAACACACAATGAATTTGACAATTCATACAGAAGTTACAGTCTTTGTCAGCTTACTAGTTACAAAAGTTAGCGTAAGCAATGCTCGCAAGTAATTTATGCAGTTCATAATCCCAGAAAATTATGCAAAACCTTGTTACATTTTCAAGTGATTTATGCAGTTCATAATCCCAGAAAATTATCACATCTTATAATAAGGGGGAGTTACTTTTAGATGAATATTTATATTTCAGTCGAGATTATATGGTGAAAAACTTAAAATTTATTGGAGTTTGACGGACCTGCATTTACAATTACATGCGATGTGCGTAACTAATTCAACCAAGCAGAAAATCCATACCTTCAACCTGTGATCTCCTCCAATGATCGTCATGCTCAAAATATGTTCATCGTCGTCCAGATACTCTAACCTTTCAGTGCTGGTTGTGGCCGGCAAACCTGACCTAACATTGACTTCTCTAACTCTTCCAATTCGAAGGTCCCCTTGCACAACACACCTACTAACAAAAGGTTTGTACTTCTGTGGTTGATCAAACCTCCTTACTAATGACCAAACCTGATTGATCAAAACCCTCATTCATTAGTCTGAAAGTGAGCTAAAACCTGAAACTTAATCTGAAAGTAGTTTCATTTATAACTACAAAAGATTTAGGTTGGATATGGGATATTAAATTAAACTCATTCGAATCAGAAATCGTCAATGTTCTACATCGCAACTCGAAAATAATACACAATCCATATAGCTCAAGGTTTATTTCTAAAGTCATTCACTTCAGAAATATTTAATATCACATAAAAATTCAAGGAACCATTAATCTAGCTTAATTTTTCAGTGAAAAATTCGAAATTCTAATAAATCACCTCTTAAAATCGAACTCTTCATATGTTGAATCCACATGCAATGAAAGAAAAACAAGTTTAAAGAGAAAAATACCAACAATAACAGGTCGCCTGAAAATTAAGCTAAGCTATTTAAAATAGAAATCTAAAACCAAAATTTACTGAATTCAGCCAAAAAAAAAACATTTCCAGATCTATGTACGGATCTAGCCTGGTTTTCTTTAACAAAAAGGAAAAAAAGAAATAGAAAATCATACGAGATGAACAGGAGCTTTGATGTGCTTAACGAGCGAAGAGCTGCACTGATTTTCTTTAACCTCGAATTTGTGGTGCCGCTTGATGAACTCTTCTTCAATCTTACTAAACCCGTTCCCGTTCATGGTGGTGATGTAATTATCGGTCACCATCGAGGTAACCGTAGCCCGGGGGAGAGAAAAAGAATAACCGGTCCAAAAGCCGACGGTGAGAGTTAGCGGGTTCGGGTAAGGTTACTGGGGAGTCCTATAAAGGTCCGAAATGAAACACCATCACCAGATCCAGATTGCTTCTTTCTTATCTCATCGCCTGGGATAATTAATTAATTAAAAGGAAAAAATGGTGGAAAATGATCCCCTTTTTAAAATTAATTCTCAGCTATTATTATTGTTTATCCGTACTTTCCATGGCGATTAGATTAGCGGCAGGAGTTTTGATTTTGCGGCAGGCTGTTTTCGATAAGTCCAAGGATTTTTGGACGGACGTGGTGAACTGCCTACTGATTTTGGGCCAAGTCTTCAGGCCCAAAGTTTCCCGCCAAAGGATTTATTTATCCTAGTCTCATGACTCTCATCTTCCTTTCCCGCCATCCTGTGAACTCTCTGCTTCCAAATTCTTCCATTCAACGAAAATTAGGGCTCATTTTGAAGCAAAGATGACGAAAGAAGAACCTGGAAACGGAAGAGATGACATGGAGATTGATGGATCTGAGCAAGCAAAGGCCGGCCCCGATGGATTCGACGCTAACTATCTCAGAATCTATTACGGTCAGAGTTCTCATTTTTTTTCTCTTATGGATTTCCCTTTGTATTGCTTGAATAATGGAGTATTTCTTTTATTATAGCATTTGTGGTTGGAATCTGAAACCGTTTCTATTGCAGGAAAGTTATTTCCTCATGCTGATATGTTTAAGTGGATGTCTTACGGAAATGGTAACTCGAGTCTCTTCTATTTTTTCTGTTCTAGAAGTGGTGCTTTGGATTTTCTTTTCCATGTATTGATTCATGTCACGATTGATGTATCTGCAGATGGCAAGCATCCTGCTTGTGATAAGTCCTACTTTGGAAGAAGATAATTTTCTTTCACGCTAGAAAATGACATTTATATCCGATTCCAGTCTTTCAACAATGTTATAGAACTGGAAAATTCCATCAAAGAGAAATGTCCATTCAAGATTGATATTGGACCTGTTTATAGCGTTGATGTAAGATTCCATTCAACTTTACGCAATTTTTGAATGGTCTCTCGGTGATATATGAGTTAAAGCTGCCGGATTTGGCGATTTGCTTTAATTGGTTGTTGATGATCTCTTGTCTGTAATGCAGCCTGCTAAGAGGTATGCTTATGCTCAAAGTGGTGACAATGTTTTCACTCCAGTTGAGAGAGAATTGGTTTTTGATATTGTAAGCTACTGGACTTCTAGAAAACCGAACATCTTAGCCTACTTTTCAAGCTGTGTACATGTAACGGCCATGTTATTTGACTTGTTATGTTTTATTCTTTTCCCAGGATATAACAGATTACGATGATGTTAGATATTGTTGTACCGGAGCAGATGTTTGCTTGGAGTGTTGGCCTCTAATGACAATTGCTATCAAAGTGATTGATACTGCTCTCAGAGGTAAAAGCTGGCATACATATGCAGTTTGAAACCTTAGCTGGCTTACTGAACTGACCTAGATCACAAAGTATTCTGATTGAAACTTTGAGTTCTTAAGCTGTCCTACATAAATTTTGCATTACTACAGTACATAGGCGCATTTGGTTTCTTGGGTGCACATTTCTTTTTCTTACATCTTCAATTAACTTTGACGTTCTAAAATGTAGATGACTTTGGCTTTAACCACATTCTCTGGGTATATAGTGGTCGGCGTGGTGTGCACTGCTGGGTTTGTGATGGAAAAGCCAGAAGGTAATGCAGTAAACAGTTGAAATCTTCACATTATTTCTGTTATAACTTCCTCTCATAACTTCAAATACGATATGAACTTTCCTCTCATAACTTCTTTTTGTCGGTATGTGGACTTGGTCTGCATTGACACTTCGAGTCGACTCAGCCCTACACGTCACCTCCTCGTATTTTTATGGAACAAAACACGTGAAGCGTTCTCAGTCGCTCAACGCCTATGATATGATCTAAATTTTAGTTTAAACTGCCTCAAATATTTATAAATAAACAGCGACAAAAATAAAAGGTCGGCCCGGACACACGTTAAAGATACGGGAGCCGAAGGCACCCAAGAATGAAACTATTCACCGGTGGCGCGATCCATGTTTTGAATAGGATAGACTCGTGATTATTCTAAATTTTTAAAAATTTATACATTACACTTAATTTTTTAATTTAATAAAATAATCTTTAAATTTTTATAATATTTAAGCTTTGTGTCATCTTGAGATTTTGAAATTTCAAATGTGCCCACCCTCAAATAAATTTTTGAATCCGTCATTATTATTCACATTCATGTAAAACTTTAATTTCTATTATTGATTCTAATTTTAACTGTTTTTTATATATATATGTAATATATAAAAAATAAATTTTTTTTTAATTTTGTACCCATACTAGAACATAATTTGAACATCTTTACAAATATATATTTTCAGCTAAGACATGAATAGTTTCACACATGAAAAGTTTTAATCTCAAAATGGTACAAATGGGTAGCCTAATGGTTTAGATGTGAAAATAAGACAAGGAAGGAAACACAGATGTTGATGTCGGGGGATTTTGCAAGACATGTCCCGTCCAGTGTCCACCGCCATTCAACAACTCACAACACCGAATTTGGCTTGTTCAGAGTGTTCTGCTTAGGGATGGCAACGAAACCCGAATCCGACAGGTTTTGATCCGATTCGGTTTGATCGCGTTAGATTTTTTGATGAAAATTTTGGGTATGGGTCGAGTCGGGTTCGATTTTAGGATGTAAAAAATCTGAGTGTAATTTTTTCATATATATTTTAAGGATATTTGCAATAATGATCTCTCTTTATATATATTTTATATAATTAGATCACTAAAATTATTTTTTTTACAATTAGATCCTTAATTTTTTTACAGTTTAGTCCTTAAAAATTTAATTTTTTAATGATTCGGGTCGGGTCGGATCAAATTTTTCACCCTAAACCCGGGTTGGGTTGGGTCGGATGGCGGGTGGACCGAAAATCCGACCCGACCCGTGCTCATCCCTAGTTCTGCTGCTCATTGTGTTAAATTAAATTATTGATCGAAGAATTGATCCAAATGATAAATAATTTAGTATTGTTTAAGTGTGTTTTAGTTAAACGTTTTGTGTATGTAAAAATTTCTATTGAAAGATTGATCTATTAAAATTAATTGTACGATATAAATTGATTCGAATTAGTTAGAATGAAACTTTAAAAAACTTAAAGGAAAAAAATATTGATCGAATATAATACAAATAAAAACAAATATCCTTTATATTTTTTCTATAATTCAGCGCAAAATATTATTAATATCTTAACTTATATCGAGTAAAATTCTACTCGATTTAGATTTTATTTTATTTTATTTTAAGTAAAAAGAATTTAAATCATCTTGATCTAGTCTTAGTTTTATTAATTCGACTATATTTTTTTAAAAAAAGTTTGAGTTATATAATATTTTTAATTAATTTGAATAATTTAAAATTTTTAATAATTTATTGATAAATTTTTAAATTTACTTCGAGTCCCTTTATTCTACATAATATATATATATATCCCTCTCTCTCTATATATATATCACATGAACTAATAGAAAAAAATATGTATGTGTATTATTTATAGTTATAAAAAATTATTTAAATTTTAATTAATTGTAACTATAACATTTGAAATATTTTACTCTAATTTCATAAGCCTAATTCAACTCTAATAATTTTATATAAAATTTAAATTATAAAATAAAACCCGTAAACGTAACTAACTTAAAAAAAATTATTTGACTTAATCACACGTGAATAACATTCAATAGCAAATAAACATGGACAAAACATTGGCCATTACTAGACCAAGTATGAGCCCAATCTAATATAATATGCCTTGGGTGGACTCGACTAATGTATTGCTGCTACCAGATCGGGCTGACTTCAATTGCGATAATGCTCTCGTATAGGGTTGTAAATGAGACGAGACAGATCGCGAGCTATTTGAGCTCGACTCAATCAGAGTTCGGTCAAAATTTGACTCGATTAGACTCGGTTCGAGCTCGAACTCGGCTCGAGTTTTTAACGAGCCGAGCTACATGATATTCGACTCGAAAAGCTCACGAGCTACTCGAAAATATAAATATACTTTAAAACTCTAAAATCTAAACCCTAAACATAAGTCTTACGCTCTAAATTAACATACTAAAACATAAAATTAACAAGATTGAGTTTACACAATTTGTGTATCAAAGTCTTTTCTCCGTTAGGCTTTAAATGAGACGTAAGAGATAAGAGTTACTCAAGTCTAACATGGTCAAAGATCGGTTAATACTTAGTTCGTTTAGGCTCGAAAAAAGCTCGAACTCGACTCGAGTTCTAAACAAGTCGAGCCGAGCTCAAATTTTTTAGGCTCGTTTAAAATTACTCGAGCTCAAATTCGACTTAAAATTTTAACGAACCGAGCCAAACTTAACACTGCTCGAACTCGACTCGGCTCGTTTACGCCCCTACTCTCGTAACTCATTGCTATCAGCTTAGTCAGACTCAAATATAATATACCTATGACCTTATGTGCTTACGGAAGTTTGGTCCAATGGAAATCTAGGCCTATTATCGATCAAAGACCCATTATAAATGAAATACCATTGAGGACAAAGTAACATAGAGAGAATGACTTGTTCAAAAAAAAACATAGACAGAATGACTGAACCAACTTTTATAAAGAGAATCATCTTATCTCGGTGGGTAAGGAAACGATTATTATTTTTAAAGGTTACAGATTCAAACACTAAAAATATTAACATAATGATTGAACGATTAATGTTAATGATTAAGAATATACTCTAAAACAAATATTATTATAATGACTGTAGTTATTAAAAAATATATAAAAATGAATAAAAAATATTAAGAGATACGAAATTATAAAATTATAAACCGTGTGAATTAGATATTAATAAGAAAACATAAACGAAAAAATTTGAAATTTTCTTAACCGTGCTTTCATTTTGTTCATTGAGATATTATATTATGGGTCAGTCCCACCACGTGTCCATGGGAACAACCATTAAAAACCACCCACCTCATTAATTTTTGTATGTTATATTTTTTTTTCAAGTGAATCTTCACTTGAAAATTTATTTTTAAAATAAATTAACAGTAAATATGAGTAAAGATTCACTTGAAAAAATATGACATAAAAAAAATGATGAAATATATGATTTTTAATGGTTGGTCCATGAATAACGTGGTGAGACTTACCCATGATATAATTTCTCATGTTCATCCCACATGTGTAGTTATGCATGCAGGGGTCCTAACCCCCCCCCCCCCCCCCCGGTTTCTCCGTGATTGGCTCACTGCCCCTGGCATGTGTCTCTTCAGTTCAAACTGCCTTGATTTGCGCTTTAATTCCAACAACATAATTGTAGGAAATTAGACAAAGAAATTGCAGCCCCGTTTTTTTTATTGGTCGACCTGGCATTTATTGGTTTCAAATCATTTATTTTTATCAAAATTTAATTTTAAATATACACTGATTTAATTCACTAACAGTACATAATATTACACATATAATCAATAATTCAGGGTTTGGAATATGTTATCGCCAAAATACCCTCTAACATGGTTAGATAAAAAAGGTTGACAGGAACAATAGTCTCATTAAAAAATTTAAAATTTATATATAATTTAAAATTTTAAAAGATATTTTATATATTTTTCGTTGAAAAAAATATTCTCTTTTCTTTAAAATTTTATAAATTTATTACCCTAACATAAAACTATATGTCCGTTCATACCCTTCAAACCATTGTCTGTTAATTCAAGATAGTGTAAGGACCTCTGCTTTAAATAGGAGATCGATATCCGACGAGCACTACCATTCCTACCAACTGTCCCGTGGAAAGGTTATTTTGTCTGTGAGAAAATGGTCCAAACAACTCGAACTCGAATCGTTTAAATATAGAGCGAGGAAGCTTCACTTTTTCTCTTACTCCTAGAATCTTTGTGTTTCCAAGCAAAAGTTAAAACTAAAGAGATAAAGGTCTCTACTCCTTGTTGCATGCGCCTGTTGGATGGTGGGGGTACCCGTCCCTTGCCTCGGCTCCTCCTATTTACTCTCTTGATACAATGTCGCCATTCAGTGACGGATCTAAAAAATATTTAAGGGTGAGCATATATAAAATTTAAAATTTTAAAGTGAATACAATTCATAAATATTAAAAAAAGTTAAGGACTAACTTATAAAATTTTAAAAAATTATAAACGAATGTATGAATTTTAAAAAGTTTAGGGTGAGTCTGTACCTACCTTACACTATTAATACACCTACCACTGTTGCCATCACCTAAGGATGGTACGAGTAGGGTAAAATCATTTTTTATCAATCAGAATTCGATTAAAAAATTTAAAATTCTTACACAAAATTAAAATGACATACGATAATATTTCACCTGACTCGTACTTGATTAAAATTTGTCACAACTTAAAATAAATAAAAAATAATTTTCCATTTTATTAAAAAATAGAGGATAATTAAAAAATATATATATAATGAGTATTTATAGCAATTATCCATATTTTTTATTTGATAAAAGAGAAGAATATTATAATATAAATTTTGAGAGAATTATTTCGCATCCTAAACCCGAACTCCATTTTTAAAAATTTAAAAAATTCATCGAGTCCGGATCTTATATATACCATCACCCCAACTCGAGGATCAAATATAATAAAAACATTTATGTGCATGCTTTGTTTTCATGCCTCAAAAGCCAACACAAATATGATTTCCATTGATTTTCTTTATTAAAATTGAAAAAGAAAAGTCTCACGTCTCCACTTCTTTTCAGACAATCCCGGTCTTTGATTCCTTGCTTGTCCAAAGCCCTTCTTGAGGTTTGTTCAACAAAGTTTCCACAATCATATGCTTCCTGCTTGTCCACTGCTTAATAATGGCATGCTTTAGTAGTTTCCACATGGTCAAGGAGAATCCAAAGAGCTAAAAACACACACCAGTGTGCAGGTTTTCAATGCATTTTTCTACCTTTTTCTCGAAATAAGTCGATTCTAACTCGAATTTGAAAACTCGATCCTATTTTTAAACTAGATGTAATATATGGCAAATTTATCTTGAAGCACATGTCTCTTAACATGTTCTTCATAAGTAAGTTTGTCTGATTTCGTATATGTTTATGTTCCCTTCTTTATTGTCAGTGCCACCATCCTCTTTCTGATTTTCCATATCATTTCTGGAGTTTTCCCTTCTTAATTTCGTATTTGAATTTGTCCCCCCAAGATTTGTAGTTGCTTGTTGCTTAAGTTAATTCTCACCTTTGAATTTATATGAAAATCTGCCATGACTGGAAGTTGCTGGTTAGTACAAGTTTCAGATAACCCAAATAAAGAATTCCATGCATGTGATCTAAAATTGTATACGTACAAGTTAAGTATACCTAGAGTAAGAAAATGTGGATCTAATATTTATACGAGGAAAATTATTGACAAACCTTTATGTTTTAGGGTTAGAGTTTTGTTTAAGATTTAGGGTTTAAAATTTTATAATTTAGGGTTTAAAAGTTTAGGGTTTATGGTTAGAATTTAGGGTTAAAGTTTTAGTTTTTAAAGATGTTGGGCTTGAAGGGGCTCGATGCACAATCGATTTAACCTTGCCAAGTGGTGGAGAAGTGACAATTTGGGTGTTAGTTGTGGAAGCAATGAAAATAGACAATGAACACGATGATTTAGAGTGGTTCGGCCTTCGAACAAGCACCTACATCCAACCTTAGCTTCCCACTAAGAATTTCAACCTTTTGAGGAACAAAGAGATAACCTTACAACCTTGATTCACAACCCGAATCAAGCATCCAAAGTTCACAACCGAACTTTAGGAATTCACTCACAAAAAGAAAACTTAGCAAACTTGTTAATCCTTCTAATAAGGCTAATGTTTGCAATCTAAGCACTCACCCAATCCTAATACAATTGAGCATACATTGACAATTGAGCTCACAAGTGTTTTGTCTACCCAAAGATTGGAATTTAGCTCTAAGACAATTTTCTCATCATAATGTTGTTACAATTGAAGCATTAGTCTTCTCTTGATGCTTAAGGCTTCCTTTTATCATCCCAAGTGAGCTTCTAGCCGTAGGTGACCGTTGGGATTGCTTTGGAGCTGATATCAAGGCTTATTTCTACTTCTGATATAAGTGGTATCGAAACGCCTAAAAGTGGTATCGATACAACTGCTTTGGGAAATAGCCGTTGAACCTGCATTTAAGAACATGTATCGAAATACCTAAAAGGTGTATCGAAACCCTTAACTCATGGTATCGAAACGACTCTTAACCGTTGGATTTTTTTGTAAAATCGTTTGTGACCGTTGGGGTGTATCGAAACCAAGACACACAGTGGTAAAACGATATCGAAACACCTGTGTAATTTTACCTTTGAAAAGCATGGCTGTATCGAAACACCTTGGAGGTGTATCGAAACGCCTGTGTTAAAATCACTTATTTGGTTTGTTTAAATCATTTAAAACACTTTTAAAATCTCTCAAAAACTTATTAAATATATTTTCAAGTTGTTTGGACATAAAAACCATTTTTGAAGTCTTTTCAAATTAGTCCAAAACTATTTTTCAATTATTATATCAAAACATTAGTTCTACAAAAGAGTAAATATTAAGCTTATGTTATTTTTTAAGCAACGTATGTATAAAAATTACTAATCTTCATCAAATGCCTAGATTATTAACTCATATCGGAGGGCAATTATACTTAAACACATTCGAAGGCACACTCTTAATCTCATTAAGATTCGATTTATAAACGAGAGCAACCATATTTATTCAGTTGATCAAAATGGTTATTTTGGTTTCTTTATTTTTTTAAATTATGAGTTCAAGATCTATTAGTAATATCTTTTTTTCTTAGAGTTTTTCTTTCTCATTGCTTTTGAGTAGAATTATAATTAGAATCAAAGTATGTGTATTGTCAAGAATTAAGAATGTCTGTAAACATATATTAACATTGTAATCACTTTCAAACTATTAAAAAAAATTATAACAACAATAAAATAATATATATTTAGTATCAATTATTATAAACATAAATAAAAATAAGTAGAAAATTTTCGTTATAAGACTCACCCATCAAAATAAAAGCCGATGGTGTGAACAAACAACACTGAAGAAAGGCAAGTGAGCAAGTGTGTATTCTTTTGTTTGGGCAAATGCATTTTACTTTCAGCAAATATAATATAAAATAAAATTCAAAATTTTGATTAAATTTTTTAATCACGTAACGGATACAAACAAGCAAATTAATTAGTTCTGCAAACAGTTATTTTGCTGCCGGCGACTGATCTGCTCCTTTGATAAATAAACGGTAGGGTTGAGCATAGTTAACCGCAAACCCTAAATTAAATCGAACTGAGATATTATGATTTATAAATTTATAAATTATAATTAATTATGATTAATTGAATTAAATCAAATTTTGATTTTTTAATTATTTTTATAAAGTAAAAATATATATTTTATAATTAAAATATTATAGATATATTTTATTTTTACTTAAAAATAAGTTATTAATAAATATTTATGAAAAATATCTTAAAATTTTTATCTTTTAATCTTTAAAAGTCATAAAATAAAGCTATTTTGTCAAGATAAAATACATTTTTTTTTAAAAATTAACGTTATTATGGAAAAACCAAAAACCAAGACTAACCAAATCAAAAACCGTTGGTTAATAAAATAGCTTACCAAATTAAACCGAACCCGAATGGAATACACCCCTAACAAACGGTTTATCATAATTATTATGCATTTAAAAAGAAAATTAATAAAATTAATTTACTAATATTAAATTGATTTATAATTAATTTAATAAAATAAGAAATTAAGCTTAAATTAAAATATTATCCTCATCATTAACCATTACTATAAATAAAACTTTTAGCAAATAATTAGAACAACAATATTACTCACCCTAAATCCACGCCGATAGTCTAGACACGAAGAAAAATTCAAATTTAATAAAATATTTTTCATTTATTAATTTCTGCCACTTTCGAGCCTCTCGGTACCTTCCGTCCCTGTACCATATATACAGACTTGAGTTCCTCTCCCAATTCCCAATCTCACGGCTCTCTCTCATTTCTTCTTCGCTTTCTTTTCTTGGCGTTGGTGGGTTTACCAGGATTTTTGCTTTAAACTCACCATTTGTACCCACAGTTTCTCTACTTTGTTTAAATGAAAATGGGGTTTTCTTATCAGTTGTAGAACATTTTGCAGTATACAAACTCTGTATACACAGCTGCAGAAACAGATTTTTGTTTTAGAAACTGAATCTCCATTTTTATCTTCTTATAACTGTTAATACTTAATACACATGGAGAATTTAACGAAACACGTTTCAATGGCTCCTCTGTTTCTGCTATTTTTCCTGCCATTTGCATTTGCCGGGCATGACTATAGCCAAGCTCTGAGTAAGAGTATTCTCTTCTTTGAAGCTCAGAGATCCGGTTACCTCCCTCGTAACCAGAGAATCACATGGAGAGCTAACTCTGGTTTGAACGACGGCAAGGCTAGTGGGGTAAGCTAAAAGCTCCGTTCCCAGTTATTTCTAGATTTTTACCACCGGAAACTAACTTGTTTGGGAATGTTTTTTACAGGTTGATTTGGTCGGAGGGTACTACGATGCCGGTGACAATGTGAAGTTCGGACTGCCTATGGCATTCACTGTAACAATGATGTCGTGGAGCATAATAGAGTACGGTAAACAAATGGCTGCTAACGGTGAGCTCCGCCATGCCATGGAAGCCGTCAAGTGGGGCACCGATTACTTCATCAAAGCTCATCCCCAACCATATGTTCTTTACGGCGAGGTTTGTAGCTTTTTCAATCGTAGAAAACTATGAATTAATGGTCAATCATCAATGTTTTCAGTTGCTGAATTTGGTGTGGGTCTATATGTTTTTTCTAGGTGGGTGATGGTAACAGTGACCACTACTGCTGGCAAAGACCCGAGGACATGACCACCGACCGTCGAGCTTACAAGATCGACCCAAATAACCCCGGGTCGGATCTCGCCGGTGAAACCGCAGCGGCTATGGCCGCTGCCTCAATCGTCTTCCGTCGCTCCAACCCTGCGTATTCCAGAGAGCTCCTTCGCCATGCCTACCAGGTATCTTTCCTGAACTCACTTTAGCTCACGGTTCCCGAACTCTGCCTTCACAGTCAAAAGATTTAGACCCGTAGTAAATAGGTAGTTATAGGCAGTTGCTCGCTTTTCCTTGACGGTGTCGTTTGGATGGATTCTCGCTAGAAATGCGCAAAGTTAAGACTCAACTAAAAAAATGATTTTTTATTCTATTCGAACGAAAAAATAATTTAAATACATGAATTATTTTATCTTAATAGTAAGGTAATTAAATGTAATTTTTAATAATTGATAATATATTCTAAAATAGATACTATTACCGATTCTAAAAAATTAATTTAAATTTATTTGAATTATAATATAATAAAATTTATTAATATAAATTTTTTTAATTTAATTAACATATTTTTTTAACTCGATTCGATATAATAATACTTATAATTCCCACCTACTTTCTTATTTGAAATTGAGAAATAATATAATGCGGGTAAACTTTTTCGGCGCATAATTTGGATCATGGGATGGTAGCGCCTCGCTTCGCTTTGGCCCGTCCATCACGGGTAATTAATTGTCTTTATTGACCGTACAGATCCATCGTACTAGCAGATCTTAACCGTCCATTTGTACAGCAGCTATTCGTTATTTTTCCTCACGTGCCAACACTGTCGGTGCCGTTAAATAAAACCCCTTATATTCTGTTTTCAGTTATTCGACTTCGCTGATAAATACAGAGGCAAATACGACGGCAGCATCACCGTCGCTCAAAAATACTACCGATCCGTCAGTGGATACAACGTAAGCTTCTCTTAAACAACGTAATATGTTGAATTTAAACCCAGAAATTGCTTGAATTGGTTGGTATTAATCAGTTTTGAATTTGGAAATTTGTGCAGGACGAGCTGTTGTGGGCAGCTGCATGGCTGTACCAAGCTAGCAACAATGAATTCTACTTGAACTATCTTGGGAAAAATGGTGACTCAATGGGTGGAACCGGCTGGGCCATCAATGAGTTCGGTTGGGATGTCAAGTATGCCGGGGTTCAGACCCTTGTTGCTAAGGTATTGTTTTTCAAATTCACAACATTTTTTGTACAATTATTGGTTATGTAGTTGTGTCTGATCAACAAGTAATCACTGTTTATGCTTCACCTGCAGTTTTTAATGGAAGGTAAAGCTGGTCAGCATGCACCAATTTTCGAAAGGTACCTTCAGAAGGCGGAGTACTTCATGTGTTCGTTGGTCGGAAAGGGTAGCCGGAACATTCAGAAGACTCCGGGTGGTTTGATTTTCAGACAGAGATGGAACAACATGCAGTTCGTGACCAGTGCTTCATTCTTGGCTACTGTGTACTCTGACTATCTCACTTCCTCTAGAGGAAGCTTGAAGTGTGCTGCTGGCAATGTTGCATCGTCCCAGCTTCTTTCTTTCGCAAAATCTCAGGTGATTTATAGATCTCTTTGTCGATTTGAACGAGTTAAGCCTTTGAACAAATTTTTTGATGTTTTGCAATGTTGAATTCTCAGGTGGATTACCTTCTTGGAGACAATCCAAGAGCTACAAGCTATATGGTTGGTTATGGAAACAACTACCCTCGCCAAGTTCATCACCGAGGTTCTTCGATTGTTTCGATCAAGGTCAACCCTAAATTTGTTGCCTGTCGACAAGGTTATGCCAATTGGTATACGAGGAAAGGAAGTGATCCTAACGTCCTCACCGGTGCTGTAGTTGGAGGGCCTGATGCCTATGATAACTTTGCCGACGAAAGAGACAATTATGAACAAACTGAGCCTGCTACCTATAACAATGCTCCTCTCCTTGGCATTCTGGCTAGACTAGCCGGCGGTGCTGGCAGATATAACCAACTCCTCTCTGGTAAATTAACCCTATTTCCAAATTAAGCTTCACGGTTTCAACCTTTTTGAGTTCTCGCATATTCGATCAATCGTCATGATCATGACCTTGGCTGTCCCTGCAGTGGCTGTCCCAGCGCATAATCCAGTCATTGCCAAACCGGAACCAGCACCGAAGCCCAAATTGACTCCAACTCATGGTATGTTCTTGTTTCTGTTTGAAGATATCTACATTGGTTACAGAATGTTTGAACCTGACTCATTTCCAACTTTGGGGTTTTTGTTTTGCAGCCTCATCTTCTAGTCCAATCACCGTAAAGCAGAAAATGACAAGCTCCTGGAATGACAAAGGAAACACATACTACAGATATTCCACAGTAGTGACCAACAAGTCTTACAAGACACTAAAGGATCTCAAGCTTTCAATATCAAAGCTTTATGGCCCTATATGGGGTCTCACTAAGTCTGGCAATTCATATGGTTTCCCTAAATGGCTCAGCTCTTTACCTGCCGGAAAAAGTCTCGAGTTTGTATACATCCATTCTGCCTCTCCAGCCGATGTCTCGGTTTCAAGCTACAATTTAGCTTAAGAATGGAAGATGTTGCAAGAACAGAAGAGTGAAGTCCCACATCGTTTCTGGGCTTCTGTTAGAATCGCACAGACATACAGAATGCAGTCAAGGCAGTGGTTTCCTTTTTATTCTTCCATTGTTGGGGAAGTTTCAACTTTACTTGTTGATTTGGTATTTAAATAGGTTTGTAGCTGATACTAGGACAGAAAACTTTGAAGATTGGAGGGAAAATATATAGAATGAGTGAAAATTGAGAAGTAAATGACTTCTTAACTTACAGAGCAGTAGCATATGTCCTTCCTCTTCTTCTTTTGATGTTGTAATGCTGCAAGCTTTGCAGCATCTTATATTTTCCATATAAATACAGTTTGCAGAACAATGTCAGCGTGTGGATGCACTACTACAATCTGCAAATAAGTAGATAATAGATTTGGATACGAAGAAGCTAAGCTCAATATCCATGATAGTAAAACAAATTCATATATTTTGAATCCGTACAACGAATACAATTCAAATAATAAATATCCAAATTCACTTTGAATTCCCTATAGAAACCTGAATATTATAACCAGCATGGGTTTATACATATTTATTTTTCTTCACTAAACGCAGCGAAAGCATCAGAATCTCCTACAGACAAAAATCCCCAGATTCCGTGGGAAAAGAAAATTCTCAAACTCCTCAATTGCATAAATAACTACCATTCTAGGTCCTTAATTGTAACCCCAATAAGCCTCATTTCATTTGTGGAAATTAATGGCATGACAACTTCTGGAAGGAAACTTTTTCTCACCTCTTCTTGTGTTTCTTCCTTCCTTTAACTTGTTTCTCTAAATTCCTAAGCCTCTGATTGATGGTTGACGTAGAAGAAGTAGACGTTCTTTGGTCTGACGCTTTTGTTGGCTCGATGGGCAATGCGGTAGACTGTTGTGAAGCTGTTTTGGCTTGTTTCAGAGTTTGTTTCAGAGCAGTATACAGATCAATAGAAGGCCGCGGTGTAGTAACCGTTGCTTCCTTCGGTATTTCAGGAACACCTAAAGCCTTCTTCACTCCAGGAGCCCTGAGCACTGCAAAATTAAAATTTTCATAAGTGATATACAAACTCAAATATTTAATTGATTGATAACATGAAATTTACGGACTCACCTAGACCATATGTAAGGGAAAACAAATTCGATGTGATCCAATAACAAAATATGGCCTGTCGAATAAATGAGAAGAAAATAACATTCAGTAAGTAATGCATATGTAGTGATTATAATCAGTAAGTAATGCAAATGTACTACATAAGTTAACATTAGATAAGGGCATAATGACAGATTTGAGTAGGCAAATTTCTTAGTGTTATTGACAGCTGATGGCATATATGAGAACATGCAGAAGCCGGCAAAGGAAGTGGCGATACCTTTGGGAAACTCATGGTAAACGGAACTGTAAGAGCAGCAAGGACCCTAGAAACATTTTTCATAGTTTTAGCAGCAGGATTCCCTTCCATGCCTTCTTGCATGTTGCACTGAGGGAAGAGCAGTTAATTAAAATTGATTCAACGATAGAAAGGCATGTAAAATGTTACTCGATGCTTTAAGTCATAAACAACATAGGAAGCTTACCTCCACTGTTACCAAAAAAGTCAGTGCTGTCAATGCCGGAAAGATGTATAAACTATCTGGAGTGCTGAGATCAGTAAACCAATATGCACCACCGTTTTTAAATGATGGCATTTTCTCAGCCATCATTGTAATCTGAAGTAAAATACAGATCATCAAATACAATTATAAATGTACCATATTCAATCTAAAACCAAGCCAGAGTGAGTTACTACAAAAACATTTATCTTACGGCCATGAAAAAGCTGACAAAGATGGGACCCTGAATAAAAAGCCCTTTCAGCGGTGTAAACGGAGTCACACCATATCTGCAGTTATTTAACACAAACAATGAAATTTTCAAGTAAAACAAGTTAAAAAGTCATTTAAGTGGATGACTATATCAAATACATTTCGGATCGGCCAAAACTAGGAAATACCACCAAATGAACTCTCATCTAAAACAGCTCACATCTAATATATGTGTGCTTCTAACTTCATATGTACAGAATAAGACCATTTGGTATCCTCCGAGACAGATTTCATGGTAAATGCTAAACATTAAGAACCTATCATGACTTTAGACTAAGACGGACACCTGCAGTTGTTTGCTATGGAGAACGATAAGAACATTGTAGATAAATTAAAAGTATATTTCAATCAATGTGAAGCTACCAGTATCGAAGTAGAATCACAGACCAGGGCCCTTCAGAATGTTAAGAGATAATAGCATGAAAAGCCAATTAACAGATTCAATCACGACCGAAGGGTATACAATATATTATGATAAGTACTCTCAACAGGCGGCCTTGTCCTAATAGAAAAGTGGCTTACTCCTTGAAAAGTTTTTTCATTTCATTTTGACCATCAGTCATTGACAGGGAATCACTACCCTGCAGAAAAATAAGAAATCTATTAAGTTCATACTATTATACAATAAAATAAAAGTTGTCCAGCGAATCTGAAAAAGCTCCACAATCATGCAAACGCAAAAAAAACATCATGCTATCCATAGAGTATAGATGGTTCAAAATAATAACACAATTATAGTTGAAGCTGGCACCAGACCTGGCTTGCCATCCGCTCCCTGATTTCCTCCAAGCGTGGCCGCATTAGCTGCAAGATAAACACAAATTACTAAATACAGAGATCAATACTTAAATGAAATAGAAAGATCACTTTAGTTAATCAAGCAAAGCAGTCTCTAAGCTGCAAAATTGAGAAGAAAGAACATCTACAGGAAGAGACATACATGCTTCCTTTTGTCCATGCCAATGTAATAGTTGTTTTTCGGCATTCATGCCATAAACTTGAATATTCTTTTTTTGGGTACTAAAATGCACAAGTCAAGCAGAGCTAGAGTAAATTTTCTAGAACTAGAACACTATGGTGATGTTTCTCAGTTCTTTCGTTTTGTTATGACTATTAAAAATGTCAGCAGTATTATTAATAGACTAGAACATGATTCACATCACCAAATTATCCAGTGTGTTATTATTATAAAAGCTTTAATTCCTAAAAATTGCATACTAATCATAAAATTATGCCTTGTGTATAAAATTAGGTGAAATGAATAACAAAAAGGATGTGTATACAGTGCACACAGAAGTAAAATGAACACAATGATGTAAAAAAATAAAATAAAATTGCACACCGTCATTTTTGAGGTAGCTTTAAGTTGATTTATCAAAAGTGGAAGAGTTGAACCACGAATCAAAATCGTTGTCACTGCTATGGAAGCCCACCTGAAATCAATAGTAAACTAATATTATTAAAAAAAACTAACAGGTTAATCTCAATTGCAATTAATCAGAACTTCGAGATTAGCATAAACTGGATTCGCATCAGGATTCATTTTCATCATTACTTCAACTTCATAAAAGATAAAATGGTTAATTGATTTGAATAGAAACTTAAAAGAGTTTGTATGATGGAACGTTACAACATGCAAATGTAACCGGTGTTCCACAGACAAGAATCATTATACTTATACTCCTGGTAGTTTATGTCATCACTTTTTCATCATCTAAAAGTTGGCCGGGGTAGATAGTCTAAAGAACAGGTTTAGAAGCAGTTAATGAATCGTTACATTAGTGATTCGCTAGTTCAACAAAATGAATGAAATCATTAGCATTGTACACATCGTTCAAGTAAATGCAACAACTTACCAGTTGAAGCCTGTAAAAGAATGAACAGCGTCAATAACATACTGCAACGTAGCTACGGGTAACCAACAATCAGCAGCAGCAATTGCAACCTCATTCACAGCAGGAACCTGATTCACAGCTTCAATGGCAGTATCCTTAAAAGCTTCGACAACATCAGTCATAAGCTCAACCTCTTTTGCCCCATCACTAGCAATACCCGACATGTACCGACCAAAAGAGATACTCGTGCTAGGAATAAAAGTAAGATGGGAACATCTTCTATCTTGGAACAACACACCAATCCCCGAGGATTGATTACTGCACCCAGTTCCAAATGATCTTTGCTGACCCCAAACACCAGGTTTTGGTTGCAATCGAGACTCGTTTATAGGACGAGTCTTACCGTCATCGTCGTGGACAATGTAGGCAAACGATGGTTGATATCGTCTAGCTACTAGGGTAGCTCTACTGGAAAGGCTACGGCGAAACGTCATTGATACGACGAATAAAAAATCCTCTAATCATATGAAAATAAACAGAAGAAAAATCAAATTAAAAGTTTAAAAGCATATCCATATCAAGATAAACACACTAAAAATATATACAAATTATTCACCTATTATTCTAATCAAACAAATCCACAAACTGATGCCAAAATCTAGGACTTTTGAGATTAAAACATAATAAACAGAAATTAAAAAACAATGGAAAGAAGAAGCGAAATCTCACCTTTCCGGTCTCCTTCGCTCTAAACAGAAGTGATTTGATTCAGTTGCGCTTCGAAGAGAACAGGGTTTTAGCTCCCCAGTTCTTTGTTTCCACGAACACAACAGTTCTCCTTCTTGCCCTCAACATGAGAGTCCCTTTTAGGGGGTAATATCGTCCTCTCATGGTAGATAGAATGGGCCGCCTTCGACAATTTTGGGTTCAGAATGGGCCGCTTTCAACTCTCAATATGTCACGTGGACAGAATTTGAGTAGCCTAATTAAATTTATTAAATATAATTAGTCGGCACCTATTATATTGATTCGAATGTAAAGGTTAAGCACACATCATTTAACCTCAGTGATTAAGGGAATAATTGTTGTTTTTAGAGATTACAGGGTCGAATACTAATAATATCAGCACCAGGGGCGATTCAAAGATTTCGGGGGCCTTGTGCAATTTATTAAAATATAGTCCTTAAAAGTAATAGTACATGACCTTCACTAGTTATAAAATTGTAGCCCTTAGAAGCAAATGTCCTTTCTAGGGCCCCTGTGCGATCGTTTCTATTGCGTCTATCAAAAACCTCACTAGTTCTACTGAAACAATAGTAATAGTAATAATCAATAAAATTCTATAATCAATTGTCACATTTAAGAAATAATTATAATATTTTAACCATTATAACTCATCTTTCTTAATAGCGTTTTCAAAATTTTTCAATGAATTTCGAGATTAACATCATCTAATGAATATAGTTTATCAAAATTTGAGGTCCTTCTCTTTCGGGGGCCCTGTGCGGTCGCTCCTATTGCGCTTGTCCAGAACCCCACTAGCCAGCACAGGGTTTGAGTATTGATCAATGTCTAATGGTTGAGAGTATATTCTAAAATAAATATTATAGTAACAGTGTAACTGATTTAAAAAATATTTTTTATTTTTTATATTTAAAAAATATATTAATTTAGTTATTTTTTATTCTAAATCACTTGTATAGACTCATTATTCATTAATATTAGTGTACTTAATTTGAAATCATTCATTAATATAATATATAAATTAATATATATATATATTAAAAGAGTGACTCAAATATAACTTTACCTATGATTGAGTGACTTAAATATAACCTTACTCATAATTCAATGACCCAAATGTAACTTCTAATAATTAAGTGACTTAAATATAATTTTATCCATAATTTCTTAACCTTCATTGTAGTTTACCCTAATACATTAGGAGTTTGGACGGGATGTAAATGAGAATGTAACAAATTTGAGGGACCGGGCCACGTAATTTGATTCCACTAGGGTTTGTGGCGGGAAAATGAATATGCAACTCAGTCCCTTACTGCTCTAGTTTACTAGGCATATTTAAACACTAACTCCTCCGCTCCTAATTCTCAATCTCGAAATGTTATGGTTTTTTCTCTGATTTTATCTAGCGTTTGTACAACAGGAGCATGATTCCTTACTAACCCGTCCAGTTCTGTAACTGCGAGGTTGAAAAGGTACCTTTATTCTCTCTCTCTTTCAATGTTAGGGTTTCTCGTTATACGGCGTAACTAGATTCCCCAAACAAGTATAATATCCTTTTGTCCTCTTTTTTGCTCCCCCCAGTTTTAGTTCATTTCCATTTTCAGTTTCGAGGAGTGGAGATTTTTGTTGATTATCACGGTGATTTGGGGGAAATGGCTGCCAATCTCGACGACGATGGTGAACAGATTGTCTCAATCGACGAGTATCTTGAGAGCATTGAAGAAGAAGAGTTGGTAAAAGCCTGTCCCTACCTTCTATATCGGTTTAGGGTTTTGTTTCGCAAGAATTATAGAATTTAGTTGGGGTTTTTCTGTTTCTTCTGGCTTATGGATTTGGATATATTCTGGCTTGGAATGCATCAAATTTATACTATGATATTAGTCGATGCATATTCTATCCTAAATTTATACTGAAAAAAAGCGTAATATGCAAATATATTTCTAGTATAAGAAGATTGATGACTGATCTACTTATTGGCTTTTTTATTGGCGATTTTGTGCTTCCTTCAGATATATATGCTGTTGGGCAATATGTGACATGTTATTGTTTAATCTAAAGGAGGCAGATTTGGTTTTGGGTGGAGACGAGGGTGATGAGTGTACATATCCTAAAGGTTACATGAAGAGACAGGCAATTTTCTCTTGCCTGACATGCACCCCTGAGGGGAATGCTGGAATTTGCACAGCTTGCTGCTTGTCTTGCCATGATGGCCACGAGGTAATATCCTTTGCACCATTCTTTAAAGCATTGGAGATCCCCTCATGCAATTTTATCTCTCATTTCAATGTCAAGCTTTCATTTTTGCTAATAGTTCAATTCTTAAAACGTGACTCAAATTAGGCTTTATTGAAGTGGAAGTTTGTGTAGTGTTTAGGCTTTATGCAGATCATGACTTTTGAGTTGTGTTATGGTTTGCACTTTGTGGGTCAGGCTCCTTGATATAAAATGGTTTAGCTTTAGCGAATCAAATAGTAGTAGTAGTAGTAGTAGTAAATATGGCAGCAAAATGGGAGTTGATTCCTATGGTCATATTATTTCCAACTGATGCAGTGGTTTCCTTATTTTATCCTTCTAAATGGGATAACATCGGCCTCTTTGCTGCTGAACCAGTGATAACTGCATTAAACATTCACACCGCTCACTGTTCCTGGTATCTAACTCTGCTGTCTGAGAGTATTCATTTTTGGATCATAATAGGGTACTGAACATGATTTATTTATGCTATTATCAAAAAATGAAAGAAACGCACAAGCTTACTGGAGTATTGGGATTAAGTTATGTATGTTATGCTGGAAGTATTATTTGTGCCCCGATTGTTCAAAGTTTTCGGAGAAAAGTTCTTATTTTACATGTTTTTCTTTGTATAAATATTCAATCCTATCATTTCTACCTGCTTACATGAATGTAAGGGATTTTTATTTTTGCACCATTTTTGAGGTTTTGGAGCTTTGGACCAAGAGAAATTTTAGATGTGATTGTGGAAATTCAAAATTCAGAGAGTTCTCATGCAAGCTTTCCCCAAATAAAGATGTAGAGAACACAAAGAACTCATATAATCACAACTTCAAAGGTCTATACTGCACCTGCAATCACTCCTATCCTGATCCAGATCTCCAGGAACAAGTAGAAATGATACAGTGCTGTATGTGTGAGGACTGGTTTCATGAGGAGCATATCAGTCTCATCTCCCCGAATGAGGTTGGTAGGCTGTGTCTCGATGAATGTACTCCATTCCAGTATCATGTTTTTTTTCTTCACAAGTTTTTGCCTAGATATCCTGTAATTGTACAATATTTTGATTTCTCTGTTAAAATTATTTGCAAATCTAGAGATGCCCTATTGAGCAAGTTCATATTAATGTTTACCACTGCTAAAACTATGAAATGTGATGGTGGGCTGCTCATGATCAAACATTTTGTGAATATTCTGATGCTGCCTGGTTCAGTCCATATTAAGCATGATGTCACCAGCACTGGTCTGGTCTGAACTTTTCTCTTTTAATATGGATATGGATTCAAATCATTTGAAAACATTGAAATAATTCGGTGAACATATTGATTTTAATGACAATTTATTTGTTTGAAGGAACTTTTGATGGGGAATTTTTTACATAGTTTAATTGAAGTTGAGCAACTAACTTGAACTTTCATATTGCAAAAGAGGAAGTGAAAAAATGACTGCTTTTAGCAGCTCTTGCGCTATTCTTTTGAGCTATTGATATTGGGTAAGATCTGAAAATACTTGTATGACAGATTCCTAGAGACGAGGAAGGGGAGCCACTATACGAGGATTTCATATGCAAGGCGTGTTCAGTGGTTTGTTCATTTCTGACTCTATATCCTAAAACCATACGGGCAGCTGGGAGACAGCTTGTTGCTGGTAACAAAAATAAAAGTGTGGTGGAAGACATCCCTTCTAAAGATGAAGCTGAGAAACTTGATAATGATCTGTGCTCTAATGTTGTCCAAAATGACCATTTTGTTGTTGATCCTAATGGTGAAGCTGCATCTGATGAGAAGAAGTCCGTTGTCGGACAAGGCTCTGAGAGCAATGCTAGTTCAAGTCTCTCTGGAAGTATTGCCGGTTCACATGCTACTTGTGTTCTTGCAGTAGACTGGATGGCTGCATCACTTGATGCAGAAAGTAGGCCCTTTTTTCTTTCTAAGAATTGGAGAGATTCCCTCTGTAAATGTGATAAATGCTTGGATATGTACAAGCAGAAACATATCAGTTATCTACTTGACAAGGAGGATTCAATAGCAGAGTATGAAAAAAATGCTAAGCAAAAGAGGGATGAAAAGTTGCAGCAAAGGGAGGGTGCGGCATTGGATTTCTTTAACAATCTTGGTCATATAGAAAAAATGGAAATTCTGAATGGCATTGCAGACTTCAAAGATGAGTTCCGGTCCTTCCTGGTATTGCATTGATTTTGTATCTTTCTGTTTAGTGTTATTTGTTTTTCTTTACCACAATTGTGCATCTTTTTAGTTTCTAACCAGCTCTGAATATATATTTCAAGGAAGCCATGCATTTTTTTTCCATGTTCCTTCATTGTCAGATTCTTCATTTATGTACCTTTCCAAAGCACAAGTCCTGTCCCTGAGATGTACGTTTAATACTTTAATTTTTCTTATGTTTAGGTGTCGGTTGATCCTTCAAAGGCAATCACAGCAGCAGATGTCAAGCAGATTTTCGAGAACCTTAAAAACAAGCGGCGACGTATGTAGTTTAAGGCTTTATTAGTGGATATTACTGCTCTTGCTGAGTTTTAACTTAGACTACTATCTATAATATGTCGAACCATATGCAGTTGTCTTGATGACTTCTAGGTTTCTGTACTAGCTGAAGTTCTGCTATGTTTGACAATATATGTTTAACCTGTTAAGAGACTCCTATGCGTATCTTAGTAGGTTTTATTCAAGTTAGAACCTGCCATCGCCCAACCGGTGCGGCTCTTTGGCTGCCTGTGTGTGTTTTTTCACCCTGTTTGTTCTCTTACCCGGACTGAACTGAAAATTTGAAGTCTTTTGAGTTCAAACAAAGCCATAGTTTTTTTATTCAACAAGCAACTGCAACAAGATAGTGTCCCTAATCAAATCAAGGTTGTCAGTTTGGTCCTATTCATATATTTTGTTAGTCACAAGACAAACAGGGAAAAGCTGAGGATGGCTAAAAATCATGTTTTGACAATTTAAAATTTTCCCGTCTTTTTCTATTATTTCTAGTGTCCGATTGGTTTAACAATAGTAAAACGAAATCGAATTCATATTGTGTTTAATAAGCATGAGATTATACAGTTGCATTCTCAGATGCTTCATTAACGTATCTGTTTATAAACAAAGTTAAAATAATCAATAATCAGTTGATCTAGTATCTCTTAAATTAAGGTGAGTGGTTTGAATTAGTTTAAATTTTGATATTGTAAATGAAAATTTTTGAATTGTATTCTTTTATTAAATCTTTGCAAGATCTGATCGATTTAATTAACTAATAAATCAAATATTAAAGTTAAAACAACAAAGTTCAAATCGAGACAAATCGTTAGGTTTCATTTATGTCCTCGAGGAAATGAAAAGGGTCAATGTTTCCACAATAAAGTTTAAATAATTTTGAAGTAGTCACTTCCCGGTACCTAATCTTTTGAGACTGTCGACTAATAATCTTGATTGCGAAATCCTCCACATTTTATATTCCATAAAAAATTTTCATGTGTCCAGTGGATTTTGTTATCAACAGGAAAAAGACAACGGACATGTAGGTGCTAGATAGCCCTATGTTCCACCATTCAATTGGTTACGATTATATCATTTGTATATTCGAATGATATAATTTGAATCCTTAGTATTTGTAAATCATCGACGAACACATATTATTAGTGAACGATAAAAGATAATGTTACGAATTTTGTACCGATAAATATATAATAATAATCTAAAATAGGCGAATCAATTATGAATATGACTAAATCAATGACATCTAATGATTATGTATCTACGTACAGAATCACTATTGATAACACAACAAATCTAAAACATCAACTCGTAATCAATTTAATCACAACACTTGTCTGAGCAGTATCTAAAGCATATGCAACAAGAAAAAATGATCTTTTACTAAGAGACCACTAATACTATACAAAAAAGACGACACCCAAACTAAAACCACCGTCAAAACTATCATCAAACCACTATCTACAACACTTACTTATTTTATCAATAACAAAAATATTTCTAATTTCTTTATAAAAAACCATTTAGGTGACACTAAAAATGTTGATTGAATCTAAATTCAATTCAACAACGTCAATGTTCTGTCATGGCAACCTCATACATAGTAGAACGTCTTTCAACCTTCCTCACCTCTATCAGCAGTGTCAAAGTTTTATTACAAGCGTTGGTCGGAAGTTGATGCAAACTATTCGACCCACGCCTACCTGCAGTCCCCAACCTCATATTAATATCAAATATGAATGCCTTTAATGAACCACAATTTGTACCCTTTTCATCTCTTTGCAACACCAATCTAGAAGCACTGCAGAGTTTTCCAATGGAAGTTTTGGTTTCATTACACTAGGGGTGTTCAAACGGTTAATTCGGCCGGTGACTGAATTGAATTACCAAAACTCGAATTAATCGATTTTTTTAAATCTTTAACAGTTAACTGAATCGATTTTTTTCAAAATACATTAACCGAACCGAACAAATTTGTTATAAAATTTTGGAAAAATTACACAAATGATCAATCGACAATATTAAAATAATCCTTTTAGCCACCGACCTTTCAAAAATTATAAAACAACCATTAAACTTATCTAATTATTATAAATTTATCATTTAATTATTATATGTTATAAATTATTGATAAATTTTAAAAAAATTAATGAATTTTTTTAATAATTTAATAAATAATTATCATTTTATATTAATTTGATAAAATTTAATGATCAATTTATAATTTTTAAAAGTTTAATGACTAAAAACAAATATATATAATATAAAATAAAAAATTTCGGTTAATTCAATTAATTAACTTATTTCAAACCAAATTAACCATTAACCAAACTTTAAAAGAAAAATTAATCACTTACCGACCGAACAAAATTTGATAACCGACCATTTAATCAAATTAATTCAGTTTAATCGATCGTTTAAACACTCATGCATTACACAAAGACAAGAGATTAGGTATAAGTACAAGTAGTGCATCAGCCAGCAGAGGATGTTCTATGAAAACATATCAGATATTAGTAAATTAGGTTTTTCATAAAATCTATGTCCACACCATGGGGAAGTCGTAGAGATTCCACGTGATTTGACTAAAATTAAAAAACCCTGATGAATTAAGAAAAAGGTTTGAACAAGTCCAAGGAGATGGATTGCTCAGACGTACAAGTATATTTAAGTATTAAATATTTTAAACTCTAAATTTAAAGTAATTCTTGATATTTTAGTGATCCAGTAGTGAAACTAAAAATTAAATTTTTAATAATAAATATTGAAAAAATAAATTTTAAGAGTATATATCTAATACAAATATTGAAAAAATCTGGACTCTAATAACAAATATAAAAAATAAATAATTTTTAAGAATAAATTTTTAATAATAAATATTAAAAAAATTAAATCTTTATTAATAAATATTAGAAAAATAACTCTCCAATAACAAAGTTTATTAAAAAAATTACAAAATAGTTTTATCAATAAATATTAAAAAATAAACTCTTAATAGCAAATATTTTAAAAAATAAACCCATAAAAATCTAAAAAAAGTACCCTTTCACCCACTGGATGGAGCAGCTGCTTACCGAGGGATAGATAGAGATCGGTGTTTCCAAATCAAGATTATTAATTGTCTTAACAATTAATAACATTGCTAATTGTCACTGTCGGTCCATAAAGCCATCCTTGCATTAAAGCCAGCAACATCAGAAGTGGTTGAAAATCTCGTGAAACAAGGTCTACGTAATCTTCATGGTGGGCCAAGTGTTTTTATAATACCCAACGACTAGACGAACAACCTTGAAATACTTGTTTACTCACCAGTCGTAATATATAGATTGTTGTTAACAAATATTTAGAGAGTATTTTTTATGGATTAAATGCAACTAATCTAGTATTAACGGATTGATTCAAATATTAATCAATTTGATATATTTTAAAAAATAGATTATGAGTCTGTAAAAAAATTTATTATTATTGTGAGATTTATTCATTAAAATTATATATAAGTTGATCGGTATCAATCAAGATAAAATTTTAAAAAAATAATCAACTAATTCTTTGCTTTGGTTGAGAGAGATGGAATTGTTCATTATGATTCCTGGCAATACATTATTACATGGCAAGTTAATTAGAATTTTATCATCAAAGGATGGCAGGTGGGGACACAATTTTTTAGAAAGATATATAAAATTATAAAATATTAAAAGCGTAAAATTAAATAATTAATAAAAAGTTTATATAAAAATTAAAAAAAAATTAAGGGGTCTAACTTGGAACAATACTCTTTCAATCCATCTTTATTCTTAATGGAAAATTTATTGGTTTTGATGATATCTTAAGTTTTAATAAAAATCAAAATTTATCTATAAATATTAATATTGTCACAAAGTATTAACTTAAATATTATAGAAATTATAATATTTTTAATTTTATATTTAACATTATATAATATTTTCGATTAATAACATACTATAATCGTACCATAAACCTAGATCGGAGGAAAGAAAAACCAACGTGAAAAAAAAGTAAATTCTTCTCAACTAAATTTTCTGGCGAAATTCAAATATATTCATTAAAAATTATTTATGTTTAAACTTATGACATATTAAATCAATTAATTTGATGTACAAATTATATATATGTCGACGGATGTATATGAGTGAGGAAAAACAATCATTTTTATTTTCAAAGATTTTTATTTTTTTATTTAATTTTTTTAAAAATAATTTATTTTTAAATATTTATGTTTTATCCGATTTCAAATACCAACTCCTTACCAATATATATTAATCAACTTTATTTCTAATACTTTATTTAAATTGACTGTTCAGCTTGTCACTTAGTACGTGGAAAAAACAAGTCTGGTTAAGAGAAAACAAAGTACAAGGGATTCGTATATTTGTTTGTTTAGTGTATATAATTTTGTTTATAAATACCTTCTTCCACGACCAATTTCACAACTTCTCTTCTTCCATCTTTTGTATTTTCACAACAAGTTTTTCAGATCAATAAAAGAAGGGATTTCTGCAGGATTTCCCCCCCAGATTCTTCATAGTTAAAAAACCATGGGGAACTGTATACAGAAAACATTCAGATCAAGGCAGCAGGTGGAAGAAGAAGAAGAAATAGAAGAGATTAGTGAAGCTTCTGAGAAGGAAAACGAAGGCAGCATAAAGGTGAAGATCGTGCTTACAAAAGAGGAGCTACAGTTGTTTTTACTGAAGCTGAACAACAACGGTAGTAATGGCGGCGGGTATCGGCTGCAGGAACTGTTGGCAGAAATGGAGAAAGAGAGATCAGATAAAGCCGGGTGTTCTTGGAAGCCTTCACTGGACAGTATCATGGAAGAAGACGATGTTAGCAGTTCATGAAAGCTTCAATTTCAATCCCCAAACCCTTTTTCCCTATTAATACACCCGTATACTTGCCTAACTTTCCTTGTTCAATATCTTTTATTTTTGAGTTCCAATTTTTTTTTATTTAGAGTTTAGAATTTAGAGTTTCGAATATAAAAATTCCCGTTTACTGCAAACTTGGATACATACATATGTCCGGTTTTGGAGTATCATATATAAGCTGAGTTTTCTTGGGGGATTTGAGTGATGAATTAACTTTTTTGGATCGTATAATATAATATTTGATCATATATATTATCGTACATATTTTAGAGACAAAATAACAAAAATTCATCTCTTTTAAAATGGATATTTTTCACTTTTCTACCGAAACACTTACTAAGTTTTTGTTCGATCTTATTGTTTACTCACAAGTGAACGATGAATTTTAGCAACACATGAGTATGTTTATATAATTGTTTTACTGAATAGACTTCTAAATTAAAATATTAATTAAAGTTCATAAATGGTCATTAAATTATATAAAATATTTTTATCATATAACTTTTAATTAGATTATTAAACTTTTATTTTTGTTATAAAATAATTACTAAACTGTTAACTGTCGATCATAATCAATTAAAATCTATAATTTTTAAGGATTTTAAATTTATTAATAAATAGGTATTCAATAAATCTATTACTTTACTTTTTAATATAAAATCTTGCGTTGTTCTTAGGTTCTCAGTAATCCCCAAGAACGTAGTGTGGATGTGAAGTTTTTCATATCTTAATCTGTCAATATGGACTTAATTAAAAGGTTTGACAGTCAATGTATGGAAACCTAAACTCTTGAAAGTTGAAATAATCAACGGTCTAATTCGTTTAAGAAAATTCATAACATGTGGTTTAATCAAAAAATTATATCGTAAACCTTTTTCACCAAATTATATATGGTCTTATCCCATCAGATTTATTCATTTTTATTTTTTTTAAAGTGAATCATCATCTCTTTCTTATATATAATTAGTAAATAAATAATTATTAAGTAGTTACCTAAAGATAAACGAATTTAATTATATGAATTAAACATGACGTGATAAACAAGATTTATGATATAATCTCTCGATTTAATCACATAGTTAAGAATAAATAAAAATGATTAATTTTATCCCAAGTACCTGTATTCTTCAGAATTCAAGTCCCTCGTTAAATGCATTAACTTTAACAGCATTGGATCAGTTAAGCTGGGCCTTGACAAGTCCAATGGTACATGGACCTCGGTGGATTTCCAATACAAATGGGCGTAAATAAAGTTTAAGCCATTGTAAACATGGAGGGTGTACAAAGTTATGGTAGTAGAGTAAAACTTAAAAGATCATTATAAATATTGTATAAATTAATAAAATAAAACATAGAAACATTCATTAACGATATAATAAATATCTAAATTATCATTTTATTCGAAAAAATATAATATTAAAATACTCAAAATAGATTATACGAGGGGACAAAATTAAATTAGTGGGGTAGTTTTGGAAGTAGGGATGTTCAAAATTATCTGATTCGGTTGATCCGATATGAAAATTTGGATATCCGATTATGATACGGATTAGGATATGTGTGCCACATGATCCTAATCGAACCCTACCTTTCCTTGAAAAATTATTATTATGTTGGTTAAATTACTCAACCGGTCATCCAACTTTCAGAGAAACATCGATTTAGCCAAAAAAATCCTTGCAATTCAACCACTAAACTTTTAGAGAGTTAACAATTTAGCCATATGTATCATTGTTTGATTTGGGACAGCTTGTTGAGTGAGATGCTATTAGAAGATTAGTAAATAATAGATCAATCTAAATAGTAAACAATTTGACATTGTTTAAGTAGATCTCAAATTCGAGGTAATATGTAAAAAATTTCATACCGAGAGATTTTCCAATCAAATTTAAATACATAACGCAATCCGATCCAAATTAGTCAGAGTAAAATTCTAGGGAAACATGAGGGGATTTTTTTTTCTAAGGAAGTAACTAAACTGATAGTGACTTGAAAGTTAGATCCCCATTTGAATAGTTTAACCTATTTATTTTCATGAGCTAAAAGAAAACTGGGGGTATAACGGTCTTTTTCCCCATAGGAGTATTAATATCAACAAAAAGCCGAATAAACAACCAGTCAGACCGGTGACGGTTAGGAAAGTGGTCGAAAGTCTAAAACATTTTTTTTATGAAACGCAGAATCCTTTTCCCCTTAGCTTTCTTCTTCGAGCTCGTCTCTTTCCGCAGGTAAATTTAAAAAAGAAAGGCCTATCTGTTAATCAAATCATTGCCGAACTTGTTCTTCTTTCTTTTCTTCTGCTCTTGCTGCCTGATACGGTTCACGAGATCAACTATTTCTGTAAGCTTTGCAGAACCTTTTTTTTTTACTTATTTTGATTGGATTTAGATTAATGGAGGTTTTTTTCTTATTAGATTTCTTATTTTGGATAGCTTTTCTTTTTAGTTATTGTTTTAGCTGTTGATCGTGAGTTTTCACTTGTTTTTTTTTTTCCGTGGGAATTGTATTTCTAGATGTTTGAGCAGTTAGTTATGGTTTAATTGATCCACTTTTGGTATTTGTGTATAGAATTAATGGAAATTTAATGGTTTGATTGTTTCCTGTTCATGAAAACCTTCTCCCTGTTATATATTATGTTGGATGATTGATTTCTGGTTAGGATTAGGAAGCAAAGCTATTTGCAATTTAGATTATATTGAAGTCTAACTGATGATCATTATTTTGATTTTTAAGTCTTTTTTGCTGTGGTACTTCTGGTTCTTAATTGGGGATGATATATAACCCTAAATATCATAAATTTTCGTATACTAAGAAAGTTGTAGTTTTCTAGAGATTAGCTAGCTGTATACTTCCATATAAACCTATAAACTTATAGGTTTCAATGTTTTTAAGGTCCTACACTTGCTGATTCTTCTGAAAGAACTCGAATTCCCTTTTGGAATTTAATTTGCTTATCATTTGGACTCAAATCTTCTTTTCTAGGGCTTTCTGAATAAGAATAAGTCTGTGATTAAAGCACTTACCCTTTCCTCTTTCTAGGGCTTGGAAACTTGTTCTAACATCTTAAGTTACGTTGTACCTTATTAGTCTGACTGCCTCTTTTGGTTTTATTGGTAATATGTTTGTAAATCATCCTACAGTGAATGTAACTTTATGGATGAAGGTTTTGGGAGTATCAAGGTGATTCCAGATCATTTTCAATTCTCAATTTCTCCCAGGGGTGACTCTCTTCAAAACAGAAGTTCACCTGTTTCACAACCAAGTACCGGAAATTCTTTGAGGTGTTACTTTCTGAAGGTCAAAAGGAGAAGAGATTAAGGATTTCTAGTTCATCTTATGTCAATGTCTTTTGGTTCTGCTTTAGGATAGGTCCCGTAATAGTTTACAGTCTTGGTGAAAATTTAGAAAAGCCGCATTCATGTTGAATCTGTTCAGTTTCCGTGGCTTGTCATGGAGTGGTGCTGATGGTCAGGAAAAGGTTCATATATTATCATCTTTGAATCTTGCCATCTGGTTTTATTGATAGTCAGACATTTCTTATCACCTGAATTTTTATTTTCATATGCAGGTTCAGTTGACTGCTGCAGAGTTGGAATCACTAAGATCAGAACTTGCCGATATAGAAGAGAGAGAAGCTCACTTGAAAGCTCGGTTAGGAAGAATTGAATCTTTACTTTTAATCCGTGAGCTAAATATGCGTGTCCGTAATGATTTAGTATAAGAAAGAGTTGTACCTGGTTCTAGAATTTCGAAATTACTGTTTCTGAAACTGTGAAGTTTTGTAATGTTGGTCTCTGAACCATTGGTGTTTCTATGTCCATAATAGCTAGCAGCATTGATCTAGTATTGAGATTTAGATACAATATTTCTACATTTCTTTTATTGTTGTTTCTGCTTTATGCAGGTTGGAACATATCGATGAAATTTTGCGGTCTGCACGTCTTTCTGGTTATTTGTACATCCGATCGGTATGAATAAATGAATATGCTCATCTTGCGGTCTTACTTCATGTTTTGTCTTTGCGGCATCCTCTCTGTTCATGCACAGCTACTGTTATAGGTAATGATTTTTATATGAATCCTTCATTCACAGAGGTGGACAGCTTTACCTGGAGAACCTGCTCCTGTTGATGATACTGATATTGATGATTGGCTTCCTAGATTCATTGTTCTTCTTGGTGAATGCATATTCTTCTATTTATTCTCCACAGGTAATTCGCCTTTGGTGTATTCTCCTTTTTTCTTCTTTTACTATTACAAATCGCATCTGGACTCAGTGATGCACAATGATGCATGGTTGGTGCAAACCGTGTACTCATAGAACATGCTGGTGGATTATGAACATTACTTGCTGATTAACTTCTTACTTTGCAGATTTGAGCCCTCAAGATTCAACACTTCTGTCTGATGTTGTTGAAGTAGGTTCCCTGCCAAGCTTTATAAGAGAAGGTGAAGGGACACAATATGCCTTTTATATCTTGACTCGTCAAGGACTACGCTACGAGTGTTCCCATGTTTCTAAAGTACAGGTATACCTTGTTTATGAATACATAATATGCATATATGGAAAAGTAGAATGATTATTTCCATGCTAATCAGTTTTTACATCTATTTGTGCCATTCTAAACTCATACAAGTTTCTTGCTCCTTTTTTCGTGTTATTTTGTGAAGTATGTCCAAGCACATGTAGTAATAAAACTTCACTCGGCTATATCTCAAATCAACGTCAATTGTTCATTTATTATTTTCTAGTTGTAGAAAGACATGCTAAGTAATTATTGGAGGAAACCAGAAAAACCTGCATGACAGTCTTTGGCACTTAAGCTAGTAAAATATATGAATTATGATTTTGATCTGATGCCAAATGTTTTCGATTCTTTAGAATTAAACATATGTTCATGCATACAAATAAATTCACGAGTTTCCATTAGATTCGGATCATGTCATACATAACTAGAATTATCAATATGATCCTAATTTCTATATTTTTCTTGTGACTGATGCCAAAGCCTAATTTGTTTTCATTGGCTTTTATTCAGTTTAAGTAGGATCAAATAAACTCCTTGGAGCATAGTTGAATTCTGAACAACCTACAGTGGAACTTCAATACATATTCATATAATTATTTTCTCTCTTTTCTTAGGTGGACACCTGGTTATCGGCTTTGCAGACAGACTTCAAGTTAGGTTCTGATGTTAAAGTCCCAAACGGTTCATAACATCATTTACCCTGATTCAATCATGTGTATGAATGAAACTGAAAGTACCCATATCGGACAGGTACATATATTCGATACTCATCCGTAGTTCGTGTACCATAGCTTAGAACTAGCATATTGAACATAGCTTAGATTGAATTACTATGACTGTGATCCCCACTAACAGTTGTTTTGTTGTACATTTTCAATAAAGCAGCTGCCTTGTATGATATCTGAGAATTGGCATTCATTCAGTAAAGAATGAGATAAGTTCAATTCATGTTTTTATTATAATAAACTAGCCCTGCATGCTAAGGAAGCTGTGTTGATAACAGAGTAGTTTTTAAGCTTTATTATCTGCTTTTCAAAATTCTTTTCTTGTGATTAAGCCCTTAAATGAACAGACAAGACAGATCATAAGATCCCTTATATCTGGAATATCCAATTAAATATGAAGTTAGGCAGGGAAGGAGTCATGTTCACTACTGCTCCTCCTAATTTTTTTTTGGTATAATTACATTTAAAGTCCTTATTAGCTTAAAAATTAATTTAAAAACTATTTTGTATTAATTTTCTTAGTTTTAACATTAGATTTAGATTTACATACTCTAGTTTATGCAGTTTCCTTCCCGCATAGTTTCCCATGGATCTTTGAAACAAACAAAAATTATATAGGTCTCTGAAAAGGAGATTTTGCAGCAGATAGTTTGGCAGATGAAATTGACAAAAGTGGAAACTTCCCCATTAATTTTTTGTCACTTTTTTTCTTCTTTTTTAAGCGCCAGATAAAGAGATGCTTCCCGCTGCTCCAATTGGGGATTTACTTTTTTTCTTTCTTTTTCCTTTTATTTATTTATTTATATTTTTAGTTGGAAATAAAAGAGATAACTACATCTGTGTCCCTTTGCAGTTGTTTTAGTCTCCCAAGACAACTAAAGGTTTTTGTTGTAGGAAATGACATTTATCATGCATAATTGTTATGAATTTTAAGTGTCATTTTCTTTTTTGGAATTAAATATTAAGTGGTTTAGTAGAATAAGAGACAATAAAAACTTTAGTTAGAATAAAAAAACTACATCAAAGGAATTGTTTTATAATAAATTTTTATTACATAGAATCTAGATTTAAAAAAAAATGTCCTAACGACAGTGGTGATATTTTACGTATAGACTGAAACACGTGGTTTGGCATTTTTTTGGGATAAGTTGGTTTGCCACTTTTCACCTACAAGTTGGGTAAAGCTTTTATTGGCCGAAACAAACCTAACCTACCGCACAACAAATGTATCTATTTTATTAATTGAATTATATAAATGTATCTATTTTTATTATTAAATTATTGAATTTATTAATTAAATTGTTAAATTTATATATTTTAATCTGTTACTAAAATAAATATGCTCATATAATTTGATTATCAAAATAAATATATTTATTTAATTCGACAATTACTAAAATAGTTTATTTATAATAATAATAATAATAAAATTTAAGTAATGTCTTTTGGGGTGAATCACTTAATTATGATTTTGATAATAATATATTATTTTTAAAATATAAATAAATTAACGAGTTAATATTCTGTTAAAAACATATTATTTTATTATTAAAATTAAAATAAATATTTAATATGATATGTTATAATAAGATTTATCTATTCTATAATTTATTATAATTCAATAAGTTTAATACTTTATATTTAAAACTTTTATTAATTTAACATGTTATGATACAGACCAAACAAACGAGTTATTTTAAATTAAAAATTATATAAATTTAAAGAACTAAAATTATTAAATAAAATATAATTTTTTATAATTCTTATCATTTTAAAATAAATATTTACTTTAACAAAAAATTGTTTATTATTCCTAAAAAATATTAATCTATTACTCCTGTATGCAATTTAATCTATTTAATTGTTAATTACGTATACGAAACTTGTTTAAAACATGGAATTGGTTTAAATTTAGTCTTTGTTTATAGATGAATAAATTCGGACATCGTGCACCACCCACGAACAAAGCCTAGCTAGTATAAATAAAAGCCTCTCATTTTCCCTTCCTCCTTACCACTCTCATCGAACACTGAACTGTTGCTCTCGCCTCTCTGCATAGACCAATCAACCAAATACAAACAAAAATGAGGTCTCAGATGTTCAGATCTGCTTCTAGAGCTGCTAGGTCTCTCCTTTCATCATCCAAGTCCTCCCGCTTTTACTCTGGTAGTCATGGTTTTGCTCATTTCTCTACTGCGTCTGTGTGTTCGATTTACTTATTTCTTTATTTTACGGATGATCTGTGAAGTGATTTCTTTCACGATGAATAATATATTTCCTGATAATGCAACCTTTGTTGTTCTTTATAGGAATTGGAAGTGTTTGATTATTAGTATTTACCAGAAAGAAATAAAGTGTTTGATTATTTTCATTTCACTAGTATTAAGTCTTTGATTATTATCATTCGTTTGAGATCAATCCTATGAATCATTTTCAACTCTGAATGTTAACGAGCTTCCGGATTTACTTTCTCAATTAGGTATCGAACTTGATAAATTTATTTGAATATTTTTGCATTATTTTTTGCTAATATTGAAATGAGTTGTTGTTTATTTTGTTTGGATGGAAGTCTTCCTAGTTCTAGTTTTCTGTTTGGCAACGGGAAATCACTTTTTCAAAGAAAACTTTAATTTCAGTTTTTAATTGTTATTAATGGTACTATACTTTTTTATTAAGCTGTAAAAAGTTGTACCTAACACCTTGTTCTGTTCTTGACGTAGACTCTCAAAAGGGAAAAGATTAGAACAACGTGTTACTTTTTTCTTCTTAATGATTTGCTTTGCATCCATTATTAAAGAGAAAAAGGGTAAAGAAAAAGATCTATTCCAAATCTTTATACCCCCCATGCTACACACGTGAACTGTCTTGGCTTCAACTCTGTTTGTGCTGTGTTATTTATTGCTTTTAATTATTTCATCCACCCAATTGGGTATACATTCTTTTTCTCTCTGATAAACGATCTTGTACTTAAGTTGGAATATAATAAGGTTTGGGCGTTCGTAATGTGCTTGGACCTACTAGAACTTAAGTGGGTGTCATTGCGTTGTTGAACTATTTATGTTTGTAAACTAGAAAAAGAACCGAGCATTCATGTGCTGGTAATTTATATTGCATTAATTGTGAACGTTTATGCATTCAATATTTATGTTTGGTCCATTTGGTGTAGTATGCAAAACGTTTTGTTTTAAGCTATCTAAGTTGACTATTGTTTTGTGGTTTGTAGAAGGGCGAGCTTTAGCTGCTGCTGCAGCAGTCTCACTTAGCGATAAAGTTCCTCTTCTAGCTTCGGCTTATGGAGGTACTGCATCTGCCAATGCATCTAGAGCCTGGCTTTCAGGAGTTCTTGCTTTTCCAATAGCAGGTTTGGATGGCTTTTGACTTTTTCCTCGGTTTTCTGTTTAGTTAATTATGTGATCTGATTTGGATGCATGCCTATATTTTCATTTGTAGTAGTACTTTCTGTTATTTGGATCATGCTTGTAAAAGAAAATCGATATGGTGAAAGAAGAGGAGCCTGACCCCTTGCTCAAGTTTTAGCATTGTGGCTTCCTGGACCTCTCATACAAAACATTTACTTTGTAAAAGAAAATCGATAGGAAGGAAATGCTTTATTGTGATGCATTTTAGACTTGGCTTCTTCCATAAATTTCTCCCAACATTTTGTCCATCCTCGAATAATGAATGTGCACTGGCTATCATCATGTGTTGATGCATTGATCTAATTTGGTTCTGCTGCCTTTTCTTATTTTTGCCTGTGCTCTCCATCCCCACCCCCCCTTTATGTGTCCATCTACTGCATGGCTTCACAGTTGGTTCCCCATAATTAGTTGATTGTGCTACCTATGTCCGTGGAATGAATTTTGACCGGTAGTATGATGATGACCATGAATCACTTTATTAGCAGTGTAGATGCTTGGCTTATTGATTGTAATCTTTGTGGATGAATTCCACACTTTTCCCCTTCAATTCAACCCCCGAATGATTGTGTTTTCATCATCTTTGTAGCTTACATGCTTCAGGAGCAGGAGGTTCATGCTGCAGAGGTAATCTATCACCATTCATTTATGTAGCTAATACTTTATATTTTCCTTTGTTTATGTTGTTCATTTCCCCCCGTTCTGTTCTCTGTGTAATGTACCATTTTTGTTCATTCAGATGGAACGGACCTTCATTGCTATCAAGCCAGATGGAGTACAGAGAGGGCTGGTGAGATTCATCAAATCTTTATCATCAACTTAAGATGTCTTCTCATCATCTTATTCTATATTGAAACGAGAAACGTCAACCCTGTTATATTAGATTATTATTCACATAACAATATGCTGGACATTGTGACTTTCTCTTTTCAATTTTAACAGTTTTTGGAGATTATGGATTGAAACATGATACCCAGAAGACTAAAAGATTTATCTCTACTCCAGATTGCAGAAATTGTATCTCGTTTTGAGCGCAAGGGATTCAAGCTTGTGGCCATCAAGCTAGTGGTTCCATCAAAGGAGTTTGCCCAAAAACATTATGATGACTTGAAGGAAAGACCCTTCTTCAATGGCCTGTGCGAATTCCTCAGCTCTGGCCCCGTTCTTGCCATGGTAAAGATAAACTAGATATCTGATCTTCATGTTTCATTTGCTTCAACCCGAGCAGCTAACCTCATTCACACACAGGTCTGGGAAGGGGAGGGAGTGATCAAATATGGTCGGAAACTCATAGGAGCAACAGATCCTCAGAAATCAGAGCCTGGCACCATCAGAGGCGATCTAGCCGTGGTTGTCGGAAGGTATAAACCCATCCGTTTCTAATGTAGATTAGTTTTTATATAGTCTGTCTTAAATTGAGCTGTTATTTCGCTGCACAGAAATATAATTCATGGGAGTGATGGTCCTGAGACTGCCAAGAACGAAATCAACTTGTGGTTCAAGCCACAAGAACTGGTTAGCTATACAAGCAACGCAGAGAAATGGGTGTATGGAAACAACTGATGAGAGGCATACTAGACTCGGTAGTTGAGGAAAATTTAGTCCCACATCAGATGTGGGTGGGTAGAGGCATACTTTTTAGAATAAGAGCTTTCTTACTAAAGTTGAAACTGCTTTGATGTTTGTTATTATTACTAAACTACTACTCCAAAATATGATAATCTCTGTTCTTTTTTGGTCAAGCTCAACTACTCAAGAAAAACAAATAATCCATTTTTAACCTCTTTAATATATTAGAATGGAAGTACTGCAAATTTTGCAGTTAATTATTTCTCCATAGATCTAAGATTGTGAACTTGTTTTGCTACTGTAATGACAATTATAATGTGTATTCGTGTTTTTTTCTTCTTGGAGGACCAGAAATGAGTGTTTTGCAGGTCCTGATGCATGTCGGGGTTGTAACACATGTTATGTTTGTCCTGATGCCGAGTGAGAAACTTTTATCTATGTAGGCGCAGCAGCAGCAACAAGACCAGACCACCGTGGGAATACTATTTGTGTGGATGCCAATGGTACTTGGAAATTCGTCAATCTAAACTTTACGAAGTTTTTTCTCGCATCTTATAAGTTGTTTTTGGGCAATGAAATATTCATTTCACAACCTAATTTTATAAATCCATAGTATTAGTACAGGTGCAAATGAGATGACTCGAGTGAAACTTCCAAATTTAACAAAAACAAAAAATGGACATGCCAAAAAGAAATCACCATCTTGTTATCCCATCGTCTATAAGTTTTCCAAGAAGAAAAAATCCATTTTATTAGTATATATATACTATAAATTTTAACCTCTTGTCAACTTGGGGGTGTAGCTCATATGGTAGAGCGCTCGCTTCGCATGCGAGAGGCACGGGGTTCGATTCCCCGCACCTCCATATATTTTAATGTTATTTTTTTCTCTTATCTTCCTTCGCCAATGAGCATGATGTAGGTATCTTATCCCATCCCATTTTCCCCTGTGAACCTCTCGTTCCTCATCTTCATCCATCCACCAAAGTGATACCAGAAAAAAGAAGGCTTAAATTTAAACTACAAGGCAAACTGTAGGTATTTCCCGTTCTAGAAAGAGCGAATAAAATGAGTCTGAGCTTAGCTTCTTCACCATGGCTATCACGTTTTTCCCCTCCAAGCACTAAACTACACGACTTCTCTCAAACCAACAACTTCTCTCTCCTTTTACGCTCTAATCCCATTTCCCCTCTCAAAACCAACAAATCTTTCAAACCAAGAGCTTCCTTAAAACAAACCCAATCAAACGGCATCGTAGACGAAACCTCCGTTTTAGACGAGGCGTTACTGAGCAGAGTCTCGGCTACTAAAGATGCCGAAGAAGCACGACAGATGATAGCTCAGAACCAGAGTGAAAGCAGCAGTGGTCAACTAAACGGTGGCGTTGTGAGTGTTTCTGACTGTCGTTTGATAGTAAACGCCGCCCTTGATCGTAACAATGCCGACTTGGCTTTGTCTGTTTTCTACGCCATGCGTTCCAGTTTCGATACAGGTCTTCATTTTTTTAACATTTTCTGGTTAACATGAAAAACAATGTCTTTTAATTGTAGTGATTCAGTTTATTTGGTTATAGGTGTGAGTGAGAATGGGCCATTGGTTGGTAGATGGAAATGGTCAAGACCCGATGTTGGGATTTACACTACATTAGTTCAGGGCTTGGCTGCTTTGGTTAGGGTCTCTGATGCTCTTAGAATAATCGATGATATTTGCCGAGTTGGAGTTTCTCCTAGTGAGGAGGTATGAACTTTGAACTTCTTTAGCCATAAAAAAGACGTTCCTTTTGATCATTTTGATTGGAAAAACCTTCTGGGTCTTCTTGTTTCACTTATCAAAGGTACCTTTTGGGAAAGTTGTAAGATGTCCCATTTGTTCCATAGCTGTTGGTGTCGCTCAACCACAACTTGGAATTCAGGTAAATTTGCATTTCTAGCTTTTTGGACTGCTGGTATATTGCCTGTTCCTTATTTGCAATCCATATGATTTGAAGCTTGCTGAGAGTGCTACTACCACTACCACTGCCACTGCATTTAGGTTGTAATTGCATAATTTTGAACCTTTGTGCACATAAGCCAAGTACAAGGTTATTGTCTTCTCTCCACCTGTGAAAGAAAAAAGAACCACATTTTTACTTGCTCGGTTGATTGCTGGTGCGAAAATTGAAACTTCATCTTCTCTTTTTGTAATTTTTTCCGTGTTCATATTTCCAAAAGTAATTCCTTCTAGTTTGTGCTTGTAAGAGAACCTACTTTTCTCCGGAGGGAGGTTGCATGATTATTTTTAAAAGTTCTGTTTCTGCACCTATATGGGAATATTTACTTATGTTTTGGAGGCTCGAGGTGGAATTTGTGCTTCTTTTACTCAAAATTTTGCTTTCTATATTTGTACACTTTTGCAGATTGTATGTTGTGCCAAATGTCGCTACAAGTATGAGCTAGTTTCTGGAAACATAGTTAGTATTGACTCAGAAGAAATCAGGTTGGTTGGTTTCTTTATATTTTACTTTCTGGGACGTTTGACTTTTCCCTAGAAGATGTAAATTTGATTTTACCTGACTTGTGTTTGAAACTTATGTATCCAACCATGTAAGTTCTGACCTTACATGGCATTCAACTTTAAGCTTTGTTTGTATTCATATCTCAGTCATCAAAGTTTACTGGATTATTTTGGTCTATGGCTCTATGCAAGTCAGACATTTTCTTTCGAAATATCTTGCTCAACAACTATGCCAACATATATTCCAAATGAGTATGGGCCATGATCCTCTAAATGTATAGAAATACATGGAAAAAGTTGAACATACCTGTGCTGGATACATTTTCTTTTAACTTCCTGAAACTTACATTGCATAGGCAATTATGAATGCGCTATCTATAAGTTTGATTGACAAACTATAAAGCAACAAATTTTATCTGCTCTATTTTTGGTTTAGTGTTGATAACACACTATATTCGTGTATGGTGTTGATACTGGGATATTCACTTTTTCTAAGGAACTCCTCCTGCCGAACGCAGCATGGAGATTCCAGCATGGAAAAGGGGGCTAAAATATCTCCAGATACTCAAGCAGAGAGTTCCTGCTGCCGTTCACTCTATTCTGGTATGCATTTACTAGCTTGGTTTTGTATAATTCTGTGTGCTTTATATTCATATTGCTTATCTCATCAGTAAAGGAGTTTTTTTTCTTCAGAATCTTCTTATTATGGAAACCAAATATAAACCATCTTTATATGATTTAACACTTTCAGTGACTTTCTGTCAATTCTCAGTTTATGTAAAATAAACCCTTTGGGCTTTCTTTGATTAGTTCCACTTTCATCCACATTTTAGGTGCAAACCCCTTCTGGTATGGCCCGTACACACAGGTTTGCTACTGAAACAGTTGATCTTCCTGCACAAGAAGGAGAAAGGGTAACGATTGCTTGTGCTGCTCCTTCAAATGTTTATAGAGAGGTAGGACCCTTCAAGTTTAGTCCTAAGGCTCCTGACTTTTACCCCGGGGAACCAATGTGCCTGACAAACCACAAAGATGGCCGGGAATCACAATTACTACGAGCCCCTGCAAAAGATGGAAACACATCCATACTTAAGCCTCAGTTTATCATTCCACTTCTCACTGTTTTGGCTGCCGGAGATGCTGCGTCAGGGGTAATAGATCCAAGCTTACCACAATTGCTTTCTGTGGCTGCTGTAGGGACCTTTGCTGTTGGAGCAACTTTAAATGCTGTGATTTTTCCCCAATTAAATCAGGTAAGCCATGCTCCTGGCTTGCTTTAGTTCTACCATAATGACTGCAAAACCGTAAAACCTTGTTATCGTTGAGGTTCCAACTCATTATTACTTGATTGTATCACCTCAATGATTTAAGGTATTATTTCTTGCTCATGGCAATGAAGATAATTTAATACAAGCTCTGAATCTGATTCTAGTATTTCTATGGATACGACTAGGGAAAAAATGTTTTTTTGGAGAGAATAAATGTGTGCTCATTTTGTTATTGATGGTGACAGCTTCCTCAAAGATCAGTGGAAACAACTGCTATCAAACAGCAGCTTTTATCTCAGTATGACTTACTGCAGTCTCGTATCAGGGACTTAAAGGAAGCTGCCGAAAAAGAGGTACGATCTAGAAATGGCAACTGCACATATTTGACTAATTTTCTAGTTAGGATCTATCACTTGGGCCACCTGGTATTCAGATTTTCGACTTTGGCTCCAAGGTGCAGTGGAACTCTTTGTTTCTCTCACCCTGACAGTCCTGATTCCTGAAGCAGCAGCATCTCGACTCTAAATTATTGTTTTGAAAACTAGCATAGCTGCTAACAACATAATTAATAATTAATTCGGGTTACTGTGCATGTCTTTTTTTCTGGTTGATGTTTTATTCAAGAAGCATTGTTCATCCTAGGGTGGTTTGATGTTTTATTCAAGAAGCTTTGTTCATTTCACAATGTAGGTGTGGATGCTGGCTCGCATGTGCCAATTGGAGAATAAAATTTTTGCTGTAGGAGAACCCTCTTATCGGTGAAACTTTTTACACATTAATTATTGTGTTCTTAATCAATTTTATGCCGTCTAGTCTTCAGTTAAACATCTTTCCCATCATCCTTTATTTTCAGTACGGCGGAACAATGTTTTCTTTGTGATCTTTTTCAGTGCCCGGAGAAGTAGAATCAAAAGGGTACGTGAAGGTTTGGAGAACTCGCTCAGGGGAAGGATCGAACTCATCGATAGTTATGCAAGAGTAGGTCTTTCTATTATTAAAACTTCCATCACTCTTTGTTTATGTTTATTCGTTATGGATTGTATCGGATTAACATCCATGGTACTTTTACTCATCAGATCTCTTCAATGATTGAAATCGAGGTGGAAATGGACTCTGATGTTCTAGCTGCTGAAGCAGCAAGCAACACAGTGAGCACCAATCTACCTATGTTTTCTCTGCATTTAGCAAACATACATAGTAATGGAGTTGACATTTTTATTTCTGTAGGAAACCATTGCTGAGCAGATACAACAAATCATGGAGCTCGAGAATCTTGAAGAGGCACGTCCCTATCTCTCAAAGCGATTTTCCTTTTTACTCTTCCAACTTCTGCTATGTTCTTCGGCATGCCATTCGATTTTTAATCAATGTCATCTGACATGTTTATACAGAAATGGAAACTCCAAGCCGAAGCTAACGATGAGGCAGAGAGACTACTCAGTTCCCAATCCATACCAACCGAACAGATTTAGATATCTAACCAGTAAATATTCGATTCAAGCAACACTCACTTTACATTGTTAAGCATCAATCTGGTGGATCACCGTATGCTTTCTCCCCAGGACATTCAATTTTGGTTGGATCAGACAAAAAAGTTTGAGGAATCAGGAATCAAACATTGGAGATTAGATGTCTGACAATGATCCAAATACCCTTTGAACCATATTTCAATCTAAAACTGGAACCAGATGTGGGAAAGATGGTGGCAACAAAAATCAATGTTTGGCTACTTGCCTGGTCATATAACCAAGGGCTACTCCAACAACTTGCTGGTTAACTTGGTCCAAAAGTTACACTTTATATGTTGGATTTCCATTTTTCTTATGCAATGAATGAACTCATGCAATTCAGTTTGGCACTTGAAAATTCTGCTGTAAATTGTATGTACTAGTATAAACAGATGTAAAGTAATGGATACGTATTTCAGTGACTACACATGCATGCAAGAGCAACGGTCGTATCGGATCGATTCTTATGTCACGTAAACCGGGTCCAAGGCCAACAACTTTTAACTGATTATGAGATGAGATATCATTCTAGATAGTCGGGGAAACTTTTTTATCACTAAATTCTATACTCGAACTCTCGATCATTGGTTTAGATAAGATAGTCTTATCATCTCATTTAAGTCTCATAATTATATTTAAATTTAATTAATTAATTCCTTTTTGATAAAAAATCCATGCATGGGTTTAAAAAATCCAAATTATCAGCAAAAATTCTGAACACTTGGTGTTAAAAAAAATGGAAACCGTTGTTCGTTTGTAACGCTATGCAAAGGAATATTTGGTGTTAAATTATTGAAGTTTCCGAATAAAATATTAAAATTCCTTTTGTTTGTTCCAGGTCTATTTTATCTAATCGAAAAAGAAGAAAACTGATGAATAGCCAAACGCTGCCATCTGTAAACCTTAAAGTGCATTTTGGAGGGTTTCCGTTGTCTCCCGCCATATGGACGAATATGAAAATTAGAGGAAAACCCAAGCTAAGTTCATTTTGAATAGCCAAACGCCAACTTTATTTACAAACGCAACGTTGAAGGCAAACCGCCTCGTTAATCGTAGTTATCAATTCCCCCGCCCTTGCTGGCCGTCTCTCCTTGTCCTACCTCCTCTCACCTCCATTGTTGAACTTTAAAGCCACAGTCAAGCTCTGCATTCTCCTTCCATTCAAAAACCTCCAAAATTTTCTGAAATCTAGTAGATCTGAATCCGAAACCGTTTTTGAAAGAAATGGACAATTTGATTTCTCTTGTGAACAAGATTCAAAGAGCTTGCACGGCTCTTGGTGATCACGGCGAAGAAAGCGCATTGTCGACTCTTTGGGATTCGTTGCCGTCAATCGCCGTCGTTGGTGGTCAGGTCCGCATTCGATTCTTTTCCTTCTTTATTCGTTTGTTTAAACTGATGTAAGAACTAAAAATTTGAATTTCGACAGAGTTCGGGGAAATCCTCGGTTCTGGAAAGCATCGTCGGCAAGGATTTTTTACCCCGTGGATCAGGTAAAAGTAAAACAATAGATAAATTGCACTTCTCACTAGAACTTCATAAGTGAAATCTTTTTTGTGGATTGAAAATTAATGCAGGGATTGTTACTCGGAGACCTTTGGTGTTACAGCTTCATAAGAGTGATGAAGGAAGCAGAGAATACGCTGAGTTTCTTCACCTTCAAAGAAAAAAATTCACTGATTTTTGTAAATATTTTCCTCTTAGCTTTCTTGTTACCCACGTTTTTCACTTATCAGCAGCAGCTAAGCTTGAATTTTAACTTTGTTGCTCTATTTGTATTATAGCTGCCGTTAGGAAGGAGATTCAAGATGAAACCGATAGAGAAACTGGTCAAACCAAACAAATCTCTACTGTTCCAATTCATCTTACTATATATTCTCCCAATGGTAAAATCAATCTATAAAAAATCGTGTTATTATGTAGATTAATCGATTGTTTGTAAACTAACAGGTTCTTTTCTTTTCTTTTCTTTCTTGCAGTTGTCAATTTGACTCTGATTGACCTTCCCGGTCTTACCAAGGTAGCAGTAGGTAAGTTGAGGAAAAGCCTAGTGAATTTTAACAATATTGCAAGCTTTTATAATCCTTAAACCAATCGTAGTCTACTGTTACTGATTGATTGAGCTATATAAATCACTTAAAGGGGGCCTGAAAATTAAGTGTAATCTTCAAATATGCAATGTTCTTCCCCATATATACATTTCAATTCCCTTTTTCTCATTGCAATATAATTTGCAGATTTCTTGATTACTTTGCATAATATTTAGTGAACTTGATGGGTTTTGTTGTTAAATGCAGAGGGTCAGCCAGACACCATTGTGCAAGATATTGAGAATATGGTTCGCTCATATATTGAGAAGGTTGTTTCAGACTAGCTTTCGTTATTACCTTTTTTTCTTTTGAAGTGTTAAGAAAAGTGAATGGTTTTTGCCTACCTCCCTTTTCCACAATAACTTTGAATTGTACATTTTTCATGTAAGCTGTAAATTGTGGTTTAAGAATGAAAGCTGAATGGTGTTGCACTATTTTTGTTTGGTAAACTTTTTATGCAGCCCAACTCTATAATTTTAGCTATTTCACCTGCTAATCAAGATCTTGCTACGTCTGATGCAATTAAAATCTCTCGTGAGGTGGACCCTACAGGTAATCTTTGCCAAAACTAGCTCATTCAATATTCTTTTTTCCTTGCCATTCACCTCAAAAATTTTATCCTCTCTACTTGTTCTTAAATGTAATTCTAATAATACCATGTGAAGTTATAGGTCATACTCATTATTGGTATAAACCTTTCAGGGGAGAGGACAATTGGTGTATTGACAAAGATTGATCTGATGGATAAGGGTACTGATGCAGTTGATGTAAGTTGATTTATGCATATGATTTAGAGTCATGCAAAACATTGTTAAGTCTTAAGCAGTGGATGCCATGTGCATTAACAATGTTCTGAGGCATATTTCTGTCGACTTAGATATTGGAAGGAAGATCTTATCGGCTGAAATTCCCTTGGATTGGTGTTGTGAACCGCTCACAAGCAGATATTAACAAGAATGTTGACATGATTGCTGCTAGGCATAGAGAGCGTGAGTATTTTGCTACTACGCCAGAGTATAAGCACTTTGCTAACAGAATGGGTTCTGAGCATCTTGCTAAGATGCTCTCAAAGGTATAATACTCACGTTTTCGTGCATGTCTTTTCTTTGTTGAAACATTTGGAACCTTAATTTTCCCTCGTGGACAGGATGGTACTGGATTCAGTGCTACTTTTTTCTTCTATTCTATTAACCTATTTGTATTGGTTAATCTCTCAGCATTTGGAAACTGTAATCAAGTTCAGAATCCCAGGAATTCAGTCCCTTATTAATAAAACAGTTGCTGATCTTGAAACTGAACTGAGCCACCTTGGAAAACCTATTGCAGTCGATGCGGGTGTAAGGATGCCCTTCCTGTTCTCTCTCTTTATGTGTCAGTGCGGAGTTTGGTTTTCTTGAGCTTCCACATGCAGTTGATTCTCAGTTATAAGTTCTTTAAAAATTGCTTATAGTTAAGGTGCTTATACAGGGAAAGTTGTACACAATCATGGGGATCTGCCGTCTTTTTGATCAAAACTACAAAGAACATCTGGATGGCATGTATGTATAAACATGTCTAGTTCTTACAATCTTTAAGTCACCCGTCTCCAGCTTCATTCATCAATTCCTGTTTTGACTTCCATTGTTGTTTACAGGCGTCCTGGGGGTGACAAGGTTTATGGTGTTTTTGACAACCAACTTCCTGCTGCATTGCAAAGATTGCAATTTGACAAGCAACTGTCATTGGAAAATATTAGGAAGCTCATTACTGAAGCTGATGGATATCAGCCTCATCTATTAGCTCCTGAACAAGGATATCGTCGTTTAATCGAATCTACTTTAATTACCATCAGAGGTCCAGCTGAGGTTGCTGTTGATGCGGTAAGAAAGAAATTTTCAGAGAAAAACAGATCTTATGTTCAATTTGGCATGTAGAGATTATTCTGGTTTTCCAAGTTTTTTCCCTCACCATTGGTTCTGTTGTGATACTTTCCCTACAAGAAGTTCAATCATACAACACAAAATTGGATTGAATACATTTACTGCATTTTTCAGATTCATTCCATTCTGAAGGATCTGGTTCACAAGGCTATCAATGAGACTACAGTATGTTCCTGTCTGTGTATCTTCTTTCTTATTCACGTATCAAAGAAAAATATGCCTGTTCAAAACTAATAGCTGGTCCTGGTATTTAAGCATTAATATGGTTTTATTTCAGGAGTTAAAGCAGTATCCTGCTCTAAGAACCGAGGTCGTAAATGCCGCAGTGGAATCTCTTGAGAGAATGAGGGAAGAAAGCAAAAAAGCAGCACTTCAACTGGTTGATATGGAATGTTGTTACCTTACTGTCGATTTCTTCCGAAAGCAACCTCAAGAAGCGGATAAGGGTGGCAACCCTTCACAATCAATATTTGACAGATACAATGAGGCATACCTAAGGAGAATTGGTAGGTTCATAGGTCACACACACACAAACAAACACCAAGAAAAGGAGAAAAAAAAATATATCTTGACATAGTATGTTACAATGTTATTGCTGATGATAATGTGTGCCTCTGTGACAATGTATGTGCAGGAACAACAGTTCTATCATATGTTAATTCGGTCTGCGCCGGCCTGCGCTACTCGATCCCGAAGTCCATTGTTTACTGTCAAGTCCGTGAAGCTAAAAGAAGCCTGCTTGACTTTTACTACACTGAATTGGGTAAACTGGAGGTAAGAATTATTCTCTCTTTACCATCTTTGGCATTATAGATGAACATTGTGAATTCATATCCTGGAATCCTTTTCCTTCTTTTTCTATTAGCAAAACCGATTATCGTCATTGTTGAACGAAGATCCGGCGATCATGGATCGCCGTAGTGCTCTTGCCAAGAGGCTAGAGTTATACAGGAGTGCACAGGCAGAAATCGACACGGTTGCTTGGTCGAAGTAGAGAGCGGTGAACCTTGAAATCCCCAGCCCCATTGTTTCATTTATAAGCAGAATCACCCTCGGTATTACTGTGTGAGGGTTTGCTTTGTTTGATTTATTTTAAGGCATTGGCTAAACCATATTTCAGCAAGCAACGTAAGTTGTTTCTGCAGGATACAATTTCTAGAAGTCCCATATACAAAATGTTAGCCTCGTTTTTTTATTATTGGGCTTAAACGATCAACTGAATATGTTTAAAGAAGATAGATTAAATATTTATTTTAATAAATAAAAAATTAAAAATTAAAAATTAAACATTATAATTTATAATTTATAATAATTCGATCTTTTAATTAAATCTCCAAGCCCATACCTTCAGAAATAAAAGGCTTCAGAATCACTCTGTTTCCTTTCCAAGTCTTAAAAAACGACAAATTTTGAGTCTTTTCAGACTCCTCCTTTAGGCACCAAGGGCGTATAGTTGGTTCTCTTGAACTGAATTAATTAAAATTGAATTAATTAAAAAATTTTAAAATTTTAATTATTAATTAAATCGAATTAATTTTAATTGAATTAATTGAATCAAAATTATTTTAGTTTAATTAATCAAAATAATCAAAATTTATTATAAATTTTAATTAAATTACATAATAGATCATTAAATTATGTTAAAATAATTTTTAATCACTATTTTTTTATTTTATATTAATTTAATAAAAATTTAGTGACTATTTTATGGTATAAAAAATTAATGAACATTTTATATTTTTTTTAAAGTTAAATGACAAAAAATAAATATATAATATATATAATATTTAATATATAATAATTTTAGTCAATACGGTTAATTCGTTTATTATCCAATTTTAAACCGAATTAACCGATAACTAAAATTTTTAAAGAAGAAATTAATCGTTAACCGAATTTATTTAAAATTAAGTGGCCGAATTAATCAAAATAATTTCGGTTCGATCGGTTAAAACCACACTCCTATCAGCAACATATACGGTCGATATGTTAATTTAATTTTTCTTCTTCGATTTCAATTTCTTCATTAAACCAAAATCACACTCACTTCCTATGCGTTGTTGTTTTAACCACTTTTCTCTATAGTTTTTTCCTACAATTCCTTACTCCCAATTTGTGAAAGAAATTCAAAGCAAAAAGCAGTGAAATTTGTTAAATGGGTTTTCTTTTAGGGTAAATTTTTTATATATGTGTTCGAATCTAAGTCTCGAGGATCCTTAAGGCTAAAACTAATATCATTTTTTTAATAATTCAAAATAAACTAATATCATTTTTTAAAGAAAAGGATGGACTTGAATATCGAGGTTAGTGGAAACTTGGAAGAATGATTTCAATGTCTGCTGCTATATTTGGCCCCACATGTCCTAAAACCACCCCTACTTTCACCGAAATCACGGCCAATCAATTCGCCGGTGGATGATCCCAAACACAGCCGCTTCCGCCGGATTCTGAAAACGCCGTACTTTCCCAATCTCTCTGCACTAAATAATCTGGTAAATTTTAAGGAAACTTTGATTTTCTAACACTAAAACAACTTAATTCCGATTACAAAAACACTATTTTTTACACTTGACTCAACAAATTTCATACCCAATTCTTCAAATCCTCAAAAACTGAAAATATTAAGGGGGAAAAGGCTAATTAGTTGCTTAAGTTACATGAACTGGAACGTGGACGAAACTAAAAAAATTAGCAGTGAAACCCTAAAACAGAACCATCACTCACTGAAATGGTGACTCTGCACTCTGATTTAGCATCCACATGATGGGTGAAGAAATTCAGAACCCGAGTCCGACCCGCCATTTCCATCCGAGACTCAATCTCCATCGTGGGTCCAATTCGATACCCGTTATTGTTCCCGCCAAACCCACTGATCACACCAATGGGTCCTGTCGTCGTCGTGGTTGTAGGAATCGTTGCGGCCACCGCCTCATTCGGTGAAGCCAAGGGAAAAGACTGAACGGCGAAAGTGGCGGTCATGTACTGGGTCCGACCTGCCTCGATCTTCCCTGCAGGTATGAACATGAATCCGACTTGAGAGCCAGAGTAAAGGAGCTGGATAGAGCTGTCGAAGTGAGAGAAAGCGGCTCTGTTAGGGTTTTTAACGGTGACGTATTGGGAGAAAGTGAAGCTGACGGAGTTGTTACCGACGGAGAACGACGGAAGCTGGACGGAGTTGACGGAGATCTTCGGATCTTTGGGTTTGAAAACGGTGAAGTAAACGATGAGAGCTATTATTACAACGAAGATCAAGAAAATCGTTGCTACAATACATGAAGCTAGATTTGTGCGGCCAGATGGGGGCTTGTGAGGCTTCACCATTTCTTTTTCTTTCTTTGATAATGCAAGTTTTGAAAGCAATCACAGAGGAAAAAAAGATCCCTGGAGTGAAGGGTTGTTTGGATGAGAAAAATGATTTAAGTGATGTAAAAACAGTAAAGGTGGAGACTTTTGTTGGGTTTTTCGTTTTATTTTATTGTCTGTATTTTTTGACTTTTTCGGGGTTTAATGTAAAAACGTTATTAAATTAAAAGCTTTATTTTTTGAATAAGTTTTATTTATATCTCGTCGAATATGAGAAAAAAAAAATATACAATATAGGTTCAAGATAAGCTTTATTGTATTTCATTTGCTTTCCAGCTTCCTATTTTTCCTTTCTTCCATTTGCTTCTGAAGGCAAATGAAGATAACCTTATTTTTCAACAATAGACTAATCGATATCAAATAATTTTAATCATCGTGTTAATTTATAGTTCGAATTAAGTACATCACATTTATATATGATATAAATAATTAATATGATATTATAAAAAAATTATATCATGAGTAAATCTTACCACGTCATTTATGGGATCAACCATTAATTTTTTTAATGTCATAATTTTCAAAGTGAATCTTCACTCATATTTATTGTTCATTCATTTTAAAAATAGTTTTTTCAAGTGAAGATTCACTTTAGAAAATATATGACATAAAAAAAATGATGGTATGAATAATTTTTAGTAGTTGATCGCATAGACACGTGGTTGAATTTACCCATGATATAATTTTTCGATATCATGACTTATCAAATTTTATTATTTTATAATTTATTTTTAAAAAATATAAATTACTTTAAATATTTGATAAATAATCATTAAAACAAGATATTATCTATGGTATTTACATTCTTACGTTGTGTACAGAAAGCCTTTTGTTTTAAGATATTTTAAAATCTAAAAAAAATATTAAAGCAATTAGAACAAAATGGTAAAACCCGATTGTGAGAACCTCATTTCCCCAACAATTTCTCACGACTCTTCTCTTATAACTATTTTTACAAAGCTATTAACATACGATTGTCATGTCCAACACATCATCGGGAAAAAATTTAAGAAAAACACACCAAAATCTTATCAAACCCTAAATTAATGAGTATTTCACTCGGATAATGATGTTAAAATAACGATTTCTAAAATTCACGAAACAATCTTAAAACATCCCTCATTTCATGGAATATAAAACCAACTTCATTGTCTAACAAGAGCTAGTTTACTTTATAAAAAATGAAATAATTATTTACGGAAATGTTGATGAAAATCTTTAAATGAAATTATGAGAACAAGAATCAAACATGAAAGGTAAAAAAGGAAAAAAAGAAAAAGAAAATTACCTACGTATGCAAATTACTAGGTGAGGTAAATGTGCATTTCATTTTTGTACAACTTATAATTTATTTTCACTCTAAAAAATTGTCTCACCTGCAATTTCCGTGTAGGTAGAATCCAGCTGCTACTTTAACTATACATTGCAGTACCTTGTATACTAAGAAACTGATTCATTTCAGCTCCTCTTAGCATTCTTGATTTTACGCACGGTCATCACAAGTCGTTGTCGTTCACCTTCGACCTCTGCGAATTTGAGGCTCATCTCGGAATACCGATCTTGCATATCCTTCAACTCGCTTTCCATTGATTTGTTTCTTTCCTTCAATGCTGCTACTTCCACTGTCAATTCATCCAGGATACTGTCTTTATCGACAACAGAGGCTTTTTGTTCTTTCAGAGGTAAACTGTCATCATTTCTGAAGATAAGAAATCAATGAAAGCAGTTATCACTTACTCACCCTTTTATTTTGTTCCACAAAAGTTAAGTTCTACATCTTCAAGTCTTACCTTTCCTTTAAGTTCCCGTCTGGTTTAACACCATTTGATACTGTTGCCTCCTTAGTTTCTTTAACTACCTGTATTTTTACCATTTCGAAACAAAATATAAGTCAAAACAAGCAATATAATTCAAAATATTGTCATAATTGAAACAATTGTCTGGGTCCAAGAATGACATCCTATGCGAGAACGTAAGTTCAGTAATGAGACTTCAAAATGTTGTTCTTTGACACATTAGTTTCCCTTAAAATTTACTTGTTTCCTTTTTCTTCTCAATCATGGTACAATGTTTCTGACCTTTTCAGGTTCGCACTCGTAGAAGCTGGCGCTGTGCTTGTTGAGTTCTTCTACACGGCTTTCTAGCTCGTCGATTTTCTTCTGTAGATCGTTTTCCTTTTCCAGAAAAAAAATCGTGGATGTTTCTAAAGCAGTTTCCTTTGACTTTATTTGCCCCTGCCATGAAAACAGAAGAATCATTATGAATAACATTGAGGAAGAACAAACTATAAAGGAAAAATTGATCTCAGTAAGGGAAAGATAAATATTTTGATAAAAATTGCGGCTTGATCATAAATCCCCGTAATTATATTAAACCATTGGCAACAAAGTTTCAAAGTGGAAGTTCATTAATCATTTTATATAGAACTTGGATGTGTAAATTTACCTCAAGCAACTTTATTTTCTCCCTCAGGTTTGCAACCTCTTTAGAATTTTCGGGAACCGTGGGGGATCTATTGTTTCTTAATGGTGTTCTTGTTCCATGAGAAACTGCTGCTCTTCCATTGCTCTCTTTCAGCTTCTTTTTCATTTCAGTAAATGCATCTTCCTTCTTCTTAAGGTCACCCTTTAGTTGAACTACTTGCTTTCTGAGTTTTTCTTTCTCTACTTCATCTCCAGACAGAAAATTTTTCAATTTATTGTACTGAGATTTGAGGATACCAAGCTCTGATTTTAGAGATTCAACTTCCACTTCTTTCTTATCCGTCAGGTGCTTCATGCTTTGCAATTCTTCCAGTGATTTAACAGCTTCCTTTTTCATCAAAGAAACTGTATTCACCAGTTCATTTCTTTCTACATATCCTCTTTGCATCTGAACTTCAGTTTCTTGAGCTAATGCTTTTGTGTGTTCCAACTCAAGTTTCAAGTTTTCAGCTTCTTCAAGGAGGTAATTCTTTTCTATGGTCAGCTTTTCAATCTCAGCTTTTAGGATGCAGATCTCCTCGGCAAAATCCCCACTAGCTTCTTCTTCCTGCTTCTTTTGTTGTTCAAGCTTCTTAGACTTATCATCAATTTCCTCCAACAGCTGTTCTATTTGATTTGATTTTAGACTTACTTGATTGGAAAGGTTAGAGAGTTTTGCCTCATAATCCTCCCTAACTGATTGGAGTTCTGCTTTAGCTTTCTCGAGCTGTTCTTCCAGCTGATTTTTCTGTGAGCGTAGTTCACTAGCTTCAGTAAAAGCCTTTGTAGCCACCTTCTCATTTGCATCAAATGTAGAAGCCATCTGGATGGAGAGTCTTTTAAATTCCTCCTGCAACCTTTCAGCTGTATTTACATTCTTCCATCTCATCATTCGCAGGGCTTCCTCAGCTTGGATAGCTCTTTGCTCCTGCTTAACTTTGGCTTGTGTGATAGATTCTAGATCCGTTTCAAATCTCTGTGCCTGTTTCTCTAACTCCTCCTCCAAGCTGTTGACGTGGGTTTCTAGTTCATTTATAGTGGCTAAAGAGTCGGAGAATTCTTTCGACTGCTTGTTGAGTTCACTTTCCAAGAACTCGATTTGGATCTCAAGTTCATTTATGTTCGCAAAAGTAGACGAGCACTCATACTGCAACTTCAGTTGTTCTTGCAGCTGGCATTGCTCTAATTTGTATAAGATATCCTGATTTTCCTGCTTCAGTATCTCATAGTCAAGTGCTAGCTGCTCCAATTGTGCCTCGAGCTCCTCTTTATCCCTCTTGTAGATCTCTATCTCACTGCAGAGGTCCACGATCTTTTGTTCCAGGAGAGAGGTTTCCTTGGGGCCTTTGTGTTCGTTAACAAGCTGTTCCAATGCCCTCTGCTCTTTGTCCTCGTCTGATTCGCCTCTTGCTACGACTGCTCTCACTTCCTCAGCATTGCAATGGGACCCAGAATTGTTGGGAGGATTGGGAATCTCCTCATTCTTCCCCTCCAAAATCTCTTCTAGTTCTTGCACGGCAAGTATTAACTCAGCATTTGAATCCTGTGTCTTCTGCAGTTGTAACCGAAGATTGGAGTTCATGTCTTTCTCATAATCCAGCTCTTGTCTCATTTCTTCAACAAGAACCCAGGGGTCCCCACTCTCATACTGGATCCTGCCTTTTACTTTCGCATCATCCATTCGCTTCTGAAAAGACTTGAGTTTCTCACACTCTATTTTGAGAGCATCTCTCTCTTCTTTCAGAGTAACAACTTCCCGTGAGAGATCCTGCCCCCTTTTGCACTCCTTCACAATTTGCTTTCTGAGAGTTTGCAATTCCAAATCTGACACATCAACTTGCCTGGACAAAGCAATGACCTCGTTCTTGAGCTTATCAATCTCATTATCTGAACTATGCTGGGAGTTTTCTCTTGGAAAGGTATCCTGAGAACTAATAGAGTCATCAGTACTCATCCCATGATCGGAACCTGCAGACCACACCTCATAGATTGTTGTTGAGGCAACTGATGTGGGTTTTGGAGTAGCTGAGGTGTTATTCATTGATGATTTATCAGTACAATGGTTCGTATTGATGCTGTCATTCCTCATTCCATTTCGAAGTTCCCATGGAGTATCAAGTGAGCTACTATCAGAACTTGAACTGGTAACATCAGATCCAATAGAACCTCTATGGTTCTCATGCAATTCAACATTGTGGGGGGTTTTGCTGAAAGGCGCATCCTATCAGATAGATAATAATCAAATAAATAAATAGAGCATGCAAATCTGTTCTCAATCACCATTTATATTAAGCATGTATTAAGAGACAAAAAGATTAGAGAAGAATAACAACAGCAATACCCCCCCCCCCCCCCAAATGAACACATTCACTAAATGAGATGGGACATAGGAGCCTTACTTCAACAGTATCATTCTTAATGTTTTCATCTGAATCACCATTGCTCAAGTAGGCCTTCAAGCTTCGATCTTGCGACTTAATACTTACATCTTCAATTTCTTCCACCTCTCTGAAAAAAACACCAACATAAAGTCAAGCTCTCAAACAAGCACAACTCTCCAAGATGCCAGAAACGAACTCCAATAAGAATTCAACAACAAAAAGGGGCAATTACCTTTGATCAGCATTTTCCTGCAGCTTTTGTATTGAAACCTGTTCAAAACCCACAGCTTGAATTTAAATTTTAAACATCAATCAACATATTTAGGAGGAAAGATTCAAAGAAAAAGGCTACCAGAGGAAGTAATACGTGACACATATAATTATGAGAGAGAAACAGAGAGTGTGATGAGAGTACACTAACATTCAAAATTGCTTTGGAATTTGAATTCTTTAATGGAAGAGAAACGGTAGAAGTTTTAATTGCCTCAGCATAAGCAGAAAAATCAATTGAAGCCTCCCCAACCAAACCTCCTTTTCCAGATCCCTGCAATGATCATATAAAATATTACCTATATTTCAATTAAAGAAAATAAAAACACATCAAAAGCACAATTTCATCACGAGTATCTTACTGATGATACAATAAAATGATAGATTTTTTCGTTAATCTTTCCAGTTTTTGGCTCTCGAACAAATTTAACGGACTCGTAAACTGGTTTTTCCCATCGACAGATATCGTCCAGAACCGTCGCCTTTTCTAATTTTGTTGTAGATTTTCCCCCATCGCCAGGAACCACGGAGATCATCAATGTTTGCACATTTAGCTGCGTCACCTAAATTAAACAGAAATTAATAAATCCTTCAATATTCCTCAAGTTATGCAATTACATTACAAAATAAAGTAATTATTAACCAGTAAAAAACTTTTAGAAGATCAACATCTTTAACCAATCAAATTAGCTCAAGCAGTTTCGGAAACAGTCCAATCAGACTCTGTTTGCTGTTTGAACTACATTTGCAGAGAAATGATGCTCATAATAAAGAAAACTAAATGAAAATTCCAGAAAATATTCAATTAATTGATTTTTTTAATGAAAGGATGAGAGTACTTGAGTTGCATGGAACTGCAACTTGAACACAGCTTTTATCTTGTTTTTGTCGCTCCTCCATCTCGCCGACTTAAACATCTCTTCCAGCAAAATCTCCGGAGATCGAAATCTCACCGGAACTCCAGCATAATTCTCCGGAAACACGCCATTTATTCGATCACTCGATCAAAATGCTCAAAAAAAGAATCAAAATGTGCTGAGACGCGCGGGAAAACAAAGCCTATTGTACCGGCCTACACGTTGATCTCAGCTAGCAAAAACGAGCTAATGGCAAGATGAGTCAGAGACCGAGTCGATAACTCAAAAACATGGAAACATTGAAAGAGAGCAGATCTAAAGTAGGAGAGATCTTTCACTTTTATTTCTCTGTTTTCACTTTCTATTTGTAAGTTGTAACATTGATCGGTGGAAAGAGATTGCGCATTTTATTTTAAAGGAAAATGCATAATTATAATTAATTTAAAAAGGTAAACTACTACAATGGTCATTTATATTTAGGATTTATACAATTTTGATCATCAATTTTAAAATCCTAAATATTTAGGGGTGTTCATAGTTAACTAAAATATTACAATGATTAAACTGTAAATTATGTTCTTAGTACAAGTAGATGATAATGTTAGAAGATAATATGTTCTATTTACGTTATAAACAGAACCTACACGTTAATTCTTATAGTATTTTGGTTAACTATAAACACCATAATAATATATTATTATAAGACACTGATAAATTTTAAGGGAAATTAGGACAAAATAATAGTTTAAGGGTAAAGTTGGGATAAAAAATAATTTAGGGTGCAAAGTAAAAAAGTAGTTAGAATTTAGGGGCTAATTTGTGAATCAAGGAAGCATTGAATAACCAACGCTTGATAAAACAAGATAGTTTATTTTGACTTTCGAGTCAAGGGAACAGTAAATACATTTATTAATATTAAAGGGGGGGGGGGGGACTGTAAAAGAATACAAATTAAACATAAATATGCGTAAAAATATTAAATTATACTTAATTCATGCAATTGTATGAAAAGAACAAAAAAATATTGATTGATAAAATATTATTTGTATGCAATAAAGTTGGAATATAGTTAAAAGATAGATAAATACAGGAATCGATGGATGACTCAAAACTAAATTTCGGAAATTCAAGATCATTAAATTCGAAATTAGGATCGTAAATGAGATAAGACAGATCGTGAGTTATTCAAGCTCGATTCGGTTAAAACTCGGTTAAAATTCGATTCGATTGGATTTAATTCGAGCTCGAACTCAACTCGAGTTTTGGACGAGCCAAGCCGAACTACATGATACCCGACTTAAAAAGTTCATGAGCTACTCGAAAATATAAATATATATTTTTTATAATTTAAAATCTAAATTTTTAAATTTAAAACCCTAAATATAAGTCTTAAAACCTAATTTAACAAACTAAACCATAAAATTAACAAAATTGACAAGCTTGAGTTTATACAACTTGTGTATCAAAGTTTTTTCTTTATTAGACTTTAAACGAGACGTGGCAGATAAGAATTACTTGAGTCTAACATGGTTAAAGATCAACCAACACTTGATTTGATTAGGCTCGAATAAAGTTCAAACTCGAGTTCTTAACAAGCCGAGTCGAACTGAGATTTTTCAGGCTTATTTAAAATTACTCAAGCTCAAACTTAACTCAAAATTTTAACGAGTTGAGTCGAGTTTAGACTACTCAAACTCGACTCGGCTCTTTTACACCCCTATTCAAAACAATTAATTTTAGGTATTTTATTTTTATCAAAGTTTGTTGGCATTTATGTTATTATTTTAAATTCTACCCCTAAATCTAAAACATTTTACATAGTCCGGGGGTATGCTGGTAATTTCAAATTACAGCTTTGTTACAAAGTTGGTACATGTTAGTTAGTGGCTGGACTTGCCGACACATAACTCGGAAGGTCGAATCCAAAGATAAAAAAGAGGGTAAATTAACTTAGAGATCACTCAATTATTAGATCAATTCTATTTTGATTATTAGATAGTAATAATTATCAATTAGATCATTAAGCTTTAAATTTGTTTTCAATCAAGTAATTGGCCGTTAGTTGTAAACAGAATTACTGACATGGCTGTTAAACAACTTTGTATAATAGAGCATTGGATTCTCCGTTACTTATTAATCCTATATTTAACAATATAAATAACGAGAATCAAATATATTATTATATAAATTTTCTTAACTAACACGTCAAAAATTCCATTAACCGTTAATAATCTGTGACTTGATTGAAAGCAATTTAAAAATTTAATGACTTAACTGACAAAATGTTATGTTTATTGATCAAAATTGAATTAACGAAATAATATAGTGATCTCTATAATAGTTTACCCTAAAATGAAAGACCCACGCCAAAGCCAACGGATACTCCGACTACAAATAAAATATTATTATTTTCAAAATTATATTCAAATCACTAGAAAATGACATTTTAACCAAAAAAAATCTGCTTCAGACTTTTATATATAAATTCTTTAAAAAATAATAAAAATACCCGTTTTCGTAAGCTTAAATAAAAGTATTTTGTAGTCTACATCAATCTCTCACTTTTCCTTTTTTTAATATATAAATTCTTTAAAAAATACAAAATGTCATAAAAATTATTACATTATGCTCATTTTATCTTTTAATGCTGTTTTACAATCGATTATATTTAAAATTTTAATTTTATATGCTTTTAAATAATTTAAAAATGATTTTAAAGTAATATATATTTATAAATTTTTTTAATTTTTTAATTATATATACGCATCACAAACAAAATAATTAAACTTAGGTCTCTTATTTATATATCTTAAATTTGTATCTGAATCTTGCAATTAATTTATGTTTATATTAATAGTTTTTTTAGTTACGTACAAGTATAAAACCTCAAACTTAAAAGAAAAATAACAATTTAGCCTTTTAATTAATGCGTTGTTGTTTTATATTTTTTCAATTTACTTTATAATTTTAAAAATTAAAATTGTTTAATCTTTTGAAAATTTATTATTTATAATTTTTAAAATTTAAAAATAATTTTAGATTTTTTAATCGTAAGAATTTTCCAATTTTATTATATATATTTTGAATTAACTAATAGTGATTACAGTAATATTTGAATCTTCACCATTTGATATTGAACGCTCAATCACTCTAAGACATCACCGATGCTCGAAATCGTAACCTCTAAAAACAATAATCGTTTCTTTAACCACTTGGACTAGATGATTTATATTATTTTATTATATTTTTTAAAATTTAAATTTTTTAAAAGTGACAAATGACATTATTCTATTATCTTTTGTCAAAAAAATTTAAAACAAATATTAAAATTAATCATCAACGTTGTTAAAAATCAAATTATTATTTTTTAAAATTTGAGGGTTAAATTAAGTACAAAAATATTTAATGATAATTAAATTTTTACAAAATGTAAAAGCCTATTAAATTCTCGAACCTTATACATGTAAACCATTTTATATATATTGGGGGGGGGGGGGGTCATGTCACATGTGGATAAGTCATAAGTCTTGGTGGAAGACTGGAAATCTCTCAAATTAGCCGCCAACGCTGATTCCTAGGGGCCATGCCTTTCAGTGCAAAGGAACACGGTACTTGCAATTTCAGTGCCCAAAATCCTTATTCATAAACAATAATCGTGTAATAAATAATATTAAAAAAAATATTATCTAATTTCGCATCAAACATTTTCATAAACAAGACTGTCACGAAATTAAATAAAAAATAACATCATAAAAAGATAAAAAAAATTAATCTCGTAATAAAATAAAAATAAAAAATCTTATTCATAAATAAAAGCATATCGCATATACAAGCAACCTTTACATACACTTGGAGCAGTACTTAATTTCCCAGTATTGTCAACAGAAGTATACCTAAATAGTACGAAAAGAGAGCACGAAGACATTAAGACATTGATTTAGCTATTAAGTTGGTAATAATTAAATGTCTGATAAATATTTTTGTTCTAAATTTGCATTGGAATTTGGAAGAGATCATCATAATATGAGTATTATTATTATCAGCAAAGACAATGTTGTCTCACCTTTCTAACTAGGTTCGGAGAGGGACACTATATCCACTTGGTTTGGTTGGGTTTGGTTTCATTATTACTTAGCTTTACAGTGAAATCATAATTAAGTTGCAAGGTCATCACTGAAATGATAGAAATCAAATCACAAAACTTTTGGAGGAGGATAATGAACCTATCAACAATGGGGGATCACAAGAAACTTGAGGATATTACAACCTTTTACATTGAAATAAGCTAACAAATATGTACCGGGACAGAACTATGTAGGGTGTAGGGTGGGGAGAAGAAATTTTTTATATTTATTTTTTTATTTAATTTTTTTGAATTAGCTAATAGTGATTACAATAGTATTTGTTTTAGAATATAACCTCTACCATTCGATATTTGATCGCTCAATCACTCTGTTGGTATCATTGGTGCTCGAACCCGTGACTTTTAAGAACAACAACCGTTCTTTTAACCAACTAGAAGGCTCATACTATTTAATTTTTTTAAAATAATTTATTTACCCTCTGTGAGAAATATGTAATGCTTGAATCTCACACTCTGTTTTTATAGGTTGTATGAGAGCAGTTCAGTTGATTTAAAATTCTCTTTGAATTTTAAATACTTAACCGAATAGATTTAATAACAAAATATCCGAGATTTAAATGGATATTTTCGGTTATCAAATCTACTATTTTTAGATAGATATTAACAGATTATCTGAGATTTAATTAGATTTTATCTGTTATTAAATCTAATTTTAAATAGATTTTATCGGAGATTTAAATGGATATTTTCGGTTATCAAATCTACTATTTTTGGATAGATATTATCTGATATTAAATTTAGAATTTAAATTTAAATCAGATTTTATTTGATTCTCGGACAGATTTGCCTATGCTTTCAACCTATAAATAAGATGTTTTTCTCTCATTTTTAATTATCCTATTCAGAGTTTATCTGTCTTACTTGAGAGAGAATTAGAGAGCATCATTATGTTCGACTTCGGTTCCTACGATTATTTCCTCTACAATCCACTCCAAACTTTGGGTGTATACTGTTTGGAGGACCGTGCTGACCTTCGGGGGATAACCGCCTAAAGTAGCGAGTACACACATCGGGGCGATTTGTTTCTAAGGCAGTGGCCTTCATACCACGACACGGTCTAATTATCTTTCAGTTTGTTCATTTTATTTTTCCTGTCAGTGCTAACGCCATGTTTTGCAGTCTATATAACCAACAATTTAGAAACAATTCTACTGCAAAAATGATATTATTATCAAGCTGGTTTGGGTTTGATCAAGCTTGACGCACTTGACGGGTCAATAATCGAAGGTGGTGGTGAAGTTGAAGATAAGAACCAAAATCCTAAAGATAAGGATATTTTACTATCAGTGAATTTTATTTATTTATTTATTATTACTGTTAGTAAATTATTTTTGTGACTAACCATATATAATTTTTATTTGAATTTGTAGATTCAAAATGGTTATGAAATTTCGGTCACGATGAATTTTGGATTATGATACAAGGATTGATGCTGCAAGCATGATCAAGATAGACAAGGTCCACATGAAATGGATTTCTACTTATAAGGCCAGATTATTTAATTCATTATTTATAATACATGAATTTATATTAAGCCTTTACCTAGTCTGTAAGCTTAGTGGTATCTTTTAGACTAGGTTGTAAAAGAAGGCTAGATGACCTTTTCTAGTAGAAAAAACTCATCTTGAGTATGCTTAATATTTTTTTTGTGGGGAATATATATTAAGCATAAGTTTTAAAAGACCTAAATGAAGAGAGAAATATTCATAAGAGATTAATTGGAAAGTAGTGAGATAGTTTAAAAATGCATGTCTAGGATTGGTTTTTTGAAAGACTTGGTATTTAAGTATGCTTTATGCATCACCTTTCTTTCTAAACCTACCTGGTGCATTACTATGCTCATTATTCCAATTTACAAAATACTATGACTAAATAAATATTCTATACTTAGTGCAAAAGTTAGAATAATAATCTTAAAATTCTCTAAGATATTTGTCCTTTAGTCATAGTAGATGAATATTTCTAGTGGTCTTTTAAGGTAAGAACCTTGTCTAAAATAAAGAGAAAATGATAGACATTAATGCTACTAAAACATGTTTGTAGCTATTAAATCTCTTTGAGCTCTTTTCTTCAGAGTATTAAGAATGAAGAAAAGATTTGTCTATCTTAGGAGTGTGCAGAAATCTCCATGAAAATTTTCTTTATGAAAAAAAATGAAGTGTTAGATCCGATAGAGGTGGTGAATTTGGATCTAAATTTCTTAAAGAGGTATATGAGACGAATGACGCAGTTCATGAAACTTATGTCCCTTATTTTCCTCAACAAAACGGCATAGCCGAGAGGAAAAACAGAACTTTAAAAGAGATGATAAATTCATTGTTGATAAGTTCTGAGTTAGCTAATAACGTGTTGGGGAAAGTCATTCTATCGGTAAATCTTAAACCGAGTACCTCATAAGAAATTAGACTCAACCTCATACGAATTGTAGAAAGGTTATGCACCCATCTTGCAATACCTAAAAGTGTGTGGGTGTCTGCTAAACTAAGTTTGCCTGACTTTAAGAAGTCCACCATCGGTCCTTAAACTGTTGATGTAGTATTTATTGAGTATGCTATCAACAATGTCGTATGAGATGCTCTAGAGATTGAGTTAGAGCCTAGTGAGAGAAGATAAAAATATCTTTTGGACCAGACTTTGTTACTTCCTTTATTTCTGAGATAAATGATTTAGACAACTTATCAGATCTTATAGCTCAAGTTTTTTGTTAGATGAGGATCCTAAAACTTATGAAGAAGCTATGAGATCTATTGACACTAGTTTTTGGAGGAGTAGTTAATGATAAACTAGAGTCAATAATGTATAAATCATACTTGGGATTTGGTAGACTTGCCTAAAGGATTTAAACCTATCAGCAACAAATGAGTTTTTAAGAAGAAACTCATGTCAAATGGGTCAATCCAGAGTAAGGCAAGGCTAGTAGTCATAGGGTTTACTCAAAAATATTAAAGAGTTTGACAGTTGAGATGTCATTTATACTCGAACCCCTTTTGACTCTGGCACTCATCTCGTTAAAAATAAAGGAAGTTGTGTTTCCCAGGTTGAACATACTAAAAGTATTGAAAGCCTAATGTTCTTAATGAACTATTCTCGGCCCGATATTGCCTATGTTATGAGTAGATTGAGTTGATATACTCATAATCCAAGTGTTGAACATTGGATGACTCTTAGATACTTACTGAAGTACCTTAAGGGTACTATGGATTGGAAACTCAATTTTGTTGGCTATCTTATTCTTTGAAAGGATGTTGTGATGCCAACTAGGTTTCTGATAGTGATGAGGTAAGCTCTACGAGTGTATATGTTTTCACTTTAGGTGGAGTTGTAATCTCGTGAAGTCTGCTAAGTAGACTTGTATTGCACGCTCTATCATAGAGTCAGAGTTTATAGCTCTAGACTTAACTAGGCAAGAAACCGAGTGGTTAAGGAATCTTTTAGCAGTGATACCTTTATGGGGAAAACCGACTCCTCCAATATCTTTATTGTGAGATTCGTAATTTGTGATACATGTGGCTCTAAATCAAGCTTACAATGGTAAGAAGAGACACATTCGCATAAGGTAAGAATATGTGAGTTACCTAATAAAGAACAAAGTACTCGCCTTAGAGTATGTTAAGTCGGAGATTAATTTGGTTGATCCGCCTACCAAAGGATTGAGCAGAAAACAAATTCTGGATTCGTCGAGGGGATGAGTCTTAAGCCCATTGGTTGAGTGATTCATGGTGGATACCCAACTTAGTTCTCTAAGTTCAATGTGGTTAAACGAAACCATGAAACGACTCATAATGTACATGTCCATCAACCCAATCCCTATGACGTTTCATGTAAATGCCCAGGTTGAGCTTAATGCTCTTAATAAATTCATAGCTCAAGTTTGGGTGGTCTTAGTGAGAAAGACTTAATGAATTTACCGATTTTGGTTGAATAACTATTCTTAATAAGTTCTTAGACCTATTGCGAAGGACTAATTGAACTTACCGCTCGGAAGGATGAGTTTATTTTAATTCTTAATAAATTCTATCCAAAGAGGTTGGATTGTTCTATTGAGAAGAACATTATTGAATTTACTGAACAAAAAGGTTGAGTTTTTATTCTTAATGATTTCTTAGCCCAGAGTTTGGGTGGTTCATTTAATATGAACTTGAAGAAAATCACCTTATTTTCTTGTGAGGTTGATCTTTATACAAAGCTCTTAATTATTTCATAGCCCAATTTTGGGTGGTTTATGTTGAGATAAACTTGATGAAATAACCTATGTAAGTGAGAAGAGTTAGCCGCCTTCTATGAAAAACGATGGGCCGTTTTTCTAGTACACTTACTAAAATCCCGAGGTAAGATGGTTAAATATATATATACTTTATGTATATACACATCTTCACATCGCGGACTGTGGTGGATGAAGGGATTAGTTATGTGTTATGAGTTCATCCCGATCTTAGAAAGTTCAAGATTCGTTCACTATGTACTTAAGTAACTAATCTCGCAAGTGCTCGTCTAGTGATAGTCGAACTTTGTGACATCATGAGGATTCTTTCGCATTAGTGGGGGATTGTGGGAAATATGTAATGCTTGAATCCCACACTCTGTTTTTATAGGTTGTATGAGAGCAGTTCAATTGATTTAAAATTCTCTTTGAATTTTAAATACTTAACCGAATAGATTTAATAACAAAATATCTGAGATTTAAATAGATATTTTTGGTTATCAAATCTACTATTTTTAGATAGATATTAACAGATTATCTGAGATTTAATTAGATTTTATCTGTTATTAAATCTAATTTTAAATAGATTTTATCGGAGATTTAAATGGATATTTTCGGTTATCAAATTTACTATTTTTGGATAGATATTATCTGATATTAAATTTAAAATTTAAATTTAAATCAGATTTTATTTGATTCTCGGACAGATTTGCCCTTGCTTTCAACCTATAAATAAGATGCTTTTCTCTCATTTTTAATTATCCCATTCAGAGTTTATCTGTCTTACTTGAGAGAGAATTAAAGAGCATCATTATGTTCGACTTCGGTTCCGACGATCATTTCCTCTACAATCTACTCCAAACTTTGGGTGTACACTGTTTGGAGGACCGTGCTAACCTTCGAGGGACAACCGCCTAAAGTAGCGAGTACACACATCGGGACGATTTGTTTCTAAGGCAGTGACCTCCATACCACGACACGGTCTAATTATCTTTCAGTTTGTTCATTTTATTTTTCTTGTCAGTGCTAACACCCTATTTTGCAGTCTACATATCCAACACCCTCAAATCTCAATTTTGATTCTGTTTATATACGTGCGAAAATGGAGAACATATCAATCGAATCAAAATTGGAGAAGACCCCCCCCCCCTATTAATTCTGGTTCTAGTGTAATGAAAAAAAAGTGAAGCTTCTAAACTAAGCTACAACTTTAGGACACATGGTGTATATACGAAACTAAAGTACATTTGGTAATGATTTTAGATTATGTTTTAAATAAACATAAATATTTCTCTTGGTTTTGCTCACGTGAATCTTTCTTTTTCTTTTTTTCTTTCTCGTAGCTGATTTCGCTTTCGCTTTTTATTTCTCTCTCTTTAGCATGTGATATCATAGCGAAATTGAAAGGTGGAAGTGTGATAAAATTATAGAAGAAAGCTAAAAAGGTGAAAATAATAATTATATTTTTTTTAAGATACGAAAATAATAATATATAAATTTAACGGATTTACTCTAAATAATAAATATTTTAGTATCGTTTAAATATATTTCAAGTTAAAGTATTGTGTACGTAAAAATTCGTCGAGAGATTCACTCAATAAAATTAAGTGTATAATATGAATCGATTCGAATTAATCAGACTAAAATCTTAAAAAATAAATAATAATTAATAAGTCCACACATGAGAGAGCGTGGAAGGTGTCCACTCACGTGAAGGTGATCGATTTTTGTTTAGGGCTTAAACAAAGGGTACCACATTGTCAGATCTTTTTAGTAGAACATTTCCATATGGCTAGTTTGGGTCCATGTAGTTACCATATGGAAGCACATTTGCGACGTCGGTTATATATAGACCAAAAATTTGTGATTTTTTTTTTTATATCATCAGAATTTAATTTATTAATTAATTGACTTGAATTTTTATTATATTATTTTAATTTTGTTTGTTTTATTTAAAGGGTTATATTTATTAAATAATTTAATATTTTATTATGTTAGATTAATCGATAGTTGATATATAATTTTAAATTATTTTTAAAGCGACATGATTTTGATAAATGTTTATTTGGTTCTGTGTATTAGGGTCTTCAAAAATATATAATCAGGTTGATCCGATTTGATTTTTATTTTTAGATTAGATATCTGATCTGATTTTAAGTTTTTCGGATCGAATACGGATCATAATATTTTATGTTTTGGATTATCCGAAAATTCAAAAATTCAAATTTTCATAATATTAATCTTGTTCTATTTAATAATTTAGTGGTTATTATATTTAAAAATTTTAAAAATTAAAACTTTTATAATTGTGAATCTTATTGTATTTAGTAATTTGTTGTTTATTATATTCGAAATTCTAAAATTTTTATAAATATAACCTTCAAATTTGAAAAATTAATATAAACAAATTATATTTTTTTTGATAATTAGATATCCGAATATGCGAATATCTGCTTTTTTTCGGATCGAATACTGATCACTATATCATTAATCCGAAAATCTGAAAAAATCGAATCCGATCCGATATCTTACGATGAACACCCTACTGTGTAGGGGTGAGCATTCGGTTAATTCGGTCGGTGGCCGAACCGAATTAACCGAAATTTTTAAAATCTTAACCGTTAACCGAACCGAATTTTCTTTAACCGAATTAACCGAACCGAAATTATTTCAGTTAATTAGCCGAATTAACCAAAATTTATTATAAATTTTGGTTAAATTACATAATAAGTCACTAAATTAAGCTAAAATAATTTTTTAGTCACTAAACTTTTATTTTATACTAATTTAATATAAAATTTAGTGAACATTTTATAATATAAAAAAATTTAATGAACATTTTATATTATTTTAAAAGTTAAATGACTAAAAATAAATATATATATAATATATAATATTTAATATATATAATTTCGGTTAATTCAGTTAATTAACCGATTTTGAATCGAATTAATCGATAACCGAATTATTAAAAAAAATTAACCGTTAACCGAATTAACCGAAATAATTTCGATTCGGTCGATTAATCGAATTAACCGAACCGAATGCACACCCTTACTACTGTGTAGGGTTTCTTTGGTTATGCATTTATTTTTTTAAAATAATTTTATATTTTAATAGAGCTTTTTATACGCATATGTAAAAAAATACAAGTTTGTATATAAATTCCTTAAAAAAATTCTCATAAATTGAGTTTATAAAAAATGTAAAAACTATATATTTTAAAATAAGATAACCATAATTCAATGTAAAAAAACTACATGTTTTTTAAAATATATTTTATTTTTATATTATTTTTTCTTTCCCATATTTTCTAATTTAGTAAAGAAAATGGTCAAGGAGTCTTACCCTACTAAAAAGCCTTTAAGGCTTATTTGTTAATTGTTACCACCATGGAGGGCCCTGAAACCGGGTTGGGTTGGCTCGTTGAGTTCAGGCCTCAAACTAAAAAATAGATTTTTCATTGCAAAAATAAATAAATAAAATGATTACATGGCATCCAGTCATCCACACATCACATGCAACCTGTCAGAGATGATTCCACGTGGCAAAATATCAGCGGATGCCAAGTTGATCTGCCATGTGGGTGTTTCCTAGAGGGATAGATAATGTTGCTCATATCTTCTTCTTCCACAGTTCCTTTTTTTTAATCTTTTTTCCCCACTAAACTTTCGATTTCAGTACCCAGCTTCGAAGTTCCTACAATTTTACAATGCTATTCAACGCCTTCTGATGATTTGCTTGTACTTTGGCCTTACAAATGGACAGTCTATCTTGCGCCGCCGCTACCACCGCCGTTCCCGCTTCATTCTCTATCAACAGATTCTTGCCGTTGCATTCTGTATCGTTTTCGAGAGTGAAAAGAAGGTCGAAAAGGTTTTCTTTCAGGATTTTCGCGGAGAAAGAAGAGCCAAAGCTTGACAAATGGGACCAAATGGAGCTCAAGTTTGGTCGCTTACTTGGTGAAGACCCCAAACTCACCATTGCCAAGGTTCCCTTCCCTCCCCTCTCTTTCAATCTTATTTTTATGCTGAATCTAGAGAAAATTTGTTCTTTTTTTAAATACCCATAGTTTAAACTGTCGAAGAAATTACTTATTTACGATTTCTTTCAATGTTATTGCATTTTGGATTTTCAGATAATGGGTAGAAAAGCAAATCCGGAGGCATCTTATATTGAAATTGAGAAAGCATTTTATAAGAACAAGGGTAAAATAGTGGAAGTAGAGGAGGTCCCTTTTGATGTCGAAAAGAAGAAATCAACCACCTTATCTTCTGATGGTTTAAATTTAGTTCGTCCTGTTCCAAAGAAGGGAGTCAAGTTTGAAACTGATACTAAGCCACCTGTTCCCAAGATAAAGAGACCAACTGTATCCGGTGGGAGGGCTATGGATACTGTGAAAAAGAGTACGCTTCCAAATGTTATCTTGAGGAAGCCAACTGTGGTTAATGAAGATGATGTAGAAGACAGGCCATCCAGGTTTAGGATGAAATCAAATTTGTCACTAAGAATGAGGAATGAAAAGGCGAACGAACGTTTCACTAATATTACATTGTTGAGAAAGCCTGAACCGGTAGCGGTTGATACAAGCCTCGATGAAAAACAAGATTCTGATGATAAAGTTGTGCTGGATAAAGAGAAAGAAGTGGAGGATAGAGTTGGTGATTTTACATTATTGAAAAGGCCTGAACAGGTAAGTGTCAGTACAGAGATCAGTGAGAAACTAGAGCAATTTGAAGATTTAGAAGTTGATGGGGAAAGTTTTGAGGCAGAGATAGAAGATAATATGCTGGCTAACGTAACAAAGATTGGTGTTGAGGAAGCATTAGAATTGGAGCATAGTTCAATTCCTAAGAAACCAGAGTTGGAGGATGAGTCCTTAATTGGTAATGCACCATGTTATTTCATGAAGTTCCTTTAGGCTGTGCTTGGTAGGAAAGATGGAAAACTGCGAGGACTGAAAAATTGTTACTTCTGTAACTTAACCGTCTCACACTTTTCCATCCTTTATTCCAAGCAAAGCCATAGCTTTTTTCGTTTTTGATTTTTTTCATGTGTTACTTTGGTGGGTTGTTATCAAACTAAGATCAATGTTAAGCTGTGAACAAACCCTAGCATTCTTTATTTCATCCCTTGAAAAGCTTATAAGTTTGCAAGTAGTGCCTTATCTTGGGAGCCTAGAAACCCTTTAATATGAAGTATTGAAGATTATATTTTTTTCTGCATTTTTCAAGGAATGCAGTCAGCTGAGCTTAGTAATAGGGTGTCTTCTGAGGTATCTGGCACTGGTCTCTCTTTGGAAGCTGCACTGCAGGGGAAGCCTAAAAGGTGTCAAATATATTCTTAAAATAGGACATTTTTTTATTTAGTTAGTGGAGTTGTAATTAACAAAACTGCTTTGTTATAGGTTAGATCAATCTGTGAAAGAAACAACAAACTCTGATAAAGCAGAAATCTTACCCACCAATCCTGAAGATTATGGTGATCTCCCTTCTGTATCACCTCAGGAGGTCAGCTTAGTGTAGCGTTTTCTCCTTAAGTTAAAACTGCACATTTTTTAACATCACTTGGGATGTCTGATCATCTTGGCATCTCATACAATTGTAGGATAGTGATTGGACCAGGGCAGAAGTTCTGCTTAAGACTGGACGTAAGGCTGAAGTTGAGTTAATAAGCTCTAGCACAAGAGGTTTTGTTGTAAGTGAAACTCTTCCTACTATTATGCCTAGTTGCAGATATGTACTTTTGTGTGACTTGATTTTGTTGCCTCATCATAGGTATCTTTTGGTTCTTTAATTGGATTTCTGCCTTACCGCAACCTGGCTGCTAAATGGAAGTTCTTAGCGCTTGAATCATGGTTGAGACAGAAGGGCTTAGACCCATCTGCTTATAAGCAGAATTTAGGAGTCATTGGAAGTTCAGATATGATGAACAAGAACTCTTCTCTGGATTCAAAGTCAGATTCAGAAAACAACCAACAATTTGAGGGAAAGTTTTCACCAGATATGAAATTGGAAGATCTTTTGAGGATTTATGATCTAGAAAAGCTTAAATTCTTGTCCTCATTTGTCGGTCAGGTATGAATTTATTTATATATATTAAATTGTCTTCTTTTTTTCCATATTGTATATTGATGTGTGCTTAATATTTGCAGAAAGTGAAAGTAAATGTGCTAATGGCTGACAGAAAGTTCAGAAAATTTATAGTTTCTCTGAGGCCAAAAGAAAAGGAAGAGTTAATAGAGAAAAAGAGAAATGTCATGGTGAGTAGCTATATGGTGTTTCAATATTTCTTTAAATAGTGTATATATAGGGATGGGATCAAATTAAAGACATGACTGTGCTTGACAAAACAAAAACTCTTCAAGCTCTTATGCCATTTCTTATTACAGGCTAAGCTTTCAAGCTCTTATGCCATTTCTTGTTACAGGCTAAGCTTCGTGTTGGAGATGTTGTGAAATGCTGCATCAAGAAAATTACTTATTTTGGTATATTTGTGGAGGTAAACGATATCTCAGCAACGTGCTTCTCTGCCTTGTTACAATTTGTCAGTAATTACATTAATAGATGCTCTTTTAGAAGAGAAGATTTTGTAGTCTGGACTGACAACAGTTTCATGCGGATTTTTTTTCCTTTTGTGTTACTTTTCCTTTCTTATGAACATATGTTTCCTTAGCATGAAGCCACAACATCCATGTCTGTGAGATTATAGGCCATTTATTGTTTTTTTTTTTCACTCAACTTGTGATTTAATTGTACTAAATAGGTTGAAGGTGTTCCTGCTCTGATTCACCAGAGTGAAGTATCATGGGATGCCACCTTGGATCCTTCATCATATTTCAAAATTGGTCAGGTATTTGAGTTTACCGACAGATTAAAACCATAGCAAATAGAGCCTCCTACTGTTTTAAGGAAGGAATGACAAATAAGCAAGACCTGGCTTAGTTTATATTCAGATAATCTTCATGATTTCAGATTGTCGAGGCAAAAGTTCATCAATTAGATTTCACACTGGATCGCATATTTTTATCGTTGAAGGAGATAACGGTAATCAACAAGCAACTAGGTTTCGGATTTTTAAAGTAATCTCAGTTATTTGAGGCCATTTCTTTATTATGTTGTGATCCTCCTTTTTTTTGACATGACAGCCAGATCCACTGATTGAGGCCTTGGAGTCTGTGGTTGGTGATCATGATAACTTAGACGGAAGATTACAAGCAGCAGAAGCAGACTCTGAGGTTTATGACTATACTTATCCTTTTTGTACTAGCATTAGGTATTACTTGTTTACAGGGTTAATACTCACACTGATATTAAATGTCTACAGTGGCCTGATGTAGAATCACTTATCAAAGAGTTGGAACAGAATGAAGGGATTCAGTCAGTTTCAAAGGGCCGTTTTTTCTTGAGCCCTGGTTTAGCTCCAACATTTCAGGTATGATAGCTTCGACATATCAACTACACATAGTAGACCAAAGTTGGTGAATGTTAAAGAGAACAAACCGCTTCAAATGTGTCAGCTCATATATTACTTCTTTTGTGAATTCTTACTAATTTGTGGATTATGGGTCTTGCCTGACATTGGTTTGTATAGTGCTCCTATTAATACATGTTAGTTTTTTCCCCCCGAAACTTGAGAATAATAATAGCTCAGACATCATCATAAGCTAACTGCACCTGAAAATAATTTAGGCATTTGTAGAGTACTTCCAAACCCCTTTTACTGATATAGAATCGATAATACATTATTATATAAAACACCTTAATTCTAAATAAATATAGAAATTAGTAAATAATTCCTGAAAAGTAGTACTCCTTTGATCAGCATCATCTGTCCTGCATGACTGCCATCTTTTAGGTGCCTAAAGATTTGTATGTTTCAATTCTAGGCTCCGTATGCACCACATAAATGAAACCACGATTGGTTAGGTTATGGATATGAATTTGAAACCGTCCACTCGAAACCTTTCCAACCAGGATTTGAGAAATTGGTCATTTTTCTTTCTTCTTAAGATGATTTGAGAATTATCTACTTCCAATGGATCTTTTGGTGCAGGTTTATATGGCACCCATGTTTGAGAATCAATATAAGTTACTGGCTCGATCCGGAAACAAAGTACAAGAGGTATGATTTCCATAATCTCTTGGCTCTGCAAACTCTCTACTGTCTAGCATCCAGCATAACCCTCTGTTTCAGTTTGACCCTCATTAATGATAAAATTCATTTCCCAACACAAGTGAAGTGGGATGCTTTCAAGTTGATATTATAGTATCTGTCACACTCCCACAGGGATAAGCGGAAAAAATATAATCCCATGAAAGAAATATGAATGTTTTTGAGATCTCCTGTGCCATTTCACATGTATATCTATGATGTTAAAACTATCCTCTTAATAAATCCAGATGTTATGTTGTAGCAGGTCATTGTTGAAGCAACATTGGATAAGGAAGATATGAAATCCACAATTCAATCATGCACAAACAGAGTGGTATAGGGTTCTTTTTTCATGGGGGGAGGGGCATTCCACCTAATTTGGAACTCCTTTGATCCCCAGAGAGACGGTTTTGGCAGGGACAACCATGAGGAGCCTTGGTGGGGGATTGTTTGCATTCTCTTTCACTATGGCAAGTATCACAGCACAGTCCTATTCCATCACGCTGCCATAGAACACATAAGCGATGTATCTTCCTTTTCAAATGAATTTATAGTATTTGCTTACACCAGAGTTCAACTTTCATTAACATTGGAATACTGTCTGATTGATTGATAATAACTTACCACTGTAAAGCTGCCACATATTGTTCATATAGTTTCAAGACCTTGTTCTTAGAATTGAGACCAAACTGAAAAATATGAAAGTATTGACTAGATTGTATAAACATTAAGACTTAAATGTGTTAATATGTCAATTATTAAAGTATTATACTACAAAATAATTTGGTCAAGTGAAGGAAATGTGTATGAAAAATGTAATCTTACTAATAAGCCAGTGATTAAGTTGGTAATTTACTCTAAATGAATTTAACTGGCGGGAAATGCGTGCTTCAAAGTGATGATTATCTGTTCGTTATTATTTATTTTAAACACTAAATTTCCGTTTTTTTCTTAAACCCTAAACCCGGCCATGTTCTCTGCGGTTCTCCTCCAACGCTCCAAGACCCTCTCGCTTCTCCGTTCCCAAATTTTCACCCGAGCCATGGGAGGCGGTCCACGGACCTTCCCCGGCGGCCTCAACAAGTGGCAATGGAAGCGCCTCCACGAGAAAAAAGCCAAGGAGAAAGAGAGAAGACTCCTCGACCTGGAGAAGCAACTTTACCAAGCCAGAATCCGATCCCAAATCCGATCCAAACTAGCCGGGAAACCTGACCCCAGTCTGGATTCTGCAAAATATAACCCAATGAGCCCCAACGACCACATCAAAGCTCTGGCTGATCGGTTTATGAAAGAAGGAGTGGAGGACTTGTGGAACGAAAACGATGATCCGTTGAACTCAGAGGAACAGGAACGGACACAATTCGTTGAATCGGCTAGAAATCCACGGTCAAGATTAATCCATACACCGCTTAATATAAAGGAACTTATTTCTGATGGTCGAAGAGAGAATGGGAAACCAAGTGGTGTAAATAATAGTCAATTTATTAAGAGTAGGAGCTATTCTGTTCAGGCTAACGGGAAATTCAAGGTGAAGGAGAGTTCTTTTGCTGGAACTCAATCATACTTCGGCTCTAAGGATGATTCTTTGAAGCATTTGGGTCACAATAGCATAGCACAGAGAGGGTTTAGGAAGAATGAGACTTCTTCTAATCAAGATAAATCTGATTCTGTGTCAAATGATAAGTCATTGAAGCTTTCGGGTCCTGGTGGTAAAGTCGAGAAGATGAATTTTCAGAGTGGTCAGAAGTTTATAAAGAGTAGGAACAGTATGCCGAGGAGGAGGTTTAGGAGGAATGACAGCTCATCGAGTGATGACGAATTTGATTCCGATTTGGAAGATGAAGTGGAAGGAATTGGGGGTTGGAAGGATGTTAAGAAGTCGGGCAGTAGTGCATCGTTGGGAAAGTATGACGTGAAGATTAAAAGGAGAGTTCCATTGAAGGAACTTGAAAAGGAGATAGACTTTTCGGAGCAAGTGGCAATGCTTAGGAAGGAGTTGGAGAAGAAGAAGTTGGCTGAAATTGAAGAGAAAATGGGGGAGGGAGAAACGATTTATAGTAAAAAAAGGTAAGCTAAGATGGACTGCTTAGTTATAGATGTACTTATGATATGTTTTGGTGATTAGAAAATTGGTGAATCTTTGGGTTTTTGTTTCTACAGGTTTGATGAATGTGGTATATCCCCATTGACAGTCAAGGCACTTTCTGCAGCTGGATATTTTCAGATGACTCGAGTACAAGAGGCAGCTCTTTCTGTTTGCCTTGAGGGTGTGTCTTATTGCTTTATTGGCCATTGTGTAACTCTATTATTTTCATGGAAGTTACTCTGTTATTCCATGAATTGTTTTAAAAACTTGCTCTGCTTTTCAATTTTACATTTGTTATAGATTTATTGCTGGTTGTTCATTCTTTGTGCCTTGGTAGCCCTTCATGCAAATGGTTACATCCAGTGGGCTATTAAAATTGATGTAGAAGTTCCTAAATTGTCAAGAACATATCAGATTCTGGAAGCTCATGTAGATCTGTAGAGGATGCAAGATTAGGTCTTATATAAATGTGATTTGCTGAAGGCATAATAACATAGGAATTTGAAGATTGGGAAACAAAATATTAGCATTACAAATTATCACTGTTGCTTATGTGTCTTGCATGAGATGTCACTCGGTTTTACATGGTCCTTTGGGTATAAAAGAATTCGCTGTAGCTAGGGTTTTTCACAACAGTTCCGGTACATTATTTTCTTTAATTCTGTTTCTAGTCATTTCTATTCCTTTTAACATTTTCTGATTTATTTGATAAAAGTTGAACATTCAAAATGACAATCCTTGTTCTAACGTGGAGCAGAGAAAGATGCTTTGGTCAAAGCTAAAACTGGCACAGGAAAAACTGCAGCTTTTCTGGTACACCACCAGTCCTTAGTTGTTATAGATGAACTTGTAGTTTCTTGTTTATTCTTAGAATTCTTCTTTTAAAGACAAACAGCTTCCAGCAATTGAAACAGTTCTGAAGGCTGCTAATAGTAATACCGTTCAGCGGGTGCCTCCGGTATTTATTCTAATTCTTTGCCCCACAAGAGAGCTTGCAAGTCAGCTTGCTGCTGAAGCAAATGCTCTGCTGAAGTATCATAATGGCATAGGTGTCCAGACTCTAGTTGGAGGTACACGTTTCAAAGTTGATCAGAGGCGCCTTGAATCAGAGCCATGTCAGGTTAGCCTATATTTTGTGTCTTACAATTCTTATAACATTATAAAAAGTTTCTATAATCTTCTGCATTTTAATATCAGACGATTAGCCTTTTCTAATAATCTGGCTTGAAACTTCTGCAGATAATTGTTGCAACACCTGGGAGATTGTTGGATCACGTTGAGAATAAGTCTACCTTGTCTGTGCGTTTGATGGGCTTGAAAATGCTTATTCTTGATGAAGCTGACCACTTGTTAGACCTAGGATTTCGGCGAGATGTTGAGAAAATTGTTGATTGTTTACCCCGTCGAAGGCAGTCGTTGTTGTTTTCTGCAACAATTCCAAAAGAGGTTCCTTGACCTTATTTTTTTGTAGGCAAGGCCAATTTCCTTGTATGAATCAGCTTAGATCTAAATTGTGCTTGATTATGCAGGTTCGTCGAATATCTCAGCTCGTTTTGAAAAGGGAACATGCTTTCATTGATACAGTGGGTCCAGGCTGTGTAGAAACTCATGATAAGGTATAAATGGTGATAGGTTCATGCTTCTTTGTAAACACTGAATTTAAATAATCTCGATACCTAAAAGAAAAAAATAAAATCTGTACCAAATGTATTGGCAGTAGTGATGTTGCATGCGTAATTTCCCTTCCTTATTGCAGGTTAAGCAATCTCTTCTTGTTGCACCACATGAATTGCACTTTCAGATTGTTCACCAGCTTTTGAAGAAGCATATATCTCTAGCACCTGAGTACAAGGTAAAATGTTTGACCTCTAAATTTTGGTAGTTGCAGAATTATTTGAGATCTAAGTATCTAACTATTATAGCACACAGGTCATTGTTTTTTGTACAACCGGGATGGTAACATCATTGATGTATTCACTTCTTCGAGAAATGAAAATGAATGTCAGGGAGATCCATTCCAGAAAACCTCAAATCTATCGGACTCGTATCTCTGATGAATTTAGGGAATCTAAGAGATTAATTCTTGTTACTTCTGATGTTTCAGCGCGAGGAATGGATTACCCTGATGTCACTTTGGTTATTCAGGTACCTTTGAACCTAAAACTTTAGCATGTTCTGGCTTATCATGGAGTTCTTGAAACACATGCATAATTACATTTAGACTTCACCTTCCAAGTATGGTATCATTGGACCACGATGAGAAATCCTGTAAATGATAAGATCTGTTGCCGCTTTGAGCTTCTTCCACAGTTTAATTGATTCCTGAAAGTTAAGAAACTTGCTGGTTATCAAATACATATATGGTGTTGTATCCTTCTATTATTTTAAAAAATAAAATGATATGAAATTGTTTTACTACTACCAGGTGGGAATTCCTTCTGATAGAGAGCAATATATACACCGCCTGGGAAGAACAGGACGTGAAGGCAAGGATGGAGAAGGTATCTTGTTGATTGCTCCCTGGGAAGAGTATTTCTTGGATGAAATTAAGGACTTGCCTCTCGAGAAACTATCTTTACCGGATATGGACCCAGATGTCAAACAGAGGGTCTGCATCTAAACTTATAGAGTATCTTCTAAGTATTTGATGCATGTTTTTGAAAGTATATTTTGTTTTTGTTTTTTATAAATAAGTTTTGATGGATATCCCATCCAGATTAACTGGTGAACTCCATTGTGGATGTGGCTAGGGGCTATGTTACCCGAGCTTAGGTGCGAGTGTATAATTAGGTTTTTTAAAGTTTTCTCATGTGTTTGGAGGATCCTTGGAGGTTATATCCCCATATCTACATGTCAAACATGAGTGTTGCATATGGGCACTTCAAGAACAATGAAGAGTCCAAGTAACATAGCCTAGGTGCATTATAGATCTCCCCTTCTACCGAGAATGAAGTGATTTTAACAGAATGGATGAGGAACTATCCCTTTTCCCGTCTCTGGAAAGTATTAAAATATTTATCTCAGTTTTGTTTAAAAAATGGGATTTTTTTGTGTTTGTGGTGTCTAATGGTTCTTTCATAACTGTCCATTACAAAAAGTTTGTAATGCTTGTTTCAGCTGGAGTTTTCAATGGAGAAGATTGATGGTAGTGTCAAAGAAGCAGCATATCATGCTTGGCTTGGTTATTATAACTCGATCAGAGAAATTGGGAGGGATAAAACTACCCTTGTTGAGCTGGCCAACCAGTTTTCCCAGTCAATTGGCTTGCAAAGACCTCCTTCACTCTTCAGGAAAACGGCGTTAAAAATGGGTTTGAAAGATATACCTGGAATTCGAATCAGAAAATAGCAGTAATTCAAGTAATCTTGTGCAAGTTGTAGAGGATAAAGATTGCAGATGGGTAACACATGCAACAGCCAGTCCGCCACTATCTGGATACTGGCACAAAGAACTTCAAGTCTATCTCCTGCCTTCTTTCCCTTTTGGTACTACTTTCCTCTCTCATTTGTATTTTCACTGAATAGTCATTTCTATTGAATTGAATCTGTGATGGTTATGTTCTAGGATCTTTGGTTCTTTAGAGCCGTTCTGATGGGGGGGGGGGGGGGGTACTGCAAACATAAGTTAGTCAATTATTTTTAATTGTAATTGAAAAATAATACAGATGATACTTGACTAAGGAAATGGGTGTGTTCTAGTAGGGTTTTTAACCTTGACCTAACTCCTAAGGGAATGTAAAGGAACAAAGATGAATAGTTCAACTAAGTGATCAAATGTGCTTGCTCAACCTCTATAGGTTTTGATCTGAAAACTAACTTTAGTTTTAATCAAAAAACTCAAGCAGTCACTGCACGTGGCCAACTGTGGTGGTGTTCTTCTGGACCAGTTAGGTTCTGTCATTACTCTATTTTCTTCCCCTGTTGGTTCGACTTTTCCCATTGAAGTCGAAATCTGTGGTATCATGATCATCATTTCGTGCCTGTGAGGTTTCCTCTGTTAAAATCTGAATGCCCATTGCGGCTTCTACAAGGTTTTGTTGACATTGATTGCATGATTTCAGTCATTGGTAACGCTAGGATTCTTCAGTCTAGGCGTGAGTACAATTTCATGGCAAACTTTGTACAAAGCCCGGTGTTGATAGGCTTAACATCAAGATGGAGTCAGCATTAGACAATAGGCGGGATTAAGTCATATCATATAATTTTAAAATTAACAAAGACGTAACGAGTATTTAATCTAAAATTTAAGAGAAATAAAATTTAACCTGACAAATATTAAAACGAATATACAATTAAACAAAATTTGTAGACATAAGTCCCTTCCACTCCTTAGTAGCAAAATTTTGTATGATTGCTACTGGCCTACTACCTTTTTCACATTAAATTGGTAAAATAAAAGAGTTCTGGAAACGAGAGCTTCCTAGCAATTGCTTTATTTATTTGAGAAAATAGGTAGGATTAAGTAATATAATATCTTATAAATAAAATGATCAATTGTTTATCATTAAAATATTTATAATAGATATTCATTAATTGATTGTATAATTAAAGATATTCATATTATTTCATTTTATGAGTTTAAATATCGATATTTATTTTTAAAATATTATTATCTTTGTTTAATAAAAACATTCATAATAAAAAAGATTAATTAGTACTATCGAAATATTCTAATAAATAACGTCCTATACTTCTTAAACCAAACGGTATATTCTCCATATTTTTGTATATTCCATTGCTATCATTTTCTTAAATCATCAATCGATCAATTTAATGAGTGGCCATGCACTGGACATCGTTGAAATCTAACTGCTAGGCTGCTAGCTAGATGGCAAGGTCATTTGGGCATAGAAAAGTCACAACATACGTGTATATATCGAAACTGTGCTTATCCTATGAGAATTCTGTTTGATTTTTTTAATAAAATTAATTTGACATCTTTCAAATTTTCAAAATTTTATTAATTTCTTTTAAATATTTTTAATTAATTTTTCTTCTATTTTTAAGCCTTTATTAAATCTCATTTTTTAAAAATTTTAAACAGGCATGTAAATTATTTTATCAAAATTCAGACAAAAGTATTATTACGAATTTACGATATTATTTTTTTAACCAGCTACAATAGTTACAATAGTATCTGTTTTAGAATATACAGTGCCACTATTAAATATTGATCGCTCAATCACTGTATTATAATATTAATTTTTAAACTCATAACTTTCAAAAACAATAATCGTTCTCTTAATCACTGAGGTAAGATAATTCGTATACGATAAATATAAGATAAAGATGCGTAGACCAGTCTCCAAAGCACGTGATGAAAATTTTGGTTGGCCACCAAGACCCTATGTGTCAGTTTGGTTTGGTGTCCTAAATTACCTTCGAATCCTCACATTTCTTTCTCCATCTCTTTCAGATACAGATGGATTGTTGAAGTTTCCTGGAAACGAATTTAGGAATTGGGACAATTTTTGGCAAGGAGATACAAAAAATTAAATATTTAATAAAGTTAAATAAAAAATTCGAATTTAAGAATTATATTTTATAATGTAAATTTTATTTAAAATTTTTTAGAGTTAAATTGGAATGTTTAAGTTAATGTTCAAATTTAATTATAAATAATATTATGATAGTAATTGATTCATATTTAAACTATTTTTTATAATTATATACGATATATATATATATATTTTTTCATATGTGATATACATAAAAATTAAGCAAAGTTAAGGGACTTGGCTCAAACTTAAAAATTAATATACTAATTACTAAAAATTGAGACATTCAAGTAATTTAAATTTTATTTTATAGCTTAAATTTTGTTTGAAGAATTTATGAAATTGTCATTTAAGTTAAATCGAATCGAATAAAAAAATTATTATTATTTTTGAGTGGATTTGAATTTTATGTCTTGTTTATCAGGTAAGGTGTTGTTTTGAGGTGTCCTACTGCAACGTAGCATTTTGTTTAATATTAATAAATACTTTTGACTTGTATGCATAACTAATCCTTTAAGCCTTTGGCTATTATAAAAGGTGTTCATATTTAGATATTAGATTAGATTTGATTAAAAATTGGATATATTTAAAAAATTTAGATTGGTAAAATAGTGTTTTTGTTTGATTCGGAACAAATTTGAATATTTAGATATTAAAATATTTAATTGTCTAAATATATAATTTAATTTAAATATTTTTTAGATCTGAGGGTCGTATTTATAAAAATTTTAGAATTTTAAATATAACGAACAACAAATAAATAAATATAATAAGATTAATATCTATAAAATTTTTGGAAATTAGATATAATAAGCATCAAATTATTAAATAAATCAAGATTAATATTCATGAAATTTTGCTCAAAAATTAAAATATTGTGATCTGTACACAATCTAAAAATTAAAAAATCGGATCAATATCTAATCCAAAAATAAAAATTAAATTATTCGGATCATATATTTTTCCACACCCCTAATTACTATTAACACACACCGTTGATCTACTAAAATATGTCATCAGCTACTTCAGGACTTGAAAAATGTTCATCGTCACAGCAACAAGTTGCAGAGTTTCGTGTCGTGAAACCCAGATTCATAGTACAACGTAAGGATTGTCTTTATTTGGTTTTGGCTCGTACATCAAACACAACACATCCGGTACATACGAGCAAATACGACAACCGGTTCAGTATTATAACTTCACCAACAGAATATGTCACTCTTCTAATCGGCTCTTGCTTCCGACCATCTCCAGATGAGACGAGCCTCTCGGACAGAACACAACCCTGTAATTGGAACCACCAGGGCAAGTAAAGAGGCTCGTTGGATCATCCTGTGGGTAACTGTATGCATCAGGACAAAGTACCTTGAAAAACCTTGACCACTCGGTCTGACCACAGGTTCCTGGCCCTTGAGTGCAACAATATGGGTTAGTCTGGAACACTGTGCATGGGCTGTTGCACCCACCGGGTGTCCTTAATACATTTGGACACCGCCCGTTGATGTCTGCGGTACACCGGACGTTGCGACAACTGCCACTGGTCGGACCAAACACCATGGGGATGTTGAACCCATCGACTAGGGAAATGTCGTAGAAATCCAAGTTTTGGAATTGGTTAAGAGCGTATTCAGCCAGGGTGTTGGGAGGAGTACCCCAGCCTTGGCACTCTAAGAGTCCACCACAGTCACCGGTTTGGCAACGACCCCTACCGCTGCCGTCAAAGTTGCAATTGGTTCGACCCCAGATACGAGCCATGGCCGTGCCTGCAGGCACATTGATGGTCCAACTTTGAAAAGACTCTAGGCGACGACCACCGCCGGGAGAGGCTGCTGCCCACACGGTGTAGGGGCACTCATTGCGGATCTCGAAGAGAGCTGCATGGGAAGAAATGAAAAGGATGGTGAAGAAGAAGATGGAGGAGATTGGGGAACTGGTTAAGTAGCTCATGGTTGGGTTTTACTTGGGGATTTGTTCATTAGAGAGAACGGTTTATATAGTCTAAGGACAGGCGGCTTTGGGCAAGACAGAAATCAGTGTTAAAGGGGAACAAAAATATCTCGATATTTTTTATGTTTTAATATAAAAAATTAAATTAAAAATTAAAAAATATATCATATACGATATATTATAACCATTAAATTTTAATCTTAAGTTTTAATAATAATAGTTTAATATTAATACTTAAATAAAAATAATATAGGATTTCTTTTCGGTCAAAGGGATAGGTGGCTACTTTATCACATGGAAATCTTAATGAAGATAAGGCCAAATATTAATTGGTTTAATAACAATTTTGGTACATGTAATATTGTTTTATGATAAAAAAACTCAATTGTTTTTTGGCAATTGGAAACCTGTAGCCACTTGGCAGAAGGAAATGACGAATGAAGCAACAACATGGGCTGCTTGCTTTATATAAAATTTGCTTCTATATCATAATAATAATAAATAATTAAATAAAATAAACACAATTTGTAATGGCAAATAAAAAATATAAGGATGATAAAGAAAATGGTAAATTAACTATTGGAAGTGTTCTATTTTGTTCACAAAAATAAAAATCATTTAAATTTAGTCATTAATATTACACTTCATTTTCAATTTAGTAACTGGTCATTAAAATGATAACGAAGGAGTTGACATGTCTGTTTTTTTACTAGTATATATATATATTTTCCGTATATAATATACATATATCAAAGAAAATTAAAGAACTCGATTTAAATTTAATGTTAATTACTATAACTTTTAAGTTATTCGAGTCATTCAAAATACTATTTTATAACTAAAACTTTATTTAAAATTTATTTCCCAAGACAAACTTATAAAATCACGATTCGAATAATATCGATCAAAAATTTTAAATTTTTAAGTCGGATCTTTTAATACTTTTGACTTGTATGCATAGCTAATCCTTTAATACGTTGGCTACTATTAATAAATATTGTTGACCTACCAAAATATATGTCATCGTCTACTTTAGGACTCGGAAGTTTTCATCGGCTCGGTGCTGAGCCTGAGTGTCGTGTCGTGAAACCCAGATTCATAGTATAAGGTAAGGATTGTCTTTATTTGGTTTTGTCTCTTACAGTACTTCAAACAAAACACTTTCAGTACATACGTGCAAACACGACAACAGATTCATTATCATAACTTGTTTAGTTTTATTCCCAAGCGCAGATCAGCTTTTTCAAGAGATAAGCCCTTCACTCTTCTAATCGGCTCTTGCTTCCGACCATCTCCAGATGAGATGAGCCTCTCGGGCAGAACACAACCCTGTAATTGGAACCACCAGGGCAAGTAAAGGTGCTCGTTGGATCATCCTGTGGGTAACTGTATGAATCAGGGCACCGTGCCTTGAAAAACCTTGAGAAATCGGTCGGACCACAGGTTCCTTGCCCTTGAGTGCAACAATACATGTTGGTCTTGAACACTGTGCATGGGTTGTTGCACCCACCGGGAGCCCTTAACTCATTTGGGCACTGCCCGTTGATGTCTGCGGTACACCGGATGTTGTGACAACCGCCATTTGTTGGACCAAACACCATGGGGATATTGAACCCGTCAACTAGGGAAATGTCGTAGAAATCCAAGTTTTGGAATTGGTTAAGAGCGTATTCGGCCAGGGTGTTGGGAGGAGCACCCCAGCCTTGGCACTGTAGGAGTCCACCGCAGTCACCGGTTTGGCAACGACCCCTACCACTGCCATCAAAATTGCAATTAGTTCGACCCCAGATACGAGCCATGGCCGTGCCTGCAGGCACATTGATGGTCCAACTTTGAGAAGGGTCTAGGCGACGACCACCACCAGGAGAAGCTGCTGCCCACACGGTGTAGGAGCAGTCATTGCGTATCTCGAAGAGAGCTGCATGGGCGGAAATGAAAAGGATGGAGAAGAAGAAGAATATGGAGGAGATTTGCGAACTGGTTAAGTAGCTCATGATTGGGTTTACTTGGGGATTTGTTCATTGGAGAGAAGGGTTTATATAGCCCAAGGACAGGCGGCTTTTGGGGATGATAGAAATCATTGTAAAATATAGAGGCGGCTACTTGATAACATGGAAATCTTAATGAAGATAAGGCCACATATTCATTTAACAAAATTTTAAATAAAAATAAACAATTAATTTAAATATTAAAAATAAAAAATAAAAAATAAATATTAATCTATTATTTTTTTTAAAAAACTCCTCTTTCTCATTTTTTTAATTTGCTTAGATTTTCTTTCACATTTTAACTCTAACCTCATTTATTTAACACACAATAATTCAATACGCAATAATATAAAATTTATTTTTGTTTCTTATTTTTACCACAAGACACCAAACACAATACACCTCACTTTTAATTTATTTTCATTATTTTTATAACATTCTACAAACATTTGAAAATTTATTAAAAATTTTAAATTGAATATAATAAGAAAAGTTTATTTTTTCTGGTATTTTATTTTCTTTTTATTTATTTATTTTAAATTTATTTAGAGTAATTTTTTTTTGAGTTATAAAAAGTTTTTTTTATTTATTTTACCTTTCACGTGAATACTTGATGAGTTTTTAAAATATGTTATTTGATCTTTATTTTAAAACAAAAGTTGAATGATGGTATTTTTGGGCTTTAAGCTCAAATAAAGTTTTTTGGTTATGTATCAATTTTTGGACGTTGTGGGGGTGTTAACCCTTCTCCACACATAATCGACTCCCGAATCATTTTTTGTGACAAAAAAATAGTTTTAATAAAACAAAATAATTTTATTAAAATAACTCATTTTTAACTGATCCAATCACACCTTTTAAAAAAGATTAGCGGCGACTATTGTTTTAGTTTTAAAAAAAAAGATCGAACCGCTTGATAAATAAGTTGCGACAGCTTGGCGAGTCATTGTTTTTTATTTTTTGTTAAGTGATGTAACTTAAAGTTTATTGAATGAATAAAATTTATTTATCCAAAAAAATTATTCCTGTTAACTATCCTACAATTTCTTTAATAACTGTTTAAAATTCAAATTTAAAATATTTTTAATACCCTAATCATCCTATTCTTAAACCTCATACATAAAAATATTACTCTGTTTTTAAACCCAAAATATATTTACATGTAGCATATTCCCTGCTTGATAATTAAATAAATCCCTACCATCACCGACTTTATTTTTTTCATCCCAACTAGGGCATGCATGGCGTGTTGTCACAAACTGCATCAAAGCCCATAATGTTGACTGGTTATGTACGAAGACAAAACCAGAGCAACGAGTCTTTATATTATTTTTAAGACAGAATACAAGCACATCGATTTTAAAAATACTGTTCAAAGTGTTCAATTTGAGAGGGATATTGTTGTTTTTAGGTACAATAGATTCAAAAATATTTTTTTCAACACGATATCCGCACAATGAACGGTTAACGATTAGTTTATGTCGGGTATGAACTCTAGAAAAGTTATACTATAAAATTGGGGTTGCGAAGGATTCGAATAGTGTGACTACACTAGAGCACCCCGGACCTTCGCCGGCCATTTTTGCTTCTAGGACATATATTGTTTATATGTGCTAGAAACCTAAAGCAAGCCAATGTAGTGAAGAATGCAGAGAAGAAGCCTAGAACAGTAGTAGACAGGACATGATATTATCAAATAATGAAATAAAAAGAGAAAGAAACGAGTTTTGTTCGACTCGGCCGGTGCTTTAGATGCCTCGAAAATCATTGATATTCACAAAACTCCATGAAGGCCAGAGGTAAAGCAATTCAGCAAGCAGATGATGATGATGATCCCCAGCACTATGATAGACAACATCTACAACTACCACCACAAAGGACAATAACAGAATAGCCTGTAGTAAGTGCCTACTGCTGTCCAGCTAAAATCATAAGCAGAGGTAGAAGAGACGACCTGTGAATAATTGTATCGGTTCTTCTACACTTCCTCGTGGATGCTACTCTTTAGAATGTTGTATTTGCAGAGAGGGCAGGTAGCATTGATGTATAGCCATTTGTCTATACAGGCACAATGAAAATGGTGACAACAAGGAAGTTCCCTTAGCTCAACTCCGTCGTCGTAAGTGGAAAGGCAAATGCAACATTCCTATAAATTAATGCAAGAATCAGTATCAGTTATGTTCTTCATTTAAACTCCCTTCAACTCACACAATGACAATGAATTGCCGTAAAATAGCCATCGTTTAACATCATATAATTTCAGGAGGGGCAAATCATAGGAGCAAGATAAAGTAAACAGAATAAAAACAAAATCCAAAAGATGTCAGCTTACTGCTTCGTCCAGGGAAAGCATATGCTCCATGGGGGAATCGGTGTCACATTCAATCATTATTCCCCCGACAGGTCCTTGTACATCGCTGGCCGATTTCCCATCATCATCAGTTTTTTGAAACTTGAATTTAGACAACTGATCAATGTCTTCCTTGGTAGCTCCCTCCTGATCCAAGAGGTCATATGGAGCCAGTAAAAAGAAAAGTGCATAAAAAACAGAAAAAAAAGGTTAAAATAAGCAAGAAATATATTTTAATTGCCAAGAGTCATACAACTATAGCAATTGTTATTTTTAAGTTCAAAATGCTTAATTAAATCTTTAGGGTCAAACCCAGAAAGCAAACTGTTGTTTAGTCCATGGTGACAAACAATTACCTCAACTGAACCAAATCCATGTAGAAAGTTAAAAATTCACACAATAGTGCAAGGCCCCTTAACAACAAAACTATATATTCAAGCACAAAAATCAAGCATCAAACGCAGACAAACAACTAATGAGGTGTATATAATCCCGGTGATGTGAAAATTACCTGATCTGCCACGGCATATAGGATTGCAATAATACATGGAAGACAGCAGCAAACAGCAATACCAATGATGCATGCCAGTGCGACACAGAAAACAACAAAGAAAACATCGAAACCAAGAAAAATTATACAAAGCCTGCAGAGGAAATAATAATTAAAATAGTTAGGATCCAGTTATAGGGGAAAACCTTCAAACACCGAAAAAAGGCGGATGGACAATGCTAACTAACCAATAAAGCTGAGGGGACGAGCGTGCCAATGCTTGACTACCAATAGATACCCAGTAGAATCCAATGATCCACCAGATGAATGAAAACATCGTATTTGTAGACTCAAGATGCTTTGCAACACTGCTGGAAACATAAATTTCAAATGATTTCAGCCATTTAACTGAGTGTGCAATAATATCATACACAACTTAAAGCTAAAAACAGACGAGATTAAACATATCCGATATATGGTAAAGAAACACAAGAGTTAAGGATCAATATGTTCTCAACATTTAATTTAACTACTTTCCAATGCTTCACATACAACGACATCGAATTCATAATTTCAATCCAGATATCACAAGAAAACATGAGCCGATTTGCACTTCCACTATTGCAGCCTCTATCTAACCTATTTATTCTAATTTCCAAATTCCTCTCCATTTCCCCAAAACCAAAGAAACGATCATCTCATTTAACACTGCAGAAAGTAATATTACCAAAAAAACTAGCAATTCACAAATAAAGCTCAAAATGAATAAAAAAACTATAATTTTAGCTTCTCAAATTCTTTTAAGTAACAATATATGTACCTTCCACTATCCTCTTCCAGCTGAGCCAATGTCACGTACTGCTCCGAATCAGCCCTTGATCCTGAGCTGGGAATCCCTTCCTCGCCGGCATTAAATAGCCCGTACCCCAAGCTGTGTTGCCTACGCCGCCGCCTGTACTCCACACAAACGCAAACCATATGCAACAAACACTGCGAAGCGTAGCCAATTATCCAAAGCCTCAACGGCATCTCGGGTCTCTCGTCCCTGCTCAAAATCAAAACCCCGATCGACACCACCATGAACGCGAGATTCCAGATAATGTCGACGACCACGACGGGCTTCGAATACGCCCAATCGCTCTGTCGCTCCTCGAGCTGCTCGGCGGCGGTTTCTCTAACCAGCATGGAGGGTTCACGCATCATCCTTCGGCTGCTGGCTCGGCGCAGGAACCGAGCCGCTTCACGAAGACTCTGGCGACGAACAGATCGACGCGCGGTGGACTCGTCCCGTGACGCGTTGCTTGTTGATGAGAGAAGAGGCGTCGCATCGATGATATCATCGGATGAGGATCGGTTCGTTGGAGTCGTTGAAGCCATCTTTGGTAATTATTAAAAAAAAAACAAGAAATCCTGGAATAATTAAAAAAACACAGATAGATTTAGAAAGAAAATAGATTTACGGGTTTTCCACTTGTAATCTTGAGGGTATTTGGATAGTTAGGGTTTCTACGGAGTGGTGGAGATGGATAAGAGACAGATGGAGAATTGACGAGATGGGTGAAACAGAATGATGTTTTTGTCTTCTTGTCCTAAGGATCATTGGGGAGTTTATTGCAATGCCAAGTAATGTTTCGGTGCAGTTCTTACATTTTCCGAATTGCACTCGTCTTAATAATAAGGGTATGAAATTAAAAAAATAGTTTTCGGGTTTATAAGTTATTTTGATTTTTTAAATTTTTATATAAATTTAATTATAATTTATACTGTTATAATATATATCGATTTTAATTTAAATAAAAATTTTATATTTATACTATATAAATACATTTTCATAAATTTTATAATTTAAATAAATTTTTATATTTATACGATATCTATGCATTTTCTTAAATTTAATATGTGATATGGATAATATATATGCATAATTGATAAATTTAAAATAAATTTAAAAATTGATTAATTAATTAAAATTTTATTTAAAAAAATTTAATCAACTCAAATTTATAAATTATATCAAATTAAAATGGATCGTGTTAATAATTACTCCATTTTGTTTCACATTTTAGCTGGAAATTGTAAAATTTTATTTAATTTAGTATTTTTATATTTTTTAACAAAAGTATTTTTATATTTTATTAATATTTAACTTTATATTTAAAAATAAAAAAAAACATAGAATGGATGATAAACTGCACACCGGTGCACGTTATTAAGATTTTATATAAATGTTGAAATGTATAGGGACTTAATATGAAAATAAGAAGTAGTGGGATCGAATCAATGAAGGTCCAATCATCGTTTGACAGTTAGTTGATTTCTGTTTTGGTTTGAGATATAGGTTTTAAAATTATGTGTGTGTGTTTTCAATTAATATAATTTATATTAAATTTTAAAATTTTTATTTTTAAATTATTAAATATTAATAATATTTAATTATTCATTATGTCAATAATATTTAACGATATGTTTCTAATATAAACCGAAAGGTTTAAGTTTTTTGTTGGTGAGATTTTTAAATACCGTGATACGATGGCCCATATAAAAATTATACGTTAATTTTTTTAATATTCTCAAAATGATAATAAAAATAATATCAATGAGAAAGTTAAAAAAATGTTTAAACATAATTAAAATACGGTTGATATAAATTTTTATAAAAAATAATAAAATTTTTATAGAATTAGATCAAATCTTTTATTAATTGAGTAAAAATTTAGTTAGATTTTATTTTAGATAAGAATTTGTGTATCGATGTAAATTTTTATATTATAATTTAAATTTTTATTAATTAAATAAAAATTTATATAAAATCATCTTATTTTAACCTTACGATAAAAATACTTCATTTTATTTTAAATTTGAGAATTATTTTTGCCACCGTGAAAGTAATACCAATATTAATAGAAGCAAGGGGCATTGAACATGCATAGACACTCTTAGGTGCGTTTAAAATTATCCGACCCGATTATCTAATTACTTGATACAAAATAGATATATATTTTATTTTTTTTTATTTTTTTTGTCATGTATCCAACCCGATATTTTTTTCGGGACACAAGCCGAAACATAGGTCGAAAGTTTTTCTTTATCGGATACCCAACTTGACCCAATAAATTTTAAAATGTATTTTTTATATTTTAAATTATATTTTTATTTTAAATTTTTTATATATTTTTTATCCAAAACTAAATTTAAATCCCTATATTCTTTCTATGTTTGCATTGTATACTTTTAAATTTTAAGTTTTTTTAAAAAAATATTTCTATATTTAATATACGATTTTTTAAAATTTTAAAATTAAAAAAATCATAAATCCACTATTCGGTATCTAATTTTTCGAATATCCAAATTTTATAAGTACCCGAATGACGAATATCCGGATATAATGAACCGAGATACAGATAAAAAAAATATGAAAGTAATATTATTCTTAATTTTAAAATAAAAGTAAATCAATAATCAAAAGGCCATCTCCCAAGCAACCTTTCCAAAATATCACCTCAAGCTCTTCCGTTTCACATTCTCTTGTTTCTTTTTCTTCTGCGCACATTAAACCCCCCTGAAAGTATAAGCTGCGAAAAATCAAATTAAAAAAAGAAGGGAAACCCGCAATTCTTGCAATGGCCAGAACTGATCAAGAAGCAATCGACACTTTCATCACCATTACTGGGGCTTCAGAACCTGTTGCCATACAAAAGCTTGAGGTACTTCTCCAGAAACTTTTTCATTTAATCTTATTTGATATTGTTCATTTGTTTATTTTTAGCTCGGTCGTCCGATTTGTTTATCATTATATCTGTTAATAACTGATTGGATGATTGATTAATTTGTTAATGAATTGGATTTTTTGTTGCTTCGCATTGTTGATTTAGTTTCATTGCTTGCGGTTGGATTTTGGATAAGAATTTTAGTCGCCGACTTTAATCACTGGATTATTTTAAGGGTTGAATGAATTGTCCATAATCCCCCTTCCCTTTTCAATTAGTTTTTATCTGCGTATGTAACGTATGGGAGAAAGGTGACATGGTTGCTGGATATATGAACGGCCGATGGCCGGTGTTCATGCCAAATGAACAAGTTTTTTTTTTTTAAAAAAAAAACAGAGAGAGAGAGATGAAGAAATTGGATGGTTGGTACCTGAAAGGGGAAACATGGATGAAAAGATGAAGTTGTGTTCTTTTCATTGTTTCGTGAAAATGCATTTGATGTTGATTAGTATAATGCCTAAGGTTTTCTGAACCTCCACTAGTTAGTCTCGAAGCTCATAGGAAGGCCATAGAAGCAAGGGGCACTCAACATGGATTGGTGTCCTGATTAGCGATTTTAGAAGTCTTGCAGTCGGTGGTTGGCGCTCTTGCATTTGGATTCCTTATTGAGCTTACCCTTAACTCACACTGATGTTTAAATTGAGGTTTATTCTAAATATCTGACTCTGTAATTCCTAGGCATCACTTCGTTTTATTGTTTGCTAAAGGTGTTCTATAGAATTTTATTAAGATAATGGCTTGAGGATGTGATGTTTGGATAACACTGATATCACCATCAAATTGAGTTCTTGAGTTGCCTTATTTATTTGAGTTAGTTTGGATTCTTTGCATCTGTTCCTAAATTCAAGTTAGATATGTGCATCTCTCACTTTTCTGTTATTTATTTTGCTTGGAATCAGGAGCATGGTGGTGATCTAAATGCAGCTGTCAATGCTCTTTTCAGCGAAGGAGATGGAAGCATGTTAGTCAATTGTGCTATTCTCTCATATGATTACCAATTCTCTGTTTATAGCTTTGTTTATTTCTTTGTTTTTGTCTGTTTGCAGCACAAGTTCAAGATCAACTGTAGTTCCTGTACATGATGCCGTGGATATAGACGACCCATTAGAAGCTGTACCAAGCAGGCCAGTCTTTCCACTTCTCCCGACATCTAGAATGACGAATGCATTCTCATTGCTTGATCCAAACTTTCGTAGAAGTTTCTTTGATGGTGTTTCTGATTTTACAACTCGTGAACCATTGGTTACACATCCAAGAGAGGTGAGGCAGGTGCCAATAGAGTTTAAGGATAGCAATGAGCCATCAAATCGTTCTGGTCATGCTCCTGTCATTGAGGATGTCTCTGAATCTGCACAAGCACATGGACCTAATTCCAATGAGACTGTTATAATTGATGAAATAGATGATGATTCTACCATGTTATCACATCAGCTGAACAATCCTTCTTATAACCAACATGTTACACCCAGTGCTCCTGTCCTTGATAATTTGCCAGACTATGGCAATGACATTGAAGAACAAATGATTCGAGCTGTAATTGAGGCTTCTAAATGGGAAGTTGAGGTAAATTTTTAGACGGGTGTTTACGGTGTCCTGCTGTGCTGATTCACTTCCTTCTTGTAAATGGCATAGATGTTTGCCTCACAAATTGCCTTTTACTGTTTGTTCAGGATTCCAGTGATCTGGGTCCTCCAATTAATCGATCTCATGTGGAGGAGGATGCTCAACTTGCGGAAGCAGTTTCATTGTCCTTGAAGGTTTGTTCTGCTTTAGTTTGTTAAAATTATGCTTTCATATGATAATCTCTTCATTTTGTTCAATGTTACCAAATTCAGTCAGTGGAGCAAGAGAAGGCATTGCATGAACAGGGCCGGTCTGCCGGAACATCGGAATCTTTAGCTTCTAAACCAGATTAGGTGCAGCTCAGAAACTTGGCTGCCTCAAATGGGAGGTACATCTCATGATCACCTGTTAAGCATTAGGTGTTCTGACGACAAATTTGTAACTCTATTTGCTTTTGCTTCATTTTATGGTGTACTTAATTGAGTTTGTTGTAGGTTAATGAGAGGAAGCTCTTCCATTCAAGATGATGCCGAAGTTGTGGAGGAGCAGCCTCTAGTTAGGCCCAGGACCAGACGGGCATTATCTGGCTTGAGGGAATCTGTGAAAGAAATTGGAGCTGTTGAGGGCCCAGCATCAAGTCCTGGACAACAAGACATAGGCAATCTCCCGCAGAGCAATGGAAATGCCTTTACTTCTGATGAGGTTAAACCCTTGCCCAATTTCCTCTGATGCGCAGTTAGAATTTAAGTAAAAGAAACGTATTCCATATATTTACTAAGAGTAATATTTGGTTTCTAACTGGTGCCTTTCACTTATGTTGTTTACTAAGCGTAATATTTGGTTTCTGCTCTCTGCTAAATCATAGTGGGGAGGCATCTCATCTGAGGAACATGATGAAGCAGTCATGCTTGAGGCTGCAATGTTTGGTGGAATCCCTGAAACTGGATATCCTTTTGCATATGCTCCTAATCGGTACATGCAATCGGAGGGCTCCAATCCCTGGCGTGCTCCTCGTCCTCCATCACCCTCTTTGGCAGCACAACGCTTGATTAGGGAACAACAAGTTAGTTTTTAATTTTTAATTTTTAATTTGATTATTTTTTTTTCTTATTTGGCTGCAAGGTATGGATATTTTGGTCCAGCAGAAATGGTCTAACAGTTGCCTGCATACATGATGCAATTTCAGGACGATGAATATTATGCATCATTGCAAGCTGACAGAGAAAAAGAGTTGAAAGCAATTGAAGAAGCTGAAGCTCGCCGTTTAAAGGAGGAAGCAGCAAGAAAAGCTGCTCATGAAGAAGAACAGCGAAAAGAGGAAGAGCTTCGCAGGAAAGTGGAGGAGGAGCAGGTAATTATTAGTTATAGTTCTGAAACTTCTGATCATTAGTAAACTTAACTGGTTTATGTTTTGGTCTATGAATTGAGGAAAATGATATGTTCTATCTTGCAACATGATTTTTTGGATAAAGAATTACATTCTAGCAATAGTTTGAAGGCAATTTATTATATATAGATGCTTGTTTTTGACTTCATGCGGAATGATTAAGATTTTACCGGCAAAATTTTCATGTAGGTGAAACCAACTTGTGTTGTAAGTTTCGCTCAACTATTGTCCTTGTCAATGTTATCTTCATTACAGCAATCCATACTGTTGATAATATAGATGATATAAAATGCATTTTATTATTCAGATAATTTACTTTTTTATTTAATTAAGAAAAATACTTGTTAATTTGTTTGTTGTGCTTTCCAATCAACGTACTTGTACTTAATTTATGCTTCGTAAATATAATTCCATTCACTGTAGATATCTACTTTCCATGGATTCTGAATTGCATCTTTTCTGATAACGTTGCCAGGAATTTGAGAGACAATTAGCTGCTAAAGAAGCTTCACTGCCTGAGGAGCCAGCAGGCAATGAACAAAATGGTGTAACCCTTCTTGTGCGAATGCCAGATGGCAGTCGCAGGGGCCGCAGATTTCTCAAGTCTGATAAGTTGCGGGTAAATGTACCAAGAATCACTTCTTGTGCATGCAGCATGCTCAGTGTTAGACCTGACTTTGATTTTGTTTTGCAGTCTCTATTTGACTTCATAGCTATTGGTAGAGTAGTCAAGCCAGGAACTTATAGACTGGTAAATTCTCATCCCAAGTCCCATCCTATCATTCGAGATAGATAACCATTGGATGGAAATATTTGCTCCTTAAATATAAGCGCATTCTAATCACAATATTTTCTGCACAGGTGAGGCCGTACCCGAGGCGCGCTTTCAGTGATGGAGAGAGCAGTTTGACACTAAATGAACTCGGGTTAATAAGCAAACAAGAGGCCCTCTTCCTGGAGTTTATCTGAAGAAGTAATAACCATCTTAATCCCTATAGTAGAAGAATTACTCAGAAAATCTTTTAGTTTGATTTCAACCTGAAGTACATGGATTTCATAAGGGTATTTCAGGATAAGGCACAATTAATCTGACTTGAGAATGGTCAGTAGAATTCTGCATTTTGTTGCTGCTGGTTTTTCTATTTGCTTGAAAAGAGAATGCAGATAAAGGCTCCTGGTTGTCCTTTAGTACCTTGTTGTCAGCCGCATCGAATGAGGCAAATTGACCTCAATGTCCTTACTCCAGCGTGGCAGACTCTTATTGGTTGTGTAAGCCAGTCAAAGTTCCCTTAATATAGTACTAATCTATCTATAATGATATTGTTTTGTGTAATTATTAGTATTTTTAATCATTTCACAGTCAATGTTTTATACTAAAAAAATTACAACTTTTTTTAAGACTTTTAATATGATCTCATAAGACATATAATCATTTCACAGTCAATATTTTATACTAAAAAGAGAAAAAGAATTACAACTTTTTTAAGACTTCTAATATGATCTCATAACATTAATATTTATTATGATTTTTATTTGAATTTTTAAAGAAAAATATTATCATTTTTTATACCGTTAAATTAAAAAAAATACAACTAAATCATTATTGTTATAGATAATTTTATTTTCACCACCTGTTAACTTAATAATGCACTGATAATGTGATCTTTGATATCTAATTTATTTAGATTTTTTTTAGATTTGCAGTGGGCATGATGGACATCAGTGAGGGCCAGTGGGAGTCTTGCCCCCTAAACTTTTGTAAAAATGCTAAGTAGTTCTTCAAAATTTTAAAAGTTTCAATTTGACCCTTTTAAAATTTTAATATATATATTTCAAAATTTTCATTAAGTATTAATTATTTTTAAAAAATAGTTAGACTTTGTTTTAAAAGAAAAAAAATCAAACCTTTTAAAATTTTAATTTATATATCCAAAAATTTCAAAAATTCTTTATTACAAAACAAAATATATTATATAATTGAGTAAAAAAAGGTTAATGAAGTTAAAAATAATACGACGAAACAAACTATATTACTCTTATATCCTTGAGTTCTGAGAGCCATCGGATCCTGAGTGGGTATCCTGAGACAAGCACGTGTCTTTCCACAGTCTGTATATTCTAGTAAACGGTCATAGTCACCAACTCCCAAACGGTCACATTTCTCCGACAACACTCCAACGGTCACAATACAAAGCCATTTTTTTCCTGAAAAGAGAAAGCACTAATGGAGACAAGAAGGGGGTAAGTACTTACCAGCTAGGTGTATTATAACACTTGTATACTTTAACAGTATTGTAATTTGTAGGTGTAGTAGAAATGAGTTAAATGAAGAACATAACCCCAGAGAAATAGTACAAGGTGTTCTAAAACCCTTGACTTGGTTGGTTGGTAGGTTGTCTTGGACTGTGAGCTTCAAGGGGTAGCATGTTTTCATGCATGTCTAGTTTGATTTCAAACCTGGGTTTGGGTTCAGTTTCAGTTAGCATGGAGTTTTTGCAAACCTCAAAAGCTGGTGAGATGGGTGACAGATTTTTCCAGGATATCAAGTCCAGGTTTGAGTTTCTGTGTTTTTGCCTCCAACATTCATGTCTTTTACACTATTGATTGTAGCCTTGTCCAGTGAGTTTCTTGTGAATGTTTGGGAATCCGATTGTTGTTTTGTAGTAGATGCTGTCTGTACTTGTGAACAAATCTTTGATTCTTTCTGGGTTGGGATTTCCTTTTATACACACATTGTTCATATAGGAACACTTGCATTTCATTTTCTGTAATTCCTTTTGTGTTTTTAAAAAATCGGATTCCTTCTTTTATTTCTTTTGTGTTTCTTGAAAAATCACACACTCACTTAGAATTTGTCAATCTCTCTGGATATTGTTGTCCAGGTATACATGCAAAGTTCCATATAGGATTTTATACATAAAGAAGAAATAGAAACTAAAATTCATACATCTCATACAACATATAGAAACAAAGAGAGATAGGGAAAGAAAAGTGGGGTGGGTGAATTCAAAAGCAAACAGAACAGCAAGGTTGTAGAGAAATGTTGTCCAGGTATACTCAGTTCAACATTGCTGTCACCAAGGCATAGATTGAGGAGTGAAGCGTCTGCATAGTTTCAAGCTTACCATTTTCAATGAGCACACAGAGACTGGACTTGTCATGTAGTTTTTCTCGCAAGGGCACTGTTTCAAGGTCGCAGCCTATCAGGCCTTTTGCCCTTTCTGTGGAGAAACCTATCAAGCAGAATATCCGGCTGCCGCCTTTGACTGCTGCTGCCTCGAATCCAGTCCAAGGACGGAGAGAGATCAAGGATGAGCTTTGGGAGAAAGGGAAATGTTTGAAGAGGTGTGCTGAGGGTTTCATTGATGAGTCGGCCAATGACAGGGCCAAGAGGAAAAAGGGTAGCTGTCATAATGAGATTTCCGGTGATATTCATGAAGGTGGTGGAGATAACTTGAGTTTGGCCGCAGAGTTTTGGTTTCAACCAAGTTTTACCGGACAAAGTGCTCCTCAGGTTCCTTTCTCTCTCACTTGTTCAGGGGATGAAGTCAGGGCGTGTTTTGTTCCTAGTGAAGTGATTTCACTGCCTTTGCCATCGTCTAACAATCCTTGGACAGAATCAGTAATAACTAAAATCACTGATGCCGGGGAGAAGGATACCGAGACAATCCATAGGCCGGTAAAGGAAGCTTCGGGATCGAGTACTTCTTCGGAGAGTCATAGTTTGGGAGTTCAGTTAAACGAACAAGCCATGGAATATGAAGTGGGCAATAGGTCAGGGAATCCTCACCCACATGAGGGTGCTGGTATGGGTGGTTACGAGGAGGGAAACAACCATGGGGAGCATCAGGGGTTTGAGCTTGTTCATTTACTCGCAGCTTGTGTTGAAGCAATTGGATCAAAGAACATTGCAGCCATCAATCATTTTATAGCAAAGTTGGGTGGTCTTGCTTCTCCAAGAGGGAGTGTTATAACCCGTCTAATTGCTTACTACACTGAAGCTTTGGCTCTTCGAGTCACAAGGCTTTGGCCTCACATTTTTCACATCACAACTCCTCGAGAGTTTGATCGGGTTGATGACGACAGTGGTACTGCATTGAGGCTCTTGAATCAGATAAGTCCAATTCCAAAGTTTTTTCACTTCACATCAAATGAGATATTGTTGAGAGCCTTTGAAGGGAAAGACAGGGTTCACATAATAGATTTCGACATCAAGCAAGGGCTCCAGTGGCCTGGTTTGTTTCAGAGTTTAGCTTCAAGGACTAATCCACCGAGCCATGTTAGAGTTACCGGGATTGGCGAGTCGAAGCAAGAATTGAATGAGACGGGAGACAGGCTTTCAGGATTTGCAGAGGCATTGAATTTGCCTTTCGAGTTCCATCCAGTAGTGGACCGGTTAGAAGATGTAAGGTTGTGGATGCTCCATGTAAAGGAGAAAGAGGCTGTAGCTGTTAACTGTGCGTTTCAACTACACAAGACACTTTATGATAGAAATGGAGGAGCTCTCAGGGACTTCTTAGGACTTATTCGTAGCACGAACCCTACCGTGGTCATCATGGTGGAGCAAGAAGCTGAACACAATGTTCTCAACTTGGAAGCAAGGGTTTCCAATTCATTGAGATACTATTCTGCCATTTTTGACTCCATTGATTCAAGCCTTCCCATGGAGAGTCCAGTTAGGATCAAAGTGGAAGAGATGTTTGCCAGGGAAATCCGGAACATAATTTCTTGCGAAGGAAGTGACAGGTTCGAAAGGCACGAGATTTTCGAGAAGTGGAGGAAGTTGATGGAGCAAGGCAGGTTCAGATGCATGGGCATTACAGAGAGAGAACTAGTTCAGAGCCAATTGTTGTTGAAGATGTACTCATGTGAGAAGTACAATGTGAAGAAGCAAGGACAAGATGATGTGGCACTTACTCTAAGCTGGTTAGATCAGCCACTTTATTCGGTCTCAGCTTGGACACCCATTGATGTTGCAGGCAGCTCATCCTCAGTTTCATATCCAAATTGATTGATTTGATTCCATTATTTCATACAGAAATCACACAGGGATTCATAATTCTTTGTAGGTAGAGAAATCTGTCATCATTCTTTCATTCTTTTGTTTCATACAGTAATTTCATACCAATTCATGTTTAGAACCAGAGTCAATTCATTTTCTGTTTATTCTTTGTAGCTTCATTTCATTTGTTGTAAGATTGATCAGAACTATGAGCAGTTAATGTAGCTGGAAATTTATCTTCATATCATAAAGGATTTCATTGATTTTTTTCATTCTCAAGCCATTTATCTTTACCATTTTCTTTACTTATAAAGAATCTATGTGACTAACACTTGTTCGCCATATTTTACTCAGGCTCTTAACACGAACGACACATTTCAAACTGACGATACCGATAACCTAAGCAACGCCATTGTTCTCTATAGAACAAGAACTGCACAAGTAGATCACAACACAATATGAAAGTTCAAAACCAGACAGTACCAAAACAACTAAATCTACTATCATTTGAATACATATAGTTCAAACAATCGCCTCCAAATAACATTAAACTTCGAACTATCAACTGCACCATTCAAACCCTTGGAGGGACCAATCAGAAAAACATTCAACTAACCACCAACAAGTATTACCTAAACTTCACTATCAAATAAAACCAAAATCCACGCAGGTGCTAAACGTTTAGTGTATTACCTACACCACTGCTCCACCAAGTCTCCGGTTACTTTATAAAGCTCACAACCAAGCAAGATTAAACAGTATCTGAGCATGAACATATAAAGGACAAATAATTGAAATACTAACCAAAATCAATACGGGTAACTTTCATCTTTCCCACCTCACCATATTATCAATTCTCAAAATCTCTTTAAGTACCTCATGCATGAATATCGATCGCCTCCTTATGATATGTTTATGTAATTCATCCTTTGATTTTGTAAGTATGTTGTTGACAAAAATTCATGTCTTGAAATGGGAAAGGTTGAGTTGATAACCTAAGTGTTGATATTTTTTCACGTTTGTTCTTTTTTTGTAAATTTTAATAGTTTTATTTAATTTTAGATATATTAATAATATAGATATTGCTAGAATTGTATCTACAATGAGGAAATGAGCTTCTTTATAAGGAGAATGGTAAAGATAAATGGCTGAGAATGAACAAAAAAATCAATGAAATCCTTTATGATATGAAGATAAATTTCCTGCTACATTAACTGTTCATAATTCTGATAAATCTTACAACAAATGAAATGAAGCTACAAAGAATAAAAAGAAAATGAATTGGTATGAAGTTACTGTATGCAACAAAAGAATGAAAGAATGGTGACAAATTTCTCTACCTACAAAGAATTATGAATCCCTGTGTGCTTTCTGTATGAAATAATGGAATCAAATCAATCAATTTGGCTATGGAACTGAAGATGAGCTGCCTGCAACATCAATGGGTGTCCAAGCTGATACTGAATAAAGCGGCTGATCTAACCAGCTTAGAGTAAGCGCCATACCATCTTGTCCTTGCTTCTTCACATTGTACTTCTCACATGAGTACATTTTCAACAACAATTGGCTCTGAACTAGTTCTCTCTCTGTAATGCCCATGCATCTGAACCTGCCTTGCTCCATCAACTTCCTCCACTTCTCGAAAATCTCGTGCCTTTCGAACCTGTCACTTCCTTCGCAAGAAATTATGTTCCGGATTTCCCTGGCAAACATCTCTTCCACTTTGATCCTAACTGGACTCTCCATGGGAAGGCTTGAATCAATGGAATCAAAAATGGCAGAGTAGTATCTCAATGAATTGGAAACCCTTGCTTCCAAGTTGAGAACATTATGTTCAACTTCTTGCTCCACCATGATGACCACCGTAGGGTTCGTGCTACGAATAAGTCCTAAGAAGTCCCTGAGAGTTCCTCCATTTCCATCATAAAGTGTCTTGTGCAGTTGAAACGCACAGTTAACAGCTACAGTCTCTTTCTCCTTTACATGAAGCATCCACAACCTTACATCTTCTAACCGGTCCACTACTGGATGGAACTCGAAAGGCAAATTCAATGCCTCTGCAAATCCTGAAAGCCTGTCTCCTGTCTCATTCAATTCTTGCTTCGACTCGCCAATCCCGGTAACTCTAACATGACTTGGTGGATTAGTCCTTGAAGCTAAACTCTGAAACAAACTAGGCCACTGAAGCCCTTGTTTGATGTCGAAATCTATTATGTGAACCCTGTCTTTCCCTTCAAAGGCTCTCAACAATATCTCATTTGATGTGAAGTGAATAAACTTTGGAATTGGACTTATCTGATTCAAGAGCCTCAATGTGGTACCACTGTCGTCATCAAACCGATCAAACTCAGGAGGAGTTTTGATGTGGAAAATGTGAGGCCAAAGCCTTGTGACTCGAAGAGCCAAAGCTTCAGTGTAGTAAGCAGTTAGACGGCTTATAGCACTCCCTCTTGGAGAAGCAAGATCACCCAACTTTGCTATAAAATGATTGATGGCTGCAATGTTCTTTGATCCAATTGCTTCAACGCAAGCTGCGAGTAAATGAACAAGCTCAAACCCCTGATGATCCCCATGGTTGTTTCCCTCCTCGTAACCACCCATACCAGCACCCTCATGTGGGCGAGGATTCCCTGATCCATTGCCCACTTCATATTCCGTGACTTGTTCGTTTAACCGAACTCCCAAACTATGACTCTCCGAAGAAGTACTCGATCCCGAAGCTTCCTTTACCGGCCTATGGATTGTCTCGGTATCCTTCTCCCCGACATCAGTGATTTTAGTTATTACTGATTCTGTCCAAGGATCGTTAGACGATGGCAAAGGCAATGAAATCACTTCACTAGGAACAAAACACGCCTTGGCTTCATCCCCTGAACAAGTGAGAGAGAAAGGAACCTGTGGAGCACTTTGTCCGGTAAAACTTGGTTGAAACCAAAACTCTGCGGCCAAACTCAAATTATCTCCACTCCCTTCATGAATATCACCGGAAATCTCATTATGACAGCTACCCTTTTTCCTCTTGACCCTGTCATTGACCGACTCATCAATAAAACCCTCAACACACCTCTTCAAACATTTCCCTTTCTCCCAAAGCTCGTCCTTGATCTCTCTCTGTCCTTGGAATGGATTCGAGGCAGCAACAGTCAAAGGCGGCAGCCGGATATTCTGCTTGAGCGAACAAGCCCTGGTCTTGGACTGAATCGGTTTCTCCACAGAAAGGGCAAAACGCCTGATAGGCTGTGACCTTGAAGCAGTGTCCTTGCGAGAAAAACTACATGACAAGTCCAGTCTCTGTGTGCTCATTGAAGGTGGGAAACGGTAAGCTTGAAACTGTGCCGACGCTTCACTCCTCAATCTATGCCTTGGTGACAGCAATGCTGAAGTGAGTATACCTGGACAACTATATCCAGAGAGATTGCCAAATTCTAAGTGAGTGTCTGATTTTCAAGAAATGCTAAAGAAACACAGACAGGAATCACAGAAAATGAAATGCAACTGTTCCTATATGAACAATGTGTTTATAAAGAAGAATCAATCAAAAAAAGAAATCCCAGCCCAGAGTGAATCAAAGATTTGTCTACCACAAAACATCAATGGGATTCCAAAACATTCACAAGAAAACTCATGGGAAAAGGCTACAATCAACAGTGCAAAAAACATGAATGTTGGAGGCAAAAGCGCATTGAAACACAAACCTGGACTTGATATCCTGGAAAACTCTGTCACCCATCGCACCAGCATTTGATGTTTGCAAAAACTCCATGCTAACTGAAACTGAACCCAACCCCAGGTCTGAAACCAGCAAATGAAACATGCATGAAAACCAACAAATGAAACATGCTACCCCCAAGACAACCAACCGACTCCACCACCTGGCTGGTAAGTACTTACCCCCCTTCACGTCTCCATTACTGCTTTCTCTCTTCAGGCAAAGAATGGCTTTGTAGTGTGACCGTTGGAGTCTTGTCGGTAAAATGTGACCGTTTGAGAGTTGGTACACTTTTCTTTTACTAGAATGTACAGACCGTAGAAATACACGTGCTTGTCCCCGGATACCCACTCAGGATCCGTTGGCTCTTAACCTCTTCAATTAGCTCATTTCTACTACACCTACAAATTACAGTCCTGTTAAAGTATACAGGTTTTACAATACACCTAGGTGGTAAGTACTTACCCCCTTCGTGTCTCCATTAGTGCTTCTCTTTTCAGGAAAAAATGGCTTTGTATTGTGACCGTTGGAGTGTTGTCGGAGAAACGTGACCGTTTGGAGTTGGTGACTATGACCGTTTACTAGAATGTACAGACTGTGGAAAGACACGTGCTTGTCTCAGGATCCGATGGCTCTCAGAACTCAAAGGGTATAGGAGTAATATTATTGTTTGTTTTGTCATAGGATGAAAATTAACATTTGTTTGTAACTTCAATAATCTCTTGTTTTGTAACTTATTAACTTTGTTTACTCAATTATGTAATATGTTTTGTTTTGTCGTGTTATGAAAATTAACATTTGTTTTTAATTTTTTTAAACTCTTAATTATTATATTATTATAATGAGAAACATGCGTCCCTTGATTGATGTCGATCTTGGTAACAAAGTTTAAAGGGATCTATTAATTTTTTTTTTTTTGAAAATTTTGGATATATAAATTAAAATTTTAAAATATTTATAATTTATTTTCTTTTAAAACAAAGTTTAACTATTTTTTAATAAAATACTTAATGAAAATTTTTGAACCATTTGTAAGAAAATTTTAAATTTTAAAAGGGGTCAAATTGAAACTTCTAAAATTTTGAAGGACTATTTAGCATTTTTAAAGTTTGGGGGTCAAGCTCCCACCGGCCCTCATTGATGTCCATCACGCCCACGGAAAACCTAAAAATAAAAATTCTAAATTATCAGTTCATTATTAAGTTAGCAGGTGAGTGAAGCTAAAATTATCTATAATAATAATGTAGTTGTATTCTCTTTTAATTTAAGAAATGGTATAAAAAAGTTGATATTTTTTTAAGAGAATCAAATAAAAAATCATAATAAATACTAATGTTATGAAATCATATTAAAGTCTTAAAAAGTTATAATTCTTTTTTTCTTCCTGTTTTTAGCATAAAATATTGACTGAAATGATTAAGTGTCTTATGAGATGCTCCTTCTCACGTGTCACCTGCAACTATTGTAACCACCAAGCCTACTCAACTTGAGATGCTCCTTCTCATGTGTCACACACTGCTGGCTTGGCAATGGCCTTTATATGCTTCGAGTCGGAGAGATTATATCATAAAATTTGTTATCATTCGTGATACATACAATTATGTCCGTTCATAAGTAATTAACTACCTGAATAATTACTCACTCACTAATTACATGTAGAAAAAAGGTGATGATTCACCTTAAAAAAATGAGATGAATAAATCTGATTGTTTTGGATTTGTATACTATATTACTATATAATAATAGTATATAATAATAGTATAAATATATATATTTATACTATTACTATACAAATTAGTACTATATCGAAATTAAATCGAAAGAAATAGGTGTAATGTAAATAAAATAGGATTAATTCCAATCAATAAATCTTAAGACAACGAATGACATAATAAACAAGATTTATTATATAATTTCTCGTTGAATTGATATGAACACGATTCGTAACACACTTAACCTTCAGGCTCCGTGTATGAAGAATAGTTATTGTAAGAGAAATTATCCGAAGCAATCTGCAGCAATGACAGTTCACTCACTCCATCTGCAGAAGAACAGATCTTGGAGGTATTGAAAGTCAGGAGTAGAATGTATCCTTCACTGGAAAGAATATTGTTGCGTCATATTTCAAAGTTGAAAAAAGTAGAGGGATTAAAATGGACCAAATTAAAGTATATTGACTAAATCTATAGTTTATACATAATACAAGAACTAATTATAGAATTTGACCAAATTAATCAACAGTGGAAAACTGGGAATCACCGTCCAGCGTAAATCGTCTACCTCTTCCCTATAACTCCCCTTATGCTTCCATTTCAAATTAGAGGATATAGGGTTTAGGGTTTTAAGTTAGGGGTTTTGGCTAGGGTTTAAGGAATTAGGGGCATGATGTATTTTTTAAGGTATAAGGTTTAGGATTTATGATATAAAAAATAAGGGTTAGGGTTTAAAATTTAATTTTTTAATAAATTTTCAAAAGAAACATGAAAGGAGACATGAGGAAGAGGTTACTCATCACCGTAGGCTCTCTCATAATATTATCCTTCGCATTTTTATGAAGATGTGATTTTAATGCGTCTAAGACCCATGACATATAAAAATATGGGAAAATAAGTTTATTGACCAATCAATCGCATGTGATTGTTTAAATTTAAATTCTTAAATCAAAGGTACTTATTCATGAAATTCAGTAGCCAATTCATTTATTTCATCTGAGTCTGACACTAGAATAGTGAAATTTTAGTTACATGTTTCAATTTGACAACACTATTAGACTGAAAATACATCAACCTTCAGAATTCGTCTGTTTTTTTATATGTTCTATTAATGATAAAACGCGGTTACCTTTTGCGGCGCAGGTTTTAGCGGTGTTTTTGGCGGTACTAAAAAACGTCGCTATAGACTTGTTTTGCTGTAGTGGGATTATATTCGGAATTAGGGTACTACCTTTTGCTCATGTTTCAACCAAATTCATGAAACTCAGTTGGAATTTCATCAAAATGCTTCTGGGTAAACAGACTGATTCCGAATTGTTTTTCCCCTGCATCCACTGTGCTTGTGCAACAGAAAGGGACAGTTTTAGCAAGAGTTTGATAATAGAGCAGTATATTTATCTGGTATGTAGAAAACAGCTATGTCATCGTGTTGACACTAAACAAGACGTGTGCAGACATGCAGTTTCATCGTTGCATCATTCTCCACTTCAGGCTCCCAAAAACCCTAAAACAAAACCATTGTAACACAACTGGCCCTGCCTGTGCCTGGACGCGAAGTGTCCACGTTGTAGCCTTTTTCTGTTTAGGGTATTGTCTAGACCCACCACATAGCATATATAATACTATGAAGCTTTCAACAAAATTGTCTTGCTTTTAAAGTCTTGGGTTAATTATATATGATGACGGACCCTAATAATCCCACCAATGTGCCTCAACTGAACAGACCTCCTCAGCAGACACCCGTACCATCATCCTTAGACCGCCCAAACGTCCTAGTCACACATCGCTTGTTCACGACAACCACTAGCACGTGCGAGGATCCGCCTCCCACATGCAATAAATTACCTCGTCCTGCCAAAACTAGTATGGCCTCGTCCTCCTCTGGAAAACACCCAATGTATCGTGGAATCCGGTACCGGAGCGGCAAATGGGTGTCTGAAATCCGTGAGCCCCGCAAGACTACGCGTATATGGCTTGGTACGTACCCTACCCCGGAGATGGCTGCGGCTGCCTATGATGTGGCTGCACTAGCCCTAAAAGGCGGCCAGGCTGCTGTTAACTTCCCGGCCTTTGTTGCTGCTTATCCGCTTCCTGCTTCTGCATCATCGGCTGATATTCGTAAAGCAGCAGCTGCAGCTGCTGTTTTACTTCAAAAGGTAGAAACCAGAAGTGAGATTGATATAGGAAAAGCAGGTGATGATCATGAGGTCAAAAATGAAGAAATGAGAAAAGAAGAATACGTGGACGAGGATGCCCTTTTAAACCTGCCTAATTTGCTTATTGACATGGCGCAGGGAATGCTGGTGTCGCCGCCGAGGATACGCTCGACGCTATCCGATGAGTCGCCGGAGAACTCCGATGGAGAAAGCTTGTGGAGCTATTAGTGATCCGTATATAATTTTCCTTTTCTGATTTTTTTAATTTCACAACATATGGGCTAGGAAAAGGGGCATGACTGCATGAGTAGGGGGGCATGGCAGCATTTGATGCAGCTTTGAGCTTAGACTTGTCTTCCTATAAAAGAATAAATAAATGTTAAATAAAGACAAATATGAAAAAACCCAGAAAATAAAAGAATTTTTTAAATATGATAAAGTGATCTGCACGTAAAATACTTTGGGATTCAAGCTGAGGATTAGGGTTCCAATATTTCATACGAGTGTTGTTTGTGATCATAAGTAGATCAAAATATGTAATATATTTGATAATTCTCTATGAAACGAAATGTTGATTTGTGGTTATGGTTATGATGGTAGATATTCTTGTCACATTCTTTGATCTGCAGTTCCAAGTGTCTCATGCATTACCCTAACACTACCCATTTCTTGCTCCCCCTCCGCCGCAGCTAGCAGCTGTCCCCTGCTCTTCCCTTAGCCTAGCAAACTCCTACCTAAACATTTCCGAACGCTCTTCTGCCTCGACCTGCCGGCCGACGCCAATCGGATCTTTGTTGGCATGGAACCAGCTCACGACACGACCACTCTTGCATTGGGTATAAGCTCCTTGTTGTAGATTTCACCAATGGATGATCTTTTCAAATTAAAAGAAATGGTCTCATCATATATATCCCTTAGGGCCTACATGACATTTTATCCTCTACAAGGGGACAAACGTCTTATGAAACATCTAGTGGGTCCTTCTGAGGGTAAGCACAAGCACTCACAACAATGTCAAAACCGATGGCTGAAGATAATCCGAGCTATAGACTTGTTTATCTAGACCAATTCACGTTGTATATCTAATGCGTTATAATATAACTTAACGAACACTATAAAAAGTAAATTTTTTCCCACCAATCATGATTCATAAACCACCATTATTCTCTAAGCTTGAATAAACTTTTATTAGTCTTTGTTGGTAATCTTTTAAATCTAACCATAAAATCAGAAGAAATTAGATCCTGAAGCCGAAATGTATCTTTCGGTTTCAATTTGGCAACGAAATGAAAGATTTTGAGCGTAAATGGCCGACATAGCATCGCCACCTTTGTTTGCTTTTTCCCTCTCCCTTCACTTTCCCTCCGGTTGGTAACGTGTCTTCCCCTCTATCACTATCTCCATCTTTTTAATGTGTACAGAGCTGCATATTTTGACTTCCTTCTTTACCAATAATCGTAAAATAAACTATTCTAACAAATACTTTGCACCCCATCATCAAAAACATCCATTTTAAGCAAGTTTTAAAGGAACTGGTGTTCCTGGTGGACACGTTCGAGGACTAATAATGTCAACACAGTGATTGAGCGATCAATATCCAATAGTTATAAGTATATAATAGAACAGATGATACTGTAACCATTATAGCTGAATCAAAAAAAAAAAGTGGCAAAAGGTAACTTCACAAGTCAGGATTGAACAACGAGGGACAAACCGATTAACTTTAAAATGAATTTGGTCTTAAAAAATAATTAAATCATAAAAAAATAAAGAAATTTAAGTTTAATTTTAGATTACAGGGTACTAAAAATTAATATTCTAAACATAAAATAAAATAAGTTCAATCGACGGTATACAAAAAATGGATTTAACCCAGATATGTTTTCATAACTCAAAAACACGTATCTATGAAGAGGGAACAAGCATCCAATGTGGCTGACAAAATATAATTTTTTTCAGTAGCTTTTAACTTAGTGTCTTTTTTTTTCATTTTTCTTTATATAAAGAGAACCTTTCCTTTTTACTGTTTTACATTAAAAAAAGGTTAAAAAAAAAAAGTAAATCGTTTTTTATTATTTTTCACATAGTAAAAAGAACTGCCCTCCCTCCCTTGCTTGCTCTGACGGCCCCCCTTTGAATTCAATAGGATGGCTTAAAACTCAAGTTTAGTGGACCAGAAAAGTTGTTGTCTCCTACATGATCCTTAATAATTATGTCCTTTTGGTTTTGTTAGTTATTTTAATGTCTTTGGCACTAATCATCATTCTTTTTCAACTTGATTCTTAGCTTTAAGTGATTGATTATTACAGTAAACTGTGTTGTCTGGGACAAGGATAATATATTCTAATATATGTTGCATGTCTATCTATATCATATTAAACACTGATTAATAAAGTAATTTGCATCATCAACTTGTTGCTGATTGGAAAGGTTAGGCTGAAACACATTAACTTACCTATGTTTCTGTTACATAAATCTTTGTTTTGTTGAGTTTATTCTCTTGGAAAAACAACCCATGAAACCTGGTCTTTGTCTGATATTTGTGAAGAAGAACTTGACTGGCTAACTTGCCTAAAGAAAGAAAGAAAGAAAAAACACTTACATAAACCTAGTAATTGTCTTAAGATCAAGTTTTGATGGATATGTAAATTTGGATATCAAAATATAATTTTATCGACGTGTGCTTCTGTTTGAAAAAACAATTTTCTTGCTAGGAGTTGATAATTCTGATCAGGGACGGACTATGATCGAACATTGAGGGTATAAAATTATATTAAGGCTTTAAATTTATGATTTATGATGGACAAAGATTTTATTTGATAATTATTTAAATTAAAAAGATCTCTAATGTAATTATATCCAAAAAAATAGGAGCAAGAACCCCTAAGCCAATGATGGAAACGGGGTAGGGCGGGGGTTTTGTTAACCGACCTCAACCCAAAAATTAAAATATTTATCGAACAATGAGAGAATAAAATTATATTAAAATTTTAAATTTAAAAATTATGATGGACAAAGATTTTATTTGATAATTATTTAAACTAAAAGGACCTCGTTATTATATCTAAAAAATGAGGAGAGCAAGAACCCTTAAGCCAATGATAGCAATGGGGCGGGGCGGGTTTTTTATTACCCGACCTCGATATTTTTATAAAAAATGACTAAATCAGACCTATCTCGAAAAAATTAATAAAAACATTATATATTATATATAAAATTATAATAAATATATATCAAATAAAAAAATCCGATTATTAATTTTTTAATTTTTGATCAACGACTGTTTGTCCGAACAAGCATCTGTTTGTCCGATTATTCAGTCCACTAACGAATTTGGACTTTCTAAAATGGACTGCATTTCTTAATTGGGCTCTTAATTTTTATTTCCTACCAAAATTAGTACTAATTAAACTGGCCGAGTGCATGGGCCGAATTAAATGAATATTTTTTCGGAAATTGTTTAAAAAATAAATCTATTAATGATTATGTAAAAAAATAACGTTCGTTCTTTTAGTCTATATACAGTAAATTTGCATTTAGTCAAAATTAAATTTTAAATTAATAAATTAAATTTTTATTTTTTATCTATTCACTCACTTTTAGTCAGAAATAAAATCAGAATTCACTTTTAATTAAACATGAATTTTAGGGCTGAAAAAAATATTTTTCTACATAATCTTAATTAAGAGTTTTTTTTTTCTAGATAATCACCAAAAAGAGAATATTCATATATACTTTTGCGGAGTGCATGGGTAATCGTCATACCACCTCACTTACTACATCATGATATTGACGTGATCGTGTGTCCTTGTTCATGACAGTTAGGGCGTGCATTATTCAGTTTTAACCAAATTAATTAACTGAATCAAAATTATTTTAGTTAATTTAATTGGTTAATTTTTGATAAATTCGATTAATATTTAATTTTTTTAAAAAAAAATTATCAATTAATTCAATTTGAAATTAATTTAATTAAGCGAATTAATTGAATTAACTGAAATTATTATGTATTAAATATTATATATATTATATATATTTATTTTTAGTCATTTAACTTTTAAAAAATTGTAAAATATTCATTAAATTCTTTTATATTATAAAATGGTCACTAAATTTTGTATTAAATTAGTATAAAATAAAAGTTTAGTGACTACAAAATTATTGTAGTATAATTTAGTGACCTATTATGTAATTTAATCAAAATATAAAATAAATTTCGGTTAATTCGACTAATTAACCGAAATAATTTTGATTCGGTTAAATATACGGTTAACAATTAAAATTTTAATTTTTTTGATTAATTCAATTTTAATTAATTTGATTCAATCACCGACCAAATTAATCGAATGTTCGTCCCTACTTAAAGCACTGTTTTGTTTTTTGTAATAGCAGGGGTTTTAGTTGTGTCGCACAAGCACAGGCACAGCCACAGCCACCAGCAAGTATGCCTTAAGCCAGTCTTGTCTGTGGACATTGATTTCTACTTGTTTAGCACTTGCATCAGTGAAAACAGTGATAATCGAGCCGTGTGTGGGCTGTATATATTTTTGCTCACGTCATTTCACCCCTTACAGAGAGATTATATCATAAGTCTGATCTACCATATTAGCCGTGGTCCTTAGCCAATGAAAATTACTCATTTTGCCATTAATTATTTATGTATTTAATATAATTTTCAAAAATGATATTTTTAAAATGACATAAAAATTTTGAGTGAGGATTCATTGATTGAAAAAAAATGAGGTGAAAGTTAGCGGTGAAGTGAACGGTTATTATTGGATGGGATCACGGCTGACGTGGTAGGCCGGGCCCATGATATAATTTCTCCCTTACGGATGATCTGACTGGACAAATACGACTGGCAGCCAATGGATTTATGACATCTGTTCATAATGTATACCACTTGATTAGCATCGTGGCATCCAGGCAATTTTCTATAATTTTGTCTGGATATTAAAATCTTAGTATTATAAGATCCATACTTATTTTATGTCTTTGAAAAAAATTAAAACACAAATCTGTTCATTATCGAAAAATTCAAACAATTAAAATCAACAAATGTGATGAATAACAATAATTAATTATTTATTAGAGATTCGAATTCTGTTGCTGTGAATGAAAATTTTAGATTAAAAAAACTCATAAATTATATTGTGTGTATATAAATAAATTCGAGTTAAGAGTAAGGGTTGACGATTGGTTGGTCAGAGTTGTTCACTTGTTTTTATCAAAAATAAAAAATATTAAAAGTTATAGTAAACCATTATAATTAATATCAATGAAAATAAAATATTTATTTTTTAAAAATATATATTTCGATGACATGATAATAACAAACAAAATAATTAATCGAATAAGAATGAGAAAAAATAGTTAATTCAAATTAAGCAATTAAATCGAATTGATTTAATCAATTTATGTCGTTTTTGGTATTTATTTTTTTATATTCTAATATTAAAAAATAAAATTTAACTTTTAATCTTAGATTCTAAATTTTAAACTTTTTGCTTTTAATTTTATAAGTCCTAATACTCTAAAATATATTTTACTAATAATTTTTTAATATTACAAATTTTAATTTTAATTTTAAATTTTAACCTTAACCATAAATTTACTTTTTATTATAAAAATATAAATTAAGAATCGAAAATGAACAATTTTTTTTGTTAATGTTAGATTATCCCTTGGTTAAAAATTATTAAGTGATAAGCTATCATATCAATCTTCTAAGATGAGATGATTAAACTAATTATGTTGTTCAAGTCATCAATTATTGAGTTCAATAATAGCAGTAGGGTGTGCATTTTTTTATATTAGATAAAATTAGATCCAAATAATTGAATATTAAAAAAATAATATATCCAGTTAATCGATTATTCAAATATTTAATTTAAATATTTTTTTTAATTTAATAATTATATTTATGAAATGATGTTATGCTGTTTTTTTAATTAAATCAAAAATATTTATAAAATGATCATTATTCTATATAATGGTAGTGGATTTTAGTTTTTGCAAACATAATTAATTTTACTTTAAATATTAAAATTTTAAATTGCATCTCCAAAACTTTAAATTTTAAAATCTAAGTAGTAACTATAATAATTTTTAAATTTTATAATAAAAATATATATTTCCAGCAGTCGATTGGTCCAGTAGGGAGTGGGGTGAGATACTGGATCTCTTAAGTAAAGTAAAAAAAAATCGTAACATTGTAAATAGAAAAAATTATGTTAAGATACAGAGACAGATCTTAAAAACCCAAGTTAAAGGGGTTATTTAATTTTTTTTTTAAATAGATGTTTAATTTAAAATTTTAAAAAATAAGATTTGATTAAAAATTGTAAAAAAAAAATAGGAGGGGTTTAATTAAAACTATTCAAAAGTTTTGAAATATAATATTGTTTTTAAAATTTTTGAAGAGGCCAAATTAAAATTTTTAAAAAATTAAGAGCCTAAAAACTAGTTTAGCCTATAGGCTCCAATATAGGTCCGTCACTATTGGATGGTCGCTCTCGTAATGAGTTTCTACGATATTCAATATAAATTAATTTATCAATAAATTATTCAAACAATAAATAAATAAATTGAATTGTAATGATTATATTAATATATCTTATAAAATTATAAAATCATTAATAAATATATCAGATATATATTATATCTTAATATAGTATATATTCATTTTACGATTTATATTGAAAATTCGTGACTTATCCTTTCAATAATATGTTGTTCAAAATTCAAGCTTAAATATCCTTCTACCTTAACATTATACTAAATAATTTATTCGGATATATATTATTTAGACTTGAATTCAACTTATCTCAAACATTTCAATAAAATATTAGCTCTTGACTTTAATAAAACTGCCTTTAAAAGATCTGAATGGGTCAACTCTAGGGGTCATAATGAGCCTAATCAGCTCGCGAGTTACTTAAGTTCGGCTTGGTCAAAGTTTGGTTAAAGTTCAATTCGGGTTTTTTGGCTCGAGACTTTAACAAGTCGAGTTAAACATACTCAAGCTTGGCTCGAAAAGCTTGTGGACATGATCAAAATAATTATATTATATGTGCTACATGTACATTAAAAATAATCTCTTTAGCAAAAGGCAAACAATAAAATAAAATATGAGAAATCCATTAAAAATAATTTATCTAAAATAAATTGTGTATTTTTTTTCATTTCTTAATATTAAATTTCATTTCGTTGTTGGTTATGGAAAGAGTTTTTAGCAAGATCCTATATTTTATAAAAGATATAACAAAATTATATATTTTGAATCGACCCGAACCGAGTCATATAATATTATTTTTAAATCAAACCCGAACCTAAAATTCTAAACTCGTCGAACCGAACTTAACCATACTCGGACTTGGCTCGTTATCCTACCTAATCAACCCTCTTGGCTTTAATTATTTCTCCCTGGCTATGTGATATTTTCATATGTCCTACATTTCGTTAGCAGATTCTGTTGGGAACTTTGGGATAAAAGCCAAAAGGACCAACAAATGAGATTTTGAGGTAAGGTAGGACATATTTCTCTTTAATGCCACGTGATAAACGTGGAACATAAAGAGAAATAAAAAGTTTATAAAATTAGAAATATTTTCTATTAAAATAAAATTAGTATTAAAATATTAAAACATAAAAAGAATAGTATTTGAACTCATTGAGGAATCATAATGATAAATAATAGTGTTGTTCTTTATAAAGGATTTTAATTTAAGTAATGTAATATTATTTTTAGTAATGTAGAAATCATTAAATAGTTCAAAAAATTGAGACCTGGATAACTTATAAATATTAATAATTATTGGATTAATTTTTATGTCGAAATTAATTTTTCGGATCCGTATTATTTATGTGTCACACATATTAAAAATATATATAATTATAGAAATTCGTTTAAACTAGAATTAAGTGATATCATAACATTATAAATATTTATAATTAAATTTAAATAAAAACTAAAACTATCAAACTTGAAGAAATCAAATAAAGTTAAAATTATAAATATAACTTATCAATTAAATTATTAAAAAAATACTATAACTCATATATATATATATGATTTTGATATTACAAAAAATATTTTTTAAATAATTTAAAAAAATATTATCTACATCTTTATTTAAATAAATGTAAGTCTTATTTCTCTTCTATCTTTTAGATTATAGTAACAATTAAAAATATATATTCAATTGGGATTATAAACTGTGGGATTCTGGATAGGCACAATAAAAACGATCGTACATGACCAAAAAAAATAGTATCCAAAATTTTAATAAAATATATACATTTAAGTGATATTAATTTCAAAACTTAATACAAAAGTTTTAAAAAGTTTAATTTCTAGATATTTATAAAATATTTTTTTGTTACTAAAGATGATAATCTAATAATATTTTTTATAATATAATATTTTATTTTAAAAAAATTTATATCTTTTACCGATTATATATTAAAGAGTTTATTTTAATAAATTAAATCTTTAAATCACTCTTATTATAAATTTAAAATAAAATACACAAAATCCAAGAATTAAAATATAATTTTCTGTAATTAGTAATTAATTCTGTCTCCCTGCCTCCAAATCCCACACCAAGAAAAAGATAAACGTGTACTTTCCCATCAGAACACGTGCTAAACACCTCAGGTTAGTGAGTTTCTAAATTGTATAAGCTTAGCTGTAAAACCAGCACCTGGAGATGAGACCTTTGCTGCTCGGCCCCGATGTGGGACCTTGGGAACTTCACAGCTGGCTCTCTATCATATGCGCGTCCGTGTTCAAATCGCAACCATCTGCCCCCACGCCCCGTCCTCACAAAAACTATATATATGTTCCTATCACTCTCTTTGCTGCTTCAAAGTTTCCAAATCCAAAAAGAAGATTCAACTTCCAAATCCAAACAGAATCCCAGATTCCATATTATCCTTACAAGTTGAAAGAAAAAGACTTTACTGTTACTTTTGCTGCTTCAAATCCGTACCGAAAGTCGGCCCTATTTGTCTTCATAGTCTTGACCAACACCCAGAACTTTATCTCCTCGGTTTCAATGGATATTTCGAGTCAAATCTCTGAAAGGGTGGTGCCGTCTTCATCATCTGAAGCGGGCATTGGACGCCGGGCTGTTCACTCCGACGAGGAAGTTCTTTTACTAGCAACCAATAGGCCTAAGAAGCGTGCAGGGAGGAGAGTATTCAATGAAACCCGCCACCCGGTTTTCAGAGGGGTTCGAAAAAGGAACAAAGATAAGTGGGTGTGTGAACTGCGGGAGCCTAATACAAAGACTAGAATCTGGCTAGGAACTTATCCCACACCAGAAATGGCTGCTCGGGCACATGATGTAGCTGCATTAGCATTCAGAGGCAGGGCTGCCTGTCTGAATTTCGCCGACTCTGTTTGGAGATTACCCGTGCCAGCTTCTAACAATGCCGACGATATCCGGAGAGCAGCAGCTGAGGCAGCTGAAGCATTTAGGCCACAGGAATTCCAAGAACTTTCGGGTACCTACACCAGGCAGGGAAGTCTCAAGGCTTCCGATAGTGAAGTTTCCAGCAGTGATGTTAACAAGAAGAAAATGGCATCTGAAAGTGAGTTTTCGACCGAGAAAGTTCAGTTCGTGGATGAGGAAGAAATGTTCTACATGCCGAAGCTGCTCGATAGCATGGCGGAAGGTCTTCTCCTTTCCCCGCCGAGGAATCCCGATGAAACCGACAGTGATTTCGATGTGTCTTTATGGAGTTATTCAATCTGATCGGCTTTGTTGGGATTCAAATCTAAATGTACAAAGTAGTACAAGTGTTTGTGTACTAGTAATTACTAATTACTATCTTGTTTTCGTAATGTTTTAGATATGGTATTGACGTATTGTAAACAACGGTATGTAGACTTTAAAGGAGTCCAGGGCTGAAGGGCATATAAGATGTACAAGTTTTTCCCTCTTTTTCCAATAATTCATCAGGACACAAAATTTTTATTAAAGCTTCGCAAAGCACAAATTAACTCAAATAATTTCAGGATGAATCGAGAGAGGTATTAGCAGTGTAGTTGCACTCAAATAATATCATAGGGACATTATCATCCTTATAAGATACATGTCTGATAGGATGTGTAGCGCCATTATTTATATATCTCAATACCTTTAATTTTTAGGCGTGATATTTTACCTCACTCAACTTCATGTGCTCTTGTCACGATCTTTCATTCTTGTATTAATCTTTTTTTACGATTGTTTATCCTATCTACCCCTCTCATGGACGCTTGACGTAAAATCAAACATTCAAAAAATCACACTGATACTATTTATTACAGGATCATTACATTTTTCCTAAAAAATATATCTAATAAGATATGTAACGTCATCATTTATATATTTTAATTTTTTTTAATATAAAATTAATATTTTTGTCTCTTTTCAGACGTAACACCTATGTGATTATTAAAATTATAAATGTATTATTATTGAATTTTGAAGAGTCAAATATTTAGAATTTTCTTTATTTGGTATTTAATTATTACTTCATTGAATCCAAATCTTTGTGCCTCATATCAGACTCCAGAGCCACACGAAACCTGTCTCCTCTTTTACTTCCTAAGCAGTGACGTATTTCATTGTTTTATCCGCCTTGGACACTGGAAGCGCGTGGAAAATGTAAATGACTAAATGGCGTCACATCACAATTCACTCACATTGCTTAATGCTTTAGAGTAGATCCTCTGGGACTCTTGTTCTTATCCGGTTAAAAGAAACTTTATTAAGGATAAGTATAGAACCATGAACAAAATATATTATTAATTATTAATTTTTTTAAGAATTATTATTTCACGTATAATTAATCGTACTTTAAAATAAAATTGAAATAAATTATTTTATTAATAATTTTTATTACCTTATTTATAATTTTGTCTAATGAAATGAAATGAAATTATTTTATTTTTATTTTTCACATAATGTTTTTTATAAATGAAAATATATAATTTTTATTTTATTTCTCATATTTTGTAAATTTTAATATACGAATTAAATTATTAAAAAAAAACACTTCAAAAGTTTGACTCATTAATTAAAAATGAAAAAAATTAAATAATTCATTTTAATCTATTAAAAGATCTTTAGATTAACAGGGATCAATAGGGGTGATCTAAGTAGTAAAAATTTTGATTTTGTTTAAGTAAATTTAGGTTTGAGATGTTGGGTGTAAAATCGTTTATTTCTTTTTTATAGTTTATTTTATACCTTCGTTTTAAATTAGAGGGTTTTTTTATAGTTCATTTTATACATTCGTTTTAAATTAAAAGGTTTAGGATTTAGGGTTAGGGGTGCGGTTAGGGATTACGGAATTATACCATACTCCGTGGAGCAGTATGTATGCTCTGGGACCTGATGTTTTCGTCATCAGAAGTAACAGGCATGCAAATTTTCTCGACCTCCACAGGTGTGAACTTGTCACTGCTATCTCGTGTAATGTCATCGTGGTGGTCACACGGAAACTACAACCGGGGACTACTCTCGACGGAAGCCGGGACTGTTGCTCGAGTGATTGCAGATGCCACAATAACAATAGCTGGCTTCTTTGGGGAGAGTCAGCTTTTGAATATCACTCTACTTCCTTCATAATCAATTTACTATTCATCCAAAAAAGTTTCATAACCAATTTGCTTGGATCTTATTTTCTCTATTCATCCAAAAAAGTTTCATAATCAATCCAAACCAAACATTCTGAAAAAATTACAAGCATTTTGGGAGGGAAAATCAGTGCCCTTTGAAACAAGGGAGAAAAACAAGCACTCATTCTTTATTGTCTTCAGCTTGTTTCTTCTTAGTCTCATCCACATTTTCAACCGGTGGTAGTGCCTGCATAACCAAATTCACATAAAAATCAATTTCATTTCCCAATACGAACCTAGTGTCGCTTTGGGATTTCACTCAATCCCTTTTTGGTGGTTTCAAACTTTAAGAATTTAATAAAGTTGTCTGGGGCATTTCGTCGAACACTTAATAGTCTGTCCTAATCTCTATAAGTACCGTAAACTAAAAGTGGGAGATGGTAAAAATAAAGTAATAAAAATGTAATTACGAGATTAGGTTTGTAGATGTTGTGGACGACAGATGCGCCAGCGAGGAGTGAAGCGATGACGACGACGCACGACCAGGCGAGAGATGGAGTCCCCGTGGGATGTTTTGCTGCTCCAAATTTTTGTTTCATGGTGTTCTTTTCTTGAAATGAAAATCCTTAGAAGAATTCGTTCAAAATAACTTCTCGTTCAACTTAGAAAAGAAAAAAGAAGGAAAACAATCGGAAAAAGAAAATTAGACCTTCTGTTTTAAGTCCATGACCTATCTCCGCAGAGTTTGTTGCTAGGTAAGGTTGGCCTTATTTCGTCTATATTATTTTAATCCTTGTCTTGAGTATACTTTTTATGAGGTATACAGGGGAGGAGAGGCAGCGGGGGAGATTTATTAACTAACAGCCCTCGGGGGTTCCCCCCTTCTCCCACCGTACGAAACGAGAACCTCCCCTAAAACCAAGTGAAAAAACACAAAAACTAAGTCTATAACGTTGTTGTTGTTGTTGTTGTTGTTTCTGTTGTTGTTGTTATTTCTGTTGTTGTTGTTGTTGTTCACGTGTACAAATATTATGTATTAACCTAATCTCATAAACTAAACTTTAATTTATAACCCTAAACTTCAAATTTCATATCATACAATCTAAATTCTTAAATTATAATATAAATATTTAAATTTTAATTAAAAATTTTGTATAAATTAAATTTATGTATTAAAATATTTTTTATTTAATAATGTGTATTCAATTTTAATAAAAAAAAATAGATACAGGGACGATTCAAAAATTTTAAGGACCTGTACAATTTATTAAAATGTGTCCTTTAGAAGCAATTGTTCATAAATTTCACTAGTTCTAAAAATGTGACTCTTAGAAATAATTGTCCTTTTTAAAACCCCGTACGATCGTTTCTATTACACTTGTCCAAAACGTCACTAGTTCTATAGAAACAATAAGAATAGTAGCTTAAAGTAGTTTTGCACAAGTCGGTAAACTTGACTTCTCAACTATTGTATGTCGGTGAAGAGTCGGACTTTCAATCTGATATCAGGAAACGGATCCTGGCATTCATGAATGTCTCAGAAGATGATTACAACATGGTTTTCACTGCAAATCAATCCGCAGCTTTCAAACTTATAGCAGAGGTTTATCCATTTCGGTCTAGTCGAAGTCTTCTAATGGTTTACGACCATCACAGTGAGGCCGCGGAGGCGATGATCAAGACCTCGAAGAATAGATGGGCGAATGTCAGGTCGGCTAGTTTCTTGTGGCCTACTCTACAGATACATACACAAAACTTGAGAAAGAAGATAGTGAGTAAAAAGCAAGCGCAAGAAGAAAGGACTTTTTATTTTTCCACTTCAATCAAGGGTTACAGGGTCGAGATATTCGTGTTTATGGATGAGTCTAGCTCGGGAGAATCGGTGGCATGTGTTGCTTCATGCATCTGCATTGGGAGCCAAAGATATGGACACCTTGGGGATTTCTATCATTAATCCTGACTTCCTAATGTGCTCACTGCTCATTGTCAAGTTTTTTGGTGAAAATCCTTCTGGATTCTGTTGCTTGTTTGTCAAGAAATCCTGTGCTTCGGTTCTGAAGGATTCAGCTACAGGCAGGAGTGTGGGGATAGTGAATCTTGTTCCGTATCATGGCCGAATCAAATCCCCGAAAAGCCAGCCGAAATCAAAAGAAAGGTCGATGAATTTCCGGTTCGAACTTCATTCTCAGCCCCCTTGTCTGACACTGGTTGGTGAATGCATTGATGAGCCTTAGACATCTTCATTCAGAAAATGGAGTTGCTGCTGTGAGGATCTATGGACCCAAAATCAACTTCGACCGATGCCCCGCCATCGCATTTAACATGTTCGATTGGAATGAAGAGAAGATCGATCCTGCATTGCTACAAAAGCTGGTTGACAGAAATAACATTTCTTTCAGCGTTGTGAACTTGCAGCACATTTGGTTCTGTGATAAGCATGAAGAAGAGAAGGTTAAGGCACCGGAGACGGTGCCGAGTAAGAAAACAGATGAGTTCGAGGCTTCAAGCATGGAGTATCTGTCGTCACTGCTGCGGTCTGGTTCTTGACGGATTTTGAAGACGTTTATAAGGTCTGGGAATTTGTTTTCAGGAAATTGTTCAAGTCCAACAAGAGCAGAAAGTGGATTCAAGCTAAGCATCTTAAGACCTGTCGTAAGGATTCAACTGGTTACCTTAGCAAATGAGTTTGAACACGGAACTTGTCTTTGCATTGATGGGCCATTATGGCATAAAATTGCACTTCCATCTACTGAGTTGAATGGTAAGGAATTCGAATCATTTGAACAATATTTTAGACAGGGGTGAGTATTCAATCGAGTCGAGTCAAATTTTTTTGAATTATTCGAGTTGACGAGTCATATTTTATAACTTAAATTTTATTTGAATTTTTATGTTCGATCGAGTTTTCGAATTCTTATAAACATTTAATTGAATTATTTATCATGTTATAGTACGACTTGATTCTAATTTAAACGATTTTCTCTAATCATATAAGATATGTATATATATATATTCATATATAGTAATATTTTTTTATATTTTTATATATAAATGTATATATATCATGAAAAGTTTAGTGACTCATCTCAAACTTAAAAATAATTCTTTTAACTACTAAAAATTTGAATTATTCGAATTTCCATTTTATAACTCGAACTTTATTTAAATTTTTTTGAGTCGAATCGAGTCAAAGCGAGTTGGGTATTTTCGTCTCGTGTCAAGTTGGGTTATTCATTTTTTTCGAATCGAGTCGAATTTTACTCACACCTAATTTTAGATTCAAACTCATACAAGATCGGATAATATGATCATCCTTAATTACTAAATTAATTGAAAGAATTTATTTTCTGTTTAAGGGTTTAATTTGATCAGGCCCGATCTTGAGTAAGGGAAATAAGGTATTTGTTGAGGCCCATCACTCAGAAAACTAAATATGTATTTTTTAATTATATTTATTATTAAAGATTTATTTTTTTAATATCTGTTATTAAGAGTTTATTTTTTAATACTTGTTAATAAAATAATTAAGTTATTTTAATATTTATTATTAGGGGTTGAATCTTAAAATTTATTTATTTTTTTAATAATTATTATGAAGACCCATTTTTTCTAATATTTATTATTATGAGTACAACCTTAATTTTTTTAATGCTCATCATTAAAGTTTAAATTTTTTCAATAATTATTATTACGACTTATTTTAAATTTTTTTAATTTTCAATACTTGTTATTAAGGATATAGATATAAATAATGGTATGTAATTTTCAACAACTGTTATATGAAGCAAATGGTACCGTATAAAACAAAGATACATATAACCCTTATATCCAGAATAATATATGTTATTAAAAAAATATACTCACAGTAATTTAAATAATATCATTATATCCGTAAACATAATAAACATAAAACAACTAAAATATAATTATAATTATAATTTAAATATTTAATTTAAGATTCAATTTTTAAATTCATCCATGACGACAAAAAATTCAATACCCACCCTGAATCTAATTCAACTTCCAGCTGAAGGAGAGATTATATTATAGGTCCGGCTCACCACGTCAGTTGTGGTCCCTAATCAATGAAAATCACTCATTCTATCACTAATCAGTCATGTAATTAATATAATTTTTAGAAATTATTTTTTTAAAATGACATAAAAAATATGAGTGAAGATTCGTTGATTGAAAAAAATGAATCGAAGATTAATGATGAAGTGAACGGTTATTATTAAATGAAACTATGACTGACGTAGTAAATCGAATCCATAATATAATTTCTCCGGTCCGGCTGAAGTGCATGAATTTGATTGTTTTTCTTTTACAAAATTGTTTGTTATTTTTATTCCATAAAATTAATTTTTGTTATCATTCGGCATAAAGATGGTGGTAAGAAATGTCAAAACTGTGATTATTGCCGTCAGCCTAACACAGAGAAATAAATAAATCAAAATACAAGTCAAAAGTATTGAATGGAAAGTCACGCACAATTTGTTTACCAAACAACAATACAGTAATTTTAATATTATAAATAAAATAAATCAGATAAAAAAACATTTTTTATAATAAATATATATAATATTCGATTATGTTAATTCGATTATTAAATTAGATATAGATTATTATTATAAATAAAACTTCTGATATCGCCCTGTCAGATTCCAAGAGTGCTTAGTCCAAATGTTTGTGCTTGAAAATTTTAAGATAATCAATATTTCTTAATTATTTGCATTATCGATCAGAATTGACGGCTAGGATTAGTTAGTATATTTTGACCAACCGAGACTATTAACTCACTATTTATTTATTACAAAACCTAATATTAATTAGGAGTTAAACACGACTGTCTTAATAATTATTTACAAATTCTAGTGTTAAAACTCATTACCGATGGTACATTAATCAGGTGCTTAAGTTGACTAAGATTGGCAAGTCTTGAAGTTATTTAGTCAGTTCACTAATCACCTTATATTAAATAAATTAATGGAAATCATTTTCGGCTGCTAGCGTACCAAATTAAATTAGGTTTTCATTAATTCAAGTCAATAATTTGTGAGGACATAATAAAAGAAAATGACGTTGGTCAATAAAACTTCAATTTTATGCTCCATGACTTAAACGTTTTTATTTGAAAAACGAGTTAAATGATCTTTATATGTATTTTTAAAAATATTTTCTTAATAATTCTACTCATAAAATACGAAGAATTTGTTAGGGACGATCAATGGCGGATTCAGAAAATTATTTGGGAGTGATCACATATGAAATTTCAAAATCTTAGGGTGGGCACAAAACTTAAATATTACAAAAACTTAAGGATTAATTCATAAAAGATAAAAAATTAAGGGTAAATATGTGAACTTTGAAAAGTTCAGGTGGACACGGGTCTACCCTATTCAAAGCATGGATCCGTCATGGGGAACGATAATAGGACGGAGTGAGGTAGGATTTTGGATGCCCTGACCTCAACCCTAAATTTAAATCATCTATTACAATCCGATTCTAATATATAATATTATTGATCTGATTTGACATAATAAAAAATATAATTTAATCATATTTTGATCTCAATATTTTAATAAAAAATGTAATTAAATTTGACTCAATTTAAAATATATATTAATAAAATTTTAAATATAACATATACAAATATAATAAATATTTATAAATCTATCAAATCGGATCGAGAATTTTTTCCTTAAATTTAACTCCAATTTAACCACGGCTATTTTTTATTTTAACTCGACCCTAAACTCAAAATATTTTTATGTCATTAGATAAATGAGGGCTAAGACTTAAAACAATATTTTTATGTTATTTTAAAAATGGTATCATTATGACATCGAATACAAACGACCCGCGAAATATATTCGGGTCGGATGAGGAGGATCAATGCCTAACTCTTCAAGTTCTAAAGTTTAAGCTTGCGGTTTATAGTTTCTCTAAATTTAATCCTTTTTCTCCCTTAATTAAACCTTCATAGTTTGCAATTTGTCCAATTGAGTCCTTAAGTATTTTTAATTGAGACGCATGATTTGTAATATTGTCAATTTGACCCTAAAGTAATAAGAATGATGCAATTTAATCCCTTTATTTATTTTAATTATGTAATTTCAATGTAAATAAATTGTTATTGTTGTATTGATTTAATTATTTATGTTAATTGCATATTAGAAAATTAAATACACACTTTACTATAATTAGGTCAGTACTTTGTTAGGATTAAGATTCAATAAATAATTAGGCAATTGTAAAAATTAATGTGCATAGATTGGAAACTTGGATGTTCTAACTTGAATAGTGTCTTAGGATAATGGGATGATATTTAACATAGATTATCAATTTAACTTGAATAGTGTCTTAGGATAATTGGATAATTAGGTTAGAACTTAGTTATTTTTACCCAATTTCTAAAAATAGTTTTGGTAATATATTATCAATTTATTTTAAAATTCACTGATTTATTTTGATTAAATTTTTTATTTATTTTTCACTCTTCATATTCTCGTTAGTATCCTGATCGTGAAGTTTGAGGTCCTCCAATGGACCTTGTAATAGTCACCCATTGATCCCCAAATATTAAAATTTTATCAATCCCTAACATATTTTTAAAACTTCAAAACCCAATATAAGTGTTCGACTAGAAGAAAAAAAAGAAATTCATAATTTTAATCTCAAAATTAAAATAATGTTTAAATTGTTAAAAGTTTAGACTAAAATAATAGATTGTATAAATTTTTAGACTAAATTGTTATTAACTCAAATTACATCATTATTTTCTTTAATTTAAAAATGAAAAAAATACCAAAATAAAATAAATATGTAATATTAAATACCGTTTTATCAAAAATAACAATTAAGATACTAAAACAATAATACAAAATAATTAAAATACTAAATACATAGTTTTTTACTTTTGTCCCTCTATTTAAATTTTTTTAAAAATTATTTTTTTATAAATTCATCCCTACTTTTAAATATTTATGTTTTACCCCTCAATTCAAATCCTGACTCCGTCTTCGTTTTTATCAGATTTAAAAACTCAGGATTTAAATAATATTATACCATAAATATCTCCAACATGAACAAGAAAATTCAAGAGAAAAAAGAAACAAAACCAAGAATAACACGTAAAATAAAACAAAATTATTATCCTTTGGATCGTCATGTTCTTTGATTTAAATTATATTATATAGTCTGAATATGTTCTATGTTTGGACTTCATGTGTATAGCCGCCGTTTCTTTCTTTATATATTTTCGTCAAAGACACCCTCTCAGTTGAAAAATTAGAATTTTACCCCCAAAAATATTTATTTTAAGTCGCAGTTGGTATACTTCAAATGAATTTGTATAATAAAATCTTTGTAAATTAATAATTTCAAAATTATATAATTTTATTAATTTAAGGAGGTATTAATTAGTATATAGTTGAAATAAATATGTTTTAAATATTTATTTTATAATTAAGCTAAAAAAGTCAAAGTAAAATAAATAGCAGTCCACGTCTAGATTGAAGGGTGAGTCACGTGCTGACATGCTTCATTGAATCGATGCCTCAACAACCCTAACTGGGTCCCGCTTTATTACACTTAACACGTGGAAAAAAAATAAAAAACTAATTAGTTAATTAATCGTTTGATAAAAAAAATTAGTTTTGATTTTCTTGAATATAATATTATCTATAATTGATTGATTTAAATAAAAATTTTAATAATTAAATAATTAAATATAATTTTATTTATAATTAAATGATCTCTGTTATAGTTTATTTTTTAAAGTATCTTGTTGAATAAATTTTTTATTGTAATCGTTAATTATGTTCAATAATTCTTTAACATATTTAAACATATCAAATTAATTATTAAATTTAAAATTTCACATAAAATAATATAATAAATACTTATTTAAGTGATTTTAACGAGTATGGAAGAGTTATTATAAACAATTAGAGTTAAAATTAGATTATTTTCGCTTATATTTTATAAATATATATAGTCAAAACATAAATTATGAAATTTAGATTATATTTCGTTTCTTATGATTATATTTTGCTTTTAATGAATTTTATTTTTTTTACATTTTTTTATAATTAGAAGAAATGAGTGTTTAAATAAAAAATAACACCAAGGTAACATGTAAGAGTAAGACAAGAATAATAAAGTATATCTTGATAGAAAAAAGGACAGAAAAAAGTATAGTAATTAAGAGCGGCCAAACCTTTTTAATTAGGGTGTCAGTTGACACCTAATTTTTTATTATAAAATTTAAATAAAATATTAAAAATAAATCAACATAAAAAATATTAACGTCGTATTGTTATATAATTTTTAAAGAATAAAAATGTAATTTTTGTACATACAAGAAGATATATAAAAAGATTATATTGTACAGAAAAGGAAAATTAGTATAAAAATACAAATTATAACAATATCATTTGAAGTTTTGATCTTATTGAGTGATATTAGTGTAAAAACAAATTATTTTAAGAAATTAGGTTCAAACAATTTTATTTTAATACATATAATTAAAAATATAAATTTGGAATAAACGATGGTTGACTAAAATTTAAAAAATTTGATTATCCTAAAACATTTATTTGAGTACGTAAATAAGTGGATAAACACTCGTTTAAAGCTAAATTTATCGATGTTTGAGTTTATTATGAGACGCTATCATTACAACCAAAAACACGGTCTAAGTCGAACTTTAAAAATATTTTTTTATTAAAAAATGGAAGCAAAAAGTTTATACCATTTTCCACTTTGACATGGTGGCAGAATCGTGAATAAGTTAAAAGAGAAGGCTAAAAGAGAAGCCAAAGTTACCAACTATACACGAGGCCATGAAGTCTGCACTTGCTTATAAATATTGTACAAAATCCGCCCATCTGATTCCACCAACGCATTCTCTCAGCCGAGTTTAAGGGAAACAAAAGAGGAATATTTGTACTTAATCCAAGAAGTTATCTTTTAGTTGTAGTTAATCCGGTTTCATTCGTGTGGGATAGAAATGGCAAAGAATGTGGGGATCCTCGCTATGGAAATCTATTTCCCTCCTACCTTTGTTCAACAGGTGACACAGTCTTTTACTTTTCGTTTCTTTTTTGTTGATATTTTTGGGATTTGTTTCTGGGTTTGGGTTTCTTAGTTGAGACAAGTGATAAAATGGGTAAAAAATGGAGTCTTTGGTTATTTGCTTGCAATTTTCTCTCTTTTTTTGAATGATTTTGAAATTTCTATTTGTAAAGTTTATGTGGGTGTTTCTTATGGGGTTTGGTTTCTTGGATTTCAGTTTACTTTCTTTATCTGGAAAAATTTGTCTGCATAATCTAATAACGAGAACAATCTCTTTGTTGTTGTTGTTGTTGTTTAAGTGTTTGTTTCTCTATAATAAATTAATGTTATCTGGATTTATGAATCTTGTGAATTACATCATCACCGCTTGTTTAATTATTCCTTTCCTTTCTTACAAAATCAGGAAGCATTGGAGGCTCATGATGGTGCAAGCAAAGGAAAATACACCATTGGACTTGGACAAGATTGCTTGGCCTTCTGTACTGAGGTAGAAGATGTTATCTCAATGAGGTTAGCAATCCTACAATTTATATCCACTCTTCTCAAACTGTTTTATAACATGCTGTGTATGGCTGAAATGGATATTTGTTTGTTTTTCTAACTCGGTCCTCGGGACCTTTTGATTTGCAGTTTGACAGTTGTTACTTCACTCCTTGAGAAGTATCAGATTGACCCTAAACAGATTGGCCGTCTTGAAGTTGGCAGTGAGACTGTGATAGACAAGAGCAAGTCCATTAAGACCTTCCTGATGCAAATCTTTGAGGTAATCTCCCCAATCATCATGGTCTTCTTTTTTTGTTATGGTTGCCTCTTTCTACCTCCTCTTAGGTAGATAAGAAAACTAACCAGGCCGATGACAATAAGGTAAGCATTGGTTGAATCGTGCTTTATGTCAACAATTTTACTCATAGATCGTGTCCTCTCTAAGTGGATGGAGCTGGGGACAACATCTGTGAAAATTCCTTATAATTCCATATCAATTAACTAGAAAAATCTCGTCCTGTCAATTGTTTCTTAGGACAACTCTGTTGCAGTTTATGATTAAATGCTTGTTCTTCACTTAATGTTCTTTTCTCATCTTAAACAAACAGAAATGTGGAAACACTGATATTGAAGGGGTTGACTCAACTAATGCATGCTATGGAGGGACTGCAGCTCTGTTCAACTGTGTCAATTGGGTGGAAAGTAGTTCATGGGATGGACGATATGGCATTGTTGTTTGTACCGACAGTGCGGTATGCTCATTTCTTGTATTACTACTTATAAGTGCAAACTTTGCCTTTTGTTTTTAGTTTTGGACTAAAAGAGCTGGTAATTTCATGTTTCTTTGTTTGCATTGTCATTGCACACTTCAAGAAGCTAAGTGCATTCTTCTTCTCTCGAGTTTGGACATGTATATGGGCAAAATATCTAGCTTTTGAGTCTTTTGATCACATAACTAAAACAATCATGGAGACATATTCAATGGTCATACTCTCAAGTTTTGTTTAGTTTTCTTACTGAGGTCTTTGTTTTTCAGGTCTATGCTGAAGGACCTGCCCGACCTACTGGTGGAGCAGCTGCAATTGCTATGCTAATAGGGCCTGATGCTCCTATTGCTTTTGAAAGCAAACTTAGGGGGAGTCACATGTCCCATGTCTACGACTTTTACAAGCCCAACCTTGCTAGTGAATATCCAGTAATGCAACCGAATGCCTCTTGACTTTTGCTACTTTTATGGGAAATAATTGTTTACGTCAATGCTGTCATCAGTTTTAACTATAAATATATTTAAATATGTTTATAGGAATCATTTAGTTGGCATACTAATAACCTATAATGGTATTTTTGTTCGGTATGAGTTCCAGTTTAGGTGATGGTCCTAATCTATTGACATGCATGTGTAGGTCGTTGATGGAAAACTCTCTCAAACGTGCTATCTCTTTGCCCTTGATACTTGCTATAAATATTTCTGTCACAAGTAAGTCGCTATAGAAGTAATTATTTTTCTTTACAAATGTGAAATTTAGACTAGTTATCATGTGCTAATACCTCTACATTTGTCTGGCAGGTATGAGAAACTAGAGGGCAAACAGTTTTCTCTTTCTGATGCTGATTACTTTGTATTCCATTCTCCATATAACAAGGTAACTAAATTTAGCAGTTATTGATAAATTTATAAAAATCTTCTGAATAATGATGGGAAATTTTGGAATTTATCTGAAAATTCTCCATTTGAATCCATGCAGCTTGTGCAGAAAAGCTTTGCTCGTTTGTTGTTCAATGACTTCATGAGGAATGCCAGGTTTCTCTTTTTCTTTGATGCTCTGAGATTTCATGGATCGATTTTTCTCTGTTTGCTTATTTACTTTGGTTTACATAACTTTGTAGTTCTGTTGATGACATTGCTAAAGAAAAGCTGGGCCCCTTTTCAAGTTTGACTGGTGATGAAAGCTACCAAAGCAGGGATCTTGAGAAGGTGTGTTTTGAATTGTCTTTTTTGGGTACCTGTGATTGTTAGGGTTCGATTCTAGTTAATGGTCACTGGCACTAAAATGTCCAATACTTTTACCAACACCACATGCAACTTTTTGGAATATCGAAGTGACTAAGACTGCATTGAGCGATCCTTAATGACAACTGGCATTTAGATTCTTAAGTAGGTTGCTTCATCAAAATTATGCACATCCAAAAGGAGTTGCAAGATTTGAAATCACAGAATTTATTGAGGGATGGGCAGTAGAAATTCTTTGTTTTGTACTACTTGCTGATGCCACTTTCATGCATTTGCAGGCATCCCAACAAGTTTCGAAGCCCCTTTATGATGCCAAGGTGCAACCAACCACCTTGATACCCAAGCAAGTTGGCAACATGTACACTGCATCCCTATATGCTGCGTTTGCATCCCTCCTTCACAACAAAAATAGTGGATTGGTAATTGTTTTATCGTTTTCCGAATACGAAAGTAGGTCATCTCTGCTCTATTTCCACTCGCATGTGATATATTAAATATCATGCAGGCAGGAAAGCGGGTACTATTATTCTCGTATGGAAGTGGTCTGACTGCCACATTGTTTTCACTGCGGCTCCATGAAGGTCAACATCCATTTAGCCTATCAAACATTGCAACAGTGATGGACGTTGCTGGGAAATTGAAGTCAAGGCATGAGGTAAATTCTTGCATTTCCATATACTTCTACTACCTGCACACCTTTGAGCTGTAGGCTTCGTGATGTGATTCACCGAGACCAATTGATAGGCACAGAACCCCATTTTTAATTCAACGCACATTGGGGAATCTCCATAAAACACAAACTGAAAGGAAATTTTTTCTTCATTCTGTTATTAATTTTTATTGAAAAGATTGTAATAGAGGTGATTCCATGCAGTTTCCCCCTGGAAAGTTTGTTGAGACTATGAAGCTCATGGAGCACAGGTATGGAGCCAATGACTTTGTGACAAGCAAGGACTGTAGCCTTTTGTCTCCTGGAACATACTACCTCATTGAAGTCGATTCCAAGTACCGAAGATTCTATGCAAAGAAGGATGGGAAATGTACTGCTTCTGAGAATGGTTCTGTTGCCAATGGTCACTGAGTAACAGATTTATGATGTCGAGGTCCCAGAACGAGGCTTGTCTTAGATTTGTTCTTTAAAAGGAAATAGTTCATATGGCAGCATATCTCTCTTTCAACCCTCTTTTCGTTTTTCTCATGATCTTTCCAAGTTCTTTGTAGAGCTAGTTTACTTGTGTTAAAAACAAAGCAGTTGGCCTATATGCTGGCTGGTGTTATATTCATCTATAAAACATGTATTTCTGCAACATTGGTGCCATTTGGAACTTGTAATAACAGTACGTACACCACCATAGTTACGTGGCATCTGCCAACAGAATCACTTTTTTTAGCAGCCAATGGACAAGGTTACCTTTATGTGTCTTTTTTGACCAAAACCTCTTTAAAAAGTATTGCCATGTTGAGTTGTTTTGCTACTATTCGATTTTAATGGAGAGTATCCAGATGTATTACCTATCATTGATTCTTCTGCTCCCTGTGTGAGTTTCTTGGAGCCCATTGCCAGTTAAGCAATCACTACTCGGTCCATGTTCAAGCCTAATTGACACAATTCTTGAAAGCAAAAATGAAAACTGGGACTGGTCCATAAACCTTGTAACCAGATGGGATCTGTAGGTCAATGGAGAATGGGTCTGGTCTGCCTACAGATTGTAGTGAAACGAATGGACCACACACAAGCTGGTAAGAATAAATCCGTAGGCCCCAGAGAACCTACTGTCCGGTCATTTTCTCTGTTCGACTGAATACCCATGTGCTCGTTTCCCACATGGGAAGGGTGTCCCTTAGAGTTTGATTGATTACACCTGTAAATATAAACCTTACAAGAATGGATTTCTGAAACAGGAGGCAGCGGCAGCGGCAGAACCTGCCATTGTCCTTTTTTCTTTAGGATTTGGCCTTATCAGCTTCATCACCGGTTTACACCTCTCAACCACCCCAATCAAAGCCTTCAGTTCAGCATTATCATCACCTGTTTCTAGTCCAGTGAAGCAAACAAGTTTTTGGAGTAAGTGATTCCCAAGTTGTAAAAGTCAAAAACATACTTAACAAGCAATTCATTCATTTTGTTTGCTTTCCAATATATCCTTTTAGATCTCACAACGGAAAAATTATATCATAAGCCTAGCTTACTACAATAACTATGGTCTTATCTAATCATAATCACACACTTTATCATTATCTTTTAAATTATTTTTTTAATCAATGAATCTTCACTCATTTTCTATTTCATTTTAAAAAATATTTTTTTTCTAAAAATTATATTAAATACATAGAAAATTTTTATTGATTAAAGACCGCAAATAACATAACGAATCGAACTTATGATATAATCTCTCCGCACCGATCATGTGGTCCTTTGAGTGAGTGAGAGTTAATACCTACCCGTATTTTCACGAATATAAATTATTAAAAAAATCATATTTTTTAAAAAAATTGAAAAAAACGAGGATCCAATAGTGCGCCACCACTTGACACATATCACAAGTGAAAAAAAATAAAAGAAAATAAAACAAGATAATAAACAAATACTCCGAAAAAGGAAATAAAAAACCCAAAACCCCACCACCAAACAAGGATCAGCCACGTGAAACCCAGTCAGACAATAATCACTCCAAGGAACCACGTGGCGAACTCCCATTGGATATCCCCTATTTCATCGTACGGACGGATGTAGACGTGTTTCCTACCTTGTACGGACCCACAGGTATAGATAAAACTTTTTAATGCCGTCCAGTAGAGTGTGCAATATCTTCATGCAACCGACAGAAATGTCGCGTGTCCTTTACTTTCACCTCACAGTCTCGTTGTTGCTCCTTTCGGTGGATACCGGATGCGGAGGTTGTCGGTAAAACAAAACAGGTGTCGTGTGTTCAAGCTATGAGCACACATCTTCGGTGCACCCGTCTCGCTCTTTCGTCGTCGAACCACATGTTTTAGCATTTATTCCCTGTTTTTCTTTTTTAGGGAGGTGCCTGTGTTTTCGTCTTCTTCAATTTTCCAAAAGAAGAAAGGGATTAGGTTCTTCACTTCCATAGACTTTGCTTATTATGTTATTCATTTACTACTAAAATATAGAGTTAAAGGAGCTTGCTTGGCCATGTTATTTCTACCCTTCAAAATCTAGGGTTTATGTTAGATTTTTCATTTTCAAGAGAATTTTCTTCTTTCTAAAAAGTTTCCCAGATTTCTGTAGATTTTTTCAGTCATAATCCTTTTCTATATTTAGAAACCTTTTCATTTCTAATCTGGGTATTTTGGTTGTCGACATTAAAAACATTTTGAGTTCAGACAAATTATAAATAGTATATTTCAATTTCCAACCATAATTTACTTTTAAAAGAAAATAAAATTTCTGGGTTTGTGTTTGTATTTTGTAGTAGCTCATCATTTTTCCTTTTGTTTTGTAGGAGAAAAATGGTGAGACGGAAAACCCAGATGAAGAGAATCGAAAATGCAACAAGCAGGCAAGTAACCTTCTCAAAGCGAAGAAATGGTCTGCTTAAAAAGGCTTTTGAGCTATCAGTTCTCTGCGATGCTGAAGTTGCACTCATCATCTTCTCTCCCAAAGGGAAGTTATACGAGTTTTCTAGTTCCAGGTGCGTGATTTTCTCTTTGGAGTGGATTTCATGATCTGTTGGGTTTCCTTGTTTATGTCTTGCAGATTTCTGATTAGGGTTTAGTTTCCCAGGTAAATATATACTGAGATTATTAGTTAACAAAGCTGGGGAGTTGAACCATTTGTAGTAGCCTGTAGGCTTACCTTCACTTAACTGTGCTATGATTTTATATGAGAAAATTTCTTGTTCATTCTGGCTATAAAATCTTGGTTTATGTCCAAATTAATCTGCTATACTTGAACTAATAAAACAGGTGATAGAAAGGCCAAAAAGTTTGAATTATTTTGAACTAAAAAAGAGAGAAAGAAAATGAAATTGGTAACTTGGAACTGAAACCTGTTGTGTTTGCTGGGGCCTCTGGGCAAGAGCTGAGTTTTTGTACTTGGGCACTGTCTGCTTGTTTATGGGTTCTTCTTTTTCATATACATGTATGGATTAGATTACAGTGCTGGGGATAAGTGATTTGCTTTTTCCAAGGTAACCCCCACTATCTTGTTCTTTTGTTGGTGTGAATTGTGCTTGTTCATGGAGGTGATGATTAAAAAATGTTCTGAAAAATTACTAATTTTATGTGAAATATTTAATAGTTTCAAGGGTTGTTACTAAGATTTAAATTCGGGTTTTGGATGTAGGTACGTATGATTTTAATGGGTGATTCTGAGTCTTTGTTTTTCTTGAAATATATAATCGACATCCATCATATGGATATAACGTTATGAACTTGAAAAATTAATCATACTTATATCAGATACATATTTGTGATTGAATGTAACTACATTTTTCAAACTAGCTTAGATTTAGTTGAGCTACAAGCTTTAATTTGTTCAATGCATTAGCATTTTACTGGTTAGATTTACCTTAATTTGAATTTGAGAGAGAATTAATTTTGTTCTTTCATATTTAGAATATTGTGCAGTCACTGCAGTAAAATTGATATTTAGTGGCTTTTCTTTAGATATAATGATGTTTTTTAGTATCGTTAAAATTGATATTTAGAATTGTGTAGTCACTGCAGTAAAATTGATATTTAGTCCGCTACTAAATAGGTGTTGCAAGCAGCACCGTTGAAAACAACAATAATTTGCGACATTTATGGGCAGAAAACGTCACTAAAGATTATAAAGACACGCTAATAATATATTTTTTAATGACGTTTTCTTTATAAACGTCGTGAATAACCTGTTCTTTAGTAGTATTTTTTGTGTCACTAATATTTGACAATTTTTGATTAACGAACACATAATTTTATGTTGGGGAGACAAATTTATATTATTTTAAAAAGATGAACTTATAAAACATTTAAACAGACAAAAATAGATTTTCAGTAGAAACTATATAAAAAATTTCTAAAAAAATCTAAATTATATATGAATTTCATATACAAAACCCTCCGAGTCCACTATTGCTTTTTGTAATGACATCACATCGGCATATTGTTTAGTGATGTTAAATTGTCTTGTTTGATTATTAGAATATAAGATTTTTTTATTTGGTTGAAAGACATAAAATAACATAAAATTATTATTCACTAAATTACCATTAATAGTAAATAAAGTTGGAAAAGTTACGCTAAGGGTGAAAGTTGATTATGGAAATCAAAAATTAAGATGAAAGTAGTTCTAATTGCTAATAATATACATGCAAAATGTTGATTAAAAAAATAATATACAAAATTTGGAGTAAATCTTTTCGACTAATATATAATTAGATCAAGATATATGATGTATAATTTTCTAAGTTTTATACTTTTTTAGATCGTTGGATAATTGAAATAGATGACTCAATTAACAGTTGGTTATGCGAAGATTATCGCTTGAAGAAAAAAAAATAAGAAATTAATTTGAGACATCCATTTCAGTTATCCAACGATCCAAAAAATGTGTAAAACTTAGAAAGATTTTTACACCGTGCAACTTGATCCTATCTCTTGAAAAACTCTTGCTAGTGTTGCTTATACTTGGCTACGTGTATCACGTGTTGGTCTGTGTTTATGTGACCGGGACAAAAATCATGAACAAAATTCTCTATTCCTAATTATGTCTCCTTTTATGCCTCACACTAAAAAAATACTTAAAAATTAAATTCTAAACTATAACCTTAATTTTTACATCCTAAACCTTATACCCTAAAAATACACCCTATACCTAATTTCTTAAATCCTAACTCTAAACCCTAACCCTAAATCTCAAACTCAATATTTTAAAATATGGACACTAAATGAGACACAGTTAAGAGGCAGACGATTTTCATCCAAAAATCATCTACTTCTTATTAGTACTCTTTTTTATGCTTTAAGACTAAAAATCGTTAAAAAATTAAACTCTAAACCTTAACTCTAAATTTTAAATCTTAAACCCTACGACCTACTTTAATTTTTCTAAATTTTAATCGTAAACTATAACTTTAACCCTAAATTTTAAAAGTTAAATTTAATTTTTAATACGGGGCATTGAGCACTAAAAATAACAAAATTTCTATTCATGTGATTGACTCGTTAATTGCCTTTGCCTTGAACCTAAGAGTCTTAGGTTAAGACATGGAGATTCTACAGTCACGAGTTACAAAAGGGATAAAAAAATGTTTAATTTTCCCTATCAATCAAACAACACCCTCTTGAAATAATGCTTGAAAAACAATCAGCAACAAAGAGTTGATCTTCCTCTTCTTCATTAACAATATGAGCTTCAGCATTATGTTACTGCAAATGATAGCTTTGTGTCCAAGTTGATTGCAGTTAACATATAATTTAGGTATTTTCAGCACCTACACGGCGCATGACCCATCTTGTTGCAATGTTTTCTAGGAGGGTACTTTCAGTTGGAGTTGTTTGTTTTTGTCATGTTGTTGTTGAGCACTATGTCTTAATTTTCTTGTTGGTTCTTTCTGTTGTTTTCCCCACCATCTTTATGTTTAGTTGGCAATGTTTCCTCAACAATTCCATTTTTTTTCTCATAACCCTTTGTTATTCTTGTGTCTACCCCTAAGTATGTCTCATTTGGTGCCCCTAATCTGGAACTAAAACCACATTTTCTTCAACAATAAGAGTCGTTAAAACCAGAACCAAACAACTTTACTCTGTTTGCTATGCTTTGGAGACATTCCGGAGTACTCCTTGATGGTTTCTAACTCTTTTATCTTCTGCAAGTCAAAGTCTCCTATAAGGTTCAACACTTGCTCGCCTTTGATTCCTTCATAGCTCCTTCGTGTTCTGCTTGGAGATAATCCCATAAGGCTTAGCTTTTCTGGTTTTTCTTTCCTTGTGATTCTTGATTATGGCAGTGAAAAAAAATCAGTCTTCTTCAACTGCCTTCCATAGCTAGGGATCTAAAGCATTCACGTAAGCTTCCATCTGAACGACCCATATCTGTTCTCAACCATAAACAAAGACCAACCATACCAAAACAAGACGCCAAACATGATAATATGATGATGGAATCTCACATATTTGTAGCCAATATAAGATAACACGATCTAAACACACTCTTAGAATACTGTCCAGTTTCTTTACCTACGTATTTCAAGACAGTGCAGTGATTATTGTGGGCTTTTTTTGTGTGTACTTCTCATGCTTTCAGTATGAACAAAACCATAGAACGATATGAAAAGAGAGAGAAGGATGCTCATGGAATCAGAAGCAAAGCAGTAGACGAAAATATGCAGGTATAGCCACACCCCAATATATATATATATATATATATATACTGACATTACATGCACACAAACAACTGAGCTAGGCCAAGAATGCATGCACTCAGTATTAATTATTATCAGTCAATCTCTAATGATTGGATTTGCATGGGCGTGAAAAACGTAAAGGAAGACGCACAAAGCATGGCAAAGAAGATTGAATTTCTGGAAGATTCTAAAAGGTTAAATCCTTGAGCTTAAAACTTGTTCTTCATGTTTAGTTCAACTTCATATTTGGATTCATCGATCCCTTTCCTTCATCTTCATGTGTAAACCTCTATATGTTTCATACTTTTATTACAGAAAAATGTTTGGACATGGACTAGAACCATGTTCTGTTGATGATCTACAACAGTTGGAAAACCAGTTGGAACGAAGCTTATGCAGAATTCGAGCAAGAAAGGTACATCCATTTTCATTTTCATGTGTGCATGAATATAATATTACTGATATTTTACTGTGTTGCAGAATCAGGTATTTTTGGAGCAGATTGAGAAGTTAAAGGAAGAGGTACACCATTTTGCATGTCTTTTCTACGTTATATACATAATGCAATTAACAGCATGGATTTCAAGGATGTTGCTTTGGATGAATAATTCGTTAAGTTCAACTTTGATTCAGGAGAGACACCTTGGGGAAGAAAATGCAAATCTGCGTAAAAAGGTATTTGATTTCATCTCGAATCATCTTCCATGATAATATGATTTTGTTTGAACCACATATCATATGCAAATATGATTTGAACGAACAGAGTCAAAAAATTTTGAGTTGGTCGAGTTTACGAGTCCTATTTTATAACTCAAACTTTATTTGAATTTTTTGAAGTCAAATTTATGAAATTCGAGTTGTTTGAGTTCTTGTTTAAATTTAATTGTAGATATTTATAGTATTATGGTACTATATTTATTTTCATATGTGATGTACATATATTAGGCAAAATTGTGGGACTCGACTCGAACTTAAAAACTAATTCGCTCTTTATTAAAAAAATTGAGTTATTCAAATTTTTATTTTATAACTCGAACTTTATTTAAATTTTTTCGAGTCAAGTTTTATATACACCTATCTATCTACATGCATACGTAGTTACATATTTTGGCGATGTTATGTAACATTTTATTACATTCTTCTTATTAGTGTGGGATGCGACCCCGAGAATCATCGTCGACAAGCCTTTCAGATGATCTCCAAACTGATCAGAAGATGGAGTTGGAGACGGAACTGTGTATAGGACCACCGGAGAGAAGGAATATCCAGAAACCCTAATTTTAAATATTCATGGCTGAGTATTCAATTTAAATGAAGCTTCAACACCGACGTTCATGTTACTAAAAAAGATATGAACTTTTTTAAAAAAGAAGTTGAAAATATTTAATATTTAAATTGAGTTGAATAAACTCTGTGTAATATGTAAGAAGATTTCATGGTGTGAAATATAATGTTTAATGAATAAGTTTTTTTTTTCTTCAAAATTTCAAATTTTGAATATTTACCAATTAAGCAAATAATTAACTTAAATCTATAATATACTAATACAATGCATTTTTAGAGTGGTTATGAATATTTATTTTTTTAAATATATAAAGAGTTTTTTTTTCCTTTTAATAAGTAAATAATTTATATATTTAAAAAATATTTGATCTTTGATTACTATATCTTTGAGAAGATGATAATAATCCTGATATTATGCACAAACTTAACCAGGCTCATGAATACCTTTACAACCCATAAACCAAAAAAATAAATTAAAAATTTTAATAACACAATTGAAGCATCTATAATTATTAATTACACGACCAAAATGAAACATGCCCTGAAGCTCAGTGCATTAGTTTGAGCTATATTTAATTTTTGCTTAATACTTTAAATAAAATTATAAAAAATAATAAGATATACTTTTTTTATTTTGGGTAAAATTTAAAAATATTAATTTTTTCATTAAATGTTTTTTAAATCATTAATCTTATTAAAGGAAAAAATAGCTAAATTATAATAAACACTTACGACTATCATTATAAACTAAACATAATTTGAATATTTTTCTAAGACTAGTCACATGATCAATGACCATACATAAAAAAGTTAAAATATATTCAAAATACTTGATCAGAAAATTAATACAAACAAAACTAATAAAATTAACAAACGACCACAAAACAAAATTAATCTATTGAGAAATCTTCAAGAGATCATAAATCAAATTCGAGCATCAAAAAAACGTTCATATTACAAATAAACATTATATTAATCAATCGTGATGTTGTCAAATTCAACTTTAAAAAAATATAAAATAAAAAACAATTAAAAATATATAAAAAGACAAAATTAAACATGTACAACGATAAATATGTCATAAAAATGAAAAAATATATATTATAAAAATAAAATTATTTTTATTAAAAATTAAAAAGATAATAAAGAAAATAGATTTGACAGTCGACGAGTAACAATAAAAGCGCGAGAGTAAAAGTTGCAGAGCGGCTAGGGTATTCCTAGATTTAACTAAAAAATCGCCAAATCACGCTATATATTATGAAATTAAATAAATGAATGACATAAAAAAAATAAAGGTAAAAATAATCTTAATAATTTATTTATATTCATCTAATAATAATAAAAAATATTAAAAACAATTAAGTTTCACCATAAATTTACTCGCATTACAGAAACCCTTTAGCATGAATTTATTTACAAACACAGAAACGTGCTACAATAACCAGCGTGTTCCAGCGACCTCTTTAATTTACAAAGGGAGGAAGCAGCTACCAACAATGGATGTAACAACACAACTCACTCTTTACATTAAAACAAAAAGAAAAATTGGGAGACAAAATCAAGGAACTAACAATAACATAGTTGTTGACACAGATTTCTTTCAATGTGTTTATATTTCAGAGCATGAGAATGCTCACAAGCAGGTCAAGATCCGATAAACTCCGAGCTTACACCATGGTCTCGTCGACTTAACGAATTGTTGTTCTCCCAAAAGATGATGCTCCTATTTCGCTATCAGTGTTCTGCAGTACAGATCATGGCACAGAATGATGCAGCATTTAGTTCTCAATTAAAAACAGACATTCAACACTACAAAATCGAAACTACTTTATTCCCTCTGTCCTCCCCACAAACAAAAAGTAAATTTATGTGAGTGGTATGATTCAAAGGAAAGCCGGATTAAATGGTCAGAAAAAAGAAGACAAAAGATATTGTCGGATAGCCTGGAATCCACTAAATGTAATTACCTGAGATTTAGGAGAAGGGAACACGTTCCAGAACCTTAGCGTCTCATCTCCAGCTCCAGTAACTATTGTCTGCGGAAAGGGTTAAAAAAAGGTCACTTCAAACACAGGAAGAGCATTGGTGTATAATGAAGAGAAAATAAAATTGAACAACTTCGTGTATATTTTAATATTTTTATTGTAATACGGAAGTAGAAGCTACGGGTAAGTATAAAGCGTAGGAACGTGATCAACCTGTCCATCAGGTGAGATTGCAAGATAAAGGACTCTGTATGTGTGACCCGTAAGAGTAGCCAACTGCATTAGTAGAATAAACTTTTAGAGACAAACAAGAAGATGAGAGATTATAATCATAGATACATTGCTTTTTAACTTCTTCTACCTTTGACATCGTAGGGTATCTCCAAACAATTATCTGGTTTTGGGAGTATCCATGAGTGCTGACGAGTTCATTAACATTCTTAGACCACACGAGATTGCATACCTGCCATACATAGCATGGACAGTATAAGCATCTAGAATTTGTAATTCAAGTCTTAAGCAGCAGCACCGCCAAGGTAAAAAGAAACTTGTAACCGTCTTCTGTTAATTTCTACAATAAAGCTTTGCCATGGATATGTTCCAAGAACTTATATGAGAACTTAAAATTAGATATTGTAGATTAAATTTTTCATAATCTCTACTGCATTGCAGATTGATAGGAGAATTACTTTGACCCCCATGTAGATGACAGTGTTTTCATCATTTCAAAATTCAAACTAATTGGAGAAAGATCACCTACATCAGTGCAGTAAAGGAAGCATCTTTAATTACCTAAGAGTCCACTTGATGCATATTTAAGCCATAGTTAAGGGGCATGACATGATGAAAGCAAAAAATGAAAAAAATACCTGACTACCGGTGTCCATGCAACTCAAGTGTGTGTTGGTGGTTGTATTCCAGAATCTAATACATCGATCAGCTGTACCACCCCCAGATGCAAGAAGGCCATGTAGATGGGGAGACCATGCAATTGCTTTTACAGCGGCAGTATGGTCACAGTATTTCAGGACAGGCTGAGTGGAATGTTGATTCCAAACGAAAAGCTGCATATGGATGAGATTTGTCATTCAATCAGTTTTAAAGTTAATGCATACTTAAACCTCAGAATAAGTCAGACAGGCAAAGGAAATGTTTTTACATACTTTGTTATCATTTCCACCTGATGCTAGTTCACGGTTATCATAAGACCACTTCAGCCCACAAACCTACACAATGCCCAATAGTCATTCAGAATTCAGAACATGAGCCATGAACGAAAACAACAAATGATGGGTAGAACATGCAATTTTCAGAAATAATAATAATGTCTGTTATGAGAATGAATTCTTGACAAAAACAAGAATAAAAAGATGCATTTATGAAATCAAAGGACATACATGTAAGAAAATTTTGTTTTAGAAAAAAATCCAAACGTATTTGTATGTATAAATACTTAAATACAACTATTGAATTAAACTGATGAGGGATAAGAGTCTAACCTCTGACTTGTGACTAGAGAGTTTACTAGCAAAATCATCCTGAGAACGTATATCTCTTTGAATAATGCTCTTATCACGACTACCAGAAGATAACAGAGAAGAGCTCCATGCTAAGGCCCCAACACGTAATCGATGCCCCTCCATTGTTCTTACCCTCCGGCAGCGAGATGCATCCCAAATCTACATACAAAGTGATAGCCATCAACTAACTACATAATCCTACAAGCAGATGCAGGAAGTTGGATAGAGACAGAAACTATAAGACATGCATAGGCGATGGTAGAGCAAAGATTATCTCTCAAACCCAAGGCAGAGATGGAAATTTGGTCATCTTCCATGACCATGGTAGAAGCATTAAGTTGCTGATTTATGTCAGATTATTAAAGCCCGAAGATTCAAGGAAAGAACCAGACCTAAATTTTTAAAATTCCATGTAATAAATTCTTGGAAGCACCTAAAGAACATATTTTCCTTACAAAAGGAAGTTAAAAAATGAGATTTCAATATGGTAACTAAATAGAAGAAAGTTTCAGTCCCAATTTATCAGAAGTCATTTCGCACTGCTCAGAAGTCCTGCAAATTTGTACATATCTATAAAAAGGTGACCAAACATTTTTCTAGTTTATCTCAGACCTCAATCCATAAACTATGGATAGAAGCTTTCACTTTTGATACCTTATCTGAACATTGAAGCAGATTCGAACCAAATGTAAGACTTTCTCTCTACTTATTTCTCCCAATAGTTAATTACAATTGTAAAAGTTATGTAAGCTGCATCATAAAGTCCAGCCATTTTTTTTACTTGCAATTTGGACATGGTGTGATAGCTTGATAATCCCAAAACGAAAACACCATATAATAGCATCAGTAAATTCAAGAACAATTCCATAGAAAAATAAATGTTAGGAATTACCACCTAAATCAAATGAATGACAATAAGTATTTACTCTTATATGATATCTTCAAATTGTTTTTACAATTCACCAAAAATTTTCTTTGGGAGACAAATCTTTCAAACATTGCATGCATTCTTAATTATACTCGAGGGATTTCCGATCACATAAGTAAACTATCTAACCGTTATGTAAACTATCTAACCGTAACAGACTAAAAGTAACATGGCAAAATAAGAAAGCAAGCACACACACGTAGACAAACTAAACATGTCTGCAGCATAAGGGTTCTTATCATCAAATACTAGTAAAATTAAACCTGAACTTTGCCGTTGCTTGTCCCAACCGCAAGATGAGTTCCGCGTTGAGCCCAGCCAACTGAACACACACTATCATCTATCCCCAAATCACACAACTTGGTAACCTTACTACTACAAGCATTCCACAAATAAACACAATTTCCCAACCCCACAGCCAACACATTATTCGATGACCAATCCACCAAATTCAAATAGAAATCATCTTGTAATGCAGGTGCATCCAAAACCTACAAAAACAGAAGAACAGACATTAACTCCTAAAAAAGGAAATCAACCAAATTTCCGGTGAAAACCATAAGAAAGCTAACCTTGTAAGGTGACCGGGGAACTTTCCTGGGGGCCTTAACGGGGCTATGGCTAATCCCGGGAACCGATTCATCAAGTCCAAAAGGTGAAAGCGAATGCAACGGCAGTTTAGTTTCAGATTTGAACCGGAAAATCTTACGGCAAGCGGGAGGTCCCAATGGGTCTTTCTTGTCTGGCGTATCGGGCCCAAAAAGCGCGGCGCGTAAAAGGCTATGATAAGTACCAGAGCCATCTTCTTTCCCTTCAGCCAAGGTCGGCGAATTTGAGATGTCAAAAAGGGCAAAATTGGATCCCGATCTACTGGGGATGAACCTATCCGAATAAATTGCGCGCGACGGAGAGCTGTTGTAGTTGGAGTTCAGCAGACGGTTGATGTGCATTGTCCGAGACGGAACGTTTTCGAGATGGAGGGAAGAGTCGGACATTCTCGGCGGGAGGTTGAGACGGGGAGTCGCCGGAGCCGATGGATTACGTTGATTACTTAAAGTAGGATCGTCCATAGATAAATAACTGCGTGTTTTGGGGGAAGGGTTATAATCAGGCAAACCCTAAAAGGAGAATAATTGAGAGGTTGAAGACAGAGTTACTGCTTCGGGGTAGCTTTTCTTTTTCTGGTGACGAAAATTCGTTGGCTCTTTATATTTTTTGCGCGAAAGGTAGGAATCTAGTACGGACCAACCCATATTTATCTATGATAAACCTTAGTCGGTTTATTATTTATAAAATACGAAAAAATAAATTAAAATATGATAAAAAAAATAATACTAACTAACAAGTTAATATAATATATAAATTTACACAATATATTTTTTTAAATACTAAAATTTATATAAATATAAAGTTTCAAAGTAATTTATAAAAATATATAACTATAGAAATTTCTATTATTTGCTTCATATTTTTTAAATTTATTTAAAGAAATATTTAACACCATCTTTAATTATTTGTTACATTAATTTTCAATAATATGTGTATAATAAAATTTAAAAATAAAATATTTTTTAATATTTATTTCCTCTTCTCAGGTGAGTTTTTTTACAGTGTTCGGTTAATGTGTTTCACTTTCCCGGGAATTCTTGGTAACGGTAACGGGGAACAGTGATCCCAACGCCATCAGATCATGATGGTTACATTAAACAAACGTTTCTCGTTATACTAATTAGTAATTACCAGGGAATCCAATGCCTTCGTGCCCCAACTTGTTTGAAAAAATTAAATACCATTAAGTTTCACCTTTAAAATAAATTATAACTTTGAAGGGTCTTCGGCTGAATAAAGTCATCTAGGTGGGGGATGGGTAATATGATTACAATTTACAGGGGTTATTTTAATTAAATAAATTAAAATGAGACAGATCACGAGTTATTTTAATTAAATATAGTTAATACATAATGCAATAATGCAGTTTATGTGATAAAAATTATTATATAAATCTAATTTATCACGTTATATACAATGGTGGATGCAGTAATACAATAGGGTGGACCTGGGTTCACCTTAAACTTTTTAAAGTTCACATATTTGTCTTTAGTTTTTTAAAATTTTATGAGTTAGTCTTTTAATTTTTTAATATTTATGAGTTGTGTCTACCTTAAAATTTTAAAATTTTATGTGTTCATCCTCAAATATTTTTCTGGATCCTCAAATATTTTTCTGGGTCCGTCACTAGTTATATATAGTCATATTCATTGAGGATTAACTAATTAATTTTTTATATTATTTTAAAGATGAATATTCATCTATTTTGCCATGTAAGTATGAGTGACTATTTAGGAATTAATTACGAATGAATTAATGATATAAAAATTTAACTAATTAATTTTTAATGGATAATATTATAAATAACGTAATAAATCATGTTAATATAATAATTTTTCCAATGAGACGGAATACAATACCAATATAAAAGGAAACCACCACTTTTAATAGGAGCAGTTGAGAGTATTATCAATTGGGCCTAATAGTAACAGTAAAAAAAGTAGAGGATCAAATTGTATTAAATTAAAGTAATCAGAGTAAATGAACATTTTGACATAATAGAGAGACTAAAACCGTCATTAAACCAACTGAGGGGTCAATGGTTGCAATCATTTTTCAGAATATTTAAAGCTCACGCTCATGAGTCATGGCTTTTTGACTAATCCAACGCTCATGAGTCATGGCTTTTTGACTAATCCAAAGCCAGAAAGAAAGAACCGACTGGTCCTTTCAATGAACCCATTTGTCCCTTCAAAAACAGAGTTGTTCTGTTCCAAGACACTAAAACATAAGACTACTTTGGTTGGATTTGTTTTCTATGTCAACAACAAATGGAACTAATCTTACAAAAAGAATACGCAGACATTAAAACAAATAATGGTGACATTTCAAGAAGGATATGGTGTGTACTCATGTTCGAGTTCCGGATGCCATTGGAGCTCTCATATGACCAACCATGGAAACCTGAAGAGCTTCTTCTTCATAGGCTCTCATTTCCAACTCCTCCATTCTTGCTTTCTCCTTTACCTTAACAAGCATTGACACCAAAAGCAACCCCAAGAGGAAAGCACCCAATGCAGCTCCGATCGAGCTTCCGACAGCTAACTTCCATCTGCAAATCTTCTTCCTCACCGGCATCGATGGTGGTAACTCGACGACCAAACCGAAATGACCATGCCTGGTTGCAACACAAATATCGGGTGACACTTGGTTTCTCAGTGTTACTTTGCCATCCCCTTCAAAACTAGCACACAATGGCCTGACTCCTCTCGTGTTGGATGCCTTTGTAATGTTACTGAAGTTTATTTTGATCGGGTTTTCCCTTGCGAGAATTCCGACCTCAAATGGGCTACCGAAACTCATGTCTGTGCCGGCATTATAAGCGAGGAGGCCTAATATCGGTGACACAAGCTGGTAACCTGAAAGATCATAGTTAGAATGGTATACGGATGACCAATTAGAACCCAAATTTTGTCTAACAAGCATCACTCTGTCTGAACAAGGCTGCACATCCACGCCTCTTCCTAGATAAAATTCCTTAACTTGTGCACCATATCTGTGCAGACTTCCACATCTAAACCTTGCTGTATGAACTTCGATGCCGGATAAATTCGCAGGTAGATTTACAGTTTGTACAATACCTGTTCTCAAATGCCCGTCGAAGGACTTCACTATGTAGTCCCTAATGAGAAGATCGAGAAGACCAGCTGATCCGATCCCTTCAGCTTCCATCGAGAGAAATGATATCCATGAAAGTATTATCAAGGTGAGAGGGAAAAGAGAGCCCATGAGAGGAATTGAAGGGAGAGGAAAAAGGAAAGTTAGTGTAATTTTCATTATATGTTGTCCCAAGTAGAATCTACTTGAGCCATTGAGATGGCTTTAACGGTGCAGCTAAAACCAATCCAAGAACATGAGATGACATGTAAAGAAGCTTTGAGGAGCAAGGCAATGGGGGATTAAGCATGGGAGAAATGATTTGGGCGGGGTTTGATGATGACAACTCATGTGAAAAAAAGGGAATGAAAAGGAATCCGGCGTGCTGCTCAGGGATTGAAATAAGGACACATTTCGCCTTTGGAAGCTAAGCTACACCGTCCGGTCCCCAGTACTCGAATTTTCTGGTTTCAACATGTTCCCCACTTTATCAACTTTTTGAGCCTCAACTCTCCTAATAGCTGGCCATATGTCATCCCATCACAGTTGATTTTAGTTATCCTACTGATTTGGTCCCCCAAAGACACATGCCCCTAGGCCCTAGTTATACAATAAAATCTGAAGTCAAGGGTCTTAGCTAAGACATGGACTATGGCATATCTTGTGTTAGACATGGAATAATATGTTATTGAATCAGAGATTTTCACAGCTTGCTCACTTCTCTGTCAACATGTCTGTTGTAGTTGTAGGTAAGTGTATTACATAAACAGATATACATTCTGCAATGAAGCACATATCGAAACTCACTCCTGTGCTGCAAATACATGTTTAGAACATATATGCAGCTATATTGATGTGGATCCCTGGAAGTAATTTGTCCTACATCCGGGGCTGGCCCTGTTAAAAACTGGGAATTACATTGTCTGATAAAAGAGATGCAAAGTAAACTACTACTTTAATTAGACAAGAATTTCAATTTGCAATTAAGCAGACAGGGTAGACTGTAGAATCACATGTTTGTCTAAAGTTATGTGAACTTTTTCATTTATTTGAGCCTTTTAGGTATACTATCTTATATTTCAAAGCTTTACAAGGAGGGATTCAAGGGTGGAAATGGTATATACATCCAAATCAAGCTTCACTTCCCTCTGGCAATGCAATCAATTGCATTTTCGAATTATACTCCAATGGGGTTCCACAACTGAGGGAACAAAGAGTTAGAGATTAAAATTTGGCAGCAATGTGAAAAGCTGATCCTTACTTTGAACATTTAAGAGTATTGGTTGTTCCACCATTCGGGATCGATAGTATGGTGCCGAAGAAAGAGACATTCTCGGTAGTCAGTACCAGAGTTCAGGCAAAGACCCTATATGGTAGAAAGGCTGTAAATCAGTTTGATAGCTTGTAGAAGCAACATATGGGGCAGTTCAAAGTAATATTGGAAGTGATGAAACAGAGGTTTTAGTTACCATTAGGATTAGACCCTATTAAAACTGGATTGGAATCGGAATGCAGAATAATAAAGAAGAAGAAAAAAACTTAGTCTAAGGACAACCACTGTCACCGGGACGTACAAGAGGAACATCTTCGAATAGTCGACGGATAGGTCTCTGTACACCTATAAGAAGAATGATGATCAAATGACTATGAATCAGATTTTTAGAAACTTAAATATAATGGTTGAGTCCTTTCCTACCAAGTTAAACTTTTGAGTTAATAGGTCTTTGTACACGTAATCGCTCGATAAACATCCCTACTCGAAACCATATAAGGATGTGGAGCAGCAATCGTCCCCCATCTCTAACAAATGTATATATAAAAGCATGCAAACGATTTCCATATAAAACATGGGATTATTAATGTCAAAGATTCATCATTTTTCATACAAGGGCTTCATTCAAGTTGAGCTTTTGAAAACAAAGGCTTATTAGAAAAAAATGCCTTCAAGTTCCCTATAACCAGCTCTTGCAATGCCGCAGATGATTCAGGAGTGTAAACAGAAGCATGAGGAGACAAGACGACATTCTCCATCGCAAACAGCTCCGGCGGCACACGGGGCTCTTCTTCGTAAACATCGAGACCCGCTCCACCGATCCGTCCATGCACCAAAAACTTCACCAGTTCCTTCTCATCAATCAAACCCCCTCTCCCAACGTTAATGATCACTCCTTCCTTCCCTAACGCTTCCATCACGCCATGGTCGATCATGTGGTGAGTTTCTTCCGTCAAAGAACAGCAAAGAATGAGAGCATCGCTGTTTTTTGCAAGGCCATTGACGGTGGAATGGTAAGTGTATGGGACTAAAGGCTTCTCCTTTCTCGACCAGTAGCCAATTCTGCAGCCAAATGCTACCAGCCTTTTCGCAACTTCGGACCCGATTCTTCCCAGCCCCACGATTCCAATTCGCTTTCCACTCAACTGCAACCATGAATCGAAGATTACATATCTACCTTTCAGTCTATCAGTTATTTGATTAAATTCGTAAATAAAAACAATACAATGGTTGATCTCATGGTTTATGTAAGAATCAGTGAATCACCTTGGCACCAAGCGGGTATGTTCCCTTTGTGACCCACGATCCGGACCGAACATATCCATCACTAACTGATACTCTTCGGAAAACATCGATGAGAAGCCCAACAGCAACGTCAGCAACATCCTCTGCGAAGGCTTGACCAGCAGTGGTGACAGCAATTCCTCGGCGGCGACATTCTTTTAAGTCGATGTGATTAACTCCAGCACTTGATGCCACAACGAGCTTCAGATAAGGAAGAAGGGACATGATTTGTGAGGATACAGGGGTGCTTCCCACGCAGAGAAGGGCAAGCACAGAGTGAGCATGACGGGTGAGAAAAGAATGAGTTGGCTCGGATGAGTCAAGCGGGTCGAGTAGATGAAAATGATCCTGTAATTGTTGTTTGAAGAAGAAGAAAGGAGGAGCAGAAGGTGATCGAAGTACAAGGAGAACAGGGAGTGTTTCCGAGAGATTTTGTTGAGAATCCATAATTACAGGATTGTTTAGCAGAAAACAGAGGAAAACACAGTAATTCTTCTCATCATTGAACACTAGGGATGAAAAATGTTTTATTTTTTAAATGATCAATTTGATGATAAATAATGAAATGGTGATGCAATCTGATTCTGGACCCTACCATTTGGGAATATAAAAATGTAAAATGAAAAAAAAAAAAATTAAACCCATAGTAGTTATAAATCTATATCACGTGATTCAGATTTGAAAATAAAAATTAAAAATAAAATAAATATGTTATACATCATTTAATTATAAGTTTAATTAGGGTGTAAATGAATCAAATGAATATTTTTGAACAGTTTGATGAGAAGTTTATTTATGTTCGTTTATTTATTGAACGAATAAACATAAATAAAAAGCTTGTTCGTTTATTTATGTTCGTGAACGTTCGGTAATTCGTTCGTTTATGTTCATTTATGTCTGTTTATTTTTGTTCGCTTATGTGTGTTTATATTCGTTCATTTATGTTCATTTAAATTTATTCACTTATGTTTAAAGGTATTTATTGTTCGTTTAAATCAAATTAACCGACTTAACTAAAACAAAAATAGTTAATCTATTGGATAATTTTAGGCTTTGGCTAATGATTAAGAATTTTTTAATTTTTAATTATCCATTAATTCAGTTTATATCGGTTAATTAACAAATATGTTCGCTTGTGTTCGTTTATCATGTTAACAACGAATGAACATGAACGAACACAAACAAGCTATATTCCTTAATAAACGAATACGAACAAAAATTATCACGTTCGTTTATGTTCGTTTTCATTTATTTATTTGATTAAAATTAAACGAACAAACATAAACACACCCTCGTTCTTATTCATTCAATTCACTTACGACCCCACTTAATCGTTCACCGGGTTCAATTTAGGGTTTCCAAAATCCAATTTCTCATTTTTTTTAATTTTAACCTAAATCTTATAACCTGAATCATATTTTTAAAAGAAATATTAAAGACTAGTAAGTTACCATCTGAAGTCAAACGATTTATTCTACCAAAAAGAAACATTATCCTATAAATAACCACCCCTGAGATCAAGAAACCTGAAAACCCTTTCTCCTAACTCCTATTTGTTTTCCGGAAACTGCCATGGAAGGAGTGGATCAAGGTCCAATTCTAGAGTCTGAACGAGGGGTGGCAGCTGTGTTGAGATCATTTCCTTCTGGTTTCCGTTTCAAGCCCAAAGATATTGAATTGGTTAACATTTTTCTGAAAAGAAAGATTACCAACAGAAAGCTTCCGCCAATCGAATTCAAGGAGGTGGATTTGTACAGCCATGATCCTGACACATTGACAGGTACTCTTTTCGTTGATTTTATTGTCTTTCTTTAGTTCTTGAAATCCAAGAATGGACGAGTCATTAAATCTTTGTGTACACTGGACAGCGATGAACGGAGATGGATCTTCAAATGGAGTAACGGAGGAATGGTATTTTTTCACACGACGTGCAAAAGGCAGCAGGTCTCGACGATGCGCTGGTTTCGGTTATTGGAGGGTGACTGGAAAAAAGAAAGAAATCTTGTCTAAAAATGTTAAGGTTGGATTGAAGAGGAAATTAGCCTTTTACGTAGGTAAATCACGTGACGGTGGAAAGACCCAGTGGAGGATGGATGAATATTTATGCATCCCAGACCCAGCTGCAGAACCAGAAGAAGGCAAGCTGGTAAGTTAATTTTAGCCTTTAGGCTGATTATATTTCATGTTTTCTAATGAAAGGAACTTATTCTTTTGTTTCTTTAACTTCAGGTCGATGATTGGAGCTTGGTCAGGGTTTACAGGCCGGTAAAGAAAGCCACGTAAAGTTCAGAGTGAATTGGTTTACAGGCAAGAGGTGTCTCCTTGTTCGTTGGAGGTGCATGACGTTTTTGGTTCGAGTTGAGGTTTAGCAGTTTGGTTATTTTGCTTACTGTTTTCGAGTGACATTGAAGTTGCAGATGAATCTTACATTTCAATTCTATTTTTTTCTGTTTTAATCACCGAATTTTGTTATCAACAACCTCATTTTCGTTGATCACTTCGCCTGCAAAAACTAGTAGAGTCAACTCAAGCATGGGCGGAGCCACCATTGGATCATATAAGAACGTGGAGGAGCAATCGTCCCTTACCTCGAACAAATATATATATAAAAGCATGCATGCATGCAAAAGATTTTCATATAAAACATGGTTTTATTAATGGCAAAGATTCATCATTTTTCATACAAGGGCTTCATTCAAGTTGAGCTTTTGAAAGCAAAGGCTTATTAGAAAAAAATGCCTTCAAGTTCCCTATAACCAGCTCTTGCAATGCCGCAGATGATTCAGGAGTGTAAACAGAAGCATGAGGAGACAACACAACGTTCTCCATTGCAAACAGCTCCGGCGGCACACGGGGCTCTTCTTCGTAAACATCAAGACCCGCTCCACCGATCCGTCCTTGCGCCAAAAACTTCACCAGTTCCTTCTCGTCGATCAAACCCCCTCTCCCAACGTTAATGATCACTCCTTCCTTCCCTAACGCTTCCATCACGCCATGGTCGATCATGTGGTGAGTTTCGTCCGTCAAAGGACAGCAAAGAATGAGGGCATCGCTGTTTTTTGCAAGGCCATTGACGGTGGAATGGTAAGTGTATGGGACTAAAGGCTTCTCCTTTCTCGACCAGTAGCCAATTCTGCAGCCAAATGCTACCAGCCTTTTCGCAACTTCGGATCCGATTCTTCCGAGCCCCACGATTCTAATTCGCTTTCCACTCAACTGCAACCATGAACCGAAGAATACATATGTACCTTTCAGTCTATCAGTTATTTGATTAAATTCGTAAATAAAAACAATAGAATGGTTGATCTCATGGTTTATGTAAGAATCAGTGAATCACCTTGGCACCAAGCGGGTATGTTCCCTTTGTGACCCACGATCCGGACCGAACATATCCATCACTAACTGATACTCTTCGGAAAACATCGATGAGAAGCCCAACAGCAACGTCAGCAACATCCTCTGCGAAGGCTTGACCAGCAGTGGTGACAGCAATTCCTCGGCGGCGACATTCTTCTAAGTCGATGTGGTTAATTCCAGCACTTGATGCCACAACAAGCTTCAGATAAGGAAGAAGGGACATGGTTTTTGAGGATAGAGGGGTGGCTCCCACGCAGAGAAGGGCAAGCACTGTAACACTTAAAAAAAAAAAAAAAATAAAAGATGGGATTTGAGGTTGTAGGGTGTTGAACCCACAACCCCTTGGTTGTTGGCCTGTCTGTCCAGCCATTTGAGCTAGCATGCTCTTGTGAATTGTTTTCCCCATCCCAGTTTTATTCCGAACCCATTTCGAATATATTATATATTCGAATATATCAGATCGGATACCCATTCTGATCTAAAAATTATCTTCATTCGAACCCTTTTTCCCTCACCTGCCCCACCGCCGATCTCCCTCACCGCCGCACCGTGACCATCACCGCCACCACCAGTCGATCGGCCATCGACCCCCGATCGAAACCCCTCAATCCACGCGCACATCGGCCGCCGCAATCGTCCGGAATTGAAGCCGGAAGCTTCGCCAGATCTAGGGTTCGTAACCCTTTCGGAAATCGCCGATTCCGGCCGTCCTGGGAGTCCGTCCGGCGCGTCGCCTGCTCCGTTGAACTCACCGTCAAAGGCCGATCAAAACCCCTCCTTAATCGCTGCCGTTCGTCGACGTTTGAGCCCTCGCCGGAGATCGCGTCCGATTTGGTAAGTTGGGTAAGTTTCGAAGCTTTTGAGGTTGTTTCCGGTAGTTTTGGGTTGAAATCTGGTGTCTAGGTGATTTTGGAGGTGTTTTCTGGCCCGAAATTCTGTTTTCCGGCCGCCTAAGGCCGCGCGTGGCCTTCACGCGCCGCCGGTGACGATATCCGGCCACCAGTGACGGCTGCCTGGAGCCAGCCGGTCCAAACCGGCTCAAACCCGGCCCAAACCGGCCTGAACCGGATCAAACCGGTCCAACCCGAACCGGTCAAACCGACCCGTTAACCCGTTGACCGATCCGACCCGTTGACCGATCCGACCCGTTGACCGATCCGACCCGTTTGACTGACCCGACCCGTTGACCGACCCGACCTGTGACGTCAGCATTGACTGCTGACGTGGCAGCTGACGTCAGCGTTGACCCTGCTGACGTCAGCGTTGACTTTGACCAAAAAGTCAAAATTTTCAAAAACTCATATTTTATGTTTTTCGACGTCCTGAGTCCATCCGTGAAGTCCGTTTCTCGAAATTCGAACCCGAAAGCCTCCAATTGGACTTTAAAGTCTCGATTCAAACTTTTCTTTTGAGTAAAGTTAAATCCAGAGTTTTAATTTGGGTCTAATATCGATTCCTGATTAATCGTAGGATCTCATAGTCCTACCGACCGAGTACTGACCCAGCCCGGCTCCTCCCGTTTTGACCAGTCTCGAGATCCGATTGTTACCCGTATGTATATTAAACACTAGTGAATAAATCCAGTATCTAGATTCCCGTATTGATATAACTCTATCTGGTATCTTTAGGGTCCAGTACTGCTACAGAGCGAGGCCCGAACGCCCAGTAGACCACCTGTCTGATTCTGCTCATTTTGAGGTGTGTTTCCTTATGTGCTACATAACTGTATACTACTGTTTTCCGTTTTTAAACGAACTTATCAGGTACACATGACTATTTTCCGGATTTTACCTAGACTTATGCTTTGAACTTTAAGCATGATCGTACTCTGTTTTACTGTATATCTGATATACTCTGTATAATATTTCCTGATTTGGTATTACCTGATATCGGATTATTTTCTGACATTACCATAATCATTCATGTTATTATTGCATGTCTGTCACATTAAGATTGAGATGATGTGTAGTGTCTGAGATTCGGTTCAGCCTTGATCCAGCTGGTAATTCCGTCCTGTTTACGGTTTCTAGCTACGGCTAGGGTAATTCCGTCCTGATATCGGTTCCCGAGCCATAGTCGGGGTAATTCCGCCTGTTCCTTAAGGTAATTCCTTAGGCCGGTACCTTCGCCTTATCAGGCTTAGGTTAATGACTGTATCAGATACTGTTCTGGGGAATTGTATTCAGGAGTTTGGTTGGAGGGTAATATATCATGCATATTCATGATCTGATTTTCTATTCTTACTGTCTATTTGATGTTACCTGTGATTTGTATGCACAGTTGGAACACACTGGGCTTTATAGCTCATACCCGTTTTCTTACCCTCTTTCAGATAACCGTAGATAGGCATCCCGGATTTGGCACTCGGAGGATCTACACCTTCCCGATTATATTTTGATGTAATGTATAAATTTCTCGGATTTCAGTTAGGGTGACATGTGCCTCTATTTTGGTACTGATATGCCTATATTTTGTTACCGATCAGTTTTATTATATTTTGTCATCGGTAAAATGGATTATTTTATAAACAATGTTTTAAACGTAATTTTATTTTGGGGATCAACGGTTTTATATCATTATATCGAATTACGGTTGAAATTATGATTATGGAAGAGTTATCATCTCTACAGGTTATATGATTACGATGAATTTATATTTAAACCAGTATCTGTTTATATACGAAAAAAAAAAGAAAAAAAAATGTAACCACCTTAGGTCGGGCTTTCCGCATAGGCCGGTCAAGGGGGTTACATTTAGTTGGTATCAGAGCTTTTGGTTTTAAGGTTTTCGGACTGTGATGGGTCCTAAATAAAACGTTTTCTGTTAAAACTGATTTGAATTAATATCTGTAAGGCCATGTCACCTGTACCTTTTCGTAATGTGTATGATTCTCCAGTGCCAATACTATCTCATAAACTTTACTCTTGTAGATTACCTGAGACACATGAGTGTCCGTAGAGCTCGTCGAACCACCCGAGGGCGTGGTCGAGCGACCAGTTTCACTGATCCTGTAGAGGAGCCTATCAGTCACCCTCCGCCTATCACTCCTACTGACCCACCTGTCCCTGCCAGTACCCCCGTACCTCCTGGCCCACATCCTCCTGCGGGCATTGATATGTCTACCCCAGTTAGAGGGGCATCTGTACCGAGTACCGAGTCTGCTACTACAGTGACAGATGAGACCCTTAGTAGACAGTTCCTTCAGCTGATACAGGGAGCTGTCAGAGCTTCGGGTGTTATGCCAGATATTCCTGTCTCCCAGATCCTGATCGCTAATGGAGCGAGGACCTTTTCTGGATCCTTAACTGGTGCGCCTTCTGATGCTGAGTCATGGTTGTATGATACTGAGAGGCGTATGGATCAGCTGGGTTTAGAGCCAGCTAGGAGATATTTGGGAGCCGTGTCTATGCTTGATGGCGGGGCTCACATCTGGTGGGAGTCTGTGGTTAGTAGTGTACCTCCTGACATGTTGACTTGGGACTTTTTCAAGGAACGGTTCGAGAACCGTTATCTGGGTGAGCGATATCTGAGAGAGAGGCGTCAAGCCTTTAAGGACTTGGTTCAGGGTACCATGACTGTTGCCGAGTATGAGCTACAGTTTCTGGATCTGATAAGGTATGGTACTGGATTAGTGGCTACGGAGAAAGATAAATGCGATAAGTTTCTAGAGGGTCTCCGTATTGGTATCCGAGACCGAGTAGCTACACACCATGATGTGGTATTTGAGGACCTTGTGAACCGTGCCAAGACTGCTGAGGATTTGGAAAAGCTTTCTGATAACCAGATTATTAGAGATCAGGACCGAGATAGGGGCAGAGATAGAGACCGCAGGAATAACCGTAACCGATCTGGGGGATACGGTAACCATAGTGAGTCTTATAGTCGCCCTGATAAGAGGGCTTGATCTGCACCGAGTCAGAGAGGTGGATCCTATCATCGCCCTCTGGCACCTCAGGACTCTGCTGTTAGCCGAGGTGGTTCTTCTGGGTTCCCATCTGTATCAGTATGTGACTATTGTGGCAACATGCATAGGGGCGAGTGTAGGAAGAAGATGGGGACATGTTTTCGATGTGGATCTTCTGAGCATTTTCTGAGGGACTGCCCTCATCCACCTTCTGTCAGTCGACCATCGACCCAGACCCCTGTACACACTCAGACTCCTTCCCGATCTCAGACATCTGTTCAGACACCTGCTTCGGGACGTTTTCAGGGTAGAGCTTCTGGGTCTGTTGCTAGATCCGATACCCGGGGTCGAGGCCACCAGAGTGGTAGACCATCTGTTTCTGAGGCTCGTCAGCCAGCACTTGTTTATGCTACCAGACGTAGAGATGACCGAGACGAGCCTGATGTTATCGCAGGTACCTTTACCCTCTTTTCTGTTCCGTACTTTGCTTTGCTTGATAATGGCTCCACCCACTCTTATGTATCCAAGTCAGTATCTGGTAATCTTTCGGTCTCTGTTGAGGACACCGAGAGTGTTGTTACCGTTATGAGCCCTGTGGGGCAATCCTTACCTGTAAATAAGGTGTTTAGGAGATGTCCCCTGGTTGTGGAAGGGGAAGTGTTTCTGGCGGATCTTATGGAACTTCCTTTAGAGGAGTTCGATTTAATTCTGGGAATGGACTGGTTATCTGAACACCGTGTTAATTTGGACTGTGAGGCCAAAAGGGCCACTTTAAAGACTCCTGATGGAAGATCCGTAGTTTTGGTTGGTGAACGACGAGGCTATCTGTCTAATGTGATATCAGTTTTGTCTGCTGATAAGATGATCCGTAAAGGATATGAGACCTTTATTGCCTGTTTCCTTAACACAAAGGGGTCCTTATCCACGATAGAAGAAATTCGCATTGTTAGCGAGTTTCCTGACGTTTTTCCTGAGGAGTTGCCTGGTCTCCCTCCAGTTAGAGAGGTTGAGTTTGAGATTGAGACTTATCCTGGGTCAGCACCAGTCTCTATGGCCCCATACCGTATGGCTCCGAAAGAGCTAAAGGAGTTAAAGGTTCAGTTACAGGAACTGCTTGATCGAGGATTCATCCGATCTAGCTCTTCACCATGGGGAGCTCCAGTTCTCTTTGTCAAAAAGAAGGATGGTTCCCTTCGGTTGTGCATCGACTACCGAAAGCTGAATAAGCTAACGGTGAAAAACAAGTACCCTTTACCCAGGATTGATGACTTGTTTGACCAATTTCGGGGAGCCACAATTTTCTCGAAGATTGATCTTCGATCTGGGTATTATCAGTTAAAGATTAAGGGCTCGGATGTTGCTAAGACTGCTATCCGCACCAGATATGGCCACTATGAGTTTTTAGTGATGCCTTTCGGGTTGACTAATGCCCCTGCAGCTTTTATGGACCTGATGAACCGTATCTTCCGCCCCTACCTGGACCAGTTTGTTATGGTGTTTATTGATGATATCTTGATATACTCTCGCTCTGAGGACGAGCATGTGGGGCATTTGAGAGTTGTGTTGCAGACTCTCAGGGAGCATCGGTTGTATGCTAAGCTAAGTAAATGTGAGTTTTGGCTTAGTGAGGTGACTTTTCTGGGGCATGTTATTTCCGCTAAAGGTATTCAAGTGGATCTGAGTAAAATTGATGCAATCACCAGTTGGAAGCCTCCTAGAAACGTATCTGAGATCCGCAGTTTTCTGGGCTTAGCTGGGTACTATCGACGCTTTGTCAAGGGTTTTTCCATAATTGCCACCCCTTTGACGAAGCTTTTGAGGAAAGAGGTTCCGTTTGTATGGTCTGAGGCCCAGCAGTCTAGCTTTGACCAGTTGAAAGCAGCTTTGACTCAAGCTCCAGTTTTGGCACAACCTGAGTCAGGAAAGGACCTTACAGTTTACAGTGATGCATCACATTCAGGGCTCGGATGTGTTCTGATGCAGGATGGTAAGGTGATCGCGTATGCGTCACGACAGTTGAGACCACACGAGTGTAACTATCCCACTCATGATCTTGAGCTTGCTGCAGTGGTTTTTGCTCTGAAAATCTGGAGACACTATCTCTACGGGGAGAAGTGTTATATCTTTACTGATCATAAGAGCCTGAAGTACCTCCTTACCCAGAAGGAGCTTAATTTGAGACAGCGTCGTTGGTTGGAGCTTCTCAAAGATTATGACTGTGTGATTGAGTATCATCCGGGAAAAGCTAATGTTGTGGCAGATGCTTTGAGTCGTAAGACCATATCAGACCTGAGATCTCTGTTTGCCAGGATGAGTGTATTTGATGATGGTAGCTTACTGGCTGAGTTGCAAGTTAAACCGACCTTGGCTGAGCAGATTAAGGCCAAGCAGCGGTTAGATGACTCACTGTTTCCTGTTATGCGACAAGTGGAGCAAGGATCCACTTCTGTTTATTCTTTTGATCAGGACGGAGTTCTTTGTTTTAACGATCGATACTGTATACCCAACGATCCTGAGTTGAGACAGACCATTCTCAGAGAGGCTCATAGTAGTCCTTATGCCATGCATCCTGGAGGAGATAAAATGTATCAGAATCTGAAACAGAGATATCGTTGGGTAGGTATGAAAAAGGATATTTCAGATTATGTATCTAGATGCCTGACATGTCAGCAGGTGAAAGCAGAACATCAGCACCCTTCTGGTCTCTTACAACCTATTAAGATTCCTGAATGGAAATGGGAACGAATCACGATGGATTTTGTTACTGGATTGCCTCTGACCCCGTCTAGGAAAGATTCTGTCTGGGTTGTTGTTGATAGACTCACAAAGTCAGCTCACTTTATTCCTGTTCGGGTCACTTATTCTCTGGAGAAGCTGGCTAAACTGTATATTTCTGAGATTGTCAGATTACATGGAGTACCTTTGTCTATCATTTCTGATCGAGATCCGAGGTTTACTTCCCGATTCTGGACAGCTTTACAGTCTGCTTTGGGTACCCGTCTGAATTTTAGTACATCTTTTCATCCCCAGTGTAACACTTGGAAAAAAAAAAAAAAATTTGGAATTGAGGTTGTGGGGTGTCGAACCCACAACCCTTAGTATGTTTGACTGGTTACCCAGCCATCTGAGCTAAAGAGCTCTTGTGAATTAAACCCCTTCCCCTGGTATTTATCTTATACCCGTTCGAATATAATAATAATTATATTCGATATATATATATCTGATTGAATAATTGGGGGGGGTATCTTTTCAGATCTAAAATCATATCCTCTTTCTAATATTTTCCCTCACCTGCCCAGTTGACCTTCATCTCTTTCGTTCGATCCGGTTAGGTAAGCGTTTTTAGACCATCTTCCTTAACTATTTCGTTCAGTGGCTTGTATTCAAATATGGTGTTGTGATATTTCGGTTTGAAGGTTTGGGGTAGTTTTAAATCTGAAATCTGGATTGTTTAGAGTCGTTCTGAAATTTGGATTGTTTGGGGTAGTTTTAGAATCGAATCTGATCAAAAAGGGAGTGATTCGGACTCAAATCGGGGGTTAAAACCTTGAAAAACCCGTGTTTGGGAACCGGGAAAATTCTGGAATTTTTCCAGATTTTCCGGGAAAATCTGGAAAACCCAGATTTTCTCGGGAAAATCTGGAAAATTCCCAGATTTTCTCGGGAACCAAACAGGCCAGCCCAGACCCGATCCGACCCGGAACCCGACCCGAAACCCGACCCGTCCGACCCGAAAACCGACCCGTCTGACCCGACCCATGACCCGCTGACGTCATGCTGACGTCATCTGCTGACGTCAGTGTTGACTGATGACGTCATCTGCTGACGTCAGCATTGACTGATGACGTCATCTGCTGACGTCAGCGTTGACCAATGCTGACGTCAGCGTTGACTTTTTCAACCCGGTCCCACTTTATGTTTTTCGACGTCCTGATTCCAATGGCGCTGTCCGTTTTTCAAAATTCGAACCCGAAGTGTCGTTTTTGGGGCTTTTAAGTTCGATCAGTTATCTGGAAGTTATCTGTAAAGGTTTCTGAATCAGTTTCTGTTTGCTTCAGGTGACGTGGATTCCGACCCCGAGCATCTTCCTCCTCCTCCTGTTCGCTGTCCCATTCATCCGCATTCAGGACCTTCACGTGAGTAACGATTTAATTCTGATTAGTATACTTTTCGGTTTAGTGGCATAGTAGGATGACTAACGTATTCTGTTAATTGTAGACTCTACCCCTGCTCAGCCTAGTGGTAGAGCCGAGTCCAGTAGACGTCAGGGTCGTCGTTGAGTCTTCTGATACAGGTGTGTTCTCTTTTTGTGCTAGATTGTGTTCTGTGGTTAATTATTTATTGCAATACTGAATTCTTGTGGTACTCTGTGATATTGTGATCAGACAATGTGGGTTGTGCGTTTATATTTTATATCATTACATGTGCTGTGACATTGAGTTCTTTTGCATTCATGGCATAACATGTGCATGGGGTGGATCGTACGGAGGAAGGTGGTTTTTACCATACTGTGTTTTGGAGAAATAAGGGGTGAGGGGTTCTGGGGAACTACCTCCACTGTGATCGGTTGGCTTTGCCACCACTGTGTTTGGTGTTCGGAGTATGGGACTGCATTCTCTGTGACATTGCATTCATCACTCATTGAGACATTATTGTGATTATTTTCATGTTATATATATATATGTGAACTGAATCATATGTGTTTTGAGACGGCACTATAGAGACACACTGGGCTTTATAGCTCACTTTGTTTATTTAATGTTTCAGATACCCGGCCCTAGGACTTGGCACTCGGAGATCTCAACCAGAACTTATTTTTTTTCAATTACTATTTTCAGTATGTTAGCTATCAGAGGTTTTATTTTATTGTTTTGGGAATATTAGGGATCGAAATGTTTTAAGTTGCATACATTAATTTGGATATGTGGTTTATTATTATTATTTTCAGATACCCAATCTTAATAACATTATTCAGCGCCGTTATTATTATTATATTTTACCGTTGTGTTATAAATTTAGTATTTTGAATATGCTTCCCGCTTTACGTGTCGATTAAGTTATAAAATATTAATTTTAACCTACCGTATACTTTACGTCACGAATAAAGGGTTACATTTTTGGTATCAGAGCCGAGTTCAACACTCGGACTGTGAGGCCCGTAACTAATATTTTTACCAATTTTTGAAAAGCATGCATGCATTAAATATTTTTGGGATATGAGAATTTCAAAATAATAATAATAATTTTACTGAGATTTTATTTGTGTTTTGGAATTGAGACTCCGATACCAAATCTAATATAAGTTTTATCCTTGTAGATAGACACTATGCCACCTCGTAGGAGTGTTAGATTAGCTGCTACCAGAGGCCGAGGTCGTGGTCGTACTGCTGCGGCTGTTAGTGAGCCGCCACCTGCTGTTGATCATACTACTAATGATCAAGTTGAGATACAAGACCAGGAAGTTGACCCTCAACCCGAGATACAACAAACCGCAAGCCGACAGTCTGGGGACAGAGATGCACATGAGCAACCACCTCATGAAGAAGAGTTATTAGATTCTGATGATGATGAGACAGTAGAACTTGACAGTGCTGCGGTTAATCGGAAGTTACTAAAATACTTCCGTGAGCAATCGGAAAATGCTAGGAAACCCGTGTCAGCCATTTTTCTGAGTGCTGGGATGAGGGTTTTTGCGGGTGTATCGGATGAGCACCCAGCGGATGCTGAGTTATGGATGGAGGATCTTGAGAGACTTTTTGAGGAAATGGAATACCCTACTGGTAAGAAATTAAGAGCTGCTATTTCACTACTACAAGGCGAGGCACAACGTTGGTGGAGATCGGAGCAGAGGCTAATGTCAGTTGATCAAATGACCTGGGATGCTTTTCGTCAGGCCTTTCAGAATCGTTATGTGGGAGAGCAGTACCTAGCTGATCGGCGTCAGGCTTTCGTTGATCTAAAACAGGAGAATATGACAGTATCTAGGTATGAAATCAGTTTTGTGGAATTATCCCGGTATGCACCTGGTTTAGTGGACACTGAAAAGGATAAGTGTCGGGAATTTTTGAAAGGTCTTCGCTTTTCGATCCGTGAGAAGGTGGCTCCTTTTCAAGATAAGTCTTTTAGTGCTTTGGTTGATCGTGCCAAGACAGTGGAAAGAATGGAAACCATCTCTGGGAGTCAGTCGAAATACGAGAAGGATCGAAGTAAGAAATATTTTGGGTCGAGTTACCAGCAGGGTACCCCGAGTTATTCTGGTAAGAGAGCTAGAGAGGAATCAGTCCAACAGAGTAATCAGAGGTCTAAACCGATGGTATCTACTGCCAGTGGGGGTGGGTCGTCAGCTTCCCGACCAATCTGTTCTTTCTGTCATAAGAAACATGGAGGGGAATGCAGAAGGAAGGTCGGTGCTTGTTTCAGATGTGGATCCCTGGATCATTTCTTTAGTGCTTGTCCTGAACCGCCTACAGCTTCCTTCTTGAGGAATCAGTCACGGGATCCAGTTCAGACATCCGGTGTGGGTAGAGGTCAAGGAAAGTCAGACACCTCCGGTATAGGGGGAAAGAGAGGATCAGTTCAGAGTGCAGCTGCTTCGGGCGTTAAGAAACCAGGGTTGATTTATGCTACCAGGGCTCATGATGATCGTGACCAACCAGATGTTATAGCGGGTACCTTTTCTATCCATTCTTTGCCTTATTTTGCTTTGCTTGATAATGGGTCTACACACTCTTATGTGGCGAGTGCGGTAGCGGGTGGTCTTGAAATCTCGGTGAGTGAAACCGATTTTTCTGTAACTGTCCAAAGCCCCGTGGGTAACCCCGTAGATGTCAATAGAATTTACCGTAACTGTCCCCTTGAAGTCCAAGGAGAGATGTTTTCTGCAAACCTTATGGAACTTCCTTTTAATGAGTTTGACCTTATCCTTGGTATGGATTGGTTATCCAATCATCGGGTTAATTTGGATTGTGAGAAAAAGAGAGCTTTTCTGAAAACACCTGATGATCGAGTAATAGTGTTAGTAGGGGAGCGAAGAGGATTCTTATCTAATGTGATATCAGCTCTTAAGGCTGAAAAGATGATTAAGAAAGGCTCTGTAGCCTATCTAGCGTACATTCTCGATCCGAGACAGTCGGATTCTGAGATAGATCAGATTCGGGTTGTGAAAGATTTTCCAGATGTATTTCCTGAGGAATTACCGGGTGTGCCACCTAAACGTGATGAGATTGAGTTTGGTATTGAGGTTTATCCAGGTACAACTCCGGTATCGATGGCACCATATCGGATGGCACCTAAGGAACTTAAGGAATTAAAGATCCAGTTGCAAGAGCTTTTGGATAAGGGATTTATTAGACCAAGTATTTCGCCCTGGGGAGCTCCGGTTCTTTTTGTCAAAAAGAAGGATGGGACGCTTCGTCTGTGTATTGATTATCGTAAACTGAACAAGTTGACGATAAAGAATAAATATCCTCTCCCTCGTATCGATGATCTTTTTGATCAGTTCCGGGGTGCTAGGGTTTTCTCGAAGATAGACTTGAGATCTGGGTACTATCAACTCAGAGTTAAAGATTCTGATGTTTTTAAGACAGCTTTCCGAACACGTTATGGCCATTATGAATTTCTTGTAATGCCTTTCGGATTAACCAATGCTCCTGCAGCATTCATGGACTTGATGAACAGAGTATTTCAGCCTTACCTTGACCAGTTTGTGGTTGTCTTTATCGACGACATTTTGGTTTTTTCTAAGTCTGAGGATGAACATGAGAAACATCTTCGAGTTGTTTTACAAACTCTGAGAGAAAAACAGTTGTATGCTAAGTTTAGCAAGTGTGAATTTTGGCTTTGTGAAGTAATGTTTTTGGGACACATAGTTTCTGCTGAAGGTGTTAAAGTGGATCCAAAAAAGATTGAGGCTATTATGGGCTGGAAGCAACCTAAGAATATTTCTGAGATTCGTAGTTTCTTGGGTTTAGCTGGTTACTATCGGAGGTTTGTAGGGGGGTTTTCGATCATTGCAGCTCCTTTGACCAAACTCTTGAGGAAGAACGCCCCTTATGTTTGGACCGAGGCCCAGCAGGCCAGCTTTGAGAAGTTAAAATTGGTGCTAACCCAAGCCCCTGTTCTGATCCAACCTGAGTCTGGAAAATCTTATACAGTTTACAGCGATGCTTCCCATACTGGTTTGGGTTGCGTACTTATGCAGGATGGTAGGGTGGTAGCTTATGCCTCCCGTCAGTTGAAACCGCATGAAGGTAACTACCCTACCCACGACCTTGAGCTAGCTGCTGTGGTTTTTGCTCTAAAAATCTGGAGACACTATCTCTACGGGGAGAAGTGTTATATCTTTACCGACCATAAGAGTTTGAAATATTTACTCACTCAGAAAGAGCTTAATTTGAGACAACGTCGTTGGTTGGAACTTCTGAAGGATTATGACTGTGAGATTGAGTATCACCCTGGAAAAGCTAATGTGGTGGCAGACGCCTTGAGTCGTCGTGTGATTGCAGATCTAAGAGCCCTATTTGCTCGTCTGAGTTTATACGAGGATGGTAGTATCTTAGCGGAACTTCGGGTGATCCCTACTTTAATCTCTGAGATTCGTTCGGAGCAGTCGAATGATGTGTTCTTGATGCACCGTAAGAAGGAGGTTGAGGAAGGCACCTCTAGGGACTTTACCATTAACCAGGATGGTATCCTTTGTTACCGAGGTCGATATTGTGTTCCGAAGAATTCTGAGCTAAGGCAAACTATTCTTCGGGAAGCCCATGATAGTCCCTACTCTATGCATCCTGGTGGTGACAAGATGTATAAGAATCTCCGAGAGAAGTACTGGTGGAAGGGTCTCAAGCGAGACGTTGTCAGTTTTGTGTCCAAGTGTTTAACTTGCCAGAAAGTTAAAGCTGAGCATCAGCGTCCATCCGGGCTTCTTCAGCGTATTGAGATTCCTCAGTGGAAATGGGAGCGTGTAACCATGGATTTTGTCAGTGGTTTGCCTTTGACTCCGTCAAAGAAGGATTCTGTTTGGGTCATCGTAGATCGATTGACCAAGTCTGCACACTTCATTCCTGTTAAGACCACTTACCCTCTGAGTAAGTTGGCACAGTTATACATCTCTGAGATCGTCCGGTTACATGGTGTGCCTCTGTCTATTATTTCCGATCGCGATCCGCGGTTTACGTCAAAGTTCTGGGGATCTCTGCATTCTGCTCTGGGCACTAGATTGAACTTCAGTACTGCTTATCACCCACAGACCGATGGTCAGTCTGAGCGTGTGATTCAGATCCTCGAGGATATGTTGAGAGGATGTATTCTGGATTTCAGAGGCAGTTGGGAGGATTTCTTACCATTGGCCGAGTTTGCATACAATAACAGTTATCAAGCCAGTATTAAAATGGCACCTTATGAGGCTCTGTACGGGCGTAAGTGTCGAACTCCGATTGGATGGACTGAACTCAATGAGCACCGTCTATTGGGTCCAGATCTTGTACATGAGGCTGAGGAGACTGTTAGATTGATTCGGGATCGGCTTAAGGCCGCTTTTGACAGACAGAAGTCTTACGCGGATTTGAGGCGTAAGGATCTAGAGTTTGAGGTTGGTGACGAGGTGTTCCTGAAAGTATCTCCGTGGAGAAAGGTACTACGTTTTGGCCGTAAGGGCAAGCTCAGTCCTAGATATATTGGACCCTACCGGATTCTCAGACGTGTTGGACCAGTAGCTTATCAGCTTGAGCTACCACCGGAGCTCAAGCGTATCCATGATGTGTTCCATGTTTCTGTACTGAGACGTTATCGAGCAGATCCGTCTCATGTTCTGTCAGTCGAGGATTTTGAGATTCGGCCAGATCTGTGTTATGAGGAGGAGCCCGTTGAGATTATTGATCAGGACCAGAGAGTTCTTCGGAGGAAAACCATTAAGATGGTTAAAGTTCTCTGGCGCAATCGAGGTCTTGATGAGGCTACGTGGGAGCCCAAATCTGTCATCAAAGCCCAATATCCGCATCTTTTTGATCCAGGTAAATTTCGAGGACGAAATTTCTGTAAGGGGGGGAGAATTGTAACACTTGGAAAAAAAAAAAAAATTTGGAATTGAGGTTGTGGGGTGTCGAACCCACAACCCTTAGTATGTTTGACTGGTTACCCAGCCATCTGAGCTAAAGAGCTCTTGTGAATTAAACCCCTTCCCCTGGTATTTATCTTATACCCGTTCGAATATAATAATAATTATATTCGATATATATATATCTGATTGAATAATTGGGGGGGGTATCTTTTCAGATCTAAAATCATATCCTCTTTCTAATATTTTCCCTCACCTGCCCAGTTGACCTTCATCTCTTTCGTTCGATCCGGTTAGGTAAGCGTTTTTAGACCATCTTCCTTAACTATTTCGTTCAGTGGCTTGTATTCAAATATGGTGTTGTGATATTTCGGTTTGAAGGTTTGGGGTAGTTTTAAATCTGAAATCTGGATTGTTTAGAGTCGTTCTGAAATTTGGATTGTTTGGGGTAGTTTTAGAATCGAATCTGATCAAAAAGGGAGTGATTCGGACTCAAATCGGGGGTTAAAACCTTGAAAAACCCGTGTTTGGGAACCGGGAAAATTCTGGAATTTTTCCAGATTTTCCGGGAAAATCTGGAAAACCCAGATTTTCTCGGGAAAATCTGGAAAATTCCCAGATTTTCTCGGGAACCAAACAGGCCAGCCCAGACCCGATCCGACCCGGAACCCGACCCGTCCGACCCGAAAACCGACCCGTCTGACCCGACCCATGACCCGCTGACGTCATGCTGACGTCATCTGCTGACGTCAGTGTTGACTGATGACGTCATCTGCTGACGTCAGCATTGACTGATGACGTCATCTGCTGACGTCAGCGTTGACCAATGCTGACGTCAGCGTTGACTTTTTCAACCCGGTCCCACTTTATGTTTTTCGACGTCCTGATTCCAATGGCGCTGTCCGTTTTTCGAAATTCGAACCCGAAGTGTCGTTTTTGGGGCTTTTAAGTTCGATCAGTTATCTGGAAGTTATCTGTAAAGGTTTCTGAATCAGTTTCTGTTTGCTTCAGGTGACGTGGATTCCGACCCCGAGCATCTTCCTCCTCCTCCTGTTCGCTGTCCCATTCATCCGCATTCAGGACCTTCACGTGAGTAACGATTTAATTCTGATTAGTATACTTTTCGGTTTAGTGGCATAGTAGGATGACTAACGTATTCTGTTAATTGTAGACTCTACCCCTGCTCAGCCTAGTGGTAGAGCCGAGTCCAGTAGACGTCAGGGTCGTCGTTGAGTCTTCTGATACAGGTGTGTTCTCTTTTTGTGCTAGATTGTGTTCTGTGGTTAATTATTTATTGCAATACTGAATTCTTGTGGTACTCTGTGATATTGTGATCAGACAATGTGGGTTGTGCGTTTATATTTTATATCATTACATGTGCTGTGACATTGAGTTCTTTTGCATTCATGGCATAACATGTGCATGGGGTGGATCGTACGGAGGAAGGTGGTTTTTACCATACTGTGTTTTGGAGAAATAAGGGGTGAGGGGTTCTGGGGAACTACCTCCACTGTGATCGGTTGGCTTTGCCACCACTGTGTTTGGTGTTCGGAGTATGGGACTGCATTCTCTGTGACATTGCATTCATCACTCATTGAGACATTATTGTGATTATTTTCATGTTATATATATATATGTGAACTGAATCATATGTGTTTTGAGACGGCACTATAGAGACACACTGGGCTTTATAGCTCACTTTGTTTATTTAATGTTTCAGATACCCGGCCCTAGGACTTGGCACTCGGAGATCTCAACCAGAACTTATTTTTTTTCAATTACTATTTTCAGTATGTTAGCTATCAGAGGTTTTATTTTATTGTTTTGGGAATATTAGGGATCGAAATATTTTAAGTTGCATACATTAATTTGGATATGTGGTTTATTATTATTATTTTCAGATACCCAATCTTAATAACATTATTCAGCGCCGTTATTATTATTATATTTTACCGTTGTGTTATAAATTTAGTATTTTGAATATGCTTCCCGCTTTACGTGTCGATTAAGTTATAAAATATTAATTTTAACCTACCGTATACTTTACGTCACGAATAAAGGGTTACACCCAGACAGATGGTCAGTCAGAGAGAGTGATACAGATCTTGGAGGATATGTTACGGGGTTGTGTACTAGACTTCCGAGGCAGCTGGGAAGATTTCTTACCTTTGTCAGAGTTTGCATATAATAACAGTTACCAGGCCAGCATTCGTATGGCACCTTACGAGGCCTTGTATGGTCGTAAGTGTCGAACACCTATCTGTTGGACTGAGTTATATGATCGGAAAACTTTGGGTCCCGAGTTGATTCAGGAAACTGAGGAGACTGTCAGATTGATCCGAGATCGTCTGAAGGAAGCTTTTGATAGACAGAAATCTTATGCTGATCGGAGGAGAAAGGATATCGAGTTTGAGGTTGGTGATCAGGTTTTCTTGAAAGTCTCTCCATGGAAGAAAGTTCTGAGATTTGGGCGTAAGGGCAAGTTGAGCCCGAGATATATTGGACCATACCGTATTCTGAAAAGAATCGGACCTGTTGCATATCAGCTTGAGTTGCCTCCTCAGCTTAGCCGTATCCATGATGTTTTTCATGTATCCATGTTGAGACAGTATCATCCTGATCCGAGTCATATTATTCAGGTTCAGGATGTTGAATTACATTCAGACTTGTCTAATGAGGAAGAACCTGTTCAGATTTTAGAGTTTGATGAGAGAATTCTGAGAAGAAGACGTATTCCCATGATTAAAGTTCAGTGGAGAAATCGTAGCCCTTCTGAGGCCACCTGGGAGATCGAGGGATCAATGAGGGAGAAGTTTCCACATCTGTTCAGTTCAGGTAAATTTCGAGGACGAAATTTCTTTTTAGAGGGGGAGAGTTGTAACACTTAAAAAAAAAAAAAAAAAAGATGGGATTTGAGGTTGTGGGGTGTTGAACCCACAACCCCTTGGTTGTTGGCCTGTCTGTCCAGTCATTTGAGCTAGCATGCTCTTGTGAATTGTTTTCCCCATCCCAGTTTTATTCCGAACCCATTTCGAATATATTATATATTCGAATATATCAGATCGGATACCCATTCTGATCTAAAAATTATCTTCATTCGAACCCTTTTTCCCTCACCTGCCCCACCGCCGATCTCCCTCACCGCCGCACCGTGACCATCACCGCCACCACCAGTCGATCGGCTATCGACCCCCGATCGAAACCCCTCAATCCACGCGCACATCGGCCGCCGCAATCGTCCGGAATTGAAGCCGGAAGCTTCGCCAGATCTAGGGTTCGTAACCCTTTCGGAAATCGCCGATTCCGGCCGTCCTGGGAGTCCGTCCGGCGCGTCGCCTGCTCCGTTGAACTCACCGTCAAAGGCCGATCAAAACCCCTCCTTAATCGCTGCTGTTCGTCGACGTTTGAGCCCTCGCCGGAGATCGCGTCCGATTTGGTAAGTTGGGTAAGTTTCGAAGCTTTTGAGGTTGTTTCCGGTAGTTTTGGGTTGAAATCTGGTGTCTAGGTGATTTTGGAGGTGTTTTCTGGCCCGAAATTCTGTTTTCCGGCCGTCTAAGGCCGCACGTGGCCTTCACGCGCCGCCGGTGACGATATCCGGCCACCACTGACGGCTGCCTGGAGCCAGCCGGTCCAAACCGGCTCAAACCCGGCCCAAACCGGCCTGAACCGGATCAAACCGGTCCAACCCGAACCGGTCAAACCGACCCGTTAACCCGTTGACCGATCCGACCCGTTGACTGATCCGACCCGTTTGACTGACCCGACCCGTTGACCGACCCGGCAGCTGACGTCAGCGTTGACTGCTGACGTGGCAGCTGACGTCAGCGTTGACCCTGCTGACGTCAGCGTTGACTTTGACCAAAAAGTCAAAATTTTCAAAAACTCATATTTTATGTTTTTCGACGTCCTGAGTCCATCCGTGAAGTCCGTTTCTCGAAATTCGAACCCGAAAGCCTCCAATTGGACTTTAAAGTCTCGATTCAAACTTTTCTTTTGAGTAAAGTTAAATCCAGAGTTTTAATTTGGGTCTAATATCGATTCCTGATTAATCGTAGGATCTCATAGTCCTACCGACCGAGTACTGACCCAGCCCGGCTCCTCCCGTTTTGACCAGTCTCGAGATCCGATTGTTACCCGTATGTATATTAAACACTAGTGAATAAATCCAGTATCTAGATTCCCGTATTGATATAACTCTATCTGGTATCTTTAGGGTCCAGTACTGCTACAGAGCGAGGCCCGAACGCCCAGTAGACCACCTGTCTGATTCTGCTCATTTTGAGGTGTGTTTCCTTATGTGCTACATAACTGTATACTACTGTTTTCCGTTTTTAAACGAACTTATCAGGTACACATGACTATTTTCCGGATTTTACCTGGACTTATGCTTTGAACTTTAAGCATGATCGTACTCTGTTTTACTGTATATCTGATATACTCTGTATAATATTTCCTGATTTGGTATTACCTGATATCGGATTATTTTCTGACATTACCATAATCATTCATGTTATTATTGCATGTCTGTCACATTAAGATTGAGATGATGTGTAGTGTCTGAGATTCGGTTCAGCCTTGATCCAGCTGGTAATTCCGTCCTGTTTACGGTTTCTAGCTACGGCTAGGGTAATTCCGTCCTGATATCGGTTCCCGAGCCATAGCCGGGGTAATTCCGCCTGTTCCTTAAGGTAATTCCTTAGGCCGGTACCTTCGCCTTATCAGGCTTAGGTTAATGACTGTATCAGATACTGTTCTGGGGAATTGTATTCAGGAGTTTGGTTGGAGGGTAATATATCATGCATATTCATGATCTGATTTTCTATTCTTACTGTCTATTTGATGTTACCTGTGATTTGTATGCACAGTTGGAACACACTGGGCTTTATAGCTCATACCCGTTTTCTTACCCTCTTTCAGATAACCGTAGATAGGCATCCCGGATTTGGCACTCGGAGGATCTACACCTTCCCGATTATATTTTGATGTAATGTATAAATTTCTCGGATTTCAGTTAGGGTGACATGTGCCTCTATTTTGGTACTGATATGCCTATATTTTGTTACCGATCAGTTTTATTATATTTTGTCATCGGTAAAATGGATTATTTTATAAACAATGTTTTAAACGTAATTTTATTTTGGGGATCAACGGTTTTATATCATTATATCGAATTACGGTTGAAATTATGATTATGGAAGAGTTATCATCTCTACAGGTTATATGATTACGATGAATTTATATTTAAACCAGTATCTGTTTATATACGAAAAAAAAAAAATGTGACCACCTTAGGTCGGGCTTTCCGCATAGGCCGGTCAAGGGGGTTACAAGCACAGAGTGAGCATGACGGGTGAGGAAAGAATGAGTTGGCTCGGATGAGTCTAGCGGGTCGAGTAGATGAAAATGATCCTGTAATTGTTGTTTGAAGAAGAAGAAAGGAGGAGCAGAAGGTGATCGAAGTACAAGAACAGGAAGTGTTTCCGAGAGATTTTGTTGAGAATCCATAATTCCAGGATTGTTCAGCAGAAAACAGAGGAAAAAACAGTAATTCTTCTCATCATTAAACACTAGGGATGGAAACTGTTTTTTTAATTATCAATTTTATGATAAATAATGAAATGGTGATGCAATTTGTTAATTTAAAAATGTAAAATAAAAGAAACATTTTTAAATCCAGAGTAGTTATAAAAATCTATATAACGTGATTCAGATTTGAAAATAAAAACTAAAACATAAAATATACAGTAAATCTTTTACTTATAAATTTAGTAATAAATGAATTATTAATCTTAAAAATAACAATTTAATTATTAATTATAAATTTAAAAATATTTTTTTTTGATATATTACATGTCCATTATATGATGGTTCATGTTCGGGATTTGTGGTTGTCCCTCTCAATAAAATCTTCTCTAAAGTTTGAATTCGAGTTCTCTCCTTGGAAGAGTAATGTGCCTTACCATTGCACCCAACACTTGTGGGTAATATTTTATTTTTTAAAAATGTTATTCAAATACTTAATTATAAATTATTAAATATTTTGATATTTATGTTATTAGTTACATTTTGGTCAATGAATCTTAACACACACTAATTACTTTGAGGACATATGTTATAAAAATGATAAGTTTATAATTTAATTTTTAATTTTTTATGAAATATTAATTTGATATTAAATTTTAGATAAAATAAAAATTTAATCTCAAAGTTCAGATAAAGTACATATTTATTAACCACAACTTATCGTCATCGTTTACACATTTATTAACCACAACTTATTGTCATCGTCAACTGCCATCTGACAGTTGAACCCATAATTTTTGCTTCACTCATTTGTCTTACATCTTAAATATAAAAATTTAGATAAACAACCATTTTCGTTGATCACATAAAATTCTTTTTATGGGCCTTTTCTCAGAACCTTTTATTGTTCTCGTTGATCTTTCGTGTTGATAGTAATAAGTGCATAAAAAATTTATTATTTATATTAATTTTCTACTCAATTATTATTAATAATGAACAGATTTAATGATAATACTAGATAATTCTACATATTTTTTATATTCCAGCGTCCAAGTACTTAATTAATGTTTTTCATATATTTGGTATAAAACATGTACGGTTAATTATTTTTTTTAGACAGGAAATAAACCTACTGGTAATACCAGATTACTATCAACAAATGTTAAAAGCTGAATCGTAGATTGGTACCCGTCATGGCAGCACATTGATTGTCGCAGTATCGAAATAAAGATAATAATTGGTACACAATAAATAGAATAAAATACTAATTCCATTGAGCATAATCAGAGAAGGAACAGAAGCAAGGAAATAAAATCAAGCCGTGGTCAAAGTAACAGAAATTCAAGAATCCAAAGGGAGCAAAATTAGAAAATAGAATAAAGAGTTATAATTTAATATGGATATATATTCTTTTTCTTTTAGAACTCCTAATACTTATAAGAGACTTTGACCTAGGCTTGGCCTATATAAAGCAAACCCTTAGGTCTAGGAAAACAAATCGATTTTCATAGAATAAACCCTTAGTCACCGACAAACCCATCATGTTCTAAATCTTCCTCGAGGGTTAGGTTAATTGTGGAGTAGTTGGGGGAGAAGGTTGTAATATTATTTAATCCTTATTAATGCAATTTAGTTTTTAATAGTTTGTTCTCTCTTGGTTCTCACTCTTTCTTGCATACGAGTTCGGAAGATAAATTTGCGAAGAAAAACTTATTTGACTAATCCGACAAGGATTTCAGTGACTAAAAGGAAGCATATTATCGGTTGTTGTTCACCCTTAATTCACGCCAGGAGGAATTATCAAGACGTGACCTTCAATAGTACTCTGAATTAGAGATAAAGAGGAGGCAATTAAGGATGCTCTGTCGAACTATAAAAAGTTGAATTGTCGACAAGACATAACCCGTCGAGGCAATCAAGGCGACCCTTCAGCGAACCGCCGAGGCGGTAGTTCAACCCCATGTGTTATTAAGAGGAATATATATTGCAACTAGACTCAACTCTACAAAGCAATCAACCTGGCGTTACTTCCTTGTGTTTTCATATTTTTAGTGCAGGAACAGTTTACCGCGTAGATAATTCAGTCCCAGTGGGATCGATAATCTAAAATATTACAATTTGACATTATGTGGAAGCTTCATTTACGATACAAGACTCAAAGCCCTCACCAGATAGTGATTAAATTAAAAAAAAGATAAGATAGTCCACACGTTTATTTAGTTAAAAGAGTTGTGTCAGATACGAATATGTATTTTACATAATTATGATCAATATTTTGAGTTTGTTTATACATTTAGATGCTTATACCCATGCTTATGTCATGTCTATGATCCGAATGTCAAACATAGTTACTTTAAGGAAAATGAAGAGTCTGTGTCCTTAGGGTGAACATTTTGCCATGTTACTGAACAACACAGAGTTTAAGATGTCACAAATCTGTGATGAACACCTAATATTAGTCCTCCATTTCTCTGACAATACATTTAAAAGGCCGCTCTTTTGTCTTTTGTTCAAATGTTTTTCGCTAAAACCTTATTTCTATTGGACTCCAAATAAAGTATGGGTTAATTACTGCGAAAATCATTTATGTTTGAACGCAGTACAAAGTTAATCACTCATTTTGAAAATAAATCAATAAAATTACGTACGTTTTCGGGGTGTAAATATTTGATCATTCCGATGTTAGAGACCGTTAATGGATAACGGAAAGATAATCAGATAAATTACAAAATAATTTTTTTTCCACGTGGGACGCTTAGGTGGCTCCCTTCTTCATCGTCTTCTTCACGTAAACATGAAAGAAAAAAGAAACCACCCCATCTTTCAAAACCTTAATTCCTCAAACTTTACTTCCAAACCCAGCTTGTCTCCATTTTCTCTCCCCATTAAACCTCCAAATCCCAACACCAGAACCCCTAAATTTATTAATATAAAAACCAATTATTAAATATCATAAATAATCTAAATCAAAATAAACATGGATATACTCATAAACAATGGATTATACATTGAGGGTTTAACAGCTAAATTGAAATAAAAGTAGGTGTAGAAGAGATTAGAGGTCGAGATGATAAAGTGGGAAAACAACAAAATTACATAAGCAGAAATCTATCAACTAATGACCAGTTCTCAGTTCTCCTGAAATCTGATTCAATTATACCCATTTTTAACATCAATTCATTTTTTATATTTCAAGCTCTGCAACCTTCTCTTCAATCCTTATTTAAGGTGATTTTTTATCTTTAATTTCTTCGAATGTTTAATTTTAGCGAAATGGTGACGATGAGCTGTTGTTTATTTTGGATCTTATACTTATTCTATGATTTTTTTTTCAAGTAAAGGTGTAAATTATGTGAACCGGGAGAGATTGGTTAGAAGTGAGATATTGCAAAGAAAGATATGAGTGGCCGTTGTTTTAGCGAAATCGTTGAGTGGGGTTGGATTTGGGTTTGAGGGGGTTTGTAAGGTATAATCGTGGAAGGAGAAACGGAAGCTAAAGGTATAAATTTGTTGGCACTGTATGCTACTGCCGAGCCTTTGTTCAGGTTGATCATGGGGATTTCAGTTCTAAATTTGGATGGACAGCCCGGTCTTGCTCCATTTGAGGTACATTCAGTCTATGTTGCCTATAATCTCTTAATTTGTTGTTGTAAGCTTTGATGATAATTTGGGTGTATTAATATTTGTTGTACTTTACTCTTTGGATGAGTAGTTCAAATTTAATCTGAATTAGCTTTAGATTCTATTTTTATACAAAATTGGGTTATATTTGTGTCAATGATTTTGTTCCTATTGGAGGATGGAGTAAAATGACAGCCACTGAGCTGCATTTCTTTAGCCTTTTGTCCATTAAGAAAGGGAGGAAATTCTAGAAAGTAAGGTTGCAAATATGGTGTAATATATTCTTTACAGCATTAGTGGAACCAGCATCAAACACATTGATGACAGTAGCATGTAGTTTATATTTTATTGTATCAAGCTGCTGCTCTATCTCATTATCAGGTTTTCCTGGTTGGAGATGCTTTCAGCAGTTGAACTCTTGTGGTGGATTATGATGTTTCATATATTTGAGTGCTGCTATATGTCTTTGTGGCGAATCACAAGTACACGCTATGAGATGGATGTGCTTTGGTCTGCACTTTTTTTGGACTTTTTTGAACTTTTTTGGATGTGCTTTGGTTTGAGGGGGTTTGCAAGGTATAGTCGTGGAAGGAGAAACGGAAGCTAAAGGTATAAATTTAAGGGTTTTGGTGTTGGGATTTGAAGGTTTAATGGGGAGAGAAAATTGAGACAAGCTGGTTTGGGAATTAAGGTTTTGAAAGGTGGGGTGGTTTGCTTTCTCAGGTTGACACGAAAAAGATGACGAGGAAGGGATCCACGTAAGCATCCCACATGAAAAAAATTATTTTTTAATTTATCAGATCATCTTTTTGTTATCCATTAACGGTCTCTAACGTCGGAGTGACCAAATATTTACACTCCTAAAATGTACGTAACTTTATTGATTCATTTTTAAAATGGGTGACTAACTTTGTACTGCGCTCAAACATAAGTGACTTCTGCAGTAATTAACCCATAAAATATCTAGCAGAGACCCATTTGATATACCCTTGAATGAATTACCAATTTGATAAGCCAATTCTACTCAACTCTCAGAAGTAGTATACCAGGCTTCCCAGTCAACTTCTTTTGGAGCTGTAACCATAATTTCAACTCTCTTCTTAATGCCAGAAATGGGCTACAAAACACCCCATAACTATTGACCAAATCCTACTCATCACTCTCTTCATGTGCGCCGGTGCAGGTGCAGCAGAATGGATCATTTCAAAATTTTTAAGACCCTTCACTCACGCCTTCTGATGAAGTATCATCTGATGTTTGTGTCTGCATTTATGACCTGTCACCATTCATGATCTGACATGCGCGTTTGTGTCTGAAAACACCCTGCAGAGTTTTACTGACATGTCAGAAAACTTTCACTCTCACTTTACTATCTCCTTCTCTCAACTCTCTTTGTGTTGGATAGGGACAAGGATTCATAGAAAGACAACTGGGGCGTGCTTGCCTGGTGTCATCGGTTGCAAAAGAATACTCATTTTCATATAATTTCTTATATCGAAAATCTATTCTTACTGCTGCAACTTTCAGAATCTGTGTGTATCTCTTTCCCTTTTACTTCTGTTAATTCAGTGTATCTGTGTATGTTACAGTCCATACAGAAAAAAATGGAACCTCAACACTCTCCTCTCAAGATTACCCGTTTTGCAGACTTCGGTATTCATTCTTTTACTCTAAAACAAAACTTTTGACTACCATGCATTGGTAATTACCGTTTTATTGCAGGGATTGAACTTTCAAATTTGGGTGATTCCTGGAACATGGAGAGTGGTGGTGGAGGAGGAGGAGGAAAAGGGTCGCCTCCAATCGGGCTAAGTCTCGAGCTCGGACGTGGGTCTAGACGTCTAGTCATACACCAACCAGGTTCACAGTTTTTCAGCTGCAGGAACTACAGCTTCAATCTCTCATCTACAAGTACATAGAATCTGGTTTTCCCGTCCCTACTCACCTTCTCCTCCCTATTTGGAAAAGTGTATCTGATTCTCTCGGTGGCCTCCACCTCCAAGGCAGCCCTCATCAACTCTACTCCGGATGTAAGTACTATGTACCCCAAACCCATTTCCCTACTGTATATTTTTTTATTGAATATTGTTGTTCCAGATTTGGGTTGTGGGTCATTTCTCTTGGAGTACAAGAATGGAGTCGATCCGGAGCCAGGAAGATGCAGACGAACAGATGGGAAGAAATGGAGGTGCAGCAAAGAAGCAGTCGCGGATCACAAATACTGCGAGCGACACATGCACAGAGGCCGCCAGCGTTCCAGAAAGCTTTCGGAAGCTTCTCAAGCTCACTCCACAGGTAGTCGTATTAAAAAATGGAAATGCTGACACTGACATCAACCTCTCCATTTCTCTGCATCTTGATAGCAGCAGTAGTAGCAGTAACAATGGCAGCAATCTTTTCTCCAGCTTTATTGGATTCTCTCCCAAGAGTGTTCTTGGAGGAAGCAATCCAAAACCAGAGTCTTCCCTGCAGTTTCAAGGATTTTAGAAGCAAAAACTTTGGATTCAGTTAATTGTTTTGGGCTCCAAATGACCACAAGATCTACCAAGGCCCATTAGAAGAAGCCCTTGTAAATTTGGAGCGTTTTCTCCTCCTTTTCTCTTGGGCCGTGGCCTCAAAAATTAAACAAGTAAACTCAGTTTATATTAGAATTTAGAACGTTCTTTTTTAGTGAATAAAATAAATAATTATATATTTTAAATAAATTAAATATTTTCCAATGATAGTTATTTACTAGTATAAAAAAATAAATTATTTAACCTTATGAATTTGTTGTTTTTATTTTATACTATGACGTAGTATTAGGGCGAGATCAATTTAATTCAGCCGAATCTATTAAACCGTTTATTTTTAATTTAGTTTGGATTTGTTTGATTTTCAATATTAATTTAAATAATAATTCAAAAATATTTTTTTTATAAAAATGATACTTCTAGACATTTATTCGACACCTATATTTTCTAAATATATTAGCATAAATATTTTTATATATTATTAAGTATTATCATTAGACATCTTTCGGCTAAAAGCATGGATTTAGATATTTATTCGACACATATATTTTCTAAATAAACTAAGGTAAACTACACGGATAGTCACCATATTATGGGATTGGTATTGATCTGACCACAATGCTTTAAAAAGAATCAAATATACCGATAAACTATTAATTTGGTATTAAAATAGCTATCTGCCGTTAAAGGAGTAACGGAATTATGACGTGACAGTTAAATATAAAATGGAATAATTATACATTTAGTCCTTGTTATTCATATATTTTTATAATTTAGTCATAATTTTATTATAATAAAATAATATAATTATTTAATTAGCCCTCCAATCAGGAGGTGACACGTGTCACCACCTGATCAAAGGAGAAAAGAAATAATCCCAAACATGCTTCTAAGAGGGTTTGAACCCAAGTAAAAGAGCATGAATTTCAAATGGCTTAACCATTGAGCTAAGCATATTATACTAATATGAGACACTATTATTTATATATATTTATTATTTCTAATATTTGTTCCTTTATATTTAATTATTTTTAATTTAATTAAAAATAATAATTAAATTATTAAAAGATTCAAATTAATAAAAAAATTATTTATAAACTCTAAACCCTATATTCATTAAAATGAATTTTTAAACCTTAAACTCTAAACTCTAAATTTATAAAAATATATTTTTAAATCTTAAATTCGAATAAAAATCATAAATATTTGAATATAAAAATATTCGAATAAAATATTTATCTTTTAAATATCTAAATAAAATTATTTGGATATTCAAATAAAAATATTTGAATAATAAATATGCAAATATAAATATTTGTATAATAAATATTCGAATAAAATCATTTATAAATCCAAATATTCAAATATTTATGATTTTTATTCGAATATTTATATTCGAATATTTATTATACGAATATTTTTATTCGTATATTTATTATTCGAATATTTTTATTTGAATATACGAATTTTTTATTCGAATATTTAAAATTCAAATATTTTATTCGAATATTTTTAAATCAAAATATTAAAATATTTATTATTTTATTTGAATATTTATTCTACGAATATTTTTATTTGAATATCCAGATAATTTTTCGGATATTTAAAAGCTAAATATTTTATTTGAATATTTTTAGGGTTTAAGTTTTAAGGATTTAAGATTTAGGATTTTGGGTTTATAGTTTATAAATAAATTTTTATTAATTTGAATCTTTTAATTTATTAAATAGTAATTTAATTATTTTTTTTAATTAAATTAAAAATAATTAAATATAAAGGAATAAATTTTAGAAATAATAAATATATATAAATAATAGTGTTTCATAACAGTAAAATATGCTTAACTCAATGGTTAAGCCATTTGAATTCCGTGCTCTCTTACTTGGGTTCAAATCCCTTTAGAAGCATTTTTGGGATTTTTTCTCTTCTTCTTTGATCAGGTGGTGACACGTGTCACCACCTAATTAAATAATTATATTATTTTATTATAATAAAATTATAACTAAATTATAAAAATGTATGAATAACAGGGACAAAATGTGTAATTATTTAATTTTATATTTAACTGCCACGTCATCAGTCCGTTACTCCTTTAACGGCAGATGGTTATTTTAATACCAAATTAATAGTTTATCGGTGTATTTGATTCTTTTTAAAGCATTGTGGTCAGATCGATACCAACCTCATAATATGATGACTATCCGTGTAGTTTACCCAATAAACTAATATAAATGTCAAACTTCTGCTCAGTTTCAGTTTTTTATTAGAAGTATATTACAATTAGAATATTTATCTTATCCACAGAAAGTACTTCAATAAGATGAAATATTATTATCTTTAAATATATTAAGAATATAAATTATAATATCATAAATAAAATAAATTAAACTGAGATAATTATTTTATAATTAAACTCTACATAATCTAGTTTTAAATAAGATATTAAAGAGTAATGGTCGGTAAAAATAAATAAAAATAGAAGAAAAAATGGTGAGAATTAGAATTCAGACCAAAGTCTTGCTTGCTGCTTGCTGGGCAGCAACAATCCCACTAACTATAAAACTCCTTTCCCTACTAAAAATCTAATTCTATATAATATTCGAATAAAATCCGTCGGTCTATTTTCTTTTAATCCAACGCTTCTAATGCCTTTATTCTTTCAAATATAAATCTCCACCCTCAGATTATAGCTCCTTACTCAAGGTGCTATAAAAGAAAAAGAAAAAGTTTGAGACTTTAAGCTTCAAAGTTTCTAACTTTACGGTCATCCTAAATGGTGGAAGCGCAGGCATGGACTACAAGGCGGATGGGCAACCCAAAACTGGACTCAACGCCCGCTGCCGCCGACCAAGTGGTTCTGAAAATTCCGGGGACCCCAACTGCCGATGATAGGACCAGCATCCACACCGTTGGATCCAATCTCTCTCCTAACCTTTTAACGGCTCTGACCATTGCTTCCTGGTTCATGTCCAACATTGGTGTCCTTTTACTCAACAAGTATCTCCTCAGCTTCTATGGCTACCGTTATCCAATCTTCCTCACCATGCTCCACATGATCTCGTGTTCTTCTTACAGCTACGTAGCCATAAACTTCCTCGAAATAGTCCCAAGGCAACACCTTCTGTCGGGGAAACAGTTTCTCAAGATCTTTGCTTTGAGTCTCATCTTTTGTTTCTCCGTCGTGTGCGGCAACACTTCCTTAAGGTATATTCCGGTGTCGTTTAACCAAGCTATCGGTGCCACAACGCCTTTCTTCACCGCCATCTTCGCTTTCTTAATCACTTGCAAGAAGGAATCCGGCAAGGTTTATCTCTCGCTTCTGCCCGTCGTGTTTGGGATCGTATTGGCTACTAACAGTGAGCCCTTGTTCAACCTTTTTGGCTTCTTGGTCTGCGTCGGTTCCACCGCCGGTCGTGCATTAAAATCCGTGGTTCAAGGGATCTTGTTAACCAGTGAAGCCGAGAAGCTACATTCGATGAACCTGTTGTTGTACATGGCGCCAATAGCCGCCGTGATTCTGTTCCCGTTGACTCTATACATCGAAGGGAACGTTGGGAGAGTGACGTTAGAGAAAGCTAAGAGTGATTCGTTCATTGTTTTCTTGTTGCTTGGGAATGCTACGGTGGCGTATTTGGTGAATTTGACAAACTTTTTGGTTACGAAGCATACAAGTGCCTTAACTTTGCAGGTGTTGGGCAACGCCAAAGCCGCTGTGGCGGCGTTTGTATCGGTTATGATCTTCAGGAATCCGGTGACCGTGATGGGAATGACCGGATTCGGCGTTACGGTGACGGGAGTGGTGCTTTACAGTGAGGCAAAAAAGAGATCCAATGCACAGCTCGCAGCACATTCACAATATTAAGTTCAAAGATTCATCTTGATTGGCCACAAACAAGGATGCGGCATTCTTTTCTATTATTCACTAATTATATTGCATAGGCTTAAAGTATCTGTTATAATAATGCACACAAATTATTCGTTTTTTTTATTATAATCAATACAAAAAAATTATATTTCAAATCAGTTATCAGTGTTATTATAATTAAAATATTTATTATAATCAATACAAAAAAATTATATTTCAAATCAGTTATTAGTGTTATTATATTAAATATTTTAATTTGAATCAATCGAATATTTATAGTCCAGTCGCTTTCCCACGATCCCTTCTGATGTTAGGGCATGAGCTATAACCAGAATAAATATTTTCCTAAGAAAATATCTTCGTAAGCTAAATTAGTCTATTTTAATTTTGGTAAACATGAATGACCATTTAATCATATGAGATGATTTATTTTGTTCACTAATCATATTTTCCCAACAAACTGATGTGGTAATTAAAAAATTGGTGTATTACACAATTAGTCCTCGTTATTTATACATTTTATCAGTTTTGTCATGTTTTAATTTTAAACTTCCGGTTTGGTGTTCATACAGTACTGAGTCATAATTATGTTTTAAGATATCTTGTACAATATTAATATGTTTTTTTTTATATTTAAAACAGTCTAAGCCTTAGAATTAAGAAATAGCTGACTTACAGTAAGGGGGACCAGAGATCACCATGCCTAAGCCTTCAGTCTTAATGCCAGGGGATCCATTGTCATCAGCAATCGCGTCTGTACAACTCATGTCAAACCCTTGCACGCCTTCGTTCGGTACAAGCAGACATGGTCTCCTAATGACATCGCCATTGCTATAAAAAGATCACAAAAGAAAACAATACAAGTAGCAGAGGATCGAAGGAAGATAAATTAAGTCCATCAACATTTGTTGTGGGTAAGAAAGTACATCTAACATGTTCGGGCTGTACAATATGTGTACCATTTTTTTTTCTTTTTGGAGAGTATTATCATGCACATTTGATGTAAAGATTGACTTCTAGTAACAAGGGAAAAGAAATATATGTGGACCCATGCACTTGTCAAAGTGTAGATCCATCAAAATTCCGAACCAGCAGCCGCATATTAAGTTGGATGTCGGTGTCGCAAACCAGCAGGGAACATGTCTTCACTTTTAACGGATGCCTGATCTCCTGTATAATCTCCATGTAGAGTTAATTCATTCTCAAAATCTACAATTATCAAGGGAAGGCGAAAGAGAGATTATTGTGTTAAACGACCCCAATGTTACCTTATGCTCAATTGATTACTGACTTCAGTGATTATTTTCCCCAGAGAAGTGTTTTCTCCTTTGTCAAATGCCTCGCCTACAAGAAAATGGTATTTAGATGTATTACAAGAGAACGGGGACCGGATGGAGAGACAGAATTGGTAGATGTAAAAAGATGCTAATGAAACTTCTGTACTGAAATTATGAAACTTGCCTCGTGTTCTGGTTGGAAAGAAGTGAATCTATTTTCTTTTGAGCCCTTTTATCAAAGAACAATTATATGAATAACCCAGAAAAATCGAAAGTTTACTAGTACAAAACAGAAAAATGAAGTTATAAAACCAGGATAACCTTTGTAGATATAAAGGTAGGCCGAGGAAACTTCATCTGAGATCCATTGCTTGGCTGTAGCTCAGATGTAAGAGATAACTGGCAGATAGAATAGACAGAAAAAAGATTATATTAAAAAAAATGCCAAGCAATCACCCCCACCCCACCAATATCTAACACTTCAAATGTTGATTGGAAAAAATGGATGTGCAGATTAAGCATCCGATGCCTTTATTAAGGTTTACCTTGCTAAAAAATTCGACCGGTGGTTTTTGTTGAACTCTCTTCTCGGTTTGGAAATTAAATTCCTGTATGGTTGAGAAAACACAATATCATCTCAAACAATTCAGCAAACACAAAGTATGTATAAAAAGAGGAAAGAACTTTCATGTCATACCATTGGCACTGTGGTTTCCCTCTTTATATTCCGAAAAACACCAATATCACCTTTACTGGAAAATATCTGCATAAAAAATATATTTTCATTAGATCGAAAACATTGATACATGGCTCATGCTTTGAAATACACTACATTTTAAAATGTATTAATTTTTTACCTTCGTATTTAACGGACGAGCTTTGAAGTTGTACTTTGTGTCACAAACATTCTGGCTAGTGGCATCCATGACACTTGGTCTAATGAATAAAAAACAAAGTAAGAGGAAAAAACTCAAAGTCACTCCTTTATCAAATTAAATACAAAAGTTAGATCTACGATAAACAAAGGGACCTACATACAAAAGAATTAGCACAAGCATATATGTATGCTAGATGCCTATATCATAAATTCTGCATAAAATCAGTCTCTAGATAGTATTTTAAAACATGTACCTTCTGGCTTCTCTAGTTCCATTACCATTAGCAGAAATATTACAAGGTTTCTCAATCCCCTGCAACGACAGAAGTTTACCAGATAATGAAAATTTTAAAGTGAGATAAATAAAAATATCGCCGGTTACCTTATCAGCAGCATTTGTATGGATTGAGGAGGAGGATACAGCTGATGAGAGTTGCACTGCTCTTTCCAATGTCTTCAGGTGAAATTCCTGAGGAGAAACGAGAAAGTAATCTGAGCAACGTGGAGGGAAATAAACCTCATTTTGCTAAAAAAAACATTGCTTTTGATGCTTCCGCAAAATGACATTAATTCAGGAACAAGCAAGAAACAGGAGTTTATTACTTACTTGAAACTCTGGCAACTTTGGAACACTTTTTGGAACAGGCAATGAATGACCCTTGAGAATCTGCCAATTGTTAACATATACTTGAGATGAGAGAAGTACAATAAAATCAGCTTGGGAGGAAGTCCCTTTTGTAACATCATAAGTACCGACTTTTCTATTCAATGGACGTGCTTTGAATCTATGTGTAACAGATGTAACAAGCTCTTCCTCTCTACCATTCTTATGCCTGAAATGAAGAAAACATTGCACAGCAGCTTGTTAAGGATACTCTTACTTTACGCATCAATATGTAAAAGATAGTGACATGAACTAACCGTATTCTTTGAGCCCTGTGTGCTGTTTCAAGCTCAGGTTCCCTTGGAATGGTAAGCCTCAGCTTTGTATTGATGACATTTCTATCTTTCGTACCTTCCTGCATAACCAAAAAGAAAAGCTCAGAATGTCTCAGATGCAACACAGGTTAAGATCCAATTGGAGTCCCAAAAACTAAACATAACTCGGGCATACTTTTTTAGGTGCCTTGTGGACCAAAGTGGTTTGTTGCTTCACCTCATCAACCTACCATGCATAAAAAAAGTTAGCCCAAATAAGATGCTAATTCAATAAACATGTAACTGAACCATAGAATAATAGAAATTAATCATAATTTCAAACACCAAAGTCAGATATCTAATGCCTGAAAAGTGAAGCCAGATGCCAAACTGATCGATGTGACTCTAGTTTTCCTTTATTCTCAGTTCCATAGGTCTGTTGCTTCATATATGAAAAATCCAACCCATAAGAAAACCTTATGATAACATGCACTCATTTTCGTTGCCAATCAGAGAACATTAGGAGGCAAGGCTCTTCAACAATATAAAACTACTTTTTTAATTGTAATTTAAAAGGAATAAATTCAATACAAATAGCTTCCTTGAGAAATTCAGCAGTACAAGGAACCATAGTGGGAATACAGAAAATTTCACAAACTCACGTACCTTATGCAAGAGACCTCCCTCCAGCTTCTGCCTTTTGGCAGCTTGACTTTCAACCACAGAAGAATTACCTAGGCTTCTATTACTATTTTGCGCCTGTAGCTTCTGAAATCTATAATATAAAACCAAATACAAAGGCCTTAATTTTTAAGGTTGTAATGATGCTAAATAGGATATAGTCACCACCACGAGACATACATTTTATTATAGAAGTTTTCATTATAACAAATCCACTTACGGACACTAAAATGCATTTTACATTAGAAGGAATATGAAACCGAAAGATATCATTTCCAAGAGGTAAGGTACTTGGATTGTGAGACTAGAAAAATGGTGTGGGTGGGTGTGGGTGGGTGTGTGTGTGGGGGGGGGGGGGGGGCGGTTCAACATTTCCATGACTTACCTGGATGTAGCAGCTTCAAGAGGGGGATTTTGTTTGGCTAAATGGCTAGCAGTAGGTTTCATAAGAGTTGAGCTCCTTTGCATAGGTTTTGCAATCTTCAATTTAGCTTTTACTCTATCACTGGGTAAGTGATCGTAAGTTGTCACGCCTGGGAAAGGGAACCGAACAAATGAACTGAGCAAAAGTATAGGAAGTAATGTTGGAACAATGATAAAAAAAATCATAATACAAGAGAGAAGGCAAAAATGAAAACAATGAGAAAGCAACGTTACTGAAAAGAGAGGCAAGAAAGAAAACTGAAAACTACTTCGCAAAATTGTCCTGGTCACCTGTAGTCGATTGAAAAGATTGATTCAGTTCAATCTGTAAAAAATTTTGTATATTGGCGGAGATTCCTCTGTTAGTTCCTTCATTTCCTAAAAAAAGTAGTATCAGTCCAGCACAATTTCCAGGATTTCAAAAGAAGAGCATCCCTTTTTAAAACCAAGAACTCTAAAACAGACGACACCGGAACACATGCTTAATGCAATTGCCTGCAGAAGCACAACTACAAGCTTGCCTCAAAGACTGTTTTTTCCGAACCCAGTTCCACGGCTCTTTAAATTGAAAGCCAATTCAAAGAAACAAAAACACCATATATTACCAACTGTACCTTTGTTAATGGCACCCACATCTGAAAATTCCAAGGCCATTACATTTTGGGGATCACTTTCATGTGACGTACGAGTATCTTCTTCATCACACTTTGGGGACGTAGTCACATTTTCCAGGAGACTTTCTTCACTCATAACCAACTTTGTCACAAAAGCTTCAAACCAAAAGAAAATAAAGAAATACCAATCATTGATATTATAACTCTATTTTTAAGAAAGAAAGTTAAATATCTCAACGGCATATTTTCTTTAATCAAACAAGAAGAAATGATAATTAACATAAAAGAAAATCAAAATACTGGAGAATAAATCTTGATTCAAGCAAACATCATTAAGTAAAAGAGATACAGACGAGAAGGAGGGTAAGTCGGCGCCGATTCGAACCAAAGTTCAGCTTCTCCGACCTCCGCCGGTGATTCCACGCGCGTGAAATCAAAGAACCGAGCCGCATCAAACTCGTAATCAAGATCGATCGATCGCACCTCCAAGACTGGCTCTATCTCCATCTCCATCTCCATATCTTCTTCCATACTTCTTACCGGACTCTCTCTCCGAAAATCACTCCCTCTTTCTCAGCCTACAATGCCGCTCTAACTTCACCAAAATTAACCGGAATTAAACTCCACCGCCATTTCCACCGAAATCTTGAAAGCAGTTTTCACTTAGAAACCCTATGAATCTTGGAAACGGCGATGACAACTTCACTGTAGCATTCAAAGCAAAATAATTTTTATTGAAGAAATAAAAACGAAGAACAAAGGACAACATCCAAAGCGTAAGGTACAACCTGGCGAGGCCGGAGACTCCGGAATTTGAAATTATGGGCGTTTGAAAATAAATAAAAACAATTAAACATATTTTTGACGAAAATGGCCCTGAGCAATTATGGAAATTTTGAGGGTTGAACGTTATGTTGAGGGATTTTGAGAAGAGGGTAAAATAGTAAATTGGATTTGAATTTTTTTGTCTTCGAAGTGAGGAGCCGTGGTATCGGGGTTCGAGTACAGCGTCTTCGGGCGGCGAGATCTTGTCGAGAGACTGAAATTTCGGCGCTGGTAGAATTTTGCCATTAGGTTTTGATGATAATTGCGAGATTACCCCTAACGGTTTTATTCGTTTGTCAGATAGGAAAGGATTGGAGCAGGGGAAGAGTGAGGGTCCACTTGGACGCGAAATTCAAATCTGGAGAACTAAAGTTTTGAAGGGTAGAAAGGGTATTCAAGTCTGAAGTTTTATTAAATTATTTTAATATATTTATTTTAATCATTAAATTTATAAAAAAATATTAAATTAATATTAAATTTTAAATTTTGTAATAAAATGAAGGCTTAAATTACACGGTTAACCATAATACTATGGAGTTAGTATCGATCTGACTACAATACTTTAAAAAGAATCAAATACAACGGTAAATTATTAATTTGATATTAAAATAGCTATCTGCTGTTAAGAAAGTAACGAACTGATGACGTAGCAATTAAATTAAAATGAAATAATTATACATTTAATCTCTATTATTCATACATTTTTATAATTTAATCTTAATTTTATTATAATAAAATAGTATAATTATTTAATTAGGTGGTTGTTGACACGAATTTTTTGTGTTTTAGATAACATAAATAACTGAAAAAATAAAATAAAAATATAAAAAATATAATAAAAAAAACAAAAAGATGGGATAAGGGAGGTTACCGGAAATCATGGGTTGAGATTAAAAAGGAGAGATTTGAGGGATTTGTGGGAGTTTGGGTTTGTGAGGACTGTGGTTTGAGTCCTTTAAAAGGACTGCTCTGGATGCTTGGATAAGGGGGAGAAAAAAACGAAACGGAGAGCAAAGTGGAAAGGATCTTCACCATATCAGACAAGAAAATCATGAGGGAGGTGAGTCCCACGTCCGGCTAACTTGGTTCGATTTGGAGTTAGCCTCAAGGGGAATCGGTTCCATGGTCTCCAATGAAGGGAGTGCAGAGAAGCAAATGGGGGTTGCCGAGGTCCTTTCTTCCCGACATATTGCATATGCTTTTGAGATTGCAAGGATCTCTAAAGATGACAGGATGTCACTGCCAGTAAGCCAAAGCATGGATTCTCCAAGACTGGCAATATGATCCAGCAAAGATGAAGACCTTCTGCAGCAACAATCTGAAAATGAAGCATGAAACCTTGCATCACTGCTTGGAGGAAGAAAATTTATAAGCGAAATCCACTATCATGGTTATCAAGATGAAAGGGATCGACAAAGGTTTCAAGATCATTTCTTAAATCTTTGATTCAAAAGAAAAAAGAAGAATGGATGAAAGGGCTGCACCGGTGAGTTAGATTTATCGGTTGAGGGGAAGAGGGAATCGAACAAAGTAATTCTCTGTCACTTAATGCGGTCTATCACGGAGATCATACGAATCCAACAAGTCGATGGTGTCTTTGCTCAGTCAAAAGCGTCAACCATGTTCCGGAATGTACATAGACTTCAAGAGCCTTAAGGATGTCTTGGAATTTGTGAATTGTCACGTGTTTCTTAATGAGAAAGCTTATTTTTGGTGGTAGTTCACATGCTATTTGTTTCAATGATTTGCATGTTCATTTTGCAAACTATAGAATGGTCAAGACTCGCACAACGAGGTAATTCACATTGTTCCATGTAATTAATGTTTTTATTTGTTGATTTATTTAAATTATTGGTATGCTTGTATGTTTAATTTAAAATCATATAGTATATTTTGTTTAGGATAACACTTAATTTATACATAGTTAATTAAATTAGAGCCTTTTAGGATTAGTCACTTTAATTAATAATTAATTTTAATAGGGAGATAATGGTAGTAACAATGGCATGCTAATCATATATCTCGGATACACTAAACGGTCGGTGTTTTGACGTACCATGACGTTGACCTAAAGAGTGTACCTTGGTATCGTATTAATATGTCATCGAAACGTAGAAATTGATAAACAACTTTAGGTTTAGAACTAAATAAAATTAATTAGGAAATAATTAGAAACACTAATAATATTATTAATTTTGTTAAGTGACAAGATGGTAGTGTCCGAGCATTCGGATGTTATCATACACTTGGTGAAATTAATAATTTAATAGGGTTTAAATATTTAATTAATGGAGCCCTTTTTTAGGTTAAGACTTAAAATGAATAAGATAATAATCTGTCATGCATTTAAAACCTTTTGGGGTAGAAATTATATTTATTTAAATAAGAGTTAAGGTATCCTATCTAGAGGACGCCTTCTCCAAGCTCGTATTTAAAAGAAATATATTTTCTTATCCAAAAGGATATCTTTATTCAGACGATATTCATTTAACACCGACGAATTAAATTAATATTCAAAATACCAAAATGCCACGTGTAATTAATAAGGTACCAATTTTTGGGCGTTTGTAAGGGTCGTCCTTACACGTAACCGACTCCCGAACCCAAATATTTTTAAACGAATCTCTGGTTTGTTTTATGGTGTCTGGCCTACCAAAGTGGCCGGTGGCGACTCCAAATCATTTTTAAAATTAAAATAATATATGTTTTTATAAAATTTGGGTTTTTCATAATTAAAAGGGTAAAAATTCGATTTTTCCAAATTAATTCGCCAGGCTACATTTTCCACACGTTCCGGTTTTAAAACGGTCTCTACAGCTTGGCGACTCCGCTGGGGACTAAAAAATTCTTTTTTGTGAGTCAGGCCTAACTTTTTTTAAAAAATTACACGTGGCATTTCGGTATTTTGAATATAAATTTAATTCATTATTGTTAATTAAATATCGTTTGAATAGGGGTAGTATTTTCATTTGTGTGATATATCTGTCATTCATGCATAAGCTCTCAACCCGAGCTTTTACCCTTGAGTGGGAGTTAGATATTATCCGACGTGATGCTCTCCAGCTCCGAGTTTCGGATTTTTATCTGCTTCCGGTATACTAACCTTACGCGTCGTGAGGTCTTCACCTCCGTTGTAAGGGACCTATAACACCGAATCGATGTCTTATCGTCGCAGTAGACGGTAACGACAGTTCGGGAACCCAGTGTCTAGACCAAAACCCACATGTTAGAGTAGAAACCTACCCCTATTAGAGCCAGACAGGGACCGTAAGATAAGGCGGTATGCTGCCGAAATGCCGCCAAAATTAGGATTTCTCTGTTTAACTGCTCTCTGGTTATTTTTATGCAACATAAATTGCTCTCTGGTTATTTTTCAAGTTAATTTATTTTTGTTCAGATTATTAATTCACCATACTAACATTTTTTTGTGGTGTGTGTGTGAGTTCATATAGCATGCATTAGAGATATCGATTCATGAGCTAATTGTATAGACAATGGTTATAAACTAAAGGGTTTGATATACAAGTGGAAGACAATATGCCAGGATGAATCATATTCGAGAAGACTCAGTACGCGATCAGATTTGGTGTTCGAGAAGACTCAGTGCAAGATCAGAGTTAGTATTCGAGGACCAAGTACCAATCATACAAGGGTGTTTCAGAAGATTCCAAGCATGGGGCATGTCTGCCAAAATTAAAGGTAATTACAGAATTCTTGGATGATAGTGCAAGCAGTCGTTTTAGGTAAAGTTTCTCAGTTGTCGTTAGGAGAATGGTTACAACATTAAACGATAGAAAGATACGAGATTTTGCTACAAGTGTTCTAGTAGGTGAAAAGAATTAGACTTTTATTGGGATTAACATTTGTTCGAGCTTCAAGTCGGGTTCAGGGGCAAGTGTAAAGATAAATGAGACGCGGCAATTAGATGGTGAAGATGGTCAGAAAGTGGATATTTGACAGTTTAACTAGGGGCATCCCAAGGTTAGTGTTGACGGATAAGGACTCAGAGAATTTAAGGGAATTATGAGCTTAAGAGCTAGGTTTAAATTTTACGAATGGCGGCTAATAGAAGATGACATCAGGAAGTAGGACACGACATGCGGAAAATCAGTTTACAAGTTTTGAATCAGCGTTTCAAGTAAAGAACACGTCGAGAGCCGAGATAATTACCAGATAATGCAAAGATAGAATCGATGATTAACTTCAGAACCAAGTACAAGGAATGACAGATATACATGGATTTTGCCTGATAAAGTAGAAGACCTATCAACAGATTTTCATCGACATACCAGGGCAGATGCTGAACCAGATTGAACGAGGTGATCAACCAAGAAGCTCGGGCCAGCTATCCATCAACAAATTGGTTTCTCCTTGTATTCGATCTTTTAGTTAGATGAGTGTTGTCTAATGACTAGCTCTTAAAATCGATATCTCTTGCATTCATGCATTGCATCATTTAATTGCATTTTTAGGAGAATAAAATAAAAAAGATATTGCATTCTGTTTTAAATATTGTTTTTTAACTGACATTGCATTTTCATAAGCATAAATTAAAATATGTTATGATTAAGAAATTTCATAAAGTTGTTGATGATCACTTGGGTAACACGAAAAAGATCAACCAGTCTTAAAATTGGACACCAATTTCCACATTGCTTGAAGTCAGGGAAATTGAGAAAGAAAGTTCTCTAGATGAAATGCATATGAAAAAGATTTGAATGGAATTTATCTCACATAAGGGTTCAATTTGAAAGGTTTTCTTGAAAAAAAAAGTAAAAAAAAAGAAAAGAAAGAAAGAAAAATGCTAAAAGAAGTCAAAATGAGAAAAACGGTCGAGTTTAATAATTGGGGCATCTGTTGAAAATCCAAAAGATCAGAGTTTGAGCTATAAAGTGTTCGATCATGATATCGATAAATCGGGAAGACTTCAGATCAGACCAAACGAGGGGCAACCAAGGGAGAAGTTACATTGATACTTCAAAAATCGAGAATTCAGCATTGAAAAGAAGCAAGGGTCTATCTATATTTTTGGACTATTACGAAGTAATACCCTGAATCATCCCAGTTGCTTTTGCCCAAGAGCATTGGAGGTCCTTTGTAAGGGAAGCTATTTCAATTTATTTGCTTATGATGCTTGTTTCATATATTTTTCTCAAGCGGCAAACATTTCATATTCTTTAATTCTTTGATTCTTTATTATGGGTTAATTTTTTATCGCCCATACATATATATATATCATCACTGACTTCTTTTTTTCAGGTCTTGAATACTAATTGCAGGATTGACCTTAAATCAAATTCGGAGATCAACTTCGATAATGTGACTCGTTTCTACTCTATTTAGGCCAAAAGGAGAACATTAATGAGTGTTCAAGAATCACGGGAAAATCCCAAACAAATTTTGAGTGAATTTCCTCACAAGTATTGTTGGCTAAAGTCCTTGAATGAAGTGATAACCTAAAACATCGTCCAACTGAAGGTTGTTTTTCTTCAAAAATATCTAAGTATGGGATGATATTTGGCATTCCTTGATCTCCCTTCTCAAAGAAAGAAAATAAGAAAAATATCCTTTGTTGTCCCATTTTGAGCCTAACGTTATTTTTCTTTCGATTCAACCCAAACTAAGGATCACCCCTACACTGGGGGCAAAATAGATGAAAATGTGTTCAAAAGTCAAATATGTTTGGTTGTGATGCCTAGAGAATCAATGGCAAGAAATTGAAGTGAAATGCAATCAAGAAAGACATGGTGACTAAAGATGAATACCTCTGAATCATGTTGAGAAAAGAAAAAAAAATGAAAAAATGTTTGAAAAGTCAAGATACAATTGTTAACACACAGTTGAAAAGGCATATGTGAGGTATTTCACTCAGTCGTGTTTTCACCCAAAAGAAAGATGGAAGATTGACTTCAAAGAAAAAAGAAATAATCCCTAGGGTGAAAACCCAAAAAGGGCAGTCTAGAGTGATCCACAAGAAAGAGAGGAAAGAAAAGCATTTCATCAGAGCATGTTCAGATCAGTGCCACAATGATCCTTGATTTTATCACCCTTAAATGATTATTTGAGCCTATATATCATTTCTTTGGTAGCCATGAACTATAAACTACATTACAAGCCATAAAAGACCATTTTGACCATATGCGGATATTGGAGTAAGGAAAGTTAGTCTTCAGAATACATCCCGCTTATTAGGGTTAACCTTTCTTCAAGGATTTTCAGTCTTCTAATGCTTGATCGAGATCAGAAAAGAGGGAAGCATTGGGTATGGTGAGCTAGTGAGAAAAAGAGTGTCACCTAAACAGGGTAGAGTTAAGAAAATGGGAATGTTTCTCCTAAAAATCTAATAAGGTGGAAAAGGGTCACATTGGAGTCGATCTTTGCGAATTGGTTCAAAGACTTTGTTTCACTTGGTATTCAGAGGCCTAATTTTTTTGTTTGCCATGACGGTCAAAATTTTTTTCAATGTTTTCAAAATTAGCAAAATTATTTTTTGAGCTTTTTTCGCTTATCGTATTTAACAAGCATTTTGCAGATAAATTGATTAGATACAAAAAGCAAAGGATTTCATGGGTATTACTATGATATATTGACCCTTTAAGTGCAGACAGAACAGAAGGTGACCTCATTACTCGACTGTTGATGAAAATATGACGAGAAAGAGCTAGAGCTCTAAATGTCAAAATATTTGAGCAAAAGCAACAAAGATGACGCAAGTAAACTCGGGGCAAAGAGAGAGCATTGGTCATTATTTGGGGCAAAAATAACAGGATCAATTTATCAAGTGAGAAAATTGTTACTCTTGAGACACCACAAGACAAAGTAAGCTTTACAGGGTGAATATCAGAATGAGAAAACAAGACAATCATGCTCAAATTCGAGTGGGGCAATGCTACAAGGGTGTGTCAGAAGCACATACTATCAATTGAAATTCAAAAACCGAAGCGATGGAAATGAAGAATTCTTTCAGAGCAGAGAATAAATCTTCCCCAGAATAGATCCTCCCTGGTGTTCAGATAAGAACAACATCATTGAGGTCGTGACAGATTTCATTTGTTGGAAAAGAAGAAAGAAAAGAAAACAAAATGTTGAAAAAAGAAATAAAAATCTAAAGTGAGAACCTGAAAAGGCACTTTAGAGCAAAAAGCAAAGACTTTGAAAATTGAACTCGAGTTTGAGGTGAATTCCCATATCAATCAAAGAAGATATGCCGAGAGTTAAAGCAAGAAATTATTAGCACTTTTTCTGAAGCTGAAAATTTACCCAAGTGGTCTTCAATTAACATTCATGCATCATATGGGTAGGCATCCACAGGATAAAACATGCTAACTCATGCATTCAAAGTATTTTTGTTTAATTTTAACAGGAATTTGCAAGATCAACAACAACAACAAAACAGCGATCCAGAACCTGCTTATCTATTCGAGCACTTGGAGAATAGAACTCTTTTTTGAACCTGCTTATCTATTCGAGCACTTGGAGAATAGAACTCTTTTTTGAACCTGCTTATTTATTCGAGCACTTGGAGAATAGAACTCTTTTTTGAACCTGCTTATTTATTCGAGCACTTGGAGAATAGAACCCTTTTTTGAACCTGCTTATCTATTCGAGCACTTGGAGAATAGAACCCTTTTTTGAACCTGCTTACCTATTCGAGCACTTGGAGAATATGACTCTTTTTTGAACCTGCTTATCTATTCGAGCACTTGGAGAATAGAACCCTTTTTTGAACCTGCATACCAGTTCGTGCATAAGGAGAATGGAAACCTTTTTTGTTTATCTACTCGATCATGAGGAGAATGGAGTATGAGTTCCATGACAGGGAAATAAAACCTTGAGCAGGAAGAATCAAATTAAACCAGCAATGGGTTCAGACGAAAATGTTCAAGCTTGAGCAGAAAAGCGAGAACGATGACAAATGCAAAGATAAAGTTTTTAATCTAATCCATGTTGAATTTGTATTAATTGATGGCTTCTCTTTTTTACAGAGAAAAGGTTCAAGAATCAATGAAAAGAAACCCGATTCAAATATTATTGGCAGCCTTCTCGGCGTGAGTCCCGAAAGAAGTGGTGTATCATGAGGAATTTCGTAATAAGAAGAACAACCTCAAGTTTCACCGCTTACATCTGGAGAATTTCGTAATAAGAAGAACAGCTCCAGATCTCCCGGAACGAGGAATTTCGTAATAAGAAGAACAACCTCGATTTCCGTCACTTGATGAGTTTGGAGAATTTCGTAATAAGAAGAACAGCTCCAAATTCCATGAGATACGAGGAATTTCGTAATAAGAAGAACAGCCTCGGATTTCATCACTTTCATCTGGAGAATTTCGTAATAAGAAGAACAGCTACAGATCTCCCGGAGACGAGGAATTTCGTAATAAGAAGAACAGCCTCAAGCTCCATCACTTGATTCATTTGGAGAATTTCGTAATAAGAAGAACAGCTCCAAATTCCATGAGATACGAGGAATTTCGTAATAAGAAGAACAGCCTCGGATTTCATCACTTTCATCTGGAGAATTTCGTAATAAGAAGAACAACTCCAGATCTTCCGGAGACGAGGAATTTCGTAATAAGAAGAACAGCCTCGAGCTCCATCACTTGATTCATTTGGAGAATTTCGTAATAAGAAGAACAGCTCCAAATCCCATGAGATACGAGGAATTTCGTAATAAGAAGAACAGCCTCGGATTTCATCACTTTCATCTGGAGAATTTCGTAATAAGAAGAACAGCTCCAGGTATTCCAGAGACGAGAGTTTCAGAACAAAGAGGATAACCATGAATCACGTCGCAGATTTTGCTTGAAGAATTCATAATAAGAAGAATAGCTTCAAGCTTCGGCCGAGTGGCTTCATCCAAATTCGTGTTTTTCAGTCTTTGCCCATCTCCTGCTCTGCAGCATTGAGCAAAGAGGGGCAGCTGTTGACACGAATTTTTTGTGTTTTAGATAAGATAAATAACTGAAAAAATAAAATAAAAATATAAAAAATATAATAAAAAAAACAAAAAGATGGGATAAGGGAGGTTACCGGAAATCATGGGTTGAGATTAAAAAGGAGAGATTTGAGGGATTTGTGGGAGTTTGGGTTTGTGAGGACTGTGGTTTGAGTCCTTTAAAAGGACTGCTCTGGATGCTTGGATAAGGGGGAGAAAAAAACGAAACGGAGAGCAAAGTGGAAAGGATCTTCACCATATCAGACAAGAAAATCATGAGGGAGGTGAGTCCCACGTCCGGCTAACTTGGTTCGATTTGGAGTTAGCCTCAAGGGGAATCGGTTCCATGGTCTCCAATGAAGGGAGTGCAGAGAAGCAAATGGGGGTTGCCGAGGTCCTTTCTTCCCGACATATTGCATATGCTTTTGAGATTGCAAGGATCTCTAAAGATGACAGGATGTCACTGCCAGTAAGCCAAAGCATGGATTCTCCAAGACTGGCAATATGATCCAGCAAAGATGAAGACCTTCTGCAGCAACAATCTGAAAATGAAGCATGAAACCTTGCATCACTGCTTGGAGGAAGAAAATTTATAAGCGAAATCCACTATCATGGTTATCAAGATGAAAGGGATCGACAAAGGTTTCAAGATCATTTCTTAAATCTTTGATTCAAAAGAAAAAGGAAGAATGGATGAAAGGGCTGCACCGGTGAGTTAGATTTATCGGTTGAGGGGAAGAGGGAATCGAACAAAGTAATTCTCTGTCACTTAATGCGGTCTATCACGGAGATCATACGAATCCAACAAGTCGATGGTGTCTTTGCTCAGTCAAAAGCGTCAACCATGTTCCGAAATGTACATAGACTTCAAGAGCCTTAAGGATGTCTTGGAATTTGTGAATTGTCACGTGTTTCTTAATGAGAAAGCTTATTTTTGGTGGTAGTTCACATGCTATTTGTTTCAATGATTTGCATGTTCATTTTGCAAACTATAGAATGGTCAAGACTCGCACAACGAGGTAATTCACATTGTTCCATGTAATTAATGTTTTTATTTGTTGATTTATTTAAATTATTGGTATGCTTGTATGTTTAATTTAAAATCATATAGTATATTTTGTTTAGGATAACACTTAATTTATACATAGTTAATTAAATTAGAGCCTTTTAGGATTAGTCACTTTAATTAATAATTAATTTTAATAGGGAGATAATGGTAGTAACAATGGCATGCTAATCATATATCTCGGATACACTAAACGGTCGGTGTTTTGACGTACCATGACGTTGACCTAAAGAGTGTACCTTGGTATCGTATTAATATGTCATCGAAACGTAGAAATTGATAAACAACTTTAGGTTTAGAACTAAATAAAATTAATTAGGAAATAATTAGAAACACTAATAATATTATTAATTTTGTTAAGTGGCAAGATGGTAGTGTCCGAGCATTCGGATGTTATCATACACTTGGTGAAATTAATAATTTAATAGGGTTTAAATATTTAATTAATGGAGCCCTTTTTTAGGTTAAGACTTAAAATGAATAAGATAATAATCTGTCATGCATTTAAAACCTTTTGGGGTAGAAATTATATTTATTTAAATAAGAGTTAAGGTATCCTATCTAGAGGACGCCTTCTCCAAGCTCGTATTTAAAAGAAATATATTTTCTTATCCAAAAGGATATCTTTATTCAGACGATATTCATTTAACACCGACGAATTAAATTAATATTCAAAATACCAAAATGCCACGTGTAATTAATAAGGTACCAATTTTTGGGCGTTTGTAAGGGTCGTCCTTACACGTAACCGACTCCCGAACCCAAATATTTTTAAACGAATCTCTGGTTTGTTTTATGGTGTCTGGCCTACCAAAGTGGCCGGTGGCGACTCCAAATCATTTTTAAAATTAAAATAATATATGTTTTTATAAAATTTGGGTTTTTCATAATTAAAAGGGTAAAAATTCGATTTTTCTAAATTAATTCGCCAGGCTACATTTTCCACACGTTCCGGTTTTAAAACGGTCTCTACAGTGGTGATACCAATTAAAGGAAGAAAACAAAATTAACACAACACCTGCAGTGACGGAGAATCTTATGAACAACGCACATCAACCGAACCACTAAACCACGGTAGATTGTCTAATCCAAATCCCTACGACATTTATAATTACATACAATTTTCTATATTTATTCATATAAAATAATAAATTTAATTTTTAATTTAATTAAAATATTAATTAAATTATTATATATAATAAAATAAAATATTAAATTATAATAAAATTTTATTTAATAAACCCTAAAACTCATTTAAACCTTAAACACTAAAAGAATTTTAAGGTTTAGGGTTTAGGGATTTAACCTTTAGTGTTTAATTTTTAAAGTTTAGGATTTAGGGTTTAACTTTTATAAATAAAAGTTTATTTATAAACCCTAAAAGTTAAACCCTAAACTCATTTAAACCCTAAACCCTAAATGAGTTCTATTTGAATTTAGAGCGTAGGGTTAGGGTTTAACTTTTAAAGTTTAGGGTTTGTAAATAAACTTTTATTTATAAACCCTAAACTCTAAAAGTTAAACCATGACTTTAAACCCTAAAAAGTTAAGTCCTAAACCCTAAACCCTAAAGCCATATAAATCCTAAATGAATTTTATTTAAAGTTTAGGTTTAAATGAATTTAAGATTTTATGTTTATAAATTAATTGTTATTTTTAATTAAATTAAAAAAATAAATATAAAGAAACAATTATCTGAAGCAATACATATATAGAATATGTTAGTGTTTTATAACATATAATTATACTTGGTCTAGTGGTTATCCTTGAAGCTTTCCGGGTTTGAATCCTTGGTTAGGCATTTTAATTGATTTTTGTTTTCTTCCACCGATTATTATTTTATTATAATAAAATTAAGATTAAATTATAAAAATGTATGAATAACAAGGATTAAATATGTAATTATTTTATTTTAATTTAACGACATGTCATCAGTCCGTTACTTTTTAACGGCGGATGGCTATTTTAATACCAAATTAATAGTTTATCAGTGTATTTAATTTTTTTTAAAACATTGTGATCAGATCGATACGAACCCCATAATATTATGGCTAACCGTGTAATTTACCCTAAAATGAAAACTGATTTGTTAGATGTCATTGACACTAACGGCATATTAATTAGACAACTAATTAATGTATCAATTGTTATAAATATTTATTAAATTATTTAATAATTATAAAATTATTATTGAATTATTTAATTTTTATAAAATGCTTGTTAAATTATTTATTTGTTATAAAAATAATTAGTATATATATTATACACTTTGTATTAAATTAATGAGTTAATAAAAAAACTATTTTACTGTTTTTCATCGTTCTCAGTAGTCAGTTCCTTACGCTTTGTATTAAACTATTAATGAGTTAATAAAGAATAATAAATAAAATTGTTGCGGATAATTTGAATTTGAATTTTTTTATTTTATTATGTGTCTTCTTATTGGTCAAGTGAGAGAGGTTGGTCCGATTGTCGATGATAAAGTTACATGACGACGATTGATAAAACTAAGAGCTTTCAGTTAGATTAAATTTGATATGATTCAACGATTAAGATTGTTTGAATATGAACGGTTTTGATTGAATCTTAAAAATGATGTGGCAGTATAAGACAATGACACATGGCATAGGAAAAACAACCGATCTTACGTGTGCACGGTACGCACTCGTAAAAAGTCGGATGACCAGCGCATACATCTCAAGTGATAGATGATCTCTTCGGTCTAGCCTATAGGTTAAAGGAACGGTTGTTCTTCCTAGAGGTCATGGGTTATCAATGTCTAATGGTTGAAAGTATACTCTAAAACAGATATTACTGTAACTGCGTAGCTGAATCAAAATTGTTGCTAATGCTGCCATTGATGTCAACTTTAGAACTTGCTGTAAGTGTACAAAGAATTCAACAGATGAATACCAAAGGAATACAAAAAAATAACCTTTTTTTGTTTATTATTCTTTTACTCTAACCAGCGCCAACTCTGTCCTCTTTGCAGTATTAATCACATCTAACATTTCTTGGAACTTTCACTATGGTTAGATTCCGGATCTGATGGACTCGAGAACTTGAACAACTTCAGCCATGCTAGGTCTCCTTGAAGGAACCTCTGATGTACAAATCAACCCCAACTTCATAACCTGTATTAGTTCGTTTTCTGCGAAACCATGCAACCTTGAATCGAAGCAAGCTGAAGCAGAACCTTTCTCCAACAATCTTCTAACATAATCACACAAAATCACCACCTTGTTTACTGTTGGACTCTCTACTGGTTTCCTCCCGGTTACTAGTTCTAAGAGAATTACTCCGAAGCTATATACGTCACATTTCTCACTATGTCTCAAGCTTTGAGCCAACTCCGGTGCAACATATCCTACTGCATTATGAACTCTAGTTAAACCATGATTATCCAAAATTGGAAGCAGTTTTCCCAATCCATAATCTGATAGTTTGGCCTGATAGGTCTCATTTAAGAGTATGTTGGTTGATTTGATGTTGAGATGGAGAATTGGAGGTCTACAATCATGGTGAAGGTAAGAAAGTGCTCTTGCAGTTCCAAGGGCAATATGAAACCTTCTAGACCAATTTAGTTTGGTATTGCTAATGCCTGAACTAGTACCGGGGTAAGTCATTCCATGAAGATTATCGTAAAGATTCCCGTTCGAAATGAATTCAGATAATATAAACTGCATTGAAGAGGACCAGTAATAACCTTGAAAAGCAACCAAGTTCTGATGTTGGAGGTTACCTAGGCGTCCGATTTCTTGTTCAAATTCATCTTGGTTTCCAAGTCTACCTAGAGTCTCAAGCTTCTTTACTGCAATTGAGATCCCTCCTTCAAAGCTAGTTTTGTAGACTGTTCCGATCGACCCTCCACCTATTAAATACTTCTTGTCAAGCAAAGCTTCGGTACCAGCTTCCCAATCTTTGTATTTAGAAGGCAAACTTTTGCTAAAGAGGACTAACTTCCCGATTATAACATTCGAATCTGATGAACCTGGTGGTGTGCTCTCAATAACCACCGCCACTTCCTGCTTTTTACTCTTGCGGTCCCTGATGTTCATGATGGTTACCAGACAAACCCCGGTAAGGATCACAGCAGCAGCAACAATGGCGATAATTGCAGAAACACTAAGGACCTTGGTTCTACCAGATGTGGCAGGCGTGGCACTTCCGGAACAGGATGCCAAAGGGAAACCACAGAGACCAGGATTGTTAGAAAAGGCTAATGCACCAAAGGATTGGATGGTCTGGTCAGTAGGAATTATACCAGATAGATTATTGTAGGAAAGATTAAAATGAGTTAGCATATTCAAATTCCCAAGAGAAGGGGGGATTGACCCGGAAAGTGAGTTCTGTGAGAGATCAAGCAATTGGATTTTTGACAAGTTCCCGAGACTAGATGGGATACTTCCATTCAGCTGGTTGCGAGACAAATCGAGAACTTCCAGATTAGACATGTTATAAAGGGTATCAGGAATATGTCCCTCTAGCATATTAACAGAAACATCCCTGCAGCAACATGACAGAACTTTCTTAGAATTGATTCAAAGCAATGCCGTAGAAAATCTTAAGTACATTAGGATAGCGCTTATACTCACAGTTCACGAAGAAACTTGCAATTGCTTATATCCTCAGGAATTCCACCAGCAAGGTTGAGATTGTGCAAATCCAAGACCTGCAGCAAGTCAATGCTTCCAAATCCAGCAGGGATTGTCCCACTTAATGAATTATTAGCCAAGCTAATTACCAAAAGCCTTTCTAAATCCCCAATATTAACTGGTATGGTCCCATTAAGCTTGTTGAACCCCATGTCCAAAACTTTGAGGTTCTTACAGTATGAAATGCTTGTTGGGATTTCACCACTCAAACTATTCCACGAAGCATCTATGAATTCCAATGTCCCGCTACAGGTTCCGATCGCAGGAATCTCACCAGCGAACTCGTTATGTGAAACATTGAAATAAGTAATGTTCTTAAATTCAAGAACTCCCAGTGGTGCCAAACCTGTGAATGAATTTCTGCTAAGATCCAAACTTTGCAAGCTTTGGCATTTCGATATCTCTTCCAGCACCCTGCTGCTTAATGCATTGTTACCAACAGACACATATTTCAATACCAAGATATCGCAGAATCGAGAAGGCAATTCACCAGTAAGATTATTGAACGAGAAATCAAACCCTTCAAGCTTACTACAGTTCACAATGGACCCCGGAATTGAACCCGAAAGACCATTATGTGAAAAAGAAACATACTTTGTTTTGTAACAGTTCCTAAACAAAGCAAATGGAATCTCTCCTGTATAACCATTCTTTGAAAAATCAAGAAATCTAATGTTAGGCAAGTCACCAATGAAATCTGGTATGGAACCAGATAATGCATTTGAACTCACATTGATCTTCCATAATGTTTGCAGCAGTGAAAATTCTTTCGGAAGATTACCTGAAAACCTGTTGCCAAACAATGTCAAGACTCTGAGAGAGCTTAGACCAGACAAGGCAGCAGGAAGATGACCACTTAGATTAGTGTTCCACAAAACAATCTTGTCCACAAATCCTTGTGGATTGCAGAACACACCACTGAAATCCACACAGGGGTTGCCATTTGGGACCCAGTATTTCAAGCTGTTGTAAGGATCATCAGTGATGTTTCCTTTGAATTGGAGCAAGATTTCCTTTTCAGTGGCGGCTGAAGAAATGGAGAAGAGGGTGCTGATTCCAAAAGAAGCAAGAACCCAGAAGAGCAAAGCATGGGAAACTCTAAATCGAAGGATTTTTCTCATGCTCGAAACAGCAGCAAGGACACAGGAAAATTGAGTCTAACGGTAGGCAATACTACAACATTTTTACTTACATTTTCTCAACAAAAACAACAGAGCAACCCATTTTAACCCACAATATCTTCAATGAAGCAAAGATCAGACCTTTTTCTTTCTGGGTTTGAGCTAAAAATCTAAACTTTTTTTTGCTCTTCCAGGTCTAGACTCTCTGGACAGAAGATAGAGGTAAAACAACATGTAATAAAGATGGCGATGACTATCAAGTGAGAACAAATGTATACGAAGAAGGTGTCTTGGCCGGAAAGGGAAACAGTTGAGCAAATTTAATACTAACTATAAATGAAAAATATTTCTATCTATACGGTTGCCACCAACAGAAGCTTAACCACGTGCATGTCCATTTCTTTCCATCTTAAATCTCCATTGCAACAATACATACAATCATCTCTTAGGCTGTCCAGAAAGTATGTTTGGGACCAAATCAGGCTAAAAACGCCAATTTGAAGCGTTCTCTGTAATCGTTGAGTATTTTTTTCTTCTATTCAACAGTCAAAGCTCGTTGAAATAACATTGTCGATTTAGTTTTAGCATAAAATCAAAAAATGTCATTAATATTTGATTGGATAATCATTCTGGTCTCTATTTTTTTATTAATTTAATCTAACGAGTTAAAATAACCATTTGTGAATAAAAATCATTAATTAATTAAGATAAATAACTTGAAATAACATGATAAATCTACATAACAATACACGCCACGATAGCAGTGTCATATAGAAAAACATATTGTCAAAAAATGAGGATTGTTTATTTCGTTGAGTTAATGGGTTGCAAATTCGAACCATACTAAATAGAACAATATAAAAATTCTTAGTAACTATATCAATTAATAGATCTCTATGGGACTTTTATTTTTGGTGTTTTGTTGAGTGAGTTGTGTTTTTCTTTCCTTTTTGTAGCATTGAGGACTGAACTTTCTTTGTATCATTAAATTCTGTTAGAAAAGGATAAAAATTTATTTCCATTTCCTTTATTTTTCCATTGAATGCAGAAATCTTAGAATGAAAACATTAAAAGTGTTTACATTTCAAAGCTTCAACAACCCTTCTCATGTCTTCTTCCCATGTGTCTGGCTTTCTGCAATAACAACAATAATTTTTAATGTGTTTTAAAATATACTTTGTTTAACTTGACTCTGTTGTCTTGTTGTATTTGACCGAGTACAAGGTTTCTGTTAGAATCATAGAAGAATGAATCAAAGCTCAAGAGACAAGTGCAGAAAGAAAAGCTAAAAAGTAAAAAAATAGTTTAAATATTTAGTGTAGAGTAGCTTAACGTATATGAAGAACTTAGTGGCATGGCCAGTGGACCTTGTCTTGATGCCTTTGGCTTTCGAGGGCACTGTTTTATATATCTTTTTGCACGTCCTCCATGTGATTCAACACTTTCAAGTTAAGTGGCATACACAGTGCTTTGAACAAAAAAACTTTCTGGTATGTGGTTTAATGAAATGGCAGGTAGGCAGCAACTGCAGCCCCAAGAATAGGAACTAAGCCAGGAATTGGGGTTAAAGAGGGCAAAACATAAATGTTTAAAAGTAGGGGTGAATTCATAAAATAAATAATTTTTAAAAGTATTTAAATAGGAGTAAAATAGTAAAAAAAAATCTTCGGGATGGGGCGATTTCCCCTCCCCATATGGGTGTAGTTTCGTCCCTGCCCAAAAACTATCTATTATTTCTCCTTAAATTCGTTTTTATATTCATATCTTATTGTGTTAAAACTTTTTTTTATATTTTAATTATTTTTTTCGTGAATCCAATAAATAATTTTAATTAAAAAGATTATATTTATCTTAAAAATATGAGTTCAAGTAGTCTTGATGTAAGGTTTGTGCGTGTTATTAAAGAATTAAGAAAAGCAAGAATATACAACCTTGTAATTACCGTAGTGTGTGATTGTATTATATTGAAAATTATTGGGTAAACTACATTCATGACCACTTAACTATAAGTCTGATTCTATTTTGATCATTGACCTTTTAATTTTGTTAATCAGACCAATTGTATTAGAAATTATTGGGTAATACATCCATGACCATCCAATTATATATCATTATATTTTGATCATCGATTTTTCAATTTTATCAATTAAATAATTTAACTATTTATATGATATTATCAAACTACTAACCCTTAAAAATTAATTGAGAAGTTGATGTGTCACCTAAAATTGGTATAATGACATAATTGGTCCCCGAGACTTGTACATTCCATCATTCTAACCATAATTATAATTTATCTAATAAATTTAACCATTCAATAAGACGATAACACGTGCCGCTAAGAATTAAGTTTGGACTCCGTCCATGCATTAAATTTGTCTAAAATTGTATATTTTTAAGTGATTTTAAACATCTTTGATTCACTAAAGAAAAGAAACAATCAACCCATTTTATGAAATAAAAAGTACCACAACTTTATACAAAATACTAAACACCAAAAGAGAGGAAAGAATTAGAAGTTTTCCAGTATAAAAAAGTATGGTGAAGAATCTCAGTGATTAAGGGGTATATTAATAAGGATGGAAGGAAATTGTAATTATTTAATTCTTCTCCCCCTTTTGGCTCTACGCCAGCAGAGTTGTTAATTGTTTTCCTACGCTGGAAATGCGCTGAAAGCCATTTCATTCATTCATCGTTGAAAAACGGAAGAGGAAAACAAAAAAATGAGTTCCATCACTGGTCAGTTCTTGATCCATCGTCCACGATTCAATCATGTTTTATTGCAAAACAATTATGGCTTTCATTTACCAAAGAGAGTTCTTTTCCCGGTTCTGCCGCAAAGTTCCAATATTCATGTTCATGTCAGTTCTATTTCTCAGGGTAAGTTTTGTTGTTTTTGGCCTTCAATTCTTGTTTTTCAAGTCATTTGATCTTCTGGGTTATGTTTTCTAAGAAATCTCTTTACATCCTTTGTGAGTGTGCAATGTGTTTGTGTTCTTTGTTGCAGTGGAGGGGTCTAGGTTTTTGGAGTGTAAATGTGTATCAAGGAGTGTATCAGGATCTTTTGAAAGGGATCCAGATCAGGAATATGAACCCGAGCCAAATCAGGTACTCATATTTTTGCAAATAGAATCTAATAGTGTTCAGATTTCAGCTAAATTGAGTTTCCTTATAGTTTTTAGTTATAATTTGGTTCAAACAGAAATCATCTCTTCCTATTTGCTTTATGTAGTATTAGAAAATGTACCTAATAGTCAGCCTCAAAGATCAAAACTTTATAATGTGGGGGTTTGAAAATTGATACCCAAATCTTAAATTTGATGAACTTTTATCATGTTGTATTGAAGTACTGGATCTGGATGTTCTTTGCTATGTACCTATGGTGCTCCAAGTTAATCCTATTCATCTATTTTGTTATGAAAATTGGCATTATCAACTATTTTGGGCAAAAATTTATAGTACTTCTTGTGTATGCCTTGTTTTAGATGGTTGAACAAAAGGAGGCTACTATATTGGATATTTTGAAGCAATCAAATTCCATTCTGCCTCATGTAGTTCTTGCAAGTACAATTCTGGCTCTCGTCTATCCGCCTTCTTTCTCATGGTTTACCAGCAGGTCATTAGCTGATTATTTCTATGATTATGTTGTTCATATAGTGTTTTTACTGTTTTTGATTTTGCAGTGGGGGTTAATTTGCTATTTGAAGTGCAATGAATTTTTGGACTGATACCTTAGCTTATGCTTTCATCATGTGATCTATTTCTAGGTACTATGCCCCTGCATTAGGTTTTTTGATGTTTGCAGTGGGGGTTAATTCCAGTGAGAAGGATTTCATCGAAGCATTTAAAAGGCCAGATGCTATTTTGGCTGGTTATGTTGGTCAATTTGTTGTGAAGCCCCTGCTTGGATATATTTTCGGAATAATAGCTGTGACCATGTTTGGTCTTCCTACTCCTTTAGGTGTGTCTTTGTTTGTGGTTAATGGCACCAAAGATTAGTTCTATCTTGCATAAAAATATCGTTGAGTTTGTGCTGATGAATGTGGATCTATGAATCAGGTGTTGGGATTATGTTGGTATCCTGCGTAAGCGGTGCCCAGCTCTCAACTTATGCTACATTTTTGACAGATCCACCACTAGCTCCATTAAGCATCGTTATGACATCGTTATCTACTGCAACTGCTGTTTTTGTTACACCGATGTTGTCTCTCCTGCTTATCGGGAAAAGACTGCCCGTTGATGTCGTGGGAATGGTTTCTAGCATTCTGCAGATTGTTATCGCTCCTATTACAGCAGGATTGCTTCTGAATCGGTGATATACTAACCCCAAACAAATATGGCTAAACTTGATAACATCTTTTTATAAGAATTTCTCATCTAACATGTTTGCAGATTGTTCCCTCGTCTATGTAATGCCATGAGGCCATTTTTGCCACCACTTTCTGTACTCGATACAGCTTGTTGTATCGGGGCGCCACTCGCCATTAACATTAACTCAGTTTTGTCTCATTTCGGTTTAACTGTTTCGCTCCTTATCGTTGCATTCCATTTATCGGCATTCATTGCCGGTTATTTCCTTAGTGGTTTGGTATTCCATAACGCACCTGATGTGAAAGCATTGCAAAGAACTCTATCCTTTGAGACAGGTGAGTGGCCTTTTTTCTTTTCCCTGTTGTTAACTTGCACCATTGCTGATGTTATTCAATATTGCAGGCATGCAAAGCAGTCTTTTGGCGCTCGCGCTCGCTAATAAGTTCTTTCCCGGTCCGCTCGTCAGCATTCCTCCGGCACTCTCCGTAAGCCTTTTTTGTTACCTTCATATCCAACATTTGCTTCTGCTGGTGTTGTTTTTATGCATTGATCCCTTGTTCACACCGGTTAACAGCCACCTCATGACCTCAACCATGTCGTTTTTGTGATTTGCAGACCGTTATCATGTCTTTGATGGGCTTCGCACTGGTCATGCTTTGGGCAAAGAAAAAATAATGGGAGAAGGATTGGTTCGTAAGTTCCGTTGGATATATAGGTTATTTAGAGTTTTTATTTGGAAAAATAAGATGTTTGAAATTTATTTTAAAATTCAGGCCAAAAACTACAGTACAGGTAAAATAACATCACCTACAAATGATGACTTGAAAGTAAAACGCTATCTGCAAGTGGCGTTCTTTATTTTTTATTTTTTTTTATAAAATTCGAAGAACGTCACGTGCACGTAACGTTCTTTTTCGTGCACAGTAGATATTAACCTAAAATCCAAAATATAATTAATCACTTATATTCTAAATAAAATTTTCGATCGGATTATTCCTAAAATTTCTCAAATTTATATTTCAATCCATTGTAATTTGATGCATAATCTTAAGCTGCATTACAAAGTTTTATATATTAGGGTCTAAAAATTGTTGGATGTTTAAAAATATTTAATTTCACTTTAACCTATATATTGTACAAATAAAAAATAATATATAATATAACTTAAACTAACATAAAAAAAATCTTTTTAAAAAAAATACCAAATGTTATTTTTTCTGTTTGATATAATTATAAAATAACATCCATTTATAATTATAATACCATTCAATTTCAAGTGGATCCACTTAATCGGATTATATACCCACAATTGGACCGGGTTCAGCGTAAAGAATTGTTCCACACCACAAACCGTCAGATAATGGATTTTCGACGTCACCTCAATCAATCAGCTCAGAATTCTCGAGCCCTATCAGAATACCGTGTACCCCTGCCATGCCAACATAAAACCGTGGGTGCCGTAGAAACAAAACCTAACTTAAAAGAAAAAGGTTTTAAAGCTTCGAAACCAAATCAAACCAGACAAGAACAAACGTCTTCCTTTCGGTTTCGGTTCTCTCATTTCTTATCTTCTGTTCCTGTTTATTTCCAACAAGAAAAGAACCGAGTTTCGCCAGCTGTTTCTATAAATCATTTCTCAAATTCCTTTTTCCCGTCGAATTTTCTCGTCGATTGACGCCGATCTATATAGAAAACATACAACGAGAAACAAACAACCTCCGATCATCAAATTAACGAGGTATGCATGTTTTACAGATTTTATTTTTCGATTCAGATTTTCTTACATGTTTATCAATTTAAGAAATGTCGGGGAATTATTGGTGGCCGTTCGATTTATTGATTTTTAGAGAGGGATTGATTAGGATTTAACGATCCCGATTACTGCTGGAGTTCCGGCTTTTAAATTTTTAATTGGTGTTTTGAAAGACAAAATTACCCTATCCTTTATTACCACCAAAGGAATAGTCCCAGGGATTTATTTGACCTTTTCGCTTTTGGTCTTTAACCTTCCCAAGTTCCTTTCTTGTCGGGCAAGAATTTTATAAGGTTACGCAATTTATTTCCATGTACCATAATACCCTTAATAGGTCGGTCTAGCCAGCTGTAAAGAACATGTAGGTAGATGGGTATATTCGTTAATATGTAAATTAAAATATAGATGGTTTAGGATTAGGAAATAATCAAAATCTATATATTTTGATACGAGGCTTGTTAGGGTTAATTCAATTCGATCGCATCTAATTTTGCTTGCAAATCAAGAATCAAAAGAAGGATTTTCTCATCTTTGTCTGTTGATTGTAGAAGCCATGGGTTCTGAACAGAATGAAGGAACTAGCTTTCCGCCATCCGAGCCAAAGCTTTGCGCTAACGGCTGTGGTTTTTTCGGCACGGCGGCGAATATGAACCTTTGTTCCAAGTGTTATCGGGACCTCCGTGTCGGGGAGGAGCAAGCTGTTCAGGTGAAAGCTGCGGTGGAGAAATCCCTCCGAGTCAAAACGAAAGAGGACGAGGTTGTGCAGCCTTTGACTCCTGTTCTTGAGGTATCTCATGTGGGTTCATCCTCGAAACAACCGGCCGATGTCGTTGCCGATCATAAACCGACAGAACAGAAGGCAGCGAACCGGTGCTTTATCTGCAGAAAGAGAGTCGGATTAACCGGGTTTAAATGCAGGTGTGACAGCACATTCTGCGGCGAGCATCGTTACCCTGAGAAACACGAGTGCTCCTTCGATTTCAAGGGCGTTGGACGTGAGGCAATTGCTAAGTCGAATCCAATGATTAAAGCCGACAAGATGGAGAGGTTCTGAAACCCTACAATCTGTTTCAGAGTTGGATTTTCTTTTCCTATCCTACCGGTTGTGTTAGATTTAGTGAAAATCTCGGCGGTGTTGTGGCATCTTTGTTTGATTCAACATTAGATATTTTTTATGAATGAATGTTTCGTTTTCGGTTTTACTTCGAAAGTTTCTGGCTTTGGCTTTGGCTTTATCGTTTGGGTGAGTCTACTCATATTGATTTAACATCCCACCATGTTTAGCACGAGTCATTTAGTTTTAGTGGTTAAAGAAGAAATTATTACGAGTCATTTAATTTTAGTGGTTAAAGAAGGATTATTACGAGTCATTTAATTTTAGTGGTTAGAAAAGAGATTATTGTTTTAGAGGATTCGGTTTGAGAGATCAATGTACAATTTGTGCTTGCTTGTGTCTTCGCATCTATCTGCATCTATTATCTACATCTATGCCTGAAACGCAACCCAGTCTAATTAATTAACTTTATATCCAAATTTATAAATTAAACAACCTTAACAAACATTTCGAATTTTAGTTTTCTTTTTATTAAATAAAAATATTATATTTTTATATAAAATTTGAATTTATAACATAAGTATCTTTAACGATTACGGTAATAAATGAATATTAAGATTTTTATTTTTTTAATAATAATAAATATTAGAATTTTTGATTTTTTTTAATAAGAAGTGTTTTCATTCTAATTCAAATTTGAAGCAAGGCTGATATTTATTTAGTGTATTCAAAAAAAAATATTATCCTTACGTTTTATTTAAGAAACCATAAAAAAGCATGAGTAAACAATGATGTACTTATAGTGGTTGACATTGGTATTAAAAAACAAAATGAAGATTTAACAAAATGGGATTCAGATGAAAAAGAAAGATTAATTCATTACGAAAAAAAAAAAATGATTTGTTAATAAATTCTAAAATCTATTTCGTCGTCCAGTAGCAACAACCGTTAGGTGACGTTTGTTATTGATGTCAAAAAATAATTTTGAGAAGATAAAATATATGTTTTAAACATGATGCTGTAATGTACAAGTGAACTTAAATTATAATAAAAATTTTAATTTTTTTCTTAATGTCATAATTATTAAATAAATCAACTTAAATTATAATAAAAATTTTAATTTTTTTTAAAAACTTAATTTAAAAATATAAACTATATTTTAGATTATATACGAACATAATAATTATAAATTATAAATAAAATAATTTTATTCTCAATATAAATATTAAAATAAATTAAAAATAAAATATTTTTTCTCAATATAAATATTATAAAATATTTATTATTTTATAATTATATATGTATAAATATTATTTTAACAATATATTATAAGGGAAATATAAGTTTGGTTGAAAAAGCTAATTTAAAAAACAACCAAAAATAATAAAAATGCTTAAAAACACTTAAAAAAATTACTTTTATTTGCTTAAAAACAACCAAAAACGAGATCTTAATCTCATTGCCTTCTCTTACAGTGGGATTGTAAAAGATATTGTCATTGCTTGAAGCAAAAGATGCTTCAGACAACTCTTCCATTTTCAAAGTAATTGCATGATGTTTTTATTAAGTATGGTAGTCAGTTAGAATGGTGAGCTGTACATGGCCCACATGGAATAACAAACTAAATCAAAAGTGTTAGTTTGTTACCCTTATTATGGCTATATAAAACCTTCTAAAGGGATGGCTAAAAGATCATCTTTATGCCTACACAGTAAAAACAAATCATCAGATTCTCTTCTGTATTTCAATATGGTATCTGGTCGAGAGATGCTGGTACAGGTTTGATCGCTCTTATAAGGTCAACACTACTTCACGTCCCATGCCTGTTGACACTCAAGCAAACATAGCACGTGTATCGTCTGAGGATGCTGATCCATGTTATGATCCCTTTGTTCAGTCCAGTACTGAACTCACTGACGGTTGTGATGTTTCCTCACCACAAGTCAATTCCCTCACTGTTGCTGGGTCCTCTAACGATCACAAATGGTATGTTGACTCTGGTGCTACTCACCATGTCACTGGACAGGCTCAAAATATGATGGATATGCATCCTTATTCAGGTAATGGACAAGTTATTTTAGGTGATGGTTCTTCAGTTGCTATCTCATATGTAGGCTCTAAATTCATAGATACTGCATCTGGTGGTGTTAAGCTACGTTCATTGCTTCTAGTTCCATCGATTAAAAAGAGTTTGATCTCCGTTTCTCGTTTTACTAAAGATAATCATGTTTATTTTGAGTTTCATGCTGATAAATGCTTGGTAAAGGATGAAAGCACAGGTGCAATTCTTCTTCAAGGGAGACAAGAGAGTGGATTGTATAGCTTTGATCTCTCGTCTACAAGTGTTCATGCTTTCACTGCTGCTGCTGATATTAGTTACTGGCTATGGCACCAAAGGCTAGGACATGCGTCTACTAGCACTCTTAGCTTAGCCTTAAATAAATCATTTTCTAGTGACAAATTTACTGTTTGTTCCCCATGTCAACTTGGTAAGAGTCATTGCTTGCCTTTTTCCGATTCTACTTCAGTGTACAATAAACCATTCGAGCTTGTTGAAGCTGATGTATGGGGTCCAGCACCTATTAAGTCTGCTGGTTATCAATATTATGTGTCCTTTGTCGACATGTTTTCTCGAAATTGTTGATTGTACTTACTAAAGACTAAAGGAGAAGTAGCTAAAGCATTTGCCATTTTTCATGCTTTAGTTAAAAACCAATTTTCCGCCAATCTTGTTGCACTACAAACAGATGGTGGTGGTGAGTTTTTAGCCTTAAAAGGTGAATTACAAAGGCTTGGTATTCAACATCGAGTAACCTGCCCGAAAACTTCTCAACAAAATGGTGTCGTTGAAAGGAAACATAGACACATTGTAGATACCTCACTTGCCCTACTAGCTCAAGCCTCCATGCCACTTCATTACTGGTCTCATGCAATTTTATCAACAGTTTTCATTATTAACAGATTGCCTACTGCTGTACTTGGAGGAATCTCTCCTTATCAAAAACTATATGGAAAAATACCAAACTATGACTTCTTCAAAGTGTTTGGGTGTAAATGTTTCCCATGTTTAAGGCAATATAATTCTCATAAGTTCAGCTTCAGGTCTGCTGAGTGCACTTTCCTTGGTTACTCTCCTCAACATCAAGGTTACAAGTGCATGGACGGTACAGGTAGGATCTTTGTTTCTCGACATGTAAAATTTGTTGAAACATGTTTTCCCTTTGCTGAAGGTAAACAAGGTAGTTCAAAGCCAGCAGTTGAGTCTTATTTGTCCTCACCCCTCCCCTATTTGTCACCTGAGGAAGTGGTTCATCCCTCGATAATGTTTGATCAACAAGGTGTCTCAATGGACTCCCCTTCTGATCAAGAGCAGCATGTTCACGCACCTTCAGTTCGTGATACTTCCATCAGTTCAAATAATCAAGGGCTAGTCAATTCTCCTCGACAAAGTGCTTCGCCCTTTGTTCCTGACATATCACCAGCTGGTGATCATTCATTACCTGATGCTGTCTTACCTGAAGGAAGTATTTCACACACTCATGAGGTATCTCCAGCAGAACAGATCGATACGGGGTCTCCTCCTTCTAATACAATGGAGGAGGCACATACTTCCTTACCAGCAAATGTCTCTTCACCTGTGGCACCAGAACTGCCACATCCTGTCAACACACATCGTATGTGTACGAGAAGCAAGAATGGGATCTTCAAGCCTAAAGTTTATCAAGCTGAGGTTGTCACCGTTCCGACAAATGTTACTGATGCTCTTAAGGATCCTTCCTGGAAAGCAGCAGTTTTAACTGAATATCAAGCTCTTCTCGATAATGGAACATGGGAGCTTGTGGTCTTACCTCCTGACAGAAGAGCCATCGGTTGTAAGTGGTTGTTTCGAATCAAATATAACTCGGATGGCACTATAAGCAGGTTTAAGGCCAGATTGGTTGCAAAGGGATATGCCCAGGTACCTGGTTGTGATTTTATGGAAACCTTTAGTCCGGTTGTTAAATTTTCAACTGTGAATGTTCTATTTTCAGTAGCTGTTACAAATAAATGGCATGTTCATCAAGTGGATGTGAATAATGCATTCTTAAAAGGTGATTTGCATGAAGAAGTATACATGAGTCAGCCTGAAGGTTTTCAAATTTTTGCTCCTGATGGTGCTCCTCTCGTGTGCAAGCTGAAGAAGGCTCTTTATGGTCTTAGGCAAGCTCCTAGGAACTGGTTCTTCAAACTAAAGAGTTTTCTTCTCGAGATAGGGTTCAAATCTTCTAATGCTGATGTATCTCTGTTCATATGGAAGACTGAGTTTGCTACCACTTATAGTGTAGTGTACGTTGATGACATATTGTTAACTGGTTCATCTGAAATTCTGATTCAAAAGATTAAGAATGAACTACATGACAAGTTTTCCTTGAAGGATCTTGGATTAGTTCATTATTTTCTTGGTCTCGAGGCTTATAGAGATGATCAAGGGATCAAGCTCACGCAGCAAAAATACATTCATGAGCTGCTCCAGAAGGTGAACATGGCTACTACAAAGGCAGTAGATACTCCAATGGCAGTCACACCTAAGCTGAGTAAGCACGATGGTCAGTCTGCAGTTGATCCTCACTTGTACAGAAGTGTTGTTGGAGCCTTACTCTATATCTGTCATACAAGACCAGATATTGCTCATGCTGTTAATCGAGTTGCACAATTCATGCAGCAACCTACAGATGCACATTGGATAGCAGTTAAACGAATTCTTCGGTATTTGAAGGGCACGATCAACTATGGGATTTGGTTCTCAGCACAAAGTACTCTAGGTTCCATTCAATCCTTTGCTGATGCAGATTGGGGGAGTGATGTAGATGACAGAAGGTCCACCTCAGGTTATTGTGTCTTCTTGGGAGTTCACTTGATCTCTTGGGCGTCAAGGAAACAAAAGTCTGTGTCACGGTCAACTGCAGAAGCTGAGTACAAAAGCTTAGCTGACTCTACCTCCGAAGTTATGTGGATACAAGCTATTCTCATGGATATGGGCATAAAACCAACAGAAGCTCCAAAGCTGTGGTGTGATAACACTAGTGCAGTGGCTATAGCAGCCAATCCAGTCTTACATGCTAAGACAAAACATGTGGACCTTGACTTACATTTTGTTAGAGAGAAAGTAGCACAGAAGCTCATGGACGTGAATTACATACCAGCTCAATATCAAGTAGCTGATGTTTTGACTAAACCTCTGCCAGTGGCAAGATTTCAAGAGCTCAGAAGTATGTTGAAGGTGTTTTCTGTTGGTGCTAAGTGAAGAACAAGTTGAAGAACTCAATGAAGCTGGGTGAATATTAAGTATGGTAGTCAGTTAGAATGGTGAGCTGTACATGGCCCACATGGAATAACAAACTAAATCAAAAGTGTTAGTTTGTTACCCTTATTATGGCTATATAAAACCTTCTAAAGGGATGGCTAAAAGATCATCTTTATGCCTACACAGTAAAAACAAATCATCAGATTCTCTTCTGTATTTCAATAGTTTTATCATTTTTTTCATTACATAATAATACCTGTCAATTCTAACTGAGGATTTTAACACGGAGGTAGTTACTGTTTGCCTGTTTCCTTCACCCGTTCTTTCCATCCGATCCCACATCTTCAAGTTTCTGTTGTTGCTGGTGTAGGATCGACCAACGGAGGTTCATGAGCCCAAAGTCCTGACAATCCAGCAACCAATCGACGTCCTCCCAAAATGCCAAGGTTGTCTCATTATTACAAGTTGCTAGTGTAAAACCCACAAACGGAGGTTCATCGAGTCCAAAGTCCTGAATCCTAAAATCCTGACAACTCAGCAACCATGGATGTAGTTGCATTATGTTTTTTAGTTTTATAATTTTTTTCATTACATAATAATGTCTGTCAATTCTACTTAACTGAGGATTTTAACATGGATGTAGTTGTTGTTTGCCTGTTAATTTCTCCATCTGTTGTGTCCGGATAATAATTTATTTCCATGTACCCTTAATAGTTCGATATAGCTAATCAAAATCTATATATTTAGAGGCTTGTTAGGGTTAATTCAACTTCAATCGCATTTAATTTTTTCGTACAAAACAAGAATCAAAAGAAGGATTTTCTCATCTTGAGTGCAGAAACCATGGGTTCTGAAGTCTGAACAGAATGAAAGAACTAGCTAGCTTTTGTTTCAAGCCGTCAATATACATGGATAGCTACGTATGTGCTAATTTTTATTTGACATGGGAGCAAATGATGCACATTGTCGAGGAAGTTGCTGAACTAAAAGAGTTACTGAGCCAAGAAACTTCACCGAGGAAAGCAGCTGAAGATGGTGGAAGGAAGACAAACAGAAGAAGGAAATGGATAAGCCTTGGCTAATAGGGACGAAAGGAGAGACAGATAGGCGTGAGCTTAAGTTGTTCAGAGAATCTGAAGTGGATTAAGGGTAATTGAATCTTTAAACAGATAATGAAGACAGACAGTTAGGTTGAATCAAGACCCCACATCTGTGTTGGTTGTTGTCTTTTTAGGCAATTGTTTCTTGGTATTGCCTCGAAAACGAGCTTGTTCAGAACAATGCACGTGGAATACCAATGCCCATAATATTTTTCATGTCCCCCGTACGCCTTATCCATTCTACTATTTCCCTCTCAGTAAACGTATTTATGTAAATTGTAAAACTTAAAGGATATACACATAAATATTATACTTTTTGACAAATCAAATTACCAATTCGTATATTGCATTAACTTATTAGGGTAAATGCATATTCCTCTTAGCCTGCTTCTCGTGCATAGTTTGTCTGCCCCACCCAAAAGACAAAATTTAACCTCGTTTCGGTTATTTTATACCTTAACACTAAAAATTTAAATTTTAAATCTTAAACCCTATCTCTAAACTTTAACTTTAAATCTTAACTCTAAACTTAATTGTTTTACAGAAAGGAGCTCCCGAATTCTATTCCCACTAAACCCCTTTAACAGGTTTGATCCTTTGACCTTGTCTGCTTCTTTACATAGACACACCAACCAAATCATGATACTTATCTCCAATTGTCTTCCCAGGTATGGGTAGTGATGGATGGAAATTATTTGTGCATTAATTATGTCTTTTTTTGTGTCATCATTTAGAAAAATGAATTTAGGGATTAAGAAACTAAGAGGTATGATGTAATTTGATGGGGAAATATTATGACTTATGAGAGAATTTGATGGATCTGCAGGTGAAAAGAAGCACTGCAAATTAAGTAAGCTAAGATGTTTTGGAGGCAATCCCTTTCTTCTTATTATTCTCATAAAATCAAACTATGATTTAACTGTCATTCAATCAACATGCAAACATATGACCTACTCATCAAATTCAATTCAGTAAAGCAAGAGAGAAGATAATTAAAAGAAACAAAACCTGAAATGTTGCTCAGCAAACCCAAATTTCCTAGCTTCAAATTAAGTTTATGCACTTGATTGTTATAGCTGAAGTTGAAAAGGAACTAGGCGTGCCGGATACTGTTAGCTAGAATGGAGGGCGACCAGTAGCCCAAAAGGTCTCATCTGGTAATTGAATGGAGTTGAGAAAATTAGGTGGTAGTCCATTAAAAAGAGGCGCATTTGCGTTTGGCTCAGCCAGTAGTTGTTGCCCTCCAGCTGCACCGGGTGATCCTATCCCATCCCCTTGCAATGGAAGCTGCTCTTCTTCTAGTTCTCCCAAGGGAAGCCGCTCGTACGCGGCGTTACTAAAAGAAGCTGCCATGATCACAACCGGACCTGAACAAATGAGACTCCCAACAACACTTCCACCCACCACTTGCCCTTGTCCACCAGCCAAATACACGGTCATCCCCGTAGCCTCTGGCGGTGCAGGTGGAGGCAAGAATGATCCCGCCAATGATAGTATCTCGAATCGGCCGTGTAAGTTTACAACTGCACCTGCCGAGGCCGGTTGCCTGAGGGTTACATTCGTAACGGTCCCGGTTCCACTCATTATGCATACCCCTCTCTGGCGTCTTCTGGCGAACGTGGCGACGCTCTGGACGATGTCGCATCCGTCCCCTATTTCCATGACGTGAGTGCGTAAAGCATTGGCACTGTCGCGGTTGATGATGATGGGTGGTTTAGTCTTGTTCTTGGATCCAGCAGGCCTGCCTCGTGGTCTTCGGTTCATGTCTCCTTCACCACCACCATAGCCCGGAAGACTAATCTCCTTGCCTTCATTACCGTTGTTGTGACCACCGCTGCTTCCACTTTGTTGTTGCTGCTGTTCATGTTCTGAATTTTGGCTATGGTACTGATTTTCTTGGCGTTGAATCTGCGTCTGGTGAAGATTGAAATCTCTTGTATGAAAAGCAGGTGGGAGAGAAAGTGCATGTGATGAAACTGGATCCATGTTTTTTCTTGTTTTTTGTTTTACAATCTCGAATCTCACACTTCCTCACATACAAAACCAGCCCCCAGGAATCACCCAGTCCAGACCAAAGAGACAATAAAAGCAGGCTCCAGGCACAAAGGTTTAGCTTGTAAAAGAATCAAAGGAAGATAGTGGTAGCAAAAGTGGGTATTGAGGAATATATAATGAAAATAGATCCTGCTTGGACAGGTCACAGGACAGCTCTTTTCTTCTTCTTCCTTTGTTTTCTGTGTATCCCTAAACCCAACTTCAGAACCAGATCATCACTTGGTTCTTTGTTTTCACATAAGAGTTTGTGATGTGATGCAGGATCAGGAAGTAAAGACAGGACGGTGGGTTTGGTTCTCCTTGAATGAATGACTGTTGTAGGATAGTTTTGGTTTTAGGGTTAGATCAATGGAGCTGGGAAAGGATTGGGTTTGGTGGGCGGTCAGGGGTCCCCACTTCTCCATCTTTCCTTCTCAATGTTAAATTATGGAGTAAATATTTATCGAATCAAATAAAATTTAAAACTATAATTTTACTTTTAGAAGATTATACTTTAACCTTCCCTTATAATTTTCAGTTATAATTTTAGTTTCGTCTCTAAATAAATAATAATCACTTAATTATATATATGTTATTGTGACGGTAAAACTTAATCCTACATTTTAGGTTGTTTCAGTCTCTACATCTTGGAAGTAGTCTCAATATTAAATGTCGTTAATAGTAAGGGTTTCATATTGTAATTCGACACGTGTTTCTTCCCCCTATGTCCTTTTATTTTGAGGTCCACCGTCCATGTCAAAAAATTATATCATGACCCGGCTCACCACGTCAGTCATGATCTCATCTAATTATAACTATTCATTTTATCATTAATATTCAATTCATTTTTTTCAATCAATAAATCTTCACTCATAATTTTTATGTCATTTTAAAAATATAATTTCTGAAAATTATATTAATTATATGGATGATTAGTGGTAGAATGTGTAGTTTTTATTAGTTAGAAAACACAACTAACGTAATAAGCCGGGCCTATGATATAATCTCTCTAGTTGACTCATAAGATTAATGGTAAAATTATAAACAATATTTATAAAATTGTAATTTTAAATAATTTAATATTATCTCAACTTTAATTCAATATATATTATACTGGTTAAAACCATAATTCATAATAAGATTCTTTGTTAATCTAATGATTCCCCACCAATCCAATGTTAGATGTTAGGCTTCAATTTTACTCAACATTTTGGGTTATTTTTGGCATTCAAACAACACAATATTAGCAATTTAGACCCTAATTTTTTTATTTTTTAACTTTATCTCTTCATTTTATAATAATTTATATTTTATACCCTTAAAATTTTATTTTGGGTTATATTCCGTCTATTAGACATCGATTGGTATCTGATATTGTTCTTCTATTATAAAAAAAGGGAAGGGGTGTAAAGTCTCTGGCATAATCCAGAGTGTTGGGAGAAAAAGACGCGTTGGAGGCGCTGACAGAGAAGCAAAACTTAAGACCAAGGCAATGGACAGGGAAATTTGCAGGCGGAGAGAGCAAGAAAGGGGAGGGGGTGTTTTTATTTATATAAAAATTTAAAATTTTATAATACATAATTAAATATAAAAATTAATATAAAATTAGTTTTAGAATATTTAGATATACATTATTAAAGTTTATTATTAAAAATATTAATCTTGTTTTTTTAGTATTAACAGATTAATAAAAATATATTTAAAATTTTTAAAATTTAAAAGTATATAATACAAACATAGAATTAATTTAGGGATCTAAATTTAGATACAAATATTTAAGAATCTAAGATAAAAATATAATTTAAAACTAAATACATATATTAAAACTTATAGATCTCGATTGGATACCCAGTAATTAAGAAAAATCGACTCAAACTCAACTTAATTATTCTCGAGTCGGATATCCAACCCAATCAAATTATTTTTGAGTTATTGGGTAAGATAATTTTAAACATCTTTAATTAAAATTTTTTGTATTATCTTATCTTATTTATATTTAAATCTTAACGTGAGAATATAATAACTCTCGAATTAAAAAGAAACCATAGAAAACCCAAACGCCATGTGAAAGGCACCCCGGCCATAGCCTCGAATCTGGCAATGTCTGTTGCATTGCCTGCATCCCTAAACACACACTTGCTTTTCACATGTCGATGCTTAATTCATTACAGAGCATTAAGACTTTAAGATGTTGGACGATAAGTAAACGACAAATCACAAGCCGCCCATGTGGTCCATCTTTGCTAACCGATGTGGAATCATGTTCAGTGTTGATCCTACAAGTAATTAATTATATCTTCCATTGTTAATTATGTTGCTAATTAAATAATTATAGCATTGTTTCAACGGAATTTGTGTTAGGACTTCTTTGTTTCACACTAATCTTTTCTTAATGTTGAATAATCGAGGTCTGAACTTGACTTATTGTCGATTGTTTTTCGTCTAAAAAGCTTTAAAAAAAATGAAATTATTAATATGATCCATGCGTAGCATACTAAAATTAGTTTATGTTCAAAGAATATAAGCATTTATCATGTGGTTATGATAAAGACGGATCGAGTATAACATGATTGATATTATCGTTGATATAATATGTTCAATAACTTTCGATTCATGAATGTAAAGGTTTTGACAGGGATAGAAACACAACTCCAAAGCATAAAGTCAGAAACATACAAAATATTATTACAGCTATAAGCCCCATTTGATGGGAAATAATAAAGAACACTAGCAGAGGCCTGTTACTGCCTCCTTCCGAGGTGCGTCGGCCTTGATACGAGGTGGTCTGACGATACGATCAATAAGCCCGTATTCAAGAGCTTCTTGAGCATTGAACCGTTTCATCCTACTTAAATCTGTGTTGATCTGCATGTGCATAATCATTGTTAGTTCGGTTTTGATGGGTAAAACGAATCAACGTAATGAGCTTTCGGTGGAGAAAGCGAATGAAAGATCGAATGAGATATATGGTATGAATGTTTGTGTCTCGAGCCAAAATGGGGAGCATTCACTCTACACGAATGAATCCGAAAAAATAAAAACATTGGCCTGTTAACATCACCTTCTCAACAGGCTGGCCTGTGTTCTTAGCTAGCTCACTGAAAAGGTAATCCCTGATTCTAAGAAGCTCGTTTGCTTCATTGCGGATATCATCAGCCTGTCGAAATTTGACAATTTTATGGTAATCAAAATGATAACAATGAAAAAATTCAATATGATTCAAAAGAAGGTAGCCCACAGCCCCACCAGTCATACCTGACCACGAGCTGCACCAGCTGGAGATTGTAGTGCGATTCGTGAAAGAGGCATTGCAAAGCGATTACCCTTCACATATAGAAAACAAGAAAGGACTATATCATATTTCCGATTTCAGATTCAAATAACAGAAATGATGCACCTATCACAGGTTACAAAAGCTCAATTAGGTCCGAGAAGACGGCTGTGTCGGTCATCATCGTCACATCCAGACCAACGTAGAATAAAATTTAAGAATAACTATGTAGTCAGCACAGCTATTCATGGGGCTACTTCATGCATCATGCCATAAGAATTTACAGCCTTCACTCGCTAAAATATAACACCACCGGCTTTATAGATATAGATGGAAGATATACCTTTTCCCCAGCTGCAAGAAGGAAGCCTGCTAGATTATAGGCATAGCCTACACAGTTGGTGCCGACAGGACTCTTCAAGCTTTGCATGGTGTCATAGATAGCCAAGCTTGGAGTAAGCTGTAAACAAAGCCAGTCTATATCAGATAGCGACCAGAGATACGGAACTAGATAAAGAAATATATACATCAACAAAGGATTTAAGAAAGGAACTTACATCTCCACCAGGACCATTAATGTAAAAATAGAGTCTTTTATTATCGTCGATACTATCAAGGTATAGCATTGTTGCCAATATTTGGTTGCTAAATTCCTCATCTATATGTTGTCCAATGAAGATAACTCGCTCTCGGTACTGCATTGAAAGTATGTCATTAGCCTCTAGAAATCGCATAATAGAATTTAAACTTGCTTGAAACAGGTTCAGGCAACAATGAAATCTAGGAGATGCTGAAACAAATGTCAAACCACTTTTCAAACTGAACGATATTCATAAACAGCAGAACAGTAAAAGAAAGATTATACGAGTATGTTTGAATCATCTCCAACATAACAAGACCCTGAAACAGCATGCATGCTACAATCTGTTAAGTTTATAACTATGTTCTCCAAGCTTATAATGTATAATGAGTTAAGTTTAAGTTTACTCACTAGGGCATTCCATAAATCAACCCATTGCCAAGTTCCTTCACCTGGAACTCTATAGGGAACTTTCGGAGTTCCTATAGGCATCATCCCTACACGTGCTCTCGTTGCTTTATAGTTTCGAATTCTGTAGACAAAGAAATGCACAATCATCAATATATCGGTAGAACTAATTCGAAGCTTGAATTCAGGGTTGCCATGTATCATATTGTTGAGACTACATCAGACAAAATTCCCCATTTCCATGAAAGAAAATAAGCAAGTAGAATGCAACAAAAATCATGGTGAAAATTAGAATTTAGAAGGCAAAACAGATAAAAAGTAGCCATCAAACATGCTAAGAAACCTTAAAGAAGCAAGCTTTGAATCATAAACATTAAAAAGATGCACTTTCCCTTGCAAGAAGCACATTGTAAACTCCATTATTCAAATTTGTGAACCGCAAAGTTTCCCTAGAGAGTGCCATAATCAGAAAAAATAAGAACAACGCAAAATCTCCAATTACAAGCCATTAAACACAATTAATAATAATAAATTAAATCTAGAGACTAGCTACCTGCATTGGAGACTCTTATTAACCCTGGTATAGAAGTCTGCAGTTAAGTTTGGTCTCCCAGTTGCAAACAAACCTTAAAACATTACCAATTACCATAAAAAGGGGTCAGAATTTAGGGTAGATGAAATTAAAATGTATGAATAGAGAATAGAGAATAGAGATGAAGACGAACATACAGGGAGATTGAAGCTTCAAACCAGAGTAAAGCTTAGTCCCACAACTGCAAAACAATAAACGAAGAAAATAGAAAATACCCATGTCATATACATACGTATAAAATACACCGTACATGTGTTGTAAAGTAAAAGAAACAGAACCTGAGAGATGGCTGGTAAAGATTTGAATTAAGTGAAGTGGCCATTGTTTTTGGGGTTTGCAGAATCCGAACAGAGTTCTATTAGGAAGAAGATTGAGGGCGTGGATGATATACCGAGAATCTGGTGAAGCCGTTACTATTGTAAACAATGTTCACGAACAAATCGTTGCCGGTTGAATTAGGTTGATGCACAAACCAAAGACTGCAAGCGGAACCACCTGATTGCTGCCTTTACGGACATAAAATTCGTCCTTTTGCCGAACTCAAACTCCGGTTTTTATTTAAATTGTTATAAATTTATCACTCAAATTGTTAAAAATTTTAAAATGGTCATTTAAATTTTTTAAATGTTTTTTTTTATAGATAAATAAAAATCTGTTTTAACAATCAATTTTATAATAATTGAATTCTGTATTCAATATTTACATAGTGTTGAAGGATATTTTATAGATTAAATTAAAATAAGATATTAATATTGATGATTAAATTTATTAATTATTTGCATTGTTGGTCCAATTTACTCGTATATCACTAAATTATATCATGGTCTGAAGTAAAAACGAAAATAAGTCGGCGATTGCTCATATTTAAAGCAACAGAAATTCTTTGTTCTTTATTGGTTTCAATTCATATATGAGTTTCAATAAAGAAGACAATGCATGTCTAATAACAGGGACAAGAAGGGATACTGAGATGAAAAATCAAGTTGGTTTCTCGTAGGAGTTCTGGTCTCTAAACTCGGATATGGCACTTCGGATCATTCCGGCGACGTCGGGTTGAATGAAGAAGTGGGTGTTATCCAGGACATGTATTATAAACTTCTGTGATGCTGGCAGTGAAGCATTCATATTCACTATAAACTGTGCCATGGGAATGTCACTGCAAAATGTAATGGAACAGGAATCCTTCAGCTATGATGCAGATGGAAAACTAGATAATCCGACAAACTCGGACATGGCACAGGGACAATATAATTAAAACAAGACACCAAAAAGAATAAACATATGTGAAGAAAGGACTTCTCTATGCAACTGTTATTACCATTTAAACGGACAGACAAGCAAGTTACATTCATTATGAATAATAATCAAGTGCCAAATGCCAAACAAATAATAGAATCAGCATGCTAGGATCTTTAGACAGAATAGTTTCGATCTCCGCTAGATACTCCAATTAATCATATGATTCCGAGCAACAGACCACGGTTTTAGATTGCACAGTTCTTGTAGTTCTTTTGATGAATGTTAGACCATCGAAATGAAGCTGATGTTTCCATTTAAAACTAGACTACCCTTTCCCCAACCGGCCAGGTGTAGACAACTCAAATGGGGGGAAAGAAACAAGAAGAAACAGTTGAACACTGAACCTTAAATATACTTGTCTAGCATTAGTATCTATCTTACCAGGAAATGAACAGTCCTTTAGTCGCATTGACCATGATGAACCAGCGACAGTAAAATCTGAACTGCTATGCAGTCACACAGACACTACAGAGTAAGAAGAAAGCATGGTTCTATCATAGCTATCCATGGCTTGCAAGTTAGTTACAATAAAAAATGGAAAAAATGAACAAACATCTAGTTAGCTGTATCATACACAATGATTTTCATTTAAGATTTTATGGGGACTAAAATAAAAGTATCCGATACATTTTCTCAATAAGACAGGTTTTCTTCCGGCATTGGCTGAAAAAATGAAAGTATCTGATCCATTGTCCCTATCTGCGAATACCCTTTTCTTATGTTAACATATCACCCAGTTAAGCATGCGAATCCACAAGAGCTGTTTGCAGAAAACAACAGTTGCAAAACCCAATATCTATGAAGCTGAGCATGGATCAAACCTCCACATTTTACACTCAGTTGTAGCACATAAAACTTACACTAGTTTTTTTTTTTGTATAACCATCAGTATCCGATTCATTGATCAGTCGTTTTGCAGAGGCCCACCCTCCCAAACCAGTTTTCTCGATTCACACCGTCAAGATTTGAACCCGGACCTAGAGCACAAAGTTCTATCCTTATGTACCACAAGTTATCAGTAGACAAGGAATTGATGAACCACAAGGGATTGACAGTGATTAAGAATTAAACATTTGACATCTCATGTATCCAAGAAAAGGACATCCTTCTGAAATCAAAAGCAAGGGATACCCTGTTTCAAAGTTGAATCGAGCACCGGAAATTCAGAAATTTTATTAGATCAATTATCGATATAATCCTAAAAAATCAAATTCCTTACAAGGGATGGAACCCTTTCCTAATATCAGCAACAACAGAATCGTCAAAGTGAAAACCAGTAAAGAGAAACACTTTTGAGTATCAACATATACAATAATACAAATCTAATCTTCGCAAAGGCGATTCGAAAGCGGATTAAAAAAATTCAAGGACTGTAGCAAGACATACCTGAAACGGACAGAACCCAGAGACTATCTCTGAAACCTAAAATTACCTCCTTTTAAGAAATGTTTTCTTACCGTTTCGGTTTCAGTTAACCCGTTTGTTGCAGCTATAGATGTTTTAGGGGGAGATCTCTCTTAAGACCCTTTCAATTTTAAAATTGTACAAATTGGTCCCTCCTTTCAATTTAATGCACCCTTAGTGGAGTTATTTATTTTCATAGGTGGACTTTACATGATAACGCATGTAATTTTAGGGGCACAAAGCCCTACATACTAAAAAACAGACCGAAATTCTAAATCTTAACTCTAAACACCGCTCGCGGAAAAAATCATTTTTTACCGACGGCACATCAAATATTTTTCTTAATGTTGATTTTTTTTTCTTTTTGTAAAAATTCTTACCAATTGGAAACTAAAAACCAAAAACACAAAAATTTCAGGGATCTCTACTCAATTTTTAGAAAATGCAATTAAAATAACTAATTCAACAGAAGAATGCAAGGTTTGTTTGCTTGTTAAAATTAGAAATTGAAAAAACTCTTTGTTGAGCAATACACGCACAAGGCTAATCTGATGCCTGAAAATTTATGGATATTTAACCAGAACCAACTCAAATTCTCACAATCGTACAACATCGGAGTTTATGCTACACGGTGTCAATGTCCATCGCACGGCGGCAGTTTGAGAAACAATTGTTTCATGTTAAGAAAACTGTCAGTCTCCGACTAATCTTCCATATCATCCAATGTTGACCAGATCATCCTATCAAATACATATAAAAGTAGACATGTAAGCATCTACTAGAATAAAATGTAACATGCTTAGAGGGAGGACAATGTGTGCTGTCGGAAACAACAAATTACCAGAATATGGAGAAAAAGAGGAGAACGACGACGTAGCCAAGCTTAAAAAGGCGGTGCTTCTTCTCCCAGGGAAGGGTGTTAAATATCTCTGTAACATCTGCTAGGTGTTTTTTCTGTGTGTAACTGATAACAAGAGAAAACGTATACAATTTCAAAAGCACTCATATAACTTAATAGAAAACACACACTGTTTTTCATTTCCCTGCAGAATAAATTTCAGATGCTCTAAGAACCTTGATGCTAATACACGAGACACCAAGATTCTTGCATGCAATCTTCGATAGGAAGGGGCGAAATAAAGGTAATTTTTATTACAATGTAATTCTCGAGTCCAACAAACTTGGCACAAGGGATACAGAATGTTGTTTGGGACTGATGAAATTTATTTGTTACCAAATTATACCGAAAGTCGTTCCTACGACTACTAATCAATCCCTCGTCAAAATCACAAACATTCTATTGTGTCCATCGATCAAGAGAATATTACCCACAGCACCACACGTTACACTCAGCACATGAATTACACTTTTCTTTATAGTTAGTGCTTAATAGAACGAGTCCTTAACCTAGAGAGTCTGAAAGACTAGCTAATAGAACAAACGATCAATACTAGTATTCACCACAAGGAGGTTCACAATACCGGCAAAGCATAGGCCATATAACAACATCTGGAAACTACATAGACCAGTCACCCAGAGGGGATTAATCCTACAAGACATTGGGCTGCAAGCTCGATATATAAAGGAACCACAGGGAAGGAGTTTGAAATTAAACAGTGAATCAAAACTAGGAAAACTATCATATGACCTTTTCCTCGAACAGATTACATTAATAAAAACAGTAGAATACGAAGACGAGAGAAAAACTCACAGTCTCACATTGTAGTATAAATATGGAGCACACAAGAGTGACATAACCCAATGCCCCGTTAACAGATAGAACAGACATAAAAGTCCTTGTATGATAAATTCCGGCAAGACCACTTTGTTTATCCGCAATGAAGAGTCGTAAGGATTGACGTAATCGAACTCCAAATCAGCCAAGCACATGAGCTGCAGCAAAGTTTCGAAGCTGTTAAATCCCTTCACTGTTCTAACATAACCAGAACAATCTTCAGATGAATAAAAACATCGGTAACTAGCTTAGCACGACGACGGTTTCTGTTGTTAAGCTTCATTAATTCCTTTATGATTAAAATCCAAAGCAAAACCCTAATAATCTAGTTCCTCAATATACCATGAATTAGGACTTTAACCCCAGGGTTTTTTTTCCTGATAATTCAAATCCCACCCCCTTTTTGCAGTAAAATTCAATAAACCCATATATATAGACTCCAACAACACTACATAAAGACACAATTTTTAGCATTTACTGAGAGGTTCTGTTGAAACTAAATCGAAGAACAAGCTAAGTAATCAATATACCCAGCAAGGTAATAGCAGCAGAATCGTGAAGTTTTAACCAAAAGTAGTAGATAAAAGCAAAGATTTTATGAGGGAATTGACCTGATAAACAATGAGAACAAGAAGGGAAATGAGGACGAAAAAAGAAATAAGCCATATGAAGAGATCTCCCATGCTTCTCTTTATCTATTTCCTCTTCTTCCTTATTTATCGCTTGGGGTTTTTGTTCCGGTGATAATAGGAACCCCCAAGGAGGCAAGGACAGCAGAAGAAATCTGGGCTGGAGTGTGCCGGAGCCCGGAGGAAAGCTGTTGGCTTGACTTGGCTTGGTCTGAAATTATGAAACGTCTGGAAGATCCAACCAAAACTAGCCTTCAAAGTACTGTTTGACTCTGAACACTTGAAAGGCTTTGTAGATTTACTGTTTTACTTCCGGTAATAATTTTATCAAGAATGAAAGAAAAAAATCTAAAAATGTGTATAATTAAATTTATATTAAAATTTAAAAATTCACCTACTTAATTTGATTTAATTCAAAAAAAAATTAAATAATAAAATAAAATTTATAAATTTAAATAGTTTAAATTTTTTTATTTCGACTCAATAAAACACTCAATGTTTACAGTATTATATATAATCCTTTGTCCAAATTTTATATTTATAAACATAAAAAAATAATTCGAATAAGTATTAAATTCGTATAATAAAATACATTAAAAGCTTCGCTATAAATAAATATTCATAATAATAATAATAATAAGTGTTTTGTTATAGAATTTAATAAGAGTTATTATTAATATAATTTTTTTTACATAAACATACTTATTTTTTTTAAAATTTTAAAATCATAATTTACAAGCTTTAATTCTAACTTATAATTCTAAATTAAATCCTCCTACATGTATAATTATATTTTTTACAATTAGTATATAAAACTTTATAAATAGTTCTTAATTTTTTATTTAAATGTTTTTAAATCTTGAAATTTAATGATAATTATAATTGAATCTTTACTATTAAAATTATTTTAAAGACGAAAATAAATAAAATTATTGTACATACATTTGAAGATGAAAATAAATATTGTCGGAACTAAATCGATTGAATTAAAGTAGATGATTTGATGCATTAAAGTGGTAAAATAAAATATTACTCTTATTAAAAACAAAATATTCGAATAAAATTTATGACTGTAATAAACGTAATAACCGAAATAATATTTATTATATTCGTAATAATTATCGATATAATACAATTAATAATAAGATTGTAACTGTAATTTAAACCTCTATTCTTGAAGTTTTAGAGCAACAGCTCCACAAGTTTTGTAAGCAAGATGGCTGCTTCATCGAACACAAAAAGAAATTTCTGGATCCCAAATTTATCACCTTTTCCCCTGTCTTTAAACCTGCAAAAATATATTTATATGAACTCAAAATCCAATATTTTTTTCTATGATTGTTGTATATGATAAACTAATGAAAAAATAATACTTACTTTCCAGGCTGAACTGCGAATAATGAAGCTGGAAGCACATAGGATCCGTTTGCTCTAGCAATGGCCTCCTCTTCTCTTTCACGTAAATTTCTATGGCAGCTGTGATTAAATCCTTCACCGTATTATCTGAAGACATAACCAAATGCACTGCACCCAAGCTGCTCTCTATGTTTACATTCAGCAGCAACTTCGTCAGCCTTGGGTATACTCCATCATTTGCTACAGGAAACATCGGAGACGGGGTGGTTGCCAACCTTGCCGGGACTGAGACAAGGCCTCCGCGCGGTTGAATGGTGTCCGAATTGTGTTCTGGTGGGAATGTCTGTATTGTTCTGTCGGAGGTTGAAAGAACCCTCATGGAGCTAAGTCTCCGGCGACTTGGAACACGAGGAATCATGGTGAGAATGTGAGATTATAGTTAAAAAAAAGGGATGGTTTTCCTTTGTTGTAAGAATTGTTGGATTTTTGCAGCATAAAAAACAAAGGAATTGCGAAATTTCCAGGAAATTGCTTACTTTTGTGGGGCTGCAGGTACTTCCCCTAGAACTGGATTTTAAGTTAAATTTACCTGGATAAATCCAGTGACGGATGTAGAAATTTATAAATAGGGACCAAAATATTTTTTTTTAAAAATGGGTATGCAAATTTTTTAACTTTACGCTCGAATTTAAGTGTGTTTCGGAAAAATGTGGCTGCAGCTGCTCCCCTAGGGGGCTGCATGCATCCCTGCTGGTTAAATCAATTACTATATGAATGGGATCAGATTAAAAAACATACCAAAATGTGAGAATCCATTGAATAATATATGATACGCAAAGCCAAATGAATTGAATTGTTTCGATCCGAAATTATTACATTGGGAGGCAGATGAAATTAATGGAGTGTGGCAAGTTTCTGAAACTCCTAGCAACCTCCTTGTTCTTGCAGACTGCCAATTAAAGACAATAATAACTGCTGGGATTCTTATGTTTTGTTTGTAAACATCAGGGTAAAAGCTAGGACATACAAATGAGCCTAACTTTCTCTCTTCTTTGCTGGTCGATGTCGTCGTTGTATCGAAGAGTTCGTGGATTCGAAAACGTTGAAAATGAAGGGAAAATCATGAGCTTCAAGTATATTGATATCCCAAAATGTAATATACATTTACCAGATAGGATGATACAAATAATTGGTAAATTAACAGAAGGCCAATCCCAATTATACAGAAAACATGATAATCAGGTAGTAAGTATATCATCACTGTGATTAAGGTTGTTGTTAGAGCAGCATGATACTAGGTTGTCTTACTCTAATATCTTGATCATTTCGAGCAAACCAATACTTTCCAGAGCCTATGCGTTCTTCTCATGATCTTGCTGAGTTTTCGAGCAAGGAAACCCGGAACCAGAAATGCAGGATGCTGAACGGCCGGAGGAGAATTGGGTCTCGGCGGATTGGTTTCTGAAACAAATGATGCAGCACTGCTACTATGGCCACTGCTATTCTTTCTAAGATAAAAGCTTCTGCTACCAGCATCCCCAATTGACATTGATTTATCTAAACCTGTTCACCCAAAGACAGAATCAAAACTGTGTCTACAACATGTTTGAAGAACATTTTCATCAGAAAGTAAAAAGAAAAGATAATGAACCATGGGAGTAGGACTGCTTACTTTGAAGGCTAAAATAAGAATGATGCAATTCAAGACCTGAACTGGGATCAAGCTTAGGTGTTCTCCCTTCTTCAACATACTTATCTACGACAAACTTTATAGTGTCGTCGACACTTGACCCCAACTTGACCATGGTCCGGACTGGTCCTGGACTTCCTTCAACTGATACATTGATAACGACCTTAGCATCTTTGGTGTAACCATGCATCCCAAACTACACAAAAAAACAATTGAAGAATCTCAATTGATTAATCGACTCTGGATTACTTAACAAGACAAACAAGTTCGACTACAGTTACATATGACATACCTCAAAACCCAGCCTGGGAGAAGAAGAAGAAGAAGGGGAGCAAAGACCCGACAACGAAAGAGACGAAGCGAAGACGTCCGTACAAGTTCGAGGCCTAAATAAAGCTCCCCCTTCCGTTTCAGAACCCCCAAAACCACTCTTTGTTTGTTGATCTTCGGTGGAACTACTCCAAAGACTTGGCTCCGATGCACATCGCTTCAGGATCCTACCGTACTTGGACGACGTTTTCAACGATCGTCGGTGTGGAGGAGGCGTTCGTAGACGTGGTGTGGGCGATGGGTGTGGCGGGCGTGGTCTCCGGCATCTTGGAAGCCGTCGCCGGAGATTCTTTTCGGACATAAAACGAAAGGGGGTCGATCAGTTGTGTTTGATCCTGGGTGTTGTTTGGTTCTTATGATTTGTGTGTGGAGAATCGAAAGGGGTTTGGGAAAGGAGCGGCAGTTGGAGAAGAAAGGGTCGTTGCCTGTTGGCAGTTTGCTTGGGAGTTGTGGATTATTTCTACCTGGTTTGGTGTTTTTTAAGATATTTCCTTCCTCGTCTTGGTTTTGGAATAATGTTTTTTTCCTCCTTGATTTCCTCCTTAATTACTTCCTTGGGGTCCGGGTTTTCATGTCTTTATTCCCTGTAGCAAATTCCCCAAGTTATGTGTTTACCAAAACTTATTTAGAATTTTAATTTAATCTACCAAAATAATCCGCTAATTATTCTTTACCTAAGATTAAAAGTTTGAAATACGGTAACATAAATAAAACAATTTAGATTATACAATCCTCTCGCAATAAATTTATATAATATTTAATTTAAATTAATTAATTAATTAATAAATTAAATATTGATAATTATAATAAAAAATATATAAAATTTTATAAGATCATATAACATACAGGATCATGTGTGAATATTTTATATTAATTATAACTTAAAGAATTTTAATGTCTCATCTTAATTAACTTGTTAATTTTATAAATCTTATTTAATACTATAAACCGTCACATCTCCCATCATCCTTTTATTGATCCAATATCAAAATTACACAATTTTATACGAATGCTCTTTCTTTTTCGATCTTTCATTCTCTTGTTGGAAAGAAACCACATCCATCTTGTAAACAAAGAAAGGAATAAAGAAATAAAGCATTGGCCTAGATTTTGGCTTCAGGAATATGTCCAAACACAAGAAAACAACATTGATTCCAAGATTTTTATTAGGGGACAATATTTTTTTCAATTTTAATTATAAATATTTATATTGTTATTATATTATTTTATATGAATTCTTTATTTAAGTTAAATTTATAAAATTATAAAATATATCGATTCAAATTGAATTAAAAAAACTTATTTTTAATCAAGTCAAATTTTTTATAGTTCATCGTACGTTTTAATAGATTTCGAGACTAAAAAGTGATTGTATCAAAATTATTGTAAAAGTTGTAAGAATTTCGATATCAATTTTTTAATATATATCGAATTTCTTATAAAAAGTGTAAAGATTTCGGTACATACTAAATTTCTTACAAAGTGTAAATTTTTTGATATATACCAAAAAAGTAAAACTGAAATTTTTATAAATTTTAAAAGAATTTCGATAGAACCACTTTTAACCCGCCTCTTTTTAGAAACTACCCATCAATTAGCTCTGACGCTGGTGACAAGTTATTCTGGACAGGTACGGTCAGTACTACAAGTACAGGTTAGGCAGGCATTTTTTTCATTTTGGTGTTAAAAAATGGTACGTATGAATGAAATGAAGTGACACAACAAATCAAATCAGGATGGAGCAAACACCTCGTTTATATCTGTAGATCATCCAAAGACAGTTCATGTGCTGTCAGCAGTTTCATTTTCTGCAATTCATGACAAATACGACAGATTTAGTGGACCAAAAATTATCTGCCAAGTAGAAATCAGAAAATTTTGGTGTTGGAAATTCAATACCGTGATAAACTGTGGAGGATCATCAAGACTTGTTGAGCCTAAAATAACTTCTCTATGCAACTTTCCTGTAAGCTTGTGGCAGACCCTTAGCTGTACATGAGGCACATTTTAGGAGATAAATAAAAGTATCAGAAATGCACTATCATTTTAACAATATAACCTCATGGTCTTAAGGGAGAAAATAAAATTTCCATACCTCCGATCTTGTAGCACCACCTACTATAAACACAAAAATGCGTTTCCCAAACTTCTTGAAATCACTCGATGTGTGTCTTAGAATTGAATCACTGAGAGAGAGTAGGAAAGCAAATATTAAAATGCAAATCATATAGAAATAGGAAGAGTGTTAAGGATACGAAAGCACAAGGCCTGCTTGCCAGTCCTAAGGTGGCTTTGATGGCTTAAGACAGTCATTGCTTGACACGGCAGTGGGAAAAATGATAATGACTACATAAATGTAACTGAAATGATCAGGACCTTGAATACCCATCATCTGAGCTGTGAGGCCGAGCCCATTTAGGTGTCCTCCTCGATCTCATGGAATGAGCAACTGGTGCTTCATGTATGGGTGCAGCTTGAGATGTGCCATGGAAAGATGGACTAGGATCATTCATGCAAGGATAATCATCCTTTGAGAGTTCTCCTTTGCCAAGTTTTTCAACAAGCTCCTGAAAAAGGAAAACAAATTATGTGGTAGCAGCGATTCTGCCATGAACTCTTAAAATGTCAGATGCAAAATCGCAAGATTATGTGTTTACTTTTGTTTTGGATAAGTTGTAGAAAGATGTAGCCTGTAGGAATCCATTATATAACAAAGACAATTGCAAACAGACTCTCTCATTGTAAGATTTAGACAGTAAAACATTGGAAAAACATGCTGCGGAAATGTGTTTCTTTCTCACCTCTATTATAGGGTAAAAGCGTGATAATTGCCATGTTTCTTGCTCACCACTGCGGTCTTTCCTTGTTGTATGCTTCTTCTGGCAATTCACAAGCAAAGGAGTACGGAAGAAGAAAACATATTTATTAGTATATAGCAATAGCAGATCAACCATCATAAGCAGAGATTGAACTGGTAGGAATTACCTTATTAATATCAAATTTCAAAGAGAAAGCACCTGCAGAACTTTTTTTGGCATCCGAGGGTGGCGCAAGCAATCTCATATTATTTACAGCAGTCATGTCATCGGGTGGTAATTTTGCTAACTGACAAAAGATTAAAAGCATTTGGTTGGAGAAATATAATTAGCAATCTGTAAACTGATCGACCTCAAATCCCTCCTATGTTTAGTAGGGGAAGGGGAAAAGGTGAGGAAAGAGGGGGGGCTGGGGAGTTATTTTTCCTTTATTAGAAAACAAAGAAAATGAGGGGGAAAGGGAGTAGCTTTAGCTTTTCCTTTCATCCTCTTTCATTCCTTCTTTCCTTCCAAACACTGTAAGGAGGGAAGGAGGGGTATGAAACAGAAAGAATGAATAGAGAAAATAAAAGAAACCTTCATCAAATTAAGACCCTTTTCACCCTCAAACTTCTCAGGGTAAATGGCAGCAAGAATCATCAATAAGCGCAACTTATTTTCGCGGGATGCTGCCTGCAAAAGGTGATATTTTTTAAAGTAATATGGACAAAGTAGAATACATCATTTACACTGGTAAAAGCTCATACCTCATTTGTAGAAAGGAATTTAATTACATCTTTCATTCCAGCATCACCAAAAGCAAGGTCTTGCTCCAATTGCCCAAGTTCTCGAAGCCCTTGATCCCTGATGATTCGGTTGATTTTTCCAGCAATCTGCAAACATAAAACCAACCTGCATGAAGATCTTACATTGTATATTTGATTTTAAGGTACATTTTCTTTCAGTTGCACTTGCATCATACATCTCAAAATCGGTTAAGAAACAAATGAAGCTTGAAGCTTTAAACATTCATCCAAATAACTGAATTGTTTGTTTCACTTACAAAAGACCTTACAGAAAATTGGATATTGACTAAGGAAATAGAGGGTAAAAGAAAAGGAGATGTGATTCATGTGAAAGAGCTAAACTAATTACCAGAAAGTATAATCTAGAAATTCAAATGAAAGAGTGAAAAAGAATCTAATTGTTCAAAGAGCTTAAAAAGGTAGGAAAGGAAAGGCTGGCAATAAAGTGCAGAAATCAGGGGCAAATAATTCCATGCTTTTGGAAAGACAGGAAACTAACCTCAACATGAAGAGAGAGCTTGTCAATTTGTTCACTGTATTGGGGCAAAGCTTGAACCATTTTTTGTAAATCCCTTGTAGAAAGTTCACCACCTTCTCTATAACGATGTTTGAATTTCATGATGAGACAAGTGTCATGACACAGCTAAAATTTCCAAAAAAACATTCAGCAAGTACAAAATGTTATAGCTGCATCATGTATAGATATTTAACTCAATTTTCTAGCCGTTTCATTTATAAATATTAGTAATTCTGACATCTTGCAAATGACCATGACCAGGTAGATAAATCATTGATCTAACAACTATGTGCTTCCACAATCAACTAACAAATCATAGAACCATATAATAAAGATTCAAAATCAATTGAAACAACTTTCTATGAAGAATAACATGATGAAAACTATTCAAAAGGTGCAAGGTGAGACAACAGTATCCTGAGGACTTAATTCCCTAGAATTAAAAAAGAGAGAGTAAAAACAACATTTACACAAACCTTGAACCATGTTGAAGCTGTGCAGCTTTATTTTTTGATACAAAATTGGTCATCTTGTCATGCAACCTTTCACTAGCCTAAGAATAAACCAAGGGTCAATCAGCATTTAACACTGGACAGTGGATATGATTCATACACAGTATATTCAATTTTGTACAAGTTTTTCCTTACACACAGCAATCAAGGTCTCGTATGCATCGCCAATTTGATATTTTTTTCTTTAAAAAAACAATTTGGCATATCTTTAAAATGTGCAATATGGTTACATGAGGGAATTGAAAAATCAAATAAATATAGGTTGTGTAAAGGTAAGAAAGCAGCATACATCTGCTATATGTGCATGTCTGTAACCCCTAAATTTAACCTAATAGCTTAGATTACAAGTTAGGGTTCACGTTATGAAAACGTCCTTGACAAGTTAGGTTTTAATAAAATTATATTTAAATTCTGATAAATTATTAAATAAATTAATAACTTAAAAACATTGATAAACATAACATTTAAATAACAGAGTTCAACCCACAAATAATAATCTATAAAAAAATCCGAGGTAAACCAAAGTTTAAAGTTTATTACAAAAAGATAATAAAATATCCGGAATTAAACATGATATTCGAGTACATACGTAGCAGATCTGAAAATATTCCTCCAAGTACCAAAGTCGAGACCTAAGGATCTGAAATAGAAACTGAGAGGGTGTAAGCTAGGGAGCCTAGTGTGTCTCTAGTGTGCAGATAAACAGGATCAGATAATATGACAGAGCAGATGAAACCATGTATGCATGAATGCACCCAACACCGAACGCCAACAGTCCCCCTGAACCACTCTAACTCCATCACACCAACAGAAGTGGAAACTCGACCCGTAGGTGGAGCCACTGATCAGAAGTGATAAATCACTAACTTCCCCGTACACATATATTCTACCAGATGTAATGTTCTATGCATAAACAAAATCAGAATGCATACCTTAATATCAAACAGGAGGCATACATGACAAATATCAGGATCAGAGATGTAATGGCAGGATGATGCATGATCATACGGTTTAACAAAAACTGAACACAGAATAACAGAATTAACAAAAGAGAACACACCTGAAGCAGAAGACTCAACGTCGATACTGACGTCTACTGAACTCGGCTCTACCACTAGAATGAGCCGGTGCAGATCCTACAAGTAACAGTAATCTTTAGACACACTACTATGCCACAATACAAGAAGGTACACTAACAAAAGTGGATCGAATACTCACGAGCGTGTCCCAGAGACTGCTGAACACGAGGGCGTCCAGGAGGAGGAGGAGGCAATTGCTCGGGGTCGGAATCCACGTCACCCGAATCAAACAGAAACTGATTCAGAACCCAAAACAGATAACTTCCAGATAACAAATCGAACTTAAAACCCCTAAAAACGACACTTTGGGTTCGAATTTCGAAAAACGGACAACGCCATTGGACTCAGGACGTCGAAAAACATAAAGTGGGACCAGGTTGAAAAAGTCAACGCTGACGTTAGCAGATGATGTCATCAGTCAACGCTGACGTCATGTTGACGTATGCGGGTCACGGGTCGGGTTGAACAAGTCGAGTTTCGGGTCAGACGGGTCGGGTTTCCGGGTCGGGTCGTGTCGGTCACGGGTTTCAGCATTTTCCCGAGAAAATCTGGGTTTTCCAGATTTTCCCAGGAACCAAACACCTTATTTTTCAGATTTTAAACCCCATTTCTAACCCGATTCAAACCCCTTTTGATTCGATTTTCACTCCCTTTCGATCTGATTCGATTCAAAACAACTCTAAACATTCCCTTAACCAAATCCGACTCGAATAAACACCCCACAAAACTTAAATTCGATTCAAACAACAAACACTCCAACCAAACCACCACCTTCACACTCCCAGATTCAACCCAGCACCGAAACAAACAAAAACCTCCCTCTGAGCACACTGAACCGAAACAGAGACAAGGATTGAAGCCTTACCAACTTACCAACAAAACGAATAGAATACCACAATAGATGCTAGATCGAAACTACCACGAACTCGGTTGATTCGAAGAAAATTGCAGGGGGTTCAAGAGAGAGACTCGGTTTGAATTAATCAGAAGGAAACTACTGAATTTCCGAATTAAACATACGAATTAAGGGATGAGTAAAGGAGAAATAAAATCCCCCAATCTCATAACCGAAACACAAAAAAGGAAACAGATCTCTGGAATTGAATGTGGGTAAAATTACCCAACAAGTCCCTGAGCTTTCAGATTAAAACAATTAAACCACTGGAAATCCCCAAATGTTAGGGTTTCTAATTAGGGATTTAAATTTAAAAATTAGGGAAAAAATTGTGTTGAGTTGATCGTTGTTGAAGAATGGCCAAGAGGGGGGGTGAATTGGAAATTAAAAATTTGTTGGAGATTTTTGATAAAAATTGGAAAATGAAGAACACAAAGATTTATAGTGGTTCAAGCTTCGAACAAGCTTTACATCCACTACCTTAGCTCCCACTAAGGATTTTGAAACCAATTCACTATTGAATTCGTCCTTTTTCTCGGTTCAAGGGGTAACCGTTATAATACGAATCAATCTCTCTACTCAAAGATTGATTCAAACCTCACAAGGTAATACAAAGAAGAATAGGCAAAAGTAATCTCTCACAAGATGAATGTTGCCCCAAATACAAACAAACTCTCCCCAAACTCGGATTACAAAAATCAAATTGGAGTTACAAGGAGTTGGGAGGCTAAAGATATGCAATTAGTGCTTGGAGTTGGATTTGATAGCTTAGATATTGCTTGAGGTTCAATAGTTGCTTTGTGCTGTTGAAAATGCTTCATTTTATACCATCTCATTGGTTTGTATCCGTTGTAGTGGTTGGGAACTAAAATATAGCCGTTGAAACTTCATCTTCCCATCATAAGTGCACTCTGCAGCAGGAGGTATCGAAACACGAAGAACCTGTTTCGAAACACACCACTAATACAAAAGGTCGTTATGCACAAAAACAGGGGGTATCGAACCATGCTTCGGTACCAAGTGAAACTGTAAAGTCAGGTATCGAACCATGCTTCGGAACAGGCTAACCACCATTCAAAATATAACTACCACCAACGGTCACAACATTTAATGCTAAGATAGCCGTTGGGGATTAAGGTCGGTATCGATACCGGTATCGATACCAGGGGTCTATTTTTAATTGATTTTAAAATATTTAATAAAATATTTGAAGTGCTTCGATACATGCTTCGAAACATAGGCTGGCAGTGAGCTTTGGTATCGGACTATGCTTCGATACCTGTTCTTGAACTCAAGAACAAAGCTTTGAAAATCCCAGGGGTATCGAATGGTGGTTCGATACCCTCGTGCAAAAACACTTAGAATTTTATTTTTAAAACCTTTGTTTGACTTAATATAAAATATTGACTTAAGGACTTAAAAATTATTTCAAGAATAGTCCTTATATTTAATTGTTATATCAAAATCAAATTTAGTTTTACAATCTCCCCCTTTTTGATATAACAAAACCATTTAAAGAATTTTAAGTTTAAGTCAAGATTTTTGGATTTTAAAACACTTTGAAAAACTTTTAAAGACTCCCCCTTAATATTTGCACAATTAAAAACTTTGAAGATTTAAAGATGGTGGTTTTTCTAAACTTAAAAGCATAAAAATTCTCCCCCTTTTTGTTAGATCAAAAACAATGAGAGATAAGGCAATAGACAAAGCAATATAAGACATTTAAGAAGATCAAGTACTAACATAATCCATAGCATAAAATATTGAAATCCAAATCCAACATAATAAAAATCAAAACATAAGGAAATAATAAAGAGTGCATATGTTCTAAATATGAATGCAACAAAATGCTTAAAGAAACATAACTAGTCCTAAAAGCTAAATAGCAAAGCGAAAAATAAGGGTACTAATCGCCCATCTCATCATCATCATCATTGTCTTCGTCCTCTTCGTCTTCTTCTTCTTCTTCTTCTTCCTCAACATTTGCATCTTGTTCGTTGAGTTGTTGAGTATACCGAAGGGCCTCGATGGAGATGCGCAAGGCATGGCCTTGGGTCTCTAGTCCCGTCAATCTAGTATTCATAGAGTCAAAACTAGATTGAAATTGAGTGGACATAGAGTCAAGACGACCATCCATAGAATCCATGCGAGCACTCAATGAACCAAAGTTGTCATTCAACGTACCAAATTGAGTGTTGATGGACTCAAACTGAGTATCCAAGTTGTTGAACCGAGTGGTAAGGAACGTCATCATGTCAACACTCGGAGCAACTTGATGTAGAGGCTCGGGATCAATGTGAGGAGGAGAAGGAGGAGGAGGACCACGAGTCCATTCACGGTTACCGGAATAGACAAAATGGGCACGATGAAGAGAAGTCTCACCTATTGGTTCTTTTAAAAATCCTACTTTGTCTAATGAACAATCAATTCGCAAATGCAAGAAGATGGAACTTAGAATACATGCATAAGGAAAAGATTGGACAAGAGGGGTGGCTCGATTTTGGACATGCCAAACTATGTCCGAGAAGACAATTTGGGCAAGATTAGGTCTAATACCTTGACGGAAGCATTTAAGCCAAAAACTATCTACTTGACGGATTCGAGAGAACTTACCATTGGATGGACGAATCCACCACGAGATGATAAGATGAAGAAATCTATCATGCACGTCAAGAGTAGAAACCGATCCGGTAAAGTGGCCTAGAGAGTCTTCATTGGTTTCACCCTCATCCTCAAGACCAAAAATTTCCTCAAAGGTCGAGACATCAATTTGAAAAAGTTTTCCCATAAGAAAAGATTCGATGGCTATGACCTTAGAATTGTCCATGGGATCAAAAAGACATGTGGCATTAGTGAAAAAGATTAGGACAAGATTAGGAAAAAATTTACCGGAATGGGTAAGGAAATTCAAAAACTTCCATTGAACAAGAAGATCATAATATCTAAATTGGAACCTATCCGAGTCCATGAATTGAATGTCAACACGACGTTCTTGTTTGAGAGGAAGATGTCGAAAGAGATTGAATTGGTTGACCCGATGAGATGTATCCAAGCATCGTGTAAATACCTCTTGCATATCAACACGTGCCGGACGAGTCGATGAAGAACTAGCCTCGGTGCGAGAGCGTTTCTTCGGTGCCATGAAATCTAGTTATTTCACAAAAGTGACGGATTAGTTTGATAAAACATGTATGCTATATAATCAAATTCAATCCTATTTAACAATCTAACAATTCAAGGTATTTGAGAATTTTGACAAGAACTTTGAAAAACAAAAAAAAAAAAAAAAAATTATACGAAAAAGATTTATATTTGATGAAAAAAAAATATTTAGATTTTTAAAGAAAATTGTAGGATTATCAAAACCCATAAACATTTAAAAAAGTGATCAAAATCTAAATTTTAACAATCTAAATCCAAACGAAAATAAGGTTTTTCGAAAATATACCTTGAGTGTAGATTAGGATGAATCTATTGATTGTGAAGCACCGTTTGATGATTTTATGTGATCTTTGATGTTTGGAAACGAAACCCTCAAACAAATTGTTGAAATTTTGTGTTAAAATCAACGGATTTGAGAGGATTTTATAGGAATGCCGCCTAGGGTTTTTGGGTTTTAAATATGAAAGTATTTTAATGGGATTAGAATTAGGATTTGGGTGTTTTAAAGCAATCTGCCGCTGCGTGTTTCGAAACAGGTATCGAAACAGGCTTGTTTCGATGCCAGTATCGAACCAGGTATCGAAGCATCATTCGATACCTGTTCTTCCCAGACAATTCCCAGATGAGATGATGAACGAGTATCGAAACAGGTTTCGATACCAACGAGAAAAGCTTTGCATTTAGGCTTCTAAAAGTACTAGCAATGAGTTTCTAAACCCCCTACAAGCATGCATATGATGATATGACATGATTAAAATGCATGAGTAGGTACATACTCCCCCTAGCAACAAGCATGGAAACTTCAAGATATAAAAGAACATAAGCATGATTTTAATCAAGATTCAAGCAAGATATGCATAAAAACAATATTTAAGAAGTCAAGATAGGCTAGTTAGACCTAATTCTCTCCTAAGGGTCCAAAAACGCTCCTTATCCAAAGGTTTGGTAAAAATGTCCGCTAGTTGGTTTAAGGTGTCAACAAACTCTAAAACAACATCATTTTTAGACACATGATCTCTAATGAAGTGGTGTCTAATTTCTATATGTTTGGTTCTAGAGTGTTGAATGGGGTTCTTGGTAAGACATATGGCACTAGTATTATCACACTTAAGAGGTATGGTTTCTACCTTAATGCCATAATCTAAGAGTTGTTGCTTCATCCATAAAACTTGAGCACAACAACTCCCTAAGGATATGTACTCCGCTTCGGTGGTAGAAAGAGCTACACTATTTTGTTTCTTAGAGAACCAAGATATGAGCATACTACCTAGGAATTGACAAGTTCCGGAAGTATTTTTCCTATCTATCTTACAACCTCCATAATCCGCATCCGAATAGGCATGAAGATCAAAGGATGAGACTTTAGGGTACCAAAGACCTAAACAAGGTGTGTCTCTAAGGTATCTAAAAATTCTCTTAATGGCAACTAGGTGTGATTCTCTAGGACTAGCTTGAAACCTAGCACACAAGCAAACACTAAACATAATATCCGGTCTACTTGCGGTAAGGTAAAGCAAAGAACCTATCATGGATCTATATAATTTTGAATCAACACACTTACCTCCTTCATCCTTGTCAAGCTTAGTAGATGAGCTCATAGGAGTGGCTTGAGGTTTCACATTTTCCAAGCCAAACTTCTTGAGCATATCCTTGATGTACTTTGCTTGATTGATGAAGGTGCCATCCTTCCTTTGCTTAATTTGGAGTCCCAAAAAGAATGAGAGCTCCCCCATCATGCTCATCTCGAATTCACCTTGCATTAGCTTAGAAAATTCTTGACAATAACATTCATTAGTAGATCCAAAAATAATATCATCGACATAAATTTGAACTACTAAGATGTCATTTTTAAACCTTTTTATAAAAAGTGTAGTATCCACCTTTCCTTTTTCAAAACCTTTTTCAATTAAAAAGTTTGAAAGCCTTTCATACCAAGCTCTAGGAGCTTGTTTCAAACCATATAAAGCTTTAGTTAATTTAAAAACATGATTTGGAAATTTTGAATCTTCAAAACCCGGTGATTGTTCAACATACACTTCTTCATTTATAAAACCATTTAAGAAAGCACTTTTGACATCTATTTGAAAAAGCTTGAAATCATGATAACATGCAAATGCAAGTAGCATCCTAATGGCTTCCATTCTGGCTACGGGTGCATAGGTTCATCAAAATCTATTCCCTCCTCTTGAGTGTAACATTGAGCAATTAATCTAGCTTTATTTCTCACAATGTTACCACTCTCATCTAGTTTGTTTCTAAAAACCCATTTAGTTCCTATAGTAGATTTATTACTAGGCCTATCAACTAATGTCCACACATTACTTCTCTCAAATTGATTTAACTCTTCTTGCATAGCTAAAATCCAATAATCATCACCTAAAGCTTCTTTGATGTTTTTGGGCTCTATGCATGAGATAAAAGCAATATGATTCATTAATCTAAGAGAAGAACGAGTAGTTACCCCCTTGGATGGATCACCCAAGATCTCACCACTTTTGACATAGTTGAACTCCCTTGGGTAGCTCACTTCCTTTTCTTCAAGCTTTGCATTTCCTAGAGCTTCTATTGGAGGATCTTGTGCTTTCTCATTGCTTGGAATCCCATCTACCTTTGATGTTTGTCCATCATCAATGGTTTTAATGATTCCTACATCATCATCATCACAAGAATCCTTCCTAGGAAGGAGATTATCATCGAAAATCACATGTATAGATTCCTCTACAACTAAGGTTCTTTTGTTGAAAACTCTATAAGCCTTAGAATTTAAAGAGTATCCAAGAAAAATAGCTTCATCACTTTTTGCATCAAATTTACCTAAATTGTCTTTTCCATTATTCAAAACAAAACACTTACACCCAAAAGGGTGAAAATAACTAATGTTAGGCTTTTTAGATTTTAAAATCTCATAAGGTGTTTTCTTTAAAATAGGCCTAATCATTACTCGATTTATGATGTAACAAGAAGTGTTTGTGGCTTCGGCCCAAAAATACTTAGGTAGATTGTTTTCGCAAAGCATAGTTCTAGCCATTTCCTCTAAAGTTCTATTTTTCCTCTCAACTACCCCATTTTGTTGAGGAGTGCGAGGAGCCGAAAAATTATGGCTAATACCATTTTCATTACAAAAATTCTCAAAACCTAAATTTTGAAATTCGGTTCCATGATCACTTCTAATATGAGAGATTCTTTGATCAAGATCATTTTGAGAAATGTTTGAAAATGTGATGAATTTTTCTAAGGCTTCATCTTTTGTACTTAAAAATAGAACCCAAGTATACCTAGAGTAATCATCAACAATAACAAAAGCATATGATTTTCCACCCAAACTAGTAGTCCTAATAGGTCCAAAGAGATCCATATGGATCAATTGTAATACTCTACTTGTGGAAACATCATTAATGGACTTAAAAGAAACTTTCTTTTGTTTACCCTTAGCACATGCATCACAAATTTTATCCAATGAAAATTTGAGCTTAGGTAAACCTCTAACTAGATTTTGGGAGGCAAGTTTCTCTAAAACACTTATGCTAGCATGTCCAAGTTTCCTATGCCATAACCATGTATCATTTTCATCACTAGCGACTAAGCATGCATGAGATATGTTTATGTCATCTAGATGCACCATGTAGATATTTCCTATGCGATGACCTATGAGCATTGTTCTATTGGATTTTATGTCAATTATTTTGCAACCACTTTTGTCAAATGAGACATAGAAACCTTTATCACACAATTGACTAATGCTCAACAAGTTATGCTTAAGACCATTAACAAGCAAGACATTTTCAATAAGAATAGAGGAGTGATTACCAATAGAGCCAATACCTTCAATTTGGCCTTTGGAGTTGTCACCAAAAGTTACTACTCCACCCTTTTTGAGCTCTAACTCCTTAAATCGTCCCTTGTCTCCGGTCATATGCCTTGAGCATCCACTATCAAGGTACCACATGTTTTGACTTGAAGCTTTGGCCTTGAAGCAATGCTCAACCTACAAACAAAAATTTAGTTTTTCACTTTTGGTACCCAAATCATTTTGGGTCCATGAGAGTTAGTCCCTAAAAGCTTGGTTCCCTTAGGAATCCAAGAAGCAATGGCATTTAAATTATTAGAAACAATGAGTTCCTTAGGAACCCAAACACTCCTAATTCTTCTATGTCTAAAATGCCTTTGAAAACCTTTTTGTTTGTGGTTTTGAAAATTTCTTTTCACATGGTTGGGTTTTGAAGAGCTTCCTTTTTCAAAAGTTGAACTCCCAACCATCTTAATTTGATCTTTAAGCTCATTCACCACCTTGTGGTGATTCTCACTCAAGCTTGAAATAAGGTTGTTTAAATCAACATTTTCTTTTTGAAAGAATTTCAATTCATCATTTAAATCAACAACCTTTTCTTCCAAATCCAAAATCGTTTTAGTCAAAGAATCATTTTTCATTTCTAAATCGGAAATTGTTTTCTTGTTTTTCAAAATTGATTCTTTGAATTTTGAAACCAACTCATCATACACATCTTGTAATTCATCATAAGCATCATAAAGTTCATCATAGGATAAATCATTACAAGATGGTTCGAGGGTTACCTTAGGCTCATCAAGAGCCATGAGACACAAGTTGGCCACCTCGTTGTCCTCATCGAATAATGACTCCTCATCACTCCATGTGGCAACGTGAGCCTTTTGTTTCTTCTTCTTCTCGAAACCCTTCCTTTTGTATAGAGGGCAATCGGTCCTTATGTGACCGGGCTTCTTGCATTCATAGCATATGATTTGATCTTTCTCCTCTTCTTTGCTCTTTGCTTTGAAGTCCCTCGTTCGTTGGAATCTTCGATTCCTATTTGCCCTCATGAGCCTTGTGAATCTTTTGGCCACCATGGCCAATTCCTCTAGCTCTTCTTCTTCACTTGTGTCCACTTCTTCTTGTGACAATGAAGCTTTAAGAGCAATCCCTTGCTTCTTTTTCTCTACTTCCCTCTTTTCGATCTTTACCTCTTCCTTCTTTTTCTCTTCTTCTCTCCCTTTCTTCATGATCTCATGGGTGAGAAGAGATCCCACAAGAGCATCTAGCTTTAGAGTCTTTAAGTTTTTAGCTTCAATGATAGCCGTTCTTTTGCTATCCCAAGACTCGGGAAGAGAGTAGATAAGTTTCCTCACAAGCTTCTCTTCCGGAATGATCTCACCGAAACCCTTGAGACCATTGACAATCACCGAAAATCTATCGAACATTTTGGTGATGTCTTCATCCGGCTCCATCTTGAAGTTTTCATAGTTTAGATTGAGAAGACCAATTTTTGTTTCCTTCACATCATTGGTGCCTTCATAAGTTGTCTCCAAGGAGTCCCAAACTTCTTTGGCACTTGTACATGAAGACATCTTGGAATAAATGTCGGGGCCTAAAGCACAAAAGAGAATGTGAAGGGCTTTATCATTTGTGGATATTCTCCTTCTTTCTTCATCGGTCATCTCGTTCCTTTTCTTAGGCACTTGCCGATCTCCTTCTTGCTTCATAGGGATAGAGGGTCCATCCTCGATTATATCCCAAAGGACATAATCATTTGAGTTGATGAATAGCCTCATCCTATTCTTCCAATAAGGGTAGTTGTCCCCATTGAAGAAGGGTGGCTTGGTAATGGAGTGAGACTCATTCCATGAACCGGAGGTGGAGGCCATTAGCTTTGATTAAGTGTGATGATCAACAACCCTTGGATCTTCTTTGGTGGAGGTGAATCCCTTCAAAGATCTAGCTCTGATACCAATTGTTGAGTTGATCGTTGTTGAAGAATGGCCAAGAGGGGGGGTGAATTGGAAATTAAAAATTTGTTGGAGATTTTTGATAAAAATTGGAAAATGAAGAACACAAAGATTTATAGTGGTTCAAGCTTCGAACAAGCTTTACATCCACTACCTTAGCTCCCACTAAGGATTTTGAAACCAATTCACTATTGAATTCGTCCTTTTTCTCGGTTCAAGGGGTAACCGTTACAATACGAATCAATCTCTCTACTCAAAGATTGATTCAAACCTCACAAGGTAATACAAAGAAGAATAGGCAAAAGTAATCTCTCACAAGATGAATGTTGCCCCAAATACAAACAAACTCTCCCCAAACTCGGATTACAAAAATCAAATTGGAGTTACAAGGAGTTGGGAGGCTAAAGATATGCAATTAGTGCTTGGAGTTGGATTTGATAGCTTGGATATTGCTTGAGGTTCAATAGTTGCTTTGTGCTGTTGAAAATGCTTCATTTTATACCATCTCATTGGTTTGTATCCGTTGTAGTGGTTGGGAACTAAAATATAGCCGTTGAAACTTCATCTTCCCATCATAAGTGCACTCTGCAGCAGGAGGTATCGAAACACGAAGAACCTGTTTCGAAACACACCACTAATACAAAAGGTCGTTATGCACAAAAACAGGGGGTATCGAACCATGCTTCGGTACCAAGTGAAACTGTAAAGTCAGGTATCGAACCATGCTTCGGAACAGGCTAACCACCATTCAAAATATAACTACCACCAACGGTCACAACATTTAATGCTAAGATAGCCGTTGGGGATTAAGGTCGGTATCGATACCGGTATCGATACCAGGGGTCTATTTTTAATTGATTTTAAAATATTTAATAAAATATTTGAAGTGCTTCGATACATGCTTCGAAACATAGGCTGACAGTGAGCTTTGGTATCGGACTATGCTTCGATACCTGTTCTTGAACTCAAGAACAAAGCTTTGAAAATCCCAGGGGTATCGAATGGTGGTTCGATACCCTCGTGCAAAAACACTTAGAATTTTATTTTTAAAACCTTTGTTTGACTTAATATAAAATATTGACTTAAGGACTTAAAAATTATTTCAAGAATAGTCCTTATATTTAATTGTTATATCAAAATCAAATTTAGTTTTACAAATTGAGTTGTGACAATGTCGAAGCTCAAGCCATATTGGATCATGCTCCTCCAAAAGAACCTCTTTTTTCTCAGGAGGGCCTCCTGTTTGCTTGGAACCTGAACAGTAGACATGCTTGATATACAGAAACCTAAAGAAAATTCCCAGAGAACTTAAGAACACACACAGTGATCTGATGGAACATACCTCATGCACATATTTATTCCCCTCCATATTCAATAAATCATGGCACATGGCATCATAAGTCCACTCATGTATGACAGGAGCAATCTAGATATGAAAATACCATTTTGTTAGAAGCAAATTGAAAAGGCATAAATGCTCATCTCATTATCTTGCAACCAATATTAATATGAAAACCTGATCTATAGATCTATCAAGGATGAGCAATTCGCATGTTTCCGTCTGAGGGAAGTTGGGAATTGATTTGTATTTCACAAGACAATTCCAGATTCCAGCTGCAAGCTTGGTGGGAATTAGATCACGAAAAGTAGTCATGGTCATTGGATCGAGAGACTTAGCAGCTCGGTAGCGAACAAAAGGGAACTCCTGATAAATAAACATGTCTCAGAAAATGCTCCAAACATTTTGGAATCATGATATAAAAAAAAAGGCTGCATATACCCTTAATGAAGCAAAAACTGTAGCAATGCGGGTAGCCATCACATTCAAACAAGCATCACCCTTGCGAGTATTTTCCTCATCACCAAAAAGGATCTCTAGAGCCTTCCCATTATCAGTTATGAAGCCCTTCAGTGAAGAAAAAAATGTTAGCTTCATAACCTGACAAATTTAACATCAATTAAGAAAAACAACTAGCTGGGAGATGTTTGTTCATATAAGCCTAACAAGGTTATAAATATAACATCTATTAAAAGAAGAGGAACCATATCCTTCCCAATATATAGCATGTCAGTGGTTAATAAAAATATTTGACTGAAATCTTTCAAGCTTAAAAACAACGTTTTATAAGATTCACTTTTCACCAAAATTTGCATCTAAAAATGTAACCTTGATGTTTTTCTATGAGTTTCAAGCAAATCTAAATTAAATGATCCTCAAAAAGATATGAAGGCATCAGTTAGTCCATTACATATGTTTTTTTTATTCGAAAAAAAGGGCTAACAACCACTATTTAAATTGAATTTATGCAACTTTAATACTGACTATCTGTAGCTTTTTTATGGTATTGAACTTAGTGACCAAAGTAAATACCTGGCTGTCTATTGCAAAGTACTCCAAGTTCATCTGCATATGCCAGCAGAAAAAGGAATGAGCACCAACTGACAACTCGATGCTCAATTGAAGGAAAAAATGACAAAACGATGTGACTATTTGCACAATCATTGCTTCATGCAATGACCAATCTGAAGAACAAAAACCTAACCTCACTCAATGCACCTATGCGAGGCAAGGCACTTGAATCCTTCTTGATATGTGCAACCAGTTCTCTTGGAATAGGTGAACTGAAGTAAACAAATGCCCTTTTTCCAAATACCAAATAAAAGGAAAATACATAAATATCAGAAACTGTAATATACTCAGAATCCAGGTACATAGCCACACATGTAAGGACGAATACTGAGTAAAAGTCTTGCACATACTTCTTATATAAGGGTGTCCTTCCAGACATGTCTGACAAGAACATGACAACACTGCAAAAGTGAACAAAAGCAGAAATATGGGTAAGGGGAAAAGTACTTCAAGAGAAATAGCATAATGTTACGTGTCATATTACTCATATAAGTCTCACATAAATGGTTCTTTTAAAATTGATAAACAGAACCACATCTTGTTCAAAAACATTCATTATTGCAAGCATCGCTGAAAGGGATTTTTTTTAAATTAGAAAATACATACAGATTTGTTTCTAATATGAGAAATAAGACAATGAGATCATCCAAGATATAGGTAGTCAAAAATATGAAAGCCAATATAACATGGGAAAATTCCGGATATGGTGTTTGCTGTGCTGCTGTAAATATAAATGTTACGCGTGAGAGTATATCAGTTCATACTTCATACTTGATTGCGTTAAATTTTTATTACTATTTTAGGAAAGTTATTAGTTTATTATTATTAGGATCAATCAGTTTACTATTATTTTATTATGAGAATTACTAGGAGCAAATTTATTATTATTAGGAGATTCTATTTATTAGTATTTCATGTTCTTAGAAGCCTTTACTTAGTAGGATTGCTTGCTTCGTAAGTCCTTTATTCAAACAAGGTATGTAGCCTCTATTTAAAGAGATTGATTTGCATCAATAAAATTTAAGTTAGTATTTATCAAAAACCCTATAGACCTTGGTCTCTCTTCTAACGAGTCCTAAAGGTTTCAGTCTCCCTTCAACGAGCTAAGCTATCACCATAGGTCGTCCCAAGAATAAAGGGAAAGTCATTACGTTCCTTTAATTGCCCAGTGACTTGATCCAATAGTATAGGCCATAGCAGACTTAGCAGTAAAGTTAAACAAGGGTAACAACAGGGGGGAAAATGGACCAAAACATGACTAGCTACAGAAAACCCCAGTGTAAAAGGGGGCACCCTACCCTAGATAAAGGCTTAACCATTGAAACCCAGTAAAGGGAAGATACATTACTTTTCTTTGGTAGGTTGAATGAAGTATATAGCATCCATCGTAGGTAATGGCTGCCTACGTCTGTATATGTCTTCTACCACTGCACAACAAATGCAGAATCATTAAACTACCAGGACAAAATTGATCCTTTAAAATTTAAGATTCCAAGCTTATAATGATCTAGTTCTACACACTGTTAGACCAGTCGTTATGAAACCATTCAGAGGACCAAAAAAAGCATAGCTTACATGAAACTCCTTCTGATGTGATGTCAGCCATCTTGCAAGAGTAAGACATTATCTTAACTGTAACTTTGTCCATGATTAGCACCTATTTAGAATGGATTGGAAGTCAAGAGAAATAAGAATGGCATTTCTAGTAACTAGTAAACAATAGGAACAAAGCAGAGCAGAGCCAATAAATGGCCACAAAAGAATCACAACAAGATTAGCATACCTTCCAACTAGATTTTGAATCCTTCACTTTTGCAGAACGAAGCATTTCGTATAATAATCCTTTACATACATCAAAGATATAAAAACATGGAATCAGTTAAAACACCAAAAATTAACCAGCAACAAGATCACCCTAAAGGATGCATGAAAGTAGAAATAAAATCCAGAACACGTTTTAAATAATATAATAACCTTGAAAGCAAAGGAACAGCAAACACTAGACGAATCCTAGGCAGAAATCTTAGGTTCCTCAATAAAAGTACTTGCCTAGGGGAAGTGTCATTTCAAAGTTCAGGCATCTCTCCCCTTGACTATACTGGTGAAACATCCCTAAACTTCTACAAAGTGCAAAAATTGAAACTGCTTTTAACTTCTCACTGCACCTATGCATATTTCTATAGCGGTATGCTTTTACACAATAATCAACCACAGGTCACCCAAAAATTCTCTCGTCTAGTCATCAGAAATATCGTTCTTAAAATAGTTCTCATCAACCAAAAAAAATATGAAAATGCATATAATGCCAGCATATAGCACAGTCACGGCACTAATGTTCGGGTTTACTTGGCAATGTTCGTCGTTGAAGTCATTCTCAATCGGCATTCTTTTATCGGTGTTTTATACATCAACGTACTGAAATGGATAAGAAAAAAAAAAGCACAGCTCCCCAGAGGCAAAAAAATTGAAAAGATCACGATATCATTTTTCTTTTCCAAAATTTTCCCGTAATTTTTTGTCAATCAAGAGGTCTTCCTAAGAAGCAAAAATTTTCAGTCAAATCTGAAAATAATATTAGTCGTGGAATTAGTCTTTGAGAATCAACTTAACAGGCGAATTAAATCCGAGAAACATTTGGTTGAAATTCTATGACTAAGTCAAACTAGTACTAACGACTGCCAACCAGATAGATTTATCAAAATGATTGCAGAATATATATGTTTGAGCTTTAAACTGGATTGAAAAAGAAACTTCAAACAAACATATATACATGAAGAACTTACTTTCACGGCTGATTTGCCTGAAACTCTTGTAGTCGCCAGAGCTGGAGGAAGAGTCGGAATCTGCATACGACATCGTTTCTGGAATCTCCGATGAGCCGATCCAGTAAAATGGAGAACCGGAGAGAAAGAGATCGTAGAGTAATCAAAGGAAACGGGAAGGAAAGAAATGGAGCCTTTATTTATCGCTTTTGACAATTAGAAGTTAATTATTAAACATATTAAAACGGAGAAAGGCATTGTATGACATTTTATTTATTTATTTATGGAGGAATTATATAAATATTGTTATTGAAAACTTTAATTCTAAAAGTAATGTTTAAAGACCATTATTTCTCAGAATATAGTGAATTATTGTATAGTTCAGAAGACTTAAGTATTTTAATTCGTCTTTGAACAGTAATTTAAATAAAATATATTATTTCGGCAAAGGTGGGGTGAAGACAATCGGTCTTTAAACAATATTTTTCTGATGAACATGGTTATGGTCCATACACAAGTCTGATTTTTCGTCTTTGAACAGCACCAATATCAAAAAATACTGTTCAAAGGCCGGTTGTCTTCACCCCACCTTCACCGAAATAATATATTTTATTTAAATTACTGTTCAAAGAGTGGCTGAAATACCGAAGTCTTTTGGATTCAACAGTGATTCACTATATTCTGGGAAATAATAATCTTTGAACATTATTTTTGGAATTAAAGTTTTCAATAGCAATATTTATATAATTCCTCATTTATGAGGAATTATATAAATATTGTAATGTTCAAAGACTATTATTTCCCATAATATAGTGAATTACTGTATAGTTCAGAAGACTTAGGTATTTCAACTCGTCTTTGAACAGTAATTTAAATAAAATATATTATTTCGGTGAAGGTGGGGTGAAGACAACCAGCAAAGAAAGAGAAGTTTTATGGAATGATGGCTTTAAAAATATTAAAAAAAATATTGTATTGTTTTTTTATAAAATTTATAAAAATTTTAGTATAAATATATTAATATATACTAAATTTTTATAAAAGAAATATAAAAGATTTAGTATATATTAATTTTTTTTAAATATAAAAATTTTAATATATATTAAAAAAATTTAAAAAATATATAAATTTTTTAATAAATAATAAAAAATTTATACTAAATTATTAAAATTTTATAAAAAAATTATACAATCGTTTTTAATATTTTTTAACTGCTAATTTCTAAAAAAAGAAACGGACCTTGGTCAACATGAACAGGGAATTACTTTATAACCTTGATCGCTTCTTTTGATGTACAAATTATAAAAGGCGGTTAATTTAGCTTTTATTAAAAAAAATATTTTAATTTAACATTTTATATATGAAATATTATTATTTTGTTTTACTTTTTAGAATATGAGTTTTACATTTTTAAAAATTATTAAAAATAGTTTTAAAAAATATTCTACTAATTTATATTTATCTTAAATTATACTTCATACAACTTCAAACAATTGTTTTATTATTACAATGAAACTAAATACAAAATAAATTTAAATAATGATTGAATTTCAATTCTTAATTTTTTTAATTGTTTCTTAATTATAAGAAAATAGTTTTTTATTATATTAAAACTAAAATTTTGAATAGAATATGAAATGTATTAAACTAATTTTATACTAAATCTTTAATTGTCCTTTCAAAAAAATCATTAATCACACTTTCGTTTTAAGTTAAATTATTAGATTAACAAGCATGAGTTCTCTAGTCCAAGTGGTTAAAGGAATAATTATTATTCGTAAAAGTTACGGGTTTAAACACCAGTAATGCACTCTAGCAGAGTGATTGAGCGATCAATGCGCACATGAATATATTTTTTATAACACATACTAATTAATAATAATTATTTATTAAATATTTAGTATCTCATCTTTATTTGTTTTTATTTTAGTGTCTCATTTATTTTTAATAAAATAGTATCTAATATTTTATTTTATTTTGATTTTAATACTCGTCATGAAAAATTAACTATAAATTGATTAGGACAAAAAAATACACATAATAAACTATCACAGTCATTTTTTTCCTCTTAATCAATATGTTATATCGACTAAAATCATAAAAAAATACATGTGACATGTTGATTAAGAGAAGAAAAAAATCACATCTCTCTCCTTATTAGCATGCCGCGTTATGTTTATTTTTCTTTCATAGTCAGCATGTCGTTAATTCTCTAATGATAGATCATTGAAATAAAAAAATATAGCGTTAAGTATTATTTAAAAACTAATAAATAAGATACTAAAACAGAAAAAAATAAAAATTAGGTGTCAAATATGTAATTATCCCTTAAATCAAACCTAACGTAAATAATACGAAGTGACACCAAAATAATACAAACTGCAAAATATAAATTAAACTTTTAATTTCAAACCTAAATAAAATTAATGCATCTCTTTTTTTATCATAAAATAAAATTAAAACACTAAGACGATGGGGTGCAGCCCTTGTTAATTAAACTACTATCCAGGTTGTTGCGGTACCTGCAAATAACCTTGCATTTAACTACACTGCCATAGACATAGAAGCCTGGTGTGATCATGATCCGAACCATGCTCGGAACCAATTTAATTGCCCTTTCTCCACTCACGTCCTCCATGTATAGCGAATCAAACCTTACCCCTTTATCCGCCCTGAAGATCGGTATGCCAGGGTGCACCGAGTTGGCCAAAAGGTGCACCGACCACAAACTCTTTGAAGCAACAAAGAAGGCTTGCAACAATGGTTCGGACCAAGCTCTGCTCCATCCCAACATGGCAACAATTTCACTCATTTTTCTGTCACAAAACTTGCTAAACTCCTCACTGAAATACTTGGTCCCCTTGTTCAAGACATCCTCCCATGTTAGACCTTGTAAACAATGAAACGACCTGTAGTTGGCTTCGCAGCGGTCGGTCGGGTTCAATATTTGGTTCACTGCATTCTTGTGAAACCCAATGGACTCGAAATCTTCAAAGAAAGCATTGTTCAACGAGGCTTCGAGGTAAAGAAGAAGAGTTTTGGGGTTCTTCGAGTTGCAAACTTTGCTACCCATTTGCCTTAACTGCATGCTGAGTGATTTACTTAGAAGCCTGATTGAAGACCTAGCTTCCGAGACTGATATCAAGAATTGTTGGATCATTTTCTCCCTAGCTTTACCCGTTCTATAAGGAAAGTTGCTGTTGTTACATTCATCCAGACCTGACTTCAGTTTTTGACAGTACATCTCAAGCTTGTTAAGCTTGTTCTCGAGCTCAGCCATGGTGTTTTTCAACCTTGAAGCTTCCTGCACTGCTTCATCTCTCTTTCTTGTAGCTTGAATAAGATTGTGTGTGAGTTCAGCAACAGCAACCTTCCACTGCTCTTCTCTGGGTGTAGACACATTGGTTGACTCAGTGCCCTTTCTGGTTAAAGAATAAAAGATGGACTTGAAGATCCTATTAGGACTGGCCATGGAAAAGGAGTGCTTCTGCTTGATCTTGTCCCAGGAGTGAGGCCGACACTTGTTGCAAGAAACAGAACCACCATTTTCAGCACACACCTGACGTTTCCTACTGTCGGATTTTGCAATTGTTTTAGCACGGAGTGGTGTTGGGAGGTGCTTTGGGGTCACCCTTTTGTCCATGCTTTCTGTTGGACTAGCATCTTCCTGTCCCTCCCTTTCACATTCATGAATCTGTTTCACGACCAAGGCAGCAAAGAAAATTACTCAAAGAACCGTAAAGAAAAACATAAATGTAAAGAAACTTACAGGAGTGAAAAATGGGGACCGATGAGATAGAGGAGGAGATCTGGAGGAAGAAACAGAAGTACTAGAAGAAGATGAAGCCATGTTTTGTCTTCTGGTTTTGTCTCATGTTTTGATTTCTTTTATATCTGGTTTTTACTCGTATAAAAATCATGAGAATTCTAGATAGAATCCTTATATTTGAACCAAATCTTCTTGTAATCTCGTTTTCTTTGTAGATTTATCAGAAAGAGTGTTAAAACAGACACAGTAGTGGATTTGAAGTTTGAACTCATATATGGTCCCAAAACATTTATTGTCTTGGTGAAGAGGTTGTCACATTTAAGACACTCATAATTTCCATCATCTCTCATTCCTGAAACCCTCGCCTCAACCACCTTCATTATTGTATGTGGTCCCCTAGACTGGAATCCACCACGTACCACCCAGGTCGCCGCCCGGTCCCGTGGTGGAGCTGATCGTGCAGGTAAGTGAGCCTGTGAGGATAATAAATAGATGAGACACTGGGATTAAGAGGCTGATATGGAGTAATGCTCGGCTTGGCCCGGTGATTCAGTTAGCTAACTAGGTTAATTGACAGAGGCAGCCAAGTTTCGAGCGCTGACTTGACTGTTGTGTCCTTGTTTATGCCTTTTGTAGGAGAGTAAAAATCCTCTCTTTTTTTTTTTTTTTGTCTCTTTTCATGTTTTTTTTATTTTTTTAAAAAATATTAAATTTTAAATCTTAAACCCTTATTTTTTATATCCTAAATCCTAAACCCTACATCCTAAATCCTACACCCTACCCCTAATTTCCTAAACCTTAACCAAAATCCTTAACCTAGAACCCTAAACCTTTAATTTAAAGTGAGGACATGAATAGAAGCATAGAAAATGACAGACGATTTGAACTTTTGTGGGAGTACGCGTAGCCGTGCAGTTGTCCACGTTTGTTTTTAGGGTAAATTAAATAAACCACTATTTTTTTAATTTATTTTAATTACTAAATTATCTTATTATTTTAATTATATAATATTTTTAAAATTATCTTATCATTAATCCTGTAGTCAATTTAATTATTGGATTTGGAAACTTCTAACCAATTTTCAGGTTTAAATTCCTTTACAAGTCGGAAAAGAATCTACATACAATTAATATTTTTCTTCTTCTAGAAATATGATTATTCTATTTTCGTATGACATATTCTTCCCCCGATTGACGATCCACATGTCTGATCCACCGCCTTTGGCCTATGCCTGAACTTGAATTTCCTCCGCTGGTGGCTACATGTGCAATATCCAAGCCTCTCCCCACCGGAAGAAAGACGGAGCGGACGACCCGTCGTGAACCACCGTCGATAACACTTCTCCATTGGAAACTCGAAGCAGTTTTGGAATCGGCATTCTTGCAGATCAGAACTGCCCCTTGGTTACTCAGTTTCGCCACCCTTAATACCCTGGAAAACTCCTTTCGCTGGCTATCCACCACCATGAAATCTATGCCGTTTAATCTATTCATTACTTCCTCAGGTTCTCCGACAATGACTTCTGGTCGTGACACACCGGCTTCTTCTAGTGCCTCAACGTATGCTAGCCTTGATCGTTCATCAGGAACCATGCATACATGTCTTCCGTTCGTATGGTCGCTAGCAACCGCCAGTCCAACACTTGTTGCGGTTGCACCACCCAGTGACCATGTCTCCACGATGAATCTCGCGTTCCAACCTGCAGCCATGGCCGAAACAAGCTCTGCTACACCAGATTCATGATAAAGTTCACACTACAAACACAAAAAAGAGAAACCCATCATCAATCAAAAGCACTAAACACCAAAGAATCATAATTTAGATTCTTAGAAGATTGATTGGTGGTTACAGATTTAACAGTATCAATATAAGCCTTGGATGCTGTCTCCGGAGACCAAACCAACTTCATTTCTTCCTTCAATTACCTTGTTTTTTTTCTTGTTTGTAAAGCTTTGGTGGGTGTTGCTTTATATTTGAAGACCAAAAAGAGATGCTAAATGGAGACGTGTGGCAGATTAGGATTACCGTGTAATGTTTTTCTTTTTCCAATGGCCTGTTTTTTTATTAGAATATTAATCCAAAATGACAAGTTCGTTAATAAATTTCCTCGCAAATACCCACGGTGGTCCACGGAAGATTAGGGTTCTTGACTTGTAGACCTATTTCTTTTACTTGTGTTGATATAACTTGTTAATTAAGATAGAATAATTACTCAACTGCAAGACATTTTCGGTGGGTAATGATTGCTTTTCGTTAAATAGTTTTGATACTCGATAGCAGCCTAGCAGAGAGGAAGTCAAAATTTGAGATTAAAGGGATAAAACATAAATATTTAAAAATAGGGATAAATTTATAAAAAATATTTTTTAAAAGAATTTAAATAGGAGGACAAAAGTGAAAAAAAATTCGGGATGGGGGCGATTGCCCCTCCCCACTCCTTAATAGCTCTGTCACTGCTTGATAGATAATTATTGTTGAATTAACTCTATATGGATATTGGAGGCCGATCACTTTCGAATTCGACCATCTTGGCTTGACCTCTTAGTTTTTGGAGGCGCTAAAGGTCTCTGAGGCCGAGGCGTTGGACGAAGGCGAGGGCTTTTCGTAGACGATTCGCTATAATTAATTTTATATTATATTTGTATTTAGAACATTATGATAAAGATAAAATTGTACTAAAAAATTTTATATCATTGTACTTAATTAGTTCCTATAAATCAATTAGTTTTTATTATTTAATAAATTTTTTATATTTTTAATCTTTATCAATATTTTATATTGAACCGATATAGTTACGGAGACATATACAAGAACAAAAACGAAAAACGATAATTCTTTAAATTACAAAATACAAATACATCAAACTATCGTAGATATTATAAATATAAAATAAAATTATATAATAAAATTAATAAAAACAAAATACTAATAAAAATTAAATTAAAAAATTCATTCTTTTTTATAAATCATTTTTAACAGACTATATAAAATTTTATATAACTGTAATAAATATTAATTTGTATAGCTGGATTGTAATTGGTTTATTATGTTATTTGATAAATTTACTAGCTCAACTGTGAGATGTGTGATTACATAATCCTCAACTACGCCTATAATCATCACATCACTAGACTGTTCATAGAAAAATTCAAGTGGGTTTAAATAAAAAAAATCATGGATTATGATTTTAAATACCTAAGAAGATAGAAGGGTAAACAAAAGTCAAAGCTAGAAAAGAGAATAAAAATTGCTTTTTTCGATCATATGACAATGACAATAACAATGACGGCTTACAAATAGATATTGTATTTAATAATGTGATATTTAAATTCGATTTTTTTTATGATAAATATTATTATTTTTATTGAGACCGTTAGTTGGGTTCGGATAAGATTCAAACAGCCTATAACAACATAGACGGGGGCCCAAATGCCCAATGTATCATCATGTCAGCTGCTCAATAGACATATACTTGCGTACACTCAAAGCCCAAGTTTCTGTCCAGATTTGGAACATATCCCGATCTCATTCAGGAATTTCGTCGAACATCTGTGTCGTCCTCCTGAACAACAACGTCAACGTGTCAGTGTAATGGAACTGAAAACTCGAACGTTGCCCACGTGTACACTTCCATGACGAACAACTCTAAAGTCTAAAACCTTGCATTTCTTCCAACTTTAAACCATCACAGAAACAATCCAAATCTCTCGTCAAAAACGACTCTAAGATGCACCGTTTCAGACCTTTGCTTCTCTACCACCACCGTTGCCTTCACAATCTCCAAAACTCCGGTACGCTGTGCTCTCAATTAAAATCCCGGTCCGTTATCCGGTTCTCGGGACCCGACACCATCAAATTCCTACAGGGTCTTTTATCAAACGATGTACGGAGGTTTGGTGAACCCCCACGGGAAGGGAACTCCCCCATTCCTACACCGAACGTTGCCTCTGTCGTAGTTCCTCCTATGTATGCAGCTCTTTTGACGCCTCAAGGGAGGTTTTTGTATGATTTGTTCTTGTATAGGCCGCCCCGGCCTGAGGAGAAGCTGGACAGAACGGGGTCGGGTCCAGGTAGCGGGTCTGGTGAGTCGGTGGAGATTTTGGCTGATGTCGATAGGTCGATATTGGATGAGTTGTTGGGAACTCTTAAGAAGTGGGTATTTTTAGTTTAATTATTTTCTGAAATGTTTTTTTTTAATATTTCTGTTGTCTATAGGCTATAGCTTCTGCATTGGATTAACTTGCAACTCTCGTTCTTGGGTTAAATTTCAAGGTCAAAATTTTCTTCTGTTGTTGGTTTTATATAAAGAAGCTTTCTTTTGTGTTTCCCAATTCTGGATGGACCTTTAATGCCATGTATAAATTTGCTTGTGACATTTGAAATTCTGTTTGAGAATATGCCTGAAACAATGGTGGTCAGTTTTATATCAGATAACTTATTAGTCTTTAGGTCTTTGTATTTCTTCAGAGTTTTGTTATTTGTTAAATCCATAATCTGTATGAACTGTACTGTGTTCCGTTCTTTCAAATGATTTCTTGAAGAGATATATCTGAAAAATGTTCTTGTTTCTTAATTTAGAATTCCTCTTAGTGGTTGTCCTGGTATCTTCTGTATTGGCCATTGCAGGTATCGGTTGAGGTCTAAAGTAGACATCGAGAATGTGGCAGAAGACTTCCTTTGCTGGCAGAGATACGGTGGTAACCTTCCTGGAAAGACCCCTGCTGTTGAAGAACCGGAGTCGGCTTCAGTTGGTTGGGGTAGTGGTGTTGATGGTTCTGGAAAGTCAGCTTCACATGGCAGTGATGTTGGATACCAATGGTTTAAGGATCCCAGATTAGATTGTCTAGGTTTCAGGGGGATTTTTCCGTCGGGTACAACACGTGAGTTCACAATCTATTGTTGCAGCTGAAATTTTTTCTTGTCTGCATTTTTAACACAAATCATGGCTTCAAGATAATAATCGATTTAGGGTCTCATTATTTCTTAAGAAATCATGCAACTCGCATATTCCTTAAACAAATTCTTACTCTTTTCTTTGTTGCAGCACCTTTAGTTGAGTCTGATAAAGAAACAGACGAAGAGAATTACCTTATGTGGAGATTGGAGAAGGGAGTTGCTGAGGGCTCAACTGAAATTCCTAAAGGTCCTTTTTTGCTATGTTTCCAATGGTGTACTTAAGTTTCTTGAATTATGTTATAGGATGCTTCACTTTCGTTTTCAAAGTTTTAACCTATTGTGTCCGCCGTCCGGTCTTGGTTAACAATGTTTAGGGGAAGCAATTCCACTCGAGTACAATTTCGCTGGTCTAAACGCAATCAGCTTTGATAAAGGGTGCTATGTAGGGCAAGAACTTATAGCTCGTACACACCACAGGGGTGTTATTCGCAAGCGATTGCTTCCTTTAAAGTTTCTCGATAATAACGGAGACGGTAATCTCTGTCCACTGAGCTAGGATAGTTCTAATTATTTTTGCAGCAACACATCTTGATACCTTTTATTATTTCAGAGGTTGAGGCAAAAGTTAGCCCTGGTTCAGAAGTGATCAACACAGTCTCTAGTAAGAAGCTAGGGAATGTGACCACTGCACTTGGCTTCCGCGGGATGGGCGTCTTGCGGCTCGATGACGCTTTGAAAGATACATTGGCGATACAGGGGCAGGAGGATATAAAGGTTATGGCAATTAGACCCGATTGGTGGCCTGAAGAATGGTTTCAAGATCAACAACATACTGCCACAGCATAAACTACTTTCTGTGAATTTGATAGACGTTCGAGCCATTGGTCGGCTTTGGCACCTCACATGGACATGGTTATAACCAATGGTTCAAGTTGTTGGAACTTATTTTGCAACAGCTAACATGTTTACTTCTTTTTTCCTTACTAAAGACAATGAAAGTAATAAGGGGATGAGATATCAAAATAAAAATAATATTAATAAAATATAATATAATATAATATTAGATTTTATTTTATTTTGTTTAAAAAATAAGTAAAGTATCAAAATAAAAGAAAATAAAAGAAGAGTGTCAAATATATAATTATCCCTAAATTAAATATCAGTCCATATTTTATTGCACACCATTTAAGCATCAGATCCTCAGTTCTGATTTCAGCTCAAAAAGCGAACATAACCATTTCCTTCCAATTTCTTCGATTTTCTGTCCTCCGTCAAACTCAAAGTCTACACTAATTCAAAAATGGGAAAGGATCTGAGCGACGAGCAAGTGTCTTCAATGAAGGAGGCTTTCACTCTCTTCGACACTGACGGCGACGGAAAGATCGCCCCATCGGAGCTAGGGATCCTTATGAGGTCTCTCGGCGGCAACCCAACCCAAGCCCAGCTCAAATCTATCGTCGCCGAAGAGAAGCTTACGGCACCTTTTGACTTCCCTCGCTTTTTAGATCTCATGTCCAAGCACATGAAACTTGAGCCCTTCGATAAGCAACTACGCGACGCCTTCAAGGTTCTCGACAAGGACTCCACCGGCTTTGTCGCCGTAACAGATCTGAGACACATTTTGACTAGCATTGGGGAAAAGCTGGAGCCCTCCGAGTTCGATGAGTGGATCCGAGAAGTCGACGTCGGGTCGGATGGGAAGATCCGTTACGAGGATTTTATTGCCAGGATGGTTGCCAAGTGAGAAACGTCGTTATTAATTGCCTGCTTTGTTTTCTCTATTTTCCGATGGATGTTTTTTCCCCTCTTATTTTGGGGGAAGCAAGATGCTAGGGTTTGATGCGGTGGGGGATATTTGCGTTTTTTCAAAAAAAAATTCTCTGTTTGTTTCTATGCAAGCTTTGGAAGTAATGGTAACACTCTTTCTTAGAGAATTTGTTCGGTGTGTGTAGTACTTATGTATTCTTGTGTTTGGTTTAATTTTGTATTTATAAATTTCTATATTTCCCACCATGTTTGTGATCAATTTGTTCCAACAAAATTCATCTTTGTCCCTTTCAATTATTTATGCAGAAGTTATATTCTGAGAGTCCATGGAATTCTCATTGTCTGTTGTGTTTGTATAATTTTCGATTTATTGATCTTATAGAGTTGGTGAAATGAGAGGATAGGTGTTTATGTTCAATATGGCAAGTAGGGGTGTGCATTTCGGATTATCCGATCCAAAATTTTTGGATCAACATTTTGGTGATCCGTATTCGATCCGAAAAAATTAGATATCCGAATTTTCGGATCTCCAAATATCCGAAATTATAATTTAATTTAAGTATTTTTTTTAATTTTACAGCCTTATTCATAAAAATTTTGGCTTTCGAATATAATAATCAATAAATTATTGAATATAATAATATTTTTATCCATGAAAATTTATTTTTTCATATATAACAAGTAAAAATATCGAATATAACAATATTTATATGTATAAAAAATTTAAATTTTCGGATATCGGATATCCGATCCGAATGTAAAATACCTATCCGTATCCGATCCGAAATTTTTGGATATCCGATCCGAATTATCCGAAAAATAAAATTCGGATCGGATATCCAAAATTTCGGATCGGATCAACGGATAATCGGATTGGATCAATCGGATCAGATTTTTTTGCACACCCCTAGTGGCAAGAACAGGTTGTCAATGATAGGGAATTTCTTATTCAAGTAAGAACGAAGGGTAGTATTATTTGATGGCTAAGATGAAACCAAACTGAGACTAGGATAGTATCTTGTGGCAGCTGTCAATGGTTCAAAGATTGAATTATGATTGACTCCTATCTATCTTTAATTTTCTTTCCTTTTGGAGAGGAGGATCGATGTTTGCATTGAAACCTTGAATCCGATGAGCCTCGTTTGCTAGATCACATGGTTAGTCTTGATATTTGTATGAAAGTTCTTCATCCCAACATAATATTTGTCTTTGATCATTATAAATATTATCATTGCATAGCATTGAGTCCCAAAAGAACTCTCAAAGGGATTTGAGCAGTGCATATTGATATAGGTGATGGGTTTCGAGTTTCGATCATCTTGGCTTGACCTTTTGTCTTGATTGTTGCATGACTTCCGGACTCAATCCTATCTGATTATTGATCTTTGGTAATAAACTGATGGTATCATGTTACTTTGATTTTTATGTACCTATTGATATAGATGATGGGTTTCAATTTTTGACCATCTTGGCTTGATCTTTTGTCTTGATCGTTGCATGACTTCTGTACTCAACGATATCTGATTGTTGATCTTTGGTAATAGACTTATGGTACTTTGATTTTTATGTGCCACAGTCTAAGTTTGTTTTGCTATGAGTTTTTTCTTCATTAAAGTTTTGGATCCAACTTTATCTTTTGATAGTTGCAGAAAGCTGTTAGTCGAGTAGAGAACCAAAGGCCATCGTCCTCATTGATAAATTTGTTGTACATGGATACTTCATAACCTTGTTTAAGCAATCATGTTGCCGGTGAGTCGATGCTCGAAAAGTATTCATTGCCAGCTTATGTTAGTCTTTTGATTGATAGCTTTTGATAAAGCTATGGGGCTGTGATGCCTGATCCATTATTTTAATGTGGTGTCTTGGGTGCTTTTAATGTGCAAAAATTAGATGCAGGGCGTTTTGTGGTCCACACGCTGCAAAACTTCGTGTATAAGGCAGGGTCAGGGATATGCAATACAGCATTTGATAGAATGTATACGTAGGGAAGGAGAAGTTATATTATGGATCATTCTTGTTACATTATGGGATCAATCAATCAAATGTATTTATTTAATTAATTTTTTTACTTTATTTTTTTTACCAAGCAAATTTTATTTGATAATTTTTTTTAAAATTTAATCTATAGAAAATATTTATAAAGATTTATTTGGTAAAAATGATAAAATAAAAAAATTAATAAAATAAATATATTTAATCTATTAGACCTATAAATAACGTGGTGAGAATGACCCACGATATAGTTTCTCGGAAAGGGACAGGTTAAAGGTGAGTCTAAGGTAATCAAAATGTTAAAAAAATATAAAACCTAAAATGTTACTGCATAATTATTTTCTTTTATAGTCTTTTAGGTTTTGTGTTTTCACCGTAAATTTTCAAACTTCAATACGTGTTGAACCTAACATACTCTATACATTGATAATATATTTTGGTTGTGTAGTAATATTTTAGATTTGATATTTTCTAACATTCTTATTGTATTGTTGTTTAACCTCAAGTTGATGTTACAATTCATCATTCACTTGTATTTCATTTCATTTTTAAAATTTAATAACTAAACCTTATATATCAATAGTTTTTCTTCTCACTTTTAAATATTTTATTATCTTAAAATTTTTAATATTATTAAATATATAAATAATTTAAAAGTAAATAACAAAATATTATTTTTTATATTATTAAATTTTAAAAAAATTTAAATCATGTCGTTGCTTGTCATCATTGAAGACCTTCAAAATCAAGATTGATTGAATTTAAATTATATTGTGTGATTAATTTTGACATATTAAATTCAAATTTGATATTATTTTATTGAAAAATATTTTAAAATTCACGAATTTTAAATAAATATTTTTATTTTCTCAGTTTTAATTTTTTTTTAGACTTTAGAGTACTTTCTAATAAAGTAAAAATCGAATTTGAAGTCAACGAATAAAATAAAGTGACTAATAAAATATAAAATCTAACGATAATCATCTATAATCATTAATAATAACATCCAACGATTATGAATGATGAACGATGAATAATTTTATTTTATTTTTTAACTATTTTTATATTAACTAATATAATAAAATATTATGTTATACTAAAATAATAATAAAATATCTAAATGTGATAAAAAATAATATATAAAATATGTTAAATTTAAAAGTTGAGTGACTAAAATAGATGTGAGAAAATTTTGGAGGGATGAATGGTATATTTTACCCAAAATCACACCTTATCGTAACTCTCTCTGTCAGTACACCAAACGACATCGTTTTCCTCACACGGCACACCTTTTAACCATCAGATAGTCGGTCCTCCCATTTCAGCTCATAAAAGGAAACATAATCATTTCCTTCCAATTTCTTCGTTTCTCTGTCCTCCGTCAAACTCAAAGCCTACACAAATTCAAAAATGGGAAAGGATCTGAGCGACGAGCAAATCTCATCAATGAAAGAGGCTTTCACTCTCTTCGACAACGACGGCGACGGAAAGATCGCCCCATCGGAACTAGGGATCCTTATGAGGTCTCTCGGCGGCAACCCAACCCAAGCCCAGCTCAAATCTATCATCGCTGAAGAGAAGCTTACGGCACCTTTTGACTTCCCTCGCTTTTTAGATCTCATGTCCAAGCACATGAAACTTGAACCCTTTGATAAGCAGCTACGCGATGCCTTCAAGGTTCTCGATAAGGACTCCACCGGCTTTGTCGCCGTTGCAGATCTGAGACACATTTTGACTAGCATTGGAGAAAAATTGGAGCCCTCCGAGTTCGATGAGTGGATCCGAGAAGTCGATGTCGGGTCCGATGGGAAGATCCGTTACGAGGATTTTATTGCCCGGATGGTCGCCAAGTGAGATGCGTCGTTATTAATTGCTTGTTTTCTTTTCTCTGTTTTCCGATGGATGTGTTTTTCTTTTATTTTGGGGAAAGCTAGGGTTTGATGCGGCGGAGGAAATTGCGTCTGTCAATGTTTTCTCTGTTTGTTTCTAAGCAAGCTTTGGAAGTAATGGTAAGTTGGTAACACTCTTTCTTAGAGGATTTGTTTGTTGTGGTCTTGTGGGTGTAGTGTTTAACTGTTTACAGCTTATGTATTCTTATATTAATATTCTTGTGTTTGGTTTAATTTTGTATCTATAGATTATCCCACCATGCTTTTGATCAATTTGTTCCAACAAATTTAGCATCGACCCTTCCAATTATTTATGTCGAATTTGTATTTTGAGAGTCATTGAATTCTGATTGTCAGTCGAGTTCTTATAATTTTCGATGTATTAATCTTATAGGGTTGGTGAAATGAAAGGAGAAGTGTTTATGTTATTAAGAATTTAGGATATGGTGCAAAATGCTTTCTGAGAGTTTGTCAGTCCAAGAATAGGCTGTGAATGAGAGGGAATTGCTGATTCAAGTAAGATAGTATTATTGATGTCTAAGATGAAACCAGATTGAGACTAGAATACTGTCTTGTGGCGGCTGCTGATGCTTCAAAGATTGAATTATTAGGGTTGGTTGACTGCTATGAGAGGAGGATTGACGTTTGCATTCAAACCCTGAATCCGGTGAGCCTTATTTGCTAGATCATATGCTTATTCTTATCACTTTCAAGTTCGATCATCTTGGCTTGACCTCTTAGTTTTAAGAGGCTTTAGGCGCTCCGAGGCGATAAAGGTGTCTAAGGCACAAAAACAACTTAAATATTACTTGTTATAGTGGATGGTACTGATTATATATAGACACCCCAAAAATATCAAATGGTAAACGATTATCAAAATTAATCCTTTTGACTAATGTATATATAAATATAACAGATCAAAAACATAAATGATAAAAATAATTTTTATAAAATTAAATGATCAAAATAGAACACGACCCAAATAAAAGTTACTCAGATTTATCATAAGAAGACAAAACAAATCCCAATTCTGAAATCGGTTTATTCTATTAGTCCATGATCCTCCCCAAATTCCAAAATAAATGAAGTGTAAAATCATAACAATAAAGGTTAAGATTCTGAAAAAAAACCCAACAAAGTAATGGTGCCCCGCACCTTAAGGATTGAATGAAACGGTGTAGTTTTATTGCAAGAGATCTGAAGTTTGTATTGCATTGTGGGTGGCTTTCTTAATTAGACAATCCATTTATAAGAATAAGTAATAATGGGCCTAAAGTGTTTAGGCTTATTGGATTCATTACAAAACAAAAACATTAAAGAGTCATCACTAAACTTTTAAATTATCACAAAATGGAAATATTTTTAATAAAAATTTTCATTTCAGTCACTAGATCGTTAAAGGCTACCGACTGACGTCTTAAAATATCGTAGCATAATTTAAAATTTGGTAAATTATATATTGAGTCACATAACTGTTTAAGTTTTTAGAAGTGACATCAAATTTTTTATATTGTACACTTTTGACCTAAAATTATCAAACCTTTGCAATTGGGTTTGATTTTGCTAGACTTTACACTTTAATTCTTACACTTTCAGTTTACAAAAGTACCCATGAACTTCAAAATTTTACATTTTAATCTTCAAAATTTATAATTGAGCCCCTAAATTTTATTTTAAATGCAGTAAGCTCTAAGCTAAGCATGAAGTTTTGTTAAGTTTTGATGAAATATTATATACTATGATAAGAAAATAAGGGTTGAGAAAATAAGGGACATACATGCAATTGGGATCTTCTTTAACCTAATCACCCAACCACAAAACACAATAACTCTCTCCTTAATCCAACCAAGATTAATCGTTTTTCACTGTCTTGTCGAAAATATTAAGGATACAAGATATTTTTGATTAAGCATGATTTTCGAGTTAAATCAATAATATTTTAATTAAGGTGTGCATTTTAGATATTCAAATATCAGATTCGAATATAAAATAATTATTCGTATTTAATTTAAATTATAAAAAATAAAAAAATAAATTAGATATTTAAATTTTCGATTTAAATTAACAAATAAACATTTCGATTTTTTTACACACCCTAAATAGAAAACCTCACTCATGCTTTATCAATACTTTTATTCTACTTTTAACCAAGTGAACACCTAACAACAAAATCATCATTGTATTTCATAAACCATTTTCTTTACCATCCATCATCTCCATTGAAACAAATGTCTCGATGCCGTGTTCGAGAACAAATCAAGATTTGTATCAATGTCTAATTTAGGGTTAGGTTAGAGGAAAATGTACGAACAAAATTTGTGTCACTTTTCTCTATTCATTTATATATTTCACCAATAATTTTATAATACATGTATTAATGATTACATTTTATTATTTTAAAAAATATTTTGTTTTTATAATACAAATGATATAAAACTATTGGTATAATATATAAAAAGAAATAAATAATTTCTATTCGAATTGAATATCACTTGTGAAAATATTGAGACACATTTCCTTGCACATCTTTACAAAAATGGACACTCCTTTTTATTGTTTCAAACAGACACTTGAAACCTGCTTCATTCTAACAAAAAAAATGGTGTCATGTTTAAAGAACACGACCGAACAATCAGGTTTTCAACATTAACCACACAAAAAATCTCAAATGATTGAACATTCCACTTTGTGGTTCACAGCCTTTTTTCCTACATCTTTGTGAGGTCAAATCTGATCAGGTCAGCATTGTAGTCATGTGGGTTAAGAATTTTTGGTGCAAAGTTTCCTTTCCTTTCTTGATGAATAATTTTATTAATGAAACATCATCATTAACTTGTGTCCTAAGAAAAACCATGATTACATAGCTTTTGTATCATGATAATGTGGATATTAACAGGGATGACAAATGCTTGCAAACTATACGCTCAGGGACGAACCTAGGGTATTGGGATAGCTATATTTAAGGGTGAACAAAACTCGACTCGACTCAAAAAATTCGAATAACTCAACTCGATTCGAGGCGAAAACACTCGACTCGTTTTGACTCGACTCGAAAAAAATTCAAATAAAGTTCAAGTTGTAAAATGGAAATTCGAATAACTCGAAATTTTTAGTAATTAAAAGATTAAATTTTAAGTTTGAGACAGGTCTATCAATTTTTTATGATATATACACATTGGTATATAAAAATATAAAGAAATATTGCTACATATAAAAATATATATATATATATATACATATCTTATATGATTAGAGAAAGTCGTTTAAATTGAAATCAAATCATATCATAACATGATAAATAATTACAATTAAATATTTATAGGAACTCAAAAACTCGACCTGATTCGACTCGAACCGAAAAAATTTCAAATAAATTTTGAGTTGTAAAATATGACTCGTCAACTCGAATAACTCAAAATTTTTTGACTCGACTCGATCAAATACTCACCCCTAGCCATATCCCTTATTTATATTATATATATATTTTATATTTTCTATTGATAATCTAATCCTGTACCCTTTAGACTCTTGTAAATTTGTATTCTTACATTTTTAATGTAACTTTTTGATAGTTTGCACTCCTTATATAAATTTCTTGGCTCGTCTCTACACACATTCATTTATAATATATATGTGTAGAAATTAATACTATTCTAATGGTTTCTTGAGGATTTAAACTAGACCATCTGCTAAAGAATGTGTGACCTAAACAAACTGATTACCAACCTTTTAATCTCGAATTATTCAATATTTTCAATTTGGTACAATAATTAACTTGTTGCCGGTCGCTTAATCAAAATGTTCAGTATCATATTCATGGTGAATAAAAACTTGTGGACTTTGTACATAGAAAATAATATTTTGTGTATATATAAACAATGTTTTATTCATAGTTTATTGTTTTTTTTTTTCAAAAGATTCAGACATTCACTCATAATGACAGAAAAAGAATGTTTACCTGTGATTTTGTCTGCACTCAATACAATTATGGTGGGAATTGTTTTTTCGTTTTACAATGTGACACAAGCTTGACAAGAAACGGTACAAGGACTAGATTCATGTATTTGGTTTGGATTATAAAACAAAAATAAAAGTTTTTAGCACAAGAAAATATTGGGGGTATTAGGTTAAGAAATTAATTGAATAAAGGAAATCAAAGATTTAAAAAATGGTCCGTTATTGTTATAACGGTCATTTTTTAACGGTAACGCAGTTATTCAAAATCGTTATTTGTAAAAATAACGGTGAATTTAAATTCACACCAATAACGACTAATAACGGCCGTTATTTAACGGATAACGGTCAATAACATCAATAACAATATGTTATTGCCGTTATTTTATCATTATTTCAAAAAACTTCCATAATAAGTTGTGTGAGTTTTTAAAAAAATTACGACTGCGACTCCCGTGATGATCGCGATAGCAACCGTTATGTTCGCAACCGCGATAAACGCAACGCGACCGGAAACGCTTTTTAAATCTATGAAGGAAAGTATATTGAAATAGAAACCATACAAGTTTGGCGATTTTAGGATTTAGGGTTTAAAAAATTTAGGGGTTTGTGATTTTAACATGTTGGGTTAAAGCAACAACATATAGAAAGGGTTTCATCAAAAGCACTAAGTAGCAAAACAACAAAGCTAAAGTCTGTAAACCAATAGTTGATAGAAGCAACATGATAAAGTACCGATTGATTCTTAATTACAAGTGGGATTAAAGTAATAATATAATTTAGGGTGATGAGTTTGTTTAATTAATTTCGTGAAGCTCCCCATGATGACAGGGTGTATACCGTAAAGTACATGAAAAATATGAGAAAATAGTAATGGAGGGTGCTCAAACCAAATTATGCCATCTGTTCTAATACATGGAACAAGTGATAATGATATTTTATACATTTCTTAGCATATCTTTATTATTCAAACTCTTAATTAATTACACTCATTTGTGGATCACATTATACCATTAAATCCACTAGAACTCAAAACGTTTATTATTTTTTTTTATTTTTCTTCTGTTTTTTCGAGTTTTATCCGATCGAACTGCGTCGTCACACATTAAATTTTGATGGCTACGTCTCTCAACGAGATTTTAACTTTTTAAATACCAACGATACTTATTGGATTATTATTCTGAAGGTAGATGAAATGGTGGTCCTATGGGTCTCTCCAAAAAAACCTAACTTTTAGAGTGATTTTAGCACTCTGCAGTTATTTGAATGCACATAAGAGTTCATTATATATTTTAGGTTGTACTTCTGGTATAAACTAACCTTTGTTCTTCCTTTTCTTGCATTATTACTCATAATTTTATTCTTTCTCAAAACTGCTGCTTTGGCCATCACCATTATAGGACTAAAATGGGATATATACTATTTAATTTGACCAAAAATCTTAACCAATATTGAGAACATGATCACCCATGAACCCTAATCAAGAGAAAGTGATATATTTTTAGTGGTGTTTCCGTTATAACATATAAGAAGACGTAGATTTTAGAATACGTATCTTTTGAATTATAAACATGAAAGCCAACTCTGAAAAGTTTATCATGATAAAGAAAAGAATAAGGATTATTATACAAATTTATACATGAAATTCGTAGCTTTTCTCTAATCTAATCGATACATGGATAACTTTTTTTTTAATCTCGAATTGGTATCTAAAATTTGTACATAAACTTGAAAATTTTCAAATTTGTACTTGGTGTTAATATGTTATTTCTACAACCAATGCATGTTTTTTTATATGGGTGAATGCTAGTAATTGTCTCCTTGCCTAGGCTCTAGAATAAAGCAAAGGATTACAATATTTGCAAGGCACCGGAAAATCTTATCTTGAGGATATGAGGGTTGGTATCACTTTTGAAGTAGTAGGTAAGAAACCTTTGAAGAAACGAGGTTTACATTGGACCTTCCAACAATATTATGAAATTAAAATATTAACACCTGACGACCTAAAAATAAGCAAACTACAAACATATAACTTCTGGTAATTTTGATTGTTTTTTACTCACAAATTCAACTACGGGGGCATGACCAGGCTACTGTTTTGTTTGTGTTTGATTCACTGTCGTTTAGGCAATCGAACCCAAAGTCCTGGATCCCAAAATCTTGACAATCCAGCAACCATGCGATGTTGTCCTCCCAGGATGCCGAGGTTGTTTCATTGTTACAAGTTTCTGTTGCTGGTGTAGGACCGTTCCATGAAGCATCGACCAGCGGAGGTTCATCGAGCCATAAGCTTGTTAGTAAAGATTCGTCGTTGCAAATGCTGTCTAACAAAGTGGAGTTATTATCGGTGGGTGTAGTAGTGGAAGAATTATCCTCTGATGAGTTGGTGATGCTAGTCTTTTCTGTGATATTATCAGGCTTGGATTCTTTGTTTAATGGTTCATGAGTCACTGGGTCGATTCCCATTTTCATAAGCTTTTTCTTGATGTGGGTGTTCCAGTGATTCTTGATCTCGTTATCGGTTCGACCAGGCAACTTGGCTGCAATCTTCGACCACCTGATAAACAAAACAACATAACCATTATTATGTTTGATTTTTAGAGTCTCATTAGAGAAAAAAGAGACTGATTAAACCTATTGCCAAGACGGGCATGGAGGTCAATAACCAATTGTTCTTCATCTTCAGAAAGAAGACCCCTCTTCAAGTCAGGCCGAAGATAATTAGTCCATCGAAGCCGGCAGCTCTTTCCACAGCGGCGGAGGCCAGCGAGCTTAGGAACAACACGCCAACAACACTGGCCATTGGTGAGAATAAAGTTGATGAGTTTCTTGTCTTCTTCAGCTGTCCACGGCCCCTTTTTCACACCCAATTTATCACAGCAAGGCTGCCTGCCCATAACTTAGTCGCACTAAACACAAACTATGAGCTCACCAACTCTATACCCGTAAAGCCCCACACTTCCCTTTATATAAAGTCTTGGAGCAGCTTTCAGAGGTTGATATATATACACTTGTTTAAGAAAATGGAGATTAATTATGTGACTTAACCAAGTTGATATATGTAAATATGAACATATAATTTAGAATTTACAGAGAGGGGAAGAGATCTGAGGGACCACCACTAGTCTAAGAAAGTGACATTGGAACTAAAACGGGGTGTTGGGGTGCGAGCAGATATACAAAAGAGCCAGAGATGGGTAACCCAAAGACGATGGCATTTCCAAAAAATAAATAAAACGATTCTTCCAATTCCTAATGAGCTTTCACTTAATCATTCCATCATCCACTTCGTCATCACTACGTTCTCATGTGTTTACAATTCAAACTTAAAGGTACAACCCAAACTGAATTTATTCTCAAGATTGGCTCTAATGTGAATTCCATGCAAAACAACAACACGTGCATGATTTTACGATATGCGTTGAAAAAAGTTTAGGAAGGCACTCGATGCATAAAACGTTTATGTTTTCTTCTTTGTATTAAACTGTAATATCTATAAATTGTATCTTACATGGACATGCATACATTTGACACGTACTTTACCTAAAAACAAAGACAAAACAGTGGTAGGAATTTATCTAAACTTGCAGGCCACATACAGCATGCAATAGTCGTCGTCGTCAATTCACCAACATGGTTTGGATTCTACTGATAATATTTAAAAATCGAATCGCATCATGAACGTAAAAGATTTTGCAATCTCAAGAATCCATTTCGAATCGTACATCGGAAAACCCTAAAACAATAACTAGTATGTTCTTTAGGTACAAGAACCGAAAACAGTGGGTAAAGTTCTTTAGGTATAAGATTAGTTATCTTAAAGTTAAAGATTGAATGTTGTGGTGGAGTATATTTCTGAATTCAAATGAGGTAGTGAAAGGGGATTAAATGCGTAATTATATAAATTTATTTAATTATTATTATTTCTGTCAAAAGTTAATAGTTAACAGTTCGGTTGAAACCCTATTTTTTTTTATAAAAGTTTAATAGTCTAATTCGAGAAATTTATAGTTTGGTGGTTAAAATAGAATCAAATCAATAGTTAATACCATATTTATATTAAAATTAACTTTTTTATATAGAGAAAGCGAAAGGAAAACAATAGAATATTTTTTATAAAGAAGCGTCAAGTCTTGTATACTTAGTATTGTTTAATTTTTAATTTTCTTTATAATTTTAATACATATTTTTATATTTTAAAATATATATTTTTTTATAAAAAATGAAAATATAAATAAATATATACAAATAAATTTAACCAAACATAAATAATAATTTATAAAATATTCATGAACGTAAATAAAAAAAAATTATTTATATTCTTTCGTTTAATTAAATAAAAAAAATTCATTTACATTTATTTAATAAATAAATAAACTTCTAACTAAACAATTTACTAAACACTCAATTCTTTTAATCTCTGAGTAACTAATGTCGGCCAAATAGTTGATTGTACCTAATAACAAGCTTTTAATTGATGTTTATATTCGATTTTGTCATAGATTCAATTAATTTATCATGAAAAGTTTGAATTATAATTTTCTAAAGAAAAAAAAGGCGACTAATTTTTTAAAGCGTAGAATAAAAATCATTTATATATTTGTAACACACTTTAGCTAGAAGGATGAAATTTTCTAATAACGTGATTTTGTAATAAATATAAAATAGATAATAAAAACATAAGCTTTAAAGAATTTTGATGGAAGAAATAATTGAGGGTTTTCTCTAAGATCAAAATATGTATATATAGAGAAAAATAACTGATTTTCCTTTAAATTAGAATTATATTAGATCATATTATAAATATAAAAAATATATAAAATAAGACTGTATAATTTTAAAGGGATTTCTTTTCTTTAACTGTGACTTTATATTATATATAATAATAAATAAAGAGTTTTGATAAAACAATAATTAGAATAAAATAATATTTTTATTAAAAAAATTGATTATAAAAAATCTTTTAATAAAAAATAATTAATCTCAATGATAATAGAATTCAATTTAAAATCAAATTGGTTATCCAAAAATTATCAAAGTTTAAAATATATATTATAATAATAAATAATAAAATAATTTTATTTAAATTATAAATAAAAATAAAAAGATAAACCAACAAAAACATTTAAAAAATAGGTAAATTACATATTTAGCCGTGATTCTTTTTAGGATTTTCAAAACTTCACTTTAACTTTATATTTTAAATTCATATTTAAAACTTTCAAAATTTTACAATCTTACCTCAAAAAAAATTCTCTTAAATTTAGAAAATCAATTTAAAAACCTCAAAAAAATTAGAGTTTCAAAAATTAAAAATCTAAAAATTAGGTGTTTTAATTAAGGATTTTAAAATTAGGGTTTTAAAATTAGGAATAATTTTTTGAGTGTTATAATTCTTTCACCCTTAAAAGAGATTTCGTCCTCGAAATTTTTCAAACTTAGCGATAGATTTTTAAAAGCACGATGTTTAGAGAAAAACTTAAAAGAGCATTTAAGATCAAATAACAGAAGACAAAAATTCTAAAAAAGATTTGATTTAAAATTCATAAAAATAACTACAATCACGATCTTTTGCTTGATAAATTTATATTTGGAACTGTAATCAGAACTTAAGTTAAGACTATAAAGGTTACTAAAAAATATAGCTAAAAAATTCACGTGTTTTAGAACTATTGTTACCAATAATAAAATATGGAATAACTTACAGGGAAATTACATATCATGAGTAGTAATCACTAACTAACAGATACTTAATCTTTCTAGTTCTGAATCTATATGAAACATACACAAGTCTAACTCATGCAATGTGACATAGTAATCTATCTACAAAAGACGATAACCTAAAGATTTGGTACTGAAGTCTCATATTTAAAACACATTATTAAGTTTTTTTTTTAAAAAGTATCCCATATCCCAAAAATATTTAGGTATAAAGATAATTTTAACCCTTAACGTTTATATTTTTTATCATTTTGGCTCTTATTCTTTTTTTGGGATAAATTTAGCCCTTAACCTATATCTTTTTGACAAATAACTTATTTTTTTAACTACCATGATAACTGGACCGTTAAAAATCTAACGATGATGGCATGTTATATGCATATGATAATATATTTTAAATGACATGACATCTAACCTATCAAATACATATATATATATATGTAATATGTTTTTATTCCAATATAAAATATAAAACAATTAAAATTCAAATAAAATATTAAAAAATTAATTAATTTTAAAATAAAATACTACTAAACATTCACAACCCTAACTATTTTAATATTTTAAAATAAAATATGATTAATTAATTTTTTAATATTTTATTTGAATATCATAGTTAGGGTTGTGAATGTTTAGTAGTATTTTATTTTAGAATTAATTATTTTTTAATATTTTATTTGAATTTTAATTATTTTATCTTATAGATTGAAATAAAATTATATTCCATATATATATGTATTTGATAAGTTAGATGTCATGTTATTTAAAATATATTATCACATGACATGTCATCATCGTTAGATTTTTAACTGTACGGTTATCATGATAGTTAAAAATAAGTTATTTGTCAAAAAAATATAGGTTGAGGGCTAAATTTATCAAAAAAAAGAATAAGGGCCAAAATGATAAAAATTATAAACGTTAAGGATTAAAATTATCTTTATGCCTAATGCATGTATATTTTTCAAAAATTTTTGTAAAAAAACTAATATAGTGCCTCACAGTCCGAGTGTTGAACTCAATTCTGATACCAAAAATATAACCACTAAACCCAATCCAAAAAAAATAAGTTGCATCTAGAAAGTCACGTTTAAAAACTTTACTCTCAAGAAAATAATTTTAAAAAAAATATACTTTAATTTAAAATAAAACCATAATGATCTAATAAATATATTATAATAAAAAATACTTTAATATTATAATAAAAATTTCAAATATTTTTTTCATTGTTACAAGTTTTTGTTGCTGGTGTAGGATCGTTCCATGAAGCATCGACCGGCGGAGGTTCATCGAGCCATAAGCTTGTTAGTAAAGATTCGTCGTTGTAAATGTTGTCTAACAAAGTGGAATTGTTGTCAGTGGGCGTAGTAGTGGACATTAATATAAAAATTATTAAAATATATTCTCAACGATTGGACATTAATCATTCAATCATTATACTAGTATTACTAATGTTCGAACCCGTAACTTTTAGAAAAAATAATTATTTTTTTAGCCGCTGAAGTTAGATGATTTGGTAAGTTATAATATAAATTTTGTTGTGGTGATAAACGCGGAATTATTACGTCATTGTATAAATATTAATTTTTATATTTATATATATTTTTTTGAAATTTAATAAAATATTAAGTTTATCGAAAACAAACATTTTCTTCTTGTTCTTGACGTGGAATGGAGGGAAGCAAATACTTTTTGATCACTTCAAGAAAACCATTATCCTTTTGATATTCTCGTTCCGTTTTTCACCATTTTCCTTAAACTCATTCTTCATTAAATTAAGACACGTTATGTGTTTTCTTTCGTGTTTATGTAATAATACTAAATTACAGTTAAAGAAGAAACACTAGTGTTGAAACCAATTGTCAATAGTCTAAATTCTAAAGTATTTGCTTGCTCTCCTCACACTGTTGCATATTATGTCTAAATTTTTTTTATAAGTCTAAAAGTAATTACGAAATATTCGTTCATACCTATTATTGACTCGCAAACATTATTATATCAAGTTTATAAATCCATAATCACATTCATTACCTACTTAATTTCTCTATCTCCGTTGAACGTTCTATTTATATTATAGAATTCTGTCGATCGATAATTGTCAAAAGTTATGAGAATTAAACATACTTTGAGTAAAAATCATCTACCTTTTTATCATGCATCCTTTCATGCTTTCTTTGAAATTTTTTTAAAAAAATAAATTTTAAACCCCATCTAAACCTTAAACCATAAACCTAAAAAATATAGACCCTAACCACAACCCTTAACCTTGAATTCTAAATTCTCTAATTTAAAACGAAAACACGAACGAAAAACATGAGAAAGAGGTAGATAATTTATACCCACGTACTTTAGATTCGATACTTAAATTAACAATGGTTTGCTTCAGTTTCAAAAACCTTAATTTCTACGACTCAATCCTAATATTCATACTAGTTCGAATTCTTTGACATGGAGGGCGTAATGGGTACGATAACAATGTTGTTAAAAGCTACACGTACAATCATTATGCTCTTACAGCCACGTATTTAGTTCAAAACTTTGGGGTTAAAACCGTGAATTTCGGTTTGGAAAACCTAGATCAGGAGAAATTATATCACGGGTCAGTCCCACCACGTGGCCATGAGACCAACCACTAAAAATCACTCACCTCATCAATTTTTTCATGTCATATTTTTTAAGTGAATCTTCACTTAAAAAAATTATTTTTAAAATAAATTAACAGTAAATATGAGTAAAGATTCACTTAAAAAAATATGACATGGAAAAAAAATGATGAAATGTATAATTTTTAATGGTTGATCTTATAGATAACGTAGTGAAACTGACCCATGATATAATTTTTCCTAGTTCAGGGAGTAGTATTTGAGCTGATCCGAGATTTTTATTTTCTAATCAATGTTACACGTGTCCTGTCCATGTAAATCCCCAATGTCAATGTTCCTTTCCGCACCCTATGACATACCATATAATAGTATTTAACAAAAATATAATAAGAAAGGTGGTTTGACTTGTATCTCTCACATTTATGTGAAGGTGGACCCTTTTCTTCATAACTCAACTCATGGATTAAAATTACGGATATAATAATATTTTCGATCACGATTATAAACATAACAAATATTATTATAATATTGTTATTGTTATATAACATCCCGTTGTTTGATTTTCAACTAAATTATAGATTTTATTGACTCATGAGCATTGAAAATAAAAAAAATGTAGAAATTTGATTACAAAACTTAAAATACAATCCAAACTGAATTTATTCTCAATATTGGCTTTAATCCGTGACAAAATCCATGCAAAACAACACGTGCTTGATTAGTTATCTTAAAGTTAAAGATTGAATGTTGTGGTGGAGTATGTATCTGAATTTAAATGAGGTAGTGAAGTGGATTAAATGCGTAACTATATAAATCTATTTAATTATTACATTATTATTTCTGTCAATAGTTAATAGTTAGCGGTTCGGTTGAAACCCTAATTTTTTTTAAAAGTTTAGTAGTTTAGTTTGAGAAATTCATAGTTTGGTGGTTAAAATAGAATCAAATAAATAGTTTAGTGGCCTTGAAGGTAGTTTATCAAAAATATTTAAAAATGTGTACATATTAATGTATAATCTATTTTACTAATAATTTTATATTAAATAATAATTAATATCATATTTATATTAAAAACAATTTTTTTATATAGAGAAAGTCCCGTATATTTAGTATTGTTTAATATTTTACATTTTTTATAATTTTAATATATATTTATATTTTAAATATATTTTTTATTAAAATAAAAATATAAATAAATATATACAAATAAATTTGAATAAACATAAATAACAAATTATAAAATATTTATAAACATAAATAAAAGAATGGATCCTTTTATTTATATTCGTTTATTTAATTAAATAAAAAATAAATTTATTTATATTCATTTATTTAATAAATAAACAATCTTCTCATTAAACAATTTACTAAACGCTCAACTCTTTTAATCTCTAAGTAACTAATGTCGGCCAAATAGTGGATTGTTACCTATTAACTAGCTTTTAATTGATGTTTACATTCGATTTCGTCATAGATTCAGTTAATTTATCATGAAAAGTTTGAATTATAATTTTTTAAAAGAAAAAAGGGTGACTAATTTTCCAAAGCGTAGAATAAAAATCATTTTATGTATTTTTAACAGTTTTATATAATAATAATAGGAAAATATTTTGATATATAAATTTATATAAATTCTAATTTATATAAACTTTTTAATTTTAAAAAAAATTTAAGATTTAAGATTAAAATTTAAAGTTTAAGATTTAAAATTTTTAATTTTGGTTGGTTAAATTTTAAATTTTATAAAATAGTTACGTAATTTTTTTTATATATTTTATGTATCAAAATATAATCTTAATAATAATTATTATCAAAATATTATTTTATGATATCATTTAATATGCTATACAAATATAATATGTTATACTTATTAAAATTCATCACATCTATAATTCTTCTTTTAAATCTTTAACAAGCAAACACAGTTTCTACATCGGGGAAACCGGGAAGGCCGACGATTCACAAAGTCCCAACGATGTTATAATCTGTGTTTTCGATTACGAATCTGACCCAGAATTACATCTAGGAATTGAAACAGCCCCACAGCTACCGTAATGAGTGATGACAAGACATTAAAACATAGACTTTCTTTGATTCACCAACCCTGTCCCTTTGCTGAATTACAAGACACATTCATAGGTATAATGACTAATATGTGGAACAAAGATAGGGTTTGGTAGAGGGGAAAATGGAGGATACTTCTACTAGTTTGGTCCTGTAACTTCTTCTTCAATGGAAGAATTTGGGTTGAGAGGGCAACTTTAGAGGGATACTGCATTCCATAAAAATAATTTAGGGTATAAAAGAAAAAGATTTATATTTAAGATATTACGATAAATTTTACGGTGTTAAGAATATACCGTCATCTACTTTTAATGTTATTTTATAGTGAGACCAACATATTATTAAAAATAAATGAATGATAAGGATATCTTTTGTGTTCATCATTTATATCTTTAATCAGCTACACTCTTATTTAATTTGTAAGTTAAATTAAGTCGTCGAATTTTTAAAACAATATATTTTACATGACATTTAAAATATTTATTTAGTTATTAATACTAATGTGGTATCCTCTGTTATAATTTATATGTACTTCATTTTAAAATGATATTATTTATATTTTATTTTATTATAATAAATAATTTGAAAATTGAAAAAAAAACATCTTTAAAATTAAAACAATTAGCAATAAATACACATGGATGGTCATTTCAACATTTTTAAAATTTTAACATTTTAATCAATATTTATATTAAAAATTATTTTTCGTTTTTAAAATTATTGGATATATATTAATTGATAGTGTAGATTGGTTAGAGAGATTATTTTATTTATGAAACCATTGATTCTGAAATTAAGGCCCAACTCCTAATATTATAATTTTATTAACGGTCAATATATAAATGTGTATATAGTTTTTGCATCATATACAAACAAATGAAAATAAAATAATGCATAAAAATAACGATAAAAGCACCATCAAAAGAAAATATATATTATTTTATCAAGTAAATATAAAGCAACATTTTATTTATTTAAATGACGACAAGATGATTAACAGGATCAATATAGAGAGGATTCAGTTATTTTGGTGTTTGTCTATTCACGATGAAATCAATAATGGCGGGAGGATTATGATCATTGTGGAGAGGATTCGGTCCTTCTGGCGTTTGTCTCTTCACGATGAAACCATTAATGGAGGGAGGACTAGGATCATTGTGGAGATGATCCGGTCCTTCTGGCGTTTGTCTCTTCACGTTGAAACCATTAATGGCGGGAGGACTAGGATCATTGTGGAGAGGATCCGGTCCTTCTGGCGTTTGTCTCTTCACGATGAAACCATTAATGGCGGGAGGACTAGGATCATTGTGGAGAGGATCCGGTCCTTCTGGCGTTTGTCTCTTCACGATGAAACCATTAATGGCGGGAGGACTAGGATCATTGTGGAAAGGATCCGGTCCTTCTGGCGTTTGTCTCTTCACGTTGAAACCATTAATGGCGGGAGGACTAGGATCATTGTGGAGAGGATCCGGTCCTTCTGGTGTTTGTCTCTTCACGATGAAACCATTAATAGCGGGAGGGCTAGGATCATTGTGGAGAGGATCCGGTCCTTCTGGCGTTTGTCTCTTCACGATGAAACCATTAATGGCGGGAGGACTAGGATCATTGTGGAAAGGATCCGGTCCTTCTGGCGTTTGTCTCTTCACGTTGAAACCATTAATGGCGGGAGGACTAGGATCATTGTGGAGAGGATCCGGTCCTTCTGGTGTTTGTCTCTTCACGATGAAACCATTAATAGCGGGAGGGCTAGGATCATTGTGGAGAGGATCCGGTCCTTCTGGCGTTTGTCTCTTCACGATGAAACCATTAATGGCGGGAGGACTAGGATCATTGTGGAGAGGATCCGGTCCTTCTGGCGTTTGTCTCTTCACGATGAAACCATTAATGGCGGGAGGACTAGGATCATTATGGAGAGGATCCGGTCCTTCTGGAGTTTGTCTCTTCACGATGAAACCATTAATGGAGGGAGGACTAGGATCATTGTGGAGAGGATCCGGTCCTTTTGGCGTTTGTCTCTTCACGATGAAACCGTTAATGACGGGAGGACTAGGATCATTGTGGAGAGGATTCGGTCCTTCTGGCGTTTGTCTCTTCACGATGAAACCGTTAATGACGGGAGGGCTAGGATCGTTGTAGAGAGGATCCGGTCCTTCTGGCGTTTGTCTCTTCACGATGAAACTGTTAATGGCGGGAGGACTAGGATCATTGTGGAGAGGATCCGGTCCTTCTGGCGTTTGTCTCTTCACGATGAAACCGTTAATGGCGGGAGGACTAGGATCATTGTGGAGAGGATCCGGTCCTTCTGGCGTTTGTCTCTTCACGATGAAACCGTTAATGGCGGGAGGACTAGGATCATTGTGAAGAGGATCCGGTCCTTCTGGCGTTTGTCTCTTCACGATGAAACCGTTAATGGCGGGAGGACTAGGATCATTGTGGAGAGGATCCGGTCCTTCTGGCGTTTGTCTCTTCACGATGAAACCGTTAATGGCGGGAGGACTAGGATCATTGTGGAGAGGATCCGGTCCTTCTGGCGTTTGTCTCTTTACGATAAAACCGTTAATGGCGGGAGGACTAGGATCATTGTGGAAAGGATCCGGTCCTTCTGACGTTTGTCTCTTTACGATGAAATCATTAACAGTAAAAAAGTGAAAATGATTTGGATCTAGATTATCAAGTCTCCTTGCTTCAGAAATCATGACTAACATACACAAAATCACAAAAATTGAAATCGATTGCATTTTAGCATCCATTTTAAGTTTAAAATAAGAATGCAAGTGAGAAGCATAGAGTATAATTCATGATATTTATAGAAGAATTTTTTTTTGATTAAAATCCAAAGAATAATATTTTTTGGATAATATCTAATAGTTAGATTTTTTCCTTATATCGTTAGAATTGGTGCCTAATAATATTTTCTAATAGTCTATGTAATCTAAATTTACTAAATATAATTAAAAAAATACAAATACATGTTGTCTTGTAGCCTTGATGGAAACATTATTTTTCTTCTTTTATAATCCTAATATTTTTTTAATATAGTTTATACATGGTAAATTTGGATTGCAGGTTGATAAAAAAATCAAATGGAAATTTTTAAAATGCTAGCATTTATGATTTTGGATTTTTTTCAATTTTTTAAAAAATGTTTAGTTCATTAGAATTTTTTAGTTAAAAAATGATTTTAAATAATTATATTAAAAATATACAATTTATATCATTATATTGTTAAAAACATTTAAATAATTTTAATATTTTAAAATATTAAAAGTATAATAGACTTGAATAAACTATCGTTAAAAGTTAACTTTTTATTTTATAGTCGGACCAATACATAAATAAAATTATGATAATTTCAATGAAATTACCGGTTTACGTGGGATTTGAATGTGAAATTCATTTACTCTTATTTAATTTTTTAAGTTAAATTTAGTTTTTGAATTTTTAAATTAAGATAAATTTTATATAAAAATTTTGATTAAAATTGGGGTTATAAACGAACCGAACGAACACGAACGAGGGTGTGTTCATGTTCGTTCGTTTAACTTTAACCGAACAAATGAACGAACACGAACATAAACGAACACAAATTTTCTTGTTCGTGTTCGTTCGTTAAGGATTGTAGCTTGTTCATGTTCATTCATGTTCGTTCGTTTAAATGGTGAACGGACGTAAACGAACGAACATAAACGAACACAAATTTTCTTGTTCGTGTTCGTTCGTTAAGGATTGTAGTTTGTTCATGTTCGTTCGTTTAAATGATAAACGAACGAACATAAACGAATGTAAACGAACGAACATAAATGAACGTAAACGAATGAACTTAAATGAACGTGAACGAACATAAATAAACGAAAGTAAACAAACGAACATAAATAACATATATAATATGCTAAATATTTAATCTTTTGATTTAATTCGATTAATTCAGCTAATCAATTGATTTTAAATCTAATAAGTCGATAATTAAAATTAAAAAAATTCTTAATTATTAGATGAAACCTAAAATTTAACTGATTAACTAGTTTTATTTTGGTTCGATTTATTAACTCGGTTTAACAGAACAATAAACACCCCTAGCCTATAACAAGAAAGTTTTTAACGAGTCCTAAAATAAGATTTCTCAACTCGAGTAACTCAATTTTTTTGACTCGACTTACTTGATCTAATGTTCACCCTTAGATATATGTGAATAAATTTAAACGAACATAAACGAATAAACTTAAACGAACATAAATGAACGAACATAAATGAACGAACATAAACGAACAGATTACCGAACGAGCCCTTTGTTCATGTTCGTTCGTTTAACTAAACGAACGAAAAATCTTGTTCATGTTCGTTCATTTAATAAATAAACGAACATAAACGAACTTTCCGCCGAACGGTTTACGAACGGTTCACCGAACGTTCGGTTCGTTTACAACCCTAATTAAAATATTAAATTTTTAGTGACGTTAACGTGGTACCCTCTATGACAATCTATATGTACTTCATTCTAAAATGATATTATTTTTATTCTATTTTACGTCAATAAATCATTTTAAAATTTTAAAATATTATTAAAATTAAAATAATTTGCTTAAAATACACATGGACTATCGTATTAATATCGTTAAAATTTTAAGATTTTAATCAATATTTTTATTAAAAAAATCATTTGACTTATAAAAAAAGTTACTTTAATATATATTATTTTATAGTTGGAATTGAGAGTATATTTGTAACTTTAAAATTCTTTAAATTTTACAACAAATAAAAGGTAAATTTAAAATTTTAAAGGACTACAAAAAATTTATTTGCTTTGATTTTTTTAATTATTCAACTTTTTAAAGTTAGTACGATTAGTTGTTGATAGTGTGTAGATCGGAGTAGTAACTCTTTCTTAAAAAAAATAATTAAAGGTTTTTAAAGACAAACCTCCAAACTCTCTATAATTAAAAATTGATCGTTTAAATTTTTTAGATTTATGAATTTTTCAATGGAGATTTTGACACGTGACAAAATAGTCATGATACTTTAAAAATACCCAAACTTCACCATGTTTAATAGATGATCTAAAATTTCTATTATTCTGTTTTAAGAAAATCATTTAAAAAATCCCAAAAAGAGGAATTAAACAATTAAAGGTTCTAAATTAGGGGTTTTATCGGGACTAATATCATGTTGTTAAAATTAAACAATATTTTGACGAGAACCAAACAAATGAGCGATAATTAAGTCCTAACTCTTATTATTATAATTTTATTAATGGTCAATATATAAATATTTATATTGTTAGTGCATTTAATATAAACGGGCAAAAATCATTCGTTTCTTTATCATGAATTTTTTTATGCCTCATTTGAAAATTTTCTAAAAAATTTAATTTTCAACCCTAACTTTATTCTCCGTATCATAAACTCTAAACTCTATACCCTACAAAAATACACCCTACCTCTAATTTCCTAAACCCTAACAACAAATCCTAACCTTGAACCCTTTAGTTTAAAACAGAGGTATGAAAGAATTCATGAAAAAGAGATAGATGATTTTCACCCAATATAAACACATAAAAGTACGAAAACACAGACGGATTTATGATGTAAAATGTTCATTTCTTATATTTTAAATGACTATAAAACATATTTTTTTAAAATCGGTTTTCTTTTTTTATTTCATTTTTCGAAAATCAAATAATAATCCCCTGTTTTTCTCTCAACTGTTCTTCGAAGGAAGATGAACATTTAAGAATGTTATTTTTCTTGTTTTTCGAAACCTAAACAACTCAAAAATAAAACCCTTTACTTGAAAATCTAAAACCAAACCCCTTCTTTTATAAAACAGAGGCGAAAAAATCTTTTTTATAAAAATTTAATAACCTAAAGAAAGGTTCGATCTTTCTATCAGTTCACCAAAATGGCACGATGGCCGGGGATTAACACCGAGAAGGAAGACGGGCGATCTAAGGGCAGAGAACTTTCGAAGGTAAAAAAAAACCCTAAACTAATCTTTCGATTTTTTATGCATGCAATCGATGAGATTTTTATCCCTGAACTTAGTCTCTTTTGTATTGATTGAAAAATGGGGGATCGAATCCCTACAATAATCTTGTTTTTCGGTTTAAATAACCGATGAAATACATGAAAGTAAGAAAACAAAAAAAAATCGATATTTCTTATTGGTCTTTCTCTGGTATTTGTTTGGATTCATGTCGACCTAATAAATGGTAATTTCTCGTAATGAATAGAGTTCACCAAATAATTTCTCTTAAATATATTTAAGATATTACGGTGTTAAGAATATACCGTCATATATTTTTAGCGTTATTTTATAGTGGGACCAATATATTATTAAAAATAAATCAATGATAAGGGTATCTTTTGTGTTCATCATTTACATCTTTAATCAGCTACACTCTTATTTAATTTTTAAGTTAAATTAAGTCTTTGATTTTTTAAAATAATATATTTTTACCTGTCAATTAAAATATTTATTTATTTATTAATATTAATGTGGTACCCTTTGTTATAATTTATATGTACTTCATTTTAAAATGACATTATTTATATTTTACTTTATTATAATAAATAATTTGAAAATTGAAAAAACATCATTAAAATTAAAACAATTAGCAATAAATACACATGGATGGTCATTTCAACATTTTTAAAATTTTAACATTTTAATCAATATTTATATTAAAAATTATTTTTCGTTCTTAAAATTATTGGATATATATTAATTGATAGTGTAGATTGGTTAGAGAGATTATTTTATTTATGAAACCAATGATTCTGAAATTAAGGCCCAACTCCTAATATTATAATTTTATTAACGGTCAATATATAAATGTTAAAATGTATATATAGTTAGCATCATATACAAACACATGAAAATAAAATAATGCATAAAAATAACGATAAAAGCACCACCAAAAGAAAATATATATTATTTCATTAAGTAAGTATAAAGCAACATTTTATTTATTAAATGAAGATAAATAATTAGTGAAATTAAATATATTAGTTACATTTAGGAGGAGGAGGCGAAGATTTGCTATTATTAAGAGAATCAAGACAACTTGATACACTTCTCTTTACAATTATGTTCAGATCATCACTTGATTTACGTCTATGAGGAGGATGAGGTGAAGATCTACCATTATTAAGAGGATCAGGACCACTTGATACACTTCTCTTCATAATAATATTCAAATCATCACTTGATTCATGTCTATGAGGGGGAGGAGATGAAAATCTGTCACTATTAAGAGGATCGGGACCACTTGGTACACTTCTCTTCACAATAATATTTAAATCATCACTTGATTCACGTCTATAAGGGGAGGAGACGAAGATCTATTATTGTTAATAAGATCAGGACCTCTTAGTACAGTTCTCTTCACACTAACGTTTTTAACGCCGAAAGAATCATGACCATCTAATCTCTGTGATTCAGAAATTACAAGTAATTCAAACAAAATCAAAAAATGAAAAAATCTCCTTTAGCAGCTATTTTTAGGTTAATGTAGACAATTTGGATATTGGTAAGAAGCATAGTAATGTACCCTGTATTTATATTTGGGGGCAAAATCATGGAGAAGGGAACCTTTTGAGATACTATGTAATCAAGACATTTTATTTTCTTTTAAATTTGATATCCTAATAATAATTTTAGTAACCTATGTAATTTCCATTTTATTATTATTATTTCAGTAATGTAGTATAAGAATATAAAAAATTGCATTTAAAAAAATTCTAAAATTTATTATTTCAAAAAGAATCGAAAAATTTATGTTTCCATATTGGTACTCTAAGAGATTTAAATAATAAAAAACATGCTTGAAAATGTATTTTGGACAAAAATTATGCCTAATTAATATATAATTATATTCTAATTTTTATATATTAAGCAATTTATTATACGTAAAAGAAATCTATAATATATATTAATACTATAATGTAAAGATTAAATAAGAATATGAAGGAAGCAAATAAAATATATAAATTTATTCAATATTAAAATAAATATGTTGCTTATGTTTAATTTTTTAAAGAATTATAAATTTATTCAATATAAAATTAAACCATTTATTAAAAAAATAAAAATATTTTATACGAGTTTAAAATAGGTTTGAGTTTGTCCTTTACATATAAAACGACTTATACTAAAATCGTACATAAATTGACCCAAACTCCACCATATGACCTCTGAAGTCTACAGTTTCGCAACATTGTGTTTAAATATTGGTTAAACTATATTAGTTTAACTACATCTACAGTTACTAAAGTTTTAATGAGTTTATATTTTTGTCACTAAATTTTCAAATTTATATTATGATAACTAAATTTATTCAGAAATCAATAATAAATTATATATTTTGTAGGGGTTAAAAAATATTTTTAATTTTTTTCTATTGAGATATCATTTTTCTTATAATTTTATAACGCATTTATTTTATTTGAAAAACATATAGATTAATAGATTGATTAAACTGCTGAAATTAATAACCTCAACGGTAAGAAAGAGTAGCTCTGATACTCTTCACTTTTCAATGACTAGGGTGAATGTGAACATTTGGACGAAGATTTGGTTTTATTGATTTTTGGTACTTCATGATGAAATCATATTGAAATTATTAACGACAAGAGGACTAACAAGATCATTATGGAGAAGATTCGGTCATTCTGGTGTTTGTCTCTTCACGATGAAACCATTAATGGCGGGAGGACTAGGATCATGGTGGAGAGGATCCGGTCCTCCTGGCGTTTGTCTCTTCACGATGAAACCATTAATGACGGGGGGACTATGATCGTTGTGGAGAGGATCCGGTCCTCCAGGAGTTTGTCTCTTCACGATGAAACCATTACTGACGGGAGGACTAGGATCGTTGTGGAGAGGATTCGGTCCTTCTGGCGTTTGTCTCTTCACGATGAAACCATTAATGGCGGGAGGACTAGGATCATTATGGAGAGGATCCGGTCCTCCTGGCGTTTGTCTCTTCACGATGAAACCATTAATGGCGGGAGAACTAGGATCGTTGTAGAGAGGATCCGGTCCTCTTGGCGTTTGTCTCTTCACGATGAAACCATTAATGGCGGGAGGACTATGATCGTTATGGAGAGGATACGGTCCTCTTGGCGTTTGTCTCTTCACGATAAAACCATTAATGGCGGGAGGACTAGGATCATTGTGGAGAGGATCCGGTCCTCCTGTCGTTTGTCTCTTCACGATGAAACCATTACTGGCGGGAGGACTAGGATCATTGTGGAGAGGATCCGGTCCTTCTGGAGTTTGTCTCTTCACGATGAAACCATTAATGGCGGGAGGACTATGATCGTTGTGGAGAGGATCCGGTCCTCCAGGCGTTTGTCTCTTCACGATGAAACCATTAATGGCGGGAGGACTAGGATCATTGTGGAGAGGATCCGGTCCTCCTGGCGTTTGTCTCTTCACGATGAAACCATTAATGTCGGGAGGACTAGGATCGTTGTGGAGATGATCCGGTCCTCCTGGCGTTTGTCTCTTCACGATGAATCCATTAATGGCGGGAGGACTAGGATCGTTGTGGAGAGGAATCCGGTCCTCCTGGCGTTTGTCTCTTGATGATGAATCCATTACTGGCGGGAGGACTAGGATCGTTGTGGAGAGGATCCGGTCCTCCTGGCGTTTGTCTCTTCACGATGAATCCATTACTGGCGGGAGGACTAGTATCATTGTGGAGAGGATCCGGTCCTCCTGGCGTTTGTTTCTTCACGATGAAACCATTAATGGCGGGAGGACTAGGATCATTATGGAGAGGATCTGGTCCTCCTAGCGTTTGTCTCTTCACGATGAAACCATTACTGGCGGGAGGATTAGGATCGTTGTGGAGAGGATCCGGTCCTCCTGGCGTTTGTCTCTTCACGATGAAACCATTACTGACGGGAGGACTAGGATCGTTGTAGAGAGGATCCGGTCCTCCTGGCGTTTGTCTCTTCACGATGAAACCATTAATGGCGGGAGGACTAGGATCGTTATGGAGAGGATACGGTCCTCTTGGCGTTTGTCTCTTCACGATAAAACCATTAATGGCGGGAGGACTAGGATCATTGTGGAGAGGATCCGGTCCTCCTGGCGTTTGTCTCTTCACGATGAAACCATTACTGGCGGGAGGAGTATGATCGTTGTGGAGAGGATCCGTCCTCCTGGAGTTTGTCTCTTCACGATGAAACCATTAATGGCGGGAGGACTAGGATCGTTGTGGAGAGGATCCGGTCCTCCAGGCGTTTGTCTCTTCACGATGAAACCATTAATGGCGGGAGGACTAGGATCATTGTGGAGAGGATCCGGTCCTCCTGGCGTTTGTCTCTTCACGATGAAACCATTAATGTCGGGAGGACTAGGATCGTTGTGGAGATGATCCGGTCCTCCTGGCGTTTGTCTCTTCACGATGAATCCATTAATGGCGGGAGGACTAGGATCGTTGTGGAGAGGAATCCGGTTCTCCTGGCGTTTGTCTCTTCATGATGAATCCATTACTGGCGGGAGGACTAGGATCGTTGTGGAGAGGATCCGGTCCTCCTGGCGTTTGTCTTTTCACGATGAATCCATTACTGGCGGGAGGACTAGTATCATTGTGGAGAGGATCCGGTCCTCCTGGCGTTTGTTTCTTCACGATGAAACCATTAATGGCGGGAGGACTAGGATCGTTATGGAGAGGAACCGGTTCTCCTGGCGTTTGTCTCTTCACGATGAAACCATTACTGGCGGGTGGACTAGGATCGTTGTGGAGAGGATTCGGTCCTCCTGGTGTTTGTCTCTTCACGATGAAACCATTAATTGCGGGAGGACTAGGATCGTTGTGGAGAGGATCCGGTCCTCCTGGCGTTTGTCTCTTTACGATGAAACCATTAATGGCGGGAGGATTAGGATCGTTGTGGAGAGGATCCGGTCCTCCTGGCGTTTGTCTCTTCATGATGAAACCATTAATGGCGAGAAGACTAGGATTGTTGTGGAGAGGATCTGGTCCTCCTGGCGTTTGTCTCTTCACGATGAAACCATTACTGGCGGGAGGATTAGGATCGTTGTGCAGAGGATCCGGTCCTCCTGGCGTTTGTCTCTTCACGATGAAACCATTACTGACGAGAGGATTAGGATCGTTGTGGAGAGGATCCGGTCCTCCAGACGTTTGTCTCTTCACGATGAAACCATAAATGGCGGGAGGACTAGGATCATTGTGGAGAGGATCCGGTCCTCCTTGCGTTTGTCTCTTCACGATGAAACCATTAATGGCCGAAGGACTAGGATCATTGTGGAGAGAATCTGGTCCTTCTGGCGTTTGTCTATTCACGATAAAATCATTAACAGTAAAAAAGTGAATATGATTTTGATCTAGATTATCAAGTCTCTTTACTTCAGAAATCATGGTTAACATACACAAAATCACAAAAATCAAAATCGATTGCATTTTAGCATCCATTTTAAGTTTAAAATAGGAATGCAAGTGAGAAGCATAGAGTATAATAATATGATATTTATAGAAGATTTTTTTTTATTAAAATCCAAAAAATAATATTTTTTTGTATAATATCTAATAGTCAATTTTTTTTTCATATATTGTTAGAATTGGTACCTAATAATATTTTCTAATAGTCTATGTAATCTAAATTTACTAAATATAATTAAAAAAATGCATATACATGTTGTCTTGTAGCCTTGATGGAAACGTTATTTTTCTTCTTTTGTAATCCTAATATATATTTTTTAATTTAGTTTATACTTGGTAAATTTAGATTGCATGTAGTTAAAAAAAATCAAATGGAAAATTTTAAAATGCTAGCATTTATGATTTTGGATTTTTTTCAACTTTTTAAAAAATGTTTAGTTCATTAGAATTTTTTAGTTAAAAAATAATTTTAAATAATTATATTAAAAATATACAAGTTTATATCATTATATCGTTAAAAACATTTAAATAATTTAAATATTTTAAAATATTAGAAGTATAATAGACTCGAATAAATTATTGTTAAAAGTTAACTTTTTATTTTATAGTCGGACCAATATATAAATTAAAATTATAATAATTTTAATGAAATTACCTGTTTACGTGGGATTTGAACGAGGAATTCATTTACTCTTATTTAATTTTTTAAGTTAAATTTAATCTTTGAATTTTTAAATTAAGATAAATTTTATATAAAAATTTTGATTAAAATATTAAATTTTTAGTGGCGTTAATGTGGTACCCTCTATGACAATCTATATGTACTTCATTCTAAAATGATATTATTTGTATTCTATTTTACGTCAATAAATCATTTTAAATTTTAAAAATATTATTAGAATAAAAATTATTAGCTTAAAATACACATGGACTATCGTATTAATATCGTTAAAAATTTAAGATTTTAATCAATATTTTTATTAAAAAAATCATTTGACTTATAAAAAAAGTTACTTTGATATATATTATTTATAGTTGGAAATGAGAGTAAATTTGTAACTTTAAAATTCTTTAAATTTTACCACTGATAAAAGGTAAATTTAAAATTTTAAAGGGACTACAAAAAAATTTATTTGCTTCGATTTTTTTAATTATTCAACTTTTAAAAGTTAGTACGATTAGTTGTTGATAATGTTTAGATCGGAGTAGTAACTCTTTCTTCTAAAAAATAATTTAAGATTTTAAAGACAAACCTCCAAATTCTTTATAATTGAAAATTGATCGTTTAAATTTTTTAAAATTTATGAATTTTTCGATGGAGATTTTGACACGTGACAAAATAGTCATGATACTTTCAAAATACCTAAACTTCACCATCTTTAATAGATGGTCTAAAATTTCAATTATTCAGTTTTAAGAAAATCATTTAAAAAAATCTCAAAATTAAGAATTAAACAATTAAGCAATATTTTGACGAGAACCAAACAAATGAGCGATAATTAAGTCCTAACTCTTATTATTATAATTTTATTAATGGTCAATATATAAATATTTATATTGTTAGTGCATTAAACATAAACGGGCAAAAATCATTCGTTTCTTTATCATGAATCTTTTCATGCCTCATTTGAAAATTTTCTAAAAAGTTTAATTTTCAACCCTAACTCTTATTCTCCGTATCATAAACCTTAAACCCTATACCTTAAAAAATACACCCTACTTCTAATTCCTTAAATCCTAACAACAACCCCTAACCTTAAACCCTAAACCTTTTAGTTTAAAACGGAGGTATGAAAGAATTCATGAAAAAGAAGTAGATGATTTTAATCCAATATAAACATATAAAAGTACGTAAAGACGGAGGGATTTAAGATGTAAAATACTTATTTATTATGTTTTAAATAACTATAGAACACGTTTTTTTAAAATCGGTTTTCTTTTCTTATTTCGTTTTTCGAAAATCAAATAACAATCCCTTGTTTTTCTCTCAACTGTTCTTCGAAAGAGGATTAACATTTAAGAATGTTCTTTTTCTTGCTTTTCAAAACCTAAACAACTCAAAAACAAAACCCCTTACTTGAAAATCTAAAATCAAACCCCTTCTTTTATAAAACAAACGCGAAAAAATCTTTTTTTTTTTTGAGAAATTTAATAGTCTAAAGAAAGGTTCGATATTTCTATCAGTTCACTAAAATGCCACGATGACCGGGGATTAACACCGAAAAAGAAGACGGGCGATCTAAGGACATAGAACTTTCAAAGGTAAAAACTAAACTAAACTAATCTTTTAATTTTTTTTGCATGCAATCGATGAGAGATTTTTATCTCTGAAATTAGTCTTTTTTGTACTGATTGAAAAATGGGAATCAAATCTCTACAATAGTCTTGTTCTTCGGTTTAAATAACCAATGAAACACATAAAAGTAAGAAAAGAGAAAAGAAAATCGATATTTTTTATTGGTCTTTTTCTGGTATTTGTTTGGATTCATGCCGATGTCTGCTGGAATTTGTTGTTGTGCACTGGAAATTCTGAAATATTTGTCTATTTTGCTTTGTGAATCCGTTGTAATTCTTGTACGACCTGATATTTTTGTTGTTTTTTTATGCGAGGTGATTGTCGGAGAAAGGAGATCGGACAGTGACCGGTCGACGAAGAAATTGAAGGGACTGATGGATATCCGAAGAGTCGTGCGTTTGCCACACGCGCCTGGAGAAGTTGGTGAGCCACGCGTGTGTCGCGTTTGACGTCTGAAAGCTTCCATCATCCTCGTTGATGACTGTTAGATCATGTCAGATCTTACAGTCCGTGTTGAGCTGCACATGAAGAAAAAGATAAGGGTCAGCTAGGGTTTAGCAATTATCAGCTTGGGCTAGTGTTGGCTTAAGAAAACGGGCCTTGTAATTTAAATTATTGGGTCATATAGATGGATTAATATATTAATATAAATGGGTTGGTTATTTAATTTTTTGGGTTTAAATTATTGTAATGACTGATAATAAATGTTTGGGCTTATATTATTGTTATTGTGTTATTTATTTAATAAATATGTTATATATATATATATATGATAATAATAAAACTAATAATAATAATATTGATAAATATATTAATAAAAACGGAAACAATAAAAAAGACTAATTGTTATATATTATATATATATATATATTTAGAATTTTTAAACATGAATATATGATAAATAACTATACATGCTAATTTTTTTAAAATTTTGAAACAATATTAAGCAAAATAAGAATTAAGTTGTAACTAAAATCACCAAATTTAAAAGTAAGCAAGTTTTGAAATTTGACAAAAATAAAAACGGGTCAAAGACCTTGGATAAAATTAGTATTACAGCAACACTACCGTATTATATATCACAAGACCTTTCTTTTCCTTTCCGATGTGGAATTAATGTTCATTGTCTCTTTTTAGATCTGACATTTACATAATGCTACTCTACGATCGTTTTTGTGTAATATATATGGGTATATTTTATTCATTAATGAAGAAAATATTTTATTTTCTTTTTATAAAAATATTACAACTCAATGGGCCGAGTAATCTTCTTAAATTTGAATTTTTGTAATATTTAAGTGGTTTAAATAATAATAAAAAAACAGGTCTGAGAAATGTATTTTTGATGGCAAAAAATTTATGCCTAATTAATATATGGGTTGGGCTTGGGTCCTAATACTTAAGGTTAAGCTTATGGGGAGGCCGAATTCAATATTTAATATATGAGATTTTATTTTAATTTTCGTATATTAAGCAGCTTACGTGGCGGATTCTCTTGCGAAGCGAGGTGTAGCTCGATCTTCATGGATTCGTTAGCATGCGTATTTTGGGTTTTATTTATATTTTAAGAATAAAAATAAAATTAAAAATAGCACTTAAATATGATTGAATATACAAATATAAACAACTAATATGTTATTAGTCAAATTCTTATAATTATAATATTATATACTTAACAATTTTTAAGTATCGAACGATTATTTTATAACATGACATAAAATTTAATTATCATTAATACCTTTTAAAAATTTAATTACCAATTTTATTAGCGGTTAATATATATAAACGTTTATATAGTTAGTGCATCAAATACAAACACATAAACACAGAATAATACATAAAAGGAACGATAAAATCACCATAGGAAGAAAAATATATTATTTCATAAGTAGTAAAATAGCATTATTTTGTTTATTTAAATGACTGTAAATAACTGATAAAACTATATAAATTAGCTACGTCTTTGAGGAGGTGGAGGCAAAGGTTTACCATTATTAATAGGATCGGGACCACTTGGTACACTTCTCTTCACAATAATGTTCAAATCATCACTTGATTCGTGTCTCTGAAGAGGAGGAGACGAAGATCTGTCATTATGAATAGGATCGGGACCACTTGGTACAATTCTCTTCACAACAATATTAAAATCACCTACTGATTGTAGAAAATGAATTCTACGAATAAAATTCGAATCTTTCGATGTTTGGCTCTTCGTGACGATATTTTTAACGTCAAAAGAATCATAACCATCAAGCCTTCGTGCTTCAGAAATTACGAGTAATGCAAACAAAATCACAAGAGTGAAAATAAAATCTCCTTTAACAGCCATTTTTAGGTTAAAGCACAAAATATGGCTAATGATATTGGTAATAAGCTTAGTAATGTACACTGTATTTATATAGGAAAATTTTCAGTTAGAATCCCGGAAAAGGGAACCTTTTCAGATGCTATATAATCAAGACGTAATCATTTCATTAATAGTATTTTCTTGGATAAAATAGTATTTAATATTTGATTCCATCTTTAATATTTGAATAATGTGGGATTTTTAAAAAAATATATTTTGAAAAATTAAAGTTGTAACTGGCAGTTTTGATAGATCGGACACCGTAAAATTTAAGATTTTGAAAATTAGGGTTCGAGAGTCAGTTACGGGAAAGGATTAGCACCCCATACTGTCCAAAAATTGATACTTTATTTAATTATTGTTTTATTAATATTAATTTTTTTAGGCTAAAGTGATGATCGAATTAAATTTTAATTAAATGTGCATATTTATTTTAAAAAACTTAAACTCAAAGGTAAGCATCCGAACCACCATCACTACACTGTAGTTGTAACGACCCGGATCTTGGATCCGAGTGTTGGGTTAACCCGTGGAGTGGGCTTCGGTTTTGGGCCTCGAGTTTGGGTAGTTTGGGCCTTGTGGGTCTTAGGTTGTTGGGTTTCAAGTTAGGCCTTATGGTGAGGGCTTTTTGGTAATAACACTTTGGGATGAAGATGGGGGTTGTAGAGGTTAATTCTCTGCAGAATGACCTCATTGTCTTCTCTTTTCTTTCATCTTTCTTCCCCATTGTTGCAAGAGAAAATGGTGGTAAAGGTTGAATCTTTGGAGTTGTTGCTCAGAATCTCGGTTAGGGTCTGAAGGAAGAGTTAGAGGGTTGCTAAGGATCTTTTAAACAAGAGAAAGAAGTTGAGGCATCATCTCAAGGCTTGAGCAAAGGAAAGAGCTTGGAGAAGTTGAGGTGTACCTCGATCCTCGTGGATTCCTTAGCAGGAGTGATTTTGAAAAAATTATAACATGGGTCAGTTTCACTACGTGTCCATGAGACCAATCACTAAAAATTACCTACCTCATTAATTTTTTTATGTCATATTTTTTTTCAAGTGAATCTTCACTTGAAAAATTAAAAATTAATGAGATGGATAATTTTTAGTGGTAGTCCCATGGATGACGTAGTGAGATTGACCATGGTATAATTTCTCGTGATTTTGGGTTTTAATCATATTTTAATAATAAATTATAGAAATATAATTAAGAGTAAACCCTTCAATATGATTCAATATACAAATATAGACGACTAATGTGTATTACACAAAATTTTATAATTACAATGTTATATACTTTATATTTTTTTAAGTGTCGAACGATTAGTCTATAACAAAACATAAATATATTGTTATTATTAATAAATTTTAAAAGTTTAATTATAATTTTAGAAAATAATAAAACAATATAAGATTTATTGATAACAAAATATTGATAAGAACTAAATAAATGAACGTTAATCATTGGCTCAATGCTATAAAATTATCATTCAATTCATACGTTAAAAATAACAAATTAACTATGATTTCAATACCGAAATTAAGACCTAACTTTTAATATTTAATTTTATTAACTGTTAATATATAAACGTTTATATAGTTAGAGCATCAAATACAAACACATAAAAACAGAATAATACATAAAAGGAACATAGGAAGAAAATATATATTATTTCATAAGTAATAATAAAGCAACATTTTATTCAATTAAATGATTGTAACTAACTAACGAAACGAAATAAACAATTAACGTTTATGAGGAGGAGGAGGCAAAGGTCTGCCATTATTAATAGGATCGGGACCTTTCGGTATAGTTCTCTTCACAATAATGTTCAAATCATCGCTTGATTCAAGTCTATGAGGAGGAGGAGGCAAAGGTCTACCATTATTAATAGGATCGGGACCTTTCGGTACAGTTCTCTTCACAATAATGTTCAAATCATCACTTGATTCATGTCTATGAGGAGGAGGAGGCAAAGGTCTACCATTATTAATAGGATCGGGACCTTTCGGTACAGTTCTCTTCACAATAATGTTCAAATCATCACTTGATTCATGTCTATGAGGAGGAGGAGGCAGAGGTCTGCCATTATTAATAGGATCGGGACCTTTCGGTACAGTTCTCTTCACAATAATGTTCAAATCATCACTTGATACACGGCTATGAGGTGGAGGAGGACTAAGTCTGCCATTATTAATAGGATCGGGACCTTTTGGTATAGTTCTCTTCACAACAACACTAAAATCGCTTGCTGATCGCAGAAAATGAGTTCTACGAATAGAATTTAACTCTTCCGATGCTTTCTTCAAGACGACACTTTTAACATCAGAAGAAACATAACCATCAAACTTTCGTGCTTGAGAAATTACGAGTAACGCAAATAAAATCACAAAAATAAAAACAAAACAAACTTTAGCAGACATTTTTATGTTAAAGTACAAAATATGGCTAATGGAACTGGTAATAAGCTTAGTAATTTACGCTCTTTATATAGGCAAAATTTCATTTCAAATCCTGGAAAAGAGAACATTTTGAGATACTATATAATCAAGAATTTTTTTTTCCTTCTAAATTTGATCTCTTTGACCTAATAATAAATTTACCTATGTAATTTCCATTTCATTAGTAATTTTTCCTTGGATAAAACAGTTATAAAAAATGTAAATTTTTATGTTTCCATAATGCTACTCTACAGATTTTGTTATGGAAATATTATTTCTCTTTTATGGAAAATAATTCCTTCTTTTTTGTATTTAATATTTAATTCCCTCTTTTTTTTAATATATCTCGGCATGTTTTATGCATTAATGAAGAAAATATTACAACTCAAATGGCCGGGTAATCCTCTTAAAAGTCAAAGCTTTGTTTAATATTTAAGAGGTTTAAATAATAAAAAATAGGCCCGAAAATGGATTTTGGACAAAAAAAGTATGCCTGATTTATATATTGGTTGGGTTAGGTCCTAATACTTGAAGTTAAGCTTATGGGGACGGCCCATTCCAATATTTTAATTAATTTTATATATTAATTAGTTTATTATTCGTAAAAAGATAAATCTATAATATATAATACTATGACGTAAAGATTAGATAAGTATTTGTTTCACTAATTTTCTCTTCAGACAGATTTTATATGAGGTCGATGAATATAATGGTATTGTATGATTTTTTAAGTAATATCTTACATTTTTTGCCAATTAAAATGTGATGAACCGCTTTATATATTTTTGGACTCAGAGCGAAAACAAAAAATAAACCCTTAAATATATTCTATTAGTTTGAATAAATAATTTAATATCTATTAATAAATTATAAAACAATAATTAAAAATAAGTCCAAATATGAGCGTTACACACTTAATATTTTAAAGCATCGAGTGACCATTTTATAATAAAACATAAAATTTAATTATCATTCTATAACTTCTAAAATTTTAAACAAAATTCAACTATACTTTCAAAATCATAAAATTATTATTCTAGACAATTAAGGATTAACCATTTAAAATTTACAAAATTTTCAATATATTTTTTTACACGTAACAAAGTAGGGCCGATCATGGTAAACCGTAAAATCGAAAATCGAACCAAGGCATTATGGTTCATAAGTTTATGAACCGCGGTTAACCGAATTAAACAAAATTTGATGTTTTAATTGATTTTTAATTATTTTTATAAGGTAAAAATATATATTTTATACTTAAAATACTATAGATGTATTTTTATTTTTTATTTTTTTACTTAAAAATAAGTTTTTAATAAATATTTATGAAAAATATCTCAAAATTTTTACCTTTTATTGTTTAAAAGTCAAAAAATAAAGGTATTTTGTCAACATAAAATACAAATTTTTAAAAATTAACGTTAATATGGAAAACCGAAAACCGAGGTTAACCGAACCGAAAATCGACGGTTACTAAAATAGTTTACTGAATTAAACTGAACCCGAACCGAATGCACTCTTATAGCTAGGGCTGAGCTTGGTAAACCGCAAAACCGAAAACCGAACCGAGACATTATGGTTCATAAATTTACGAACCGTGGTTAACCGAATTTGATATTTTAATTGATTTTTAATTATTTTTATAAGGTAAAAATATATATTTTATACTTAAAATACTATAGATGTATTTTTTTTTACTTAAAAATAAGTTTTTAATAAATATTTATGAAAAATGTCTCAAAATTTTTACCTTTTAATGTTTAAAAGTCATAAAATAAAATTATTTTGTCAAGATAAAATACAAATTCTTAAAAATTAACCTTAATATGGAAAAATCGATAACCAAAGTTAATCGAACCGAAAACAAATACTTACTAAAATAGTTTACCGAATTAAATCGAAACCGAACCGAATGCACCCCTACTTATAACAAAGTAGTCATGATACTTTTAAAATCAATAAATTAATACCCAAAACTTCACTATGTTTAATAGATGGCCTAAAATTATAATTATTCAATTTTAACAAATCGTTTCAAAATTTTCTGAAAATTAGGACTTCAATAATTAAAATATCTTAATATTAAGACTAATATTGAGTTGAGGCCTAACTCCTAATTTTTAATTTTATTAACGAAAAGACAATCTAAAAATAAGGTTAACCAAACAATAGAAATAACCCATGTGACCAAGATTAATAGGTGTCCAATAACTAATAAAAGGGGGTATGGACCGTATCGTATACCAAATTCAATGTGCTAAAGGACAAGTATTTATATATATTATATTAATACCAACATTATTCTAAAGCTCCAAACCTAAAATAATTATCATTAAACAATTATAAAACATATAGCAGGCAAAAAATCAAGCATTTCTGTTACAGCAGGCAAGCATGATCATTTAACATGCCTCTGACCAAATATGGTTAATCTTAGTTGTCTTTGTTTTCTAAGGTTGCAACAACTCAAATGTGGTTTCAACAAGATGGTGTTCGGTAAGAACAGAGGGTTCGAGCTAAAGGACATTAACGAGGTTGTGGTTGACTTAAAGATTAACTAATTGAAATGGGATCTAAAGCTAGATTATACCTAATCGGAAGTTCCATGGAAGCCTAAGATAACTGTTGATAAGTCGAGTAATTCCAAAAGTAGAATAATTTGAATTGATTTAAAAAATAAATAATTTAACTTAATTTGAGGTAAAAATATTTAATTTATTTTAACTAGATTCAAAATTTTATAAATTTGATTCTACTAATAAAATTGAATAAAATTTGAATTGTAAAATATAAATTCGAATAACTCGAATTTTTTAGTAATTAGAGGATTTATTTTTAAGTTTGAGATGAGTTCCTTAAATTTTTATGATATATATACTAATATATAAAAATATGAAAAAATATTACCACATATAAAAAATATGAAGAAATATACATACTTATCGTATATGATTAGTGAAAGGTATTAAAATTAAATCAAATCATACTAGAACATAATAAATAATTATAATTAAATTTTTATAAGAGCTCAAAAACTCCACTCAATTCGAATAGAATTTCTTCAACTCGCTTAATTTAAAAAATTTGAATAAAAATTTGAATGATAAAATTTGATTCGTCAACTCGAATTACTCAATTTTTTTGACTCAACTCAATTGAATGCTCAGCTCTAATTTTATTTATATTCTTTTATCATTTTTATTATATTTTTCGATTATTTTTTTCTTCACTTATAGAGAGATTTTATATCAGGTTAATGAATATGATAGTATTGTTTATGATTTTTTTTAATAACATCTTACATTTTTACTAATAAAAGAAAATGTGAGTAAGGTGTGTCCTATATTTTTGGGCTTTGAGCATAACAAAAAAATAACCCTTAAATATGTTTTAAGTATTAGTTTGAACAAAAAATCACACGCCCAGAGTAATTTTTGACTTTAAAAGCGGATATACATCGACTTGTTTAAGAAAATAGACCTGAGCCATTGATGTTGGTATCAGAACGGGGTGTACTGTTGTGGTCAGGGGCGGATGCACCTTGGTGCAAGGTAGGTCACAGGACCTATCATTAAAAATAAAGTAAATTATATTAGTAGTAATTGAAGTTTTAAGATGTTTTTATTTTAATCACTGAAATCAAATTATTTTATTATAGTCACTAAATTTGTGATATTCTTTTATTATGTTAACTTCTCTTAACCAGTTAAGAAATATTGTTGTGACACGTAAAGTCTTTCTTTCAAAAAATAATCATAACTTTTTAAATTTACAATTACTACCAAGGTCAAAATTTTGATGGACGAAATGGTGCCAATCAAATATCTCAACAGTAGAAAACATTCACTTTGTTAGAAATTTAATATAATTTAGTTTTAAATTGATCTATTTATTAGAAATTTAACATAATTTAGTTTTAAATTGATCTAATAGTTAACGGTGATGAATCACACTGACAATCTCAAAAACGCTAAAATCTAACATCAAAATATTAGCTCTAAAAAATTATGCACATGACCCTAAAATAATCACACTTCATGTGATGAGGTTCTATCCTTAACTTCAAGAGTAATCACTTTATTGATGATTCTTTGATCATCACAATTTTTTGATAATGGATATAATCCTAGAAGTATACTATAACAAGGATTTTAATTCTAATGGTAATAATATTATTTATACTTTTAATATAAAATTAAATAATTAATTTTAAATATTATAAAAATATATATAATTTATTATTGATCGATGAACTATCAAATTAAAATTTTTAGATCTGCCACTGGTTGTGGTGCGAGTAGAGATATATATAAAAGAGTCACTGAGCCAGAGACGAGTAACCTGACATTTCCAAAAATATAAATAAAACACACATATATATATACTTTTTATTTCTTTTTGAATGTGATATAGTTGACCCAATAATAATTTGGGTCAATTACACACATAATTATTATACTACGAGATTAATATCAAAATAGACATAATACTTTAAAATGCGTTAAATACATCACTCAATTATTAAAATAATATCAATATAGCCACTAACCATTAAAAATTAACGGACTGATAATGTGACAGTTAAAAATAAAATATAATAATTAAATATTTACTCTTTATTATTCATATATTTTTTAATTTAATCCTAATTTTAATATATTAAAATAATATAATTATTTAATTAGACAGTGACATATGGTGACTTGTGTCACCACCTAACTAAAGAAAAAAAATAACTTGATATAACAATTTAAATTTTTAAACCATATCCATTAACTAATCAAAAGGGGGTAAGGATTAATCATTTAAAATGTTCATGTTAATGGTGTAGGACCGACAAGCGAAGGTTCATCGAGCCCAAAGTCCTGGATCCAAAAATCCTTACAATCTAGAACTATGTTTCATCCTATTTTCATAAGCTTTGTTTAAAGGTTCATGAGTCACTAGGTCGATTCCCATTTTCATAAGCTTCTTTATTCTTGTTTTAGTTCTTTATTATTTTATTTACAATAATTTAAAATTTTAATTATTCAATTTTAACAAATCATTTAAAAATCCCAAAAAAAGAATTAAACAATTAAAAGTTTTAAATAAGGGTTTTTATTAACGAGAACCAAATAAATAAGCGATAATTAAGTCCTAACTCTTAATATTATAATTTTATTAATGGTCAATATATAATTATTTATATTGTTAGTGCATTAAATATAAACACATAAAAGTAAAACAATGCATAAAAAAATAATAAAATCGTCATCGGAAAAATATATAATATTTTATATGTAATATAAAAAGCAACATTTTGTTAATTTAAATGATTGTAAATTACTAGTGAAACTAAACAGATTAGTCACGTTTAAGAGAAGAAGAAGATCTATAGTTATTAAAAGAGGATTAGGACCTTTTAGTATATTTTTTTTCACAATAAGGTTAAAATCATCAATTAATTCACGTCTATAAGGAGGTGAAGATCTATCGTTATTAAGAGATTAGGACTTCCTGGTACATTTTTCTTCATAATTATGTTAAAATCATTAATTGATTCACGTTTATGAGGCGAAGATCTACCATTATTAAGAGGATTAAAAACTCTTGATACATTTTTCTTCACAATAATATTAAAATCACTAGATGATTCACCTTTATGAAAAATTGACAATCTATCATTATTAAGAGGATGAACCTCCTAGTAATTTTTTCTTTATGATAATGTTAAAATCATCAACTGATTCATGTTTATGAGACAATATCTACCATTATTAGGAGGATTAGGATCTCATGATACATTGTTTTCACAATAATATTAAAATCACTAACTGATTCACGTTTATGAAAACTTGACGATCCACCATTATTAAGAGGATTTAGAACTTCTGATACATTTCTTTTCACAATAATATTAAAAACACTAGTTAATTGTATAAAATAATTGTCTTGAATAGAATTCAACTCTCCCAATAGTTCACTCTTTTTGATGACATTTTCAATGTCAAAAGAATCATAACAATCAAGCCTTTGTGTTTCACAAATGACGACTATCGTAAACAAAATCACAAGAATAAATGATAATTATTTAAAAGTAAATGATCTTTGATTATTTAGATCACGGATGATGTAATGAATAAAATTCACCTAATAATTTTTCGTGAACTTTATTTTTTTTCTTTCAAATTTGATATCGTTGACCTAATAATATGGGCTTGGGCCTAGTACTTAAGGTCAAACTTATGAGGAGGCTTATTTTAATATTTAATTTGTAGGATTTTATTTTAATTTTCGTATAATAAGCAGCTTTCGTGGCGAATTCTCTTGCAAAGGATAAATTATATCATGGATCAGTCCTACCACGTGTCCATGGGACCGACCACTAAAATCTGTCCATTTTTTCATGTCATATTTTTTTCCTAAGTGAATTTCACTTGAAAAATTAAAAAATAATGACGTGGGCAGTTTTTAGTGGTCGGTCCCATGGACGACGTGGTAGGACTGACCCATGATATAATTTCTCCTTGGGAGGTATAGCTCAAATTGATTCGTTAGCAGTCGTGATTTTGGGTTTTAATCATATTTTAATAATAAATTATAAATATAATTAAAAGTAGACCCTTCAATATACAAATATAGACGACTAATGGGTATTACTCAAATTTTTATACTTACAATGTTACATACTATATAATTTTTAAGTGTTGAACTATTATTTTACAACAAAACATAAAATATTGTTATTATTATTAATTTTTAAAAGTTTAATTATTGTATTAAATAATAATAAAACAATATAAGGTTTATTAAAAACAATTAATTGATAAGAACTAAATAAATGAACGTTAATCATCGGCTCAATGTTATAAAATTATCATTCAGTGCTTAACTGATACGTTAAAAATAATAAAATAATCATGAATTCGATACCAAAATTAAGACCTAACACTTGATTTTTAATTTTATTAACCATTAAAATATAAATGTTTATATAGTTAGAGCATCAAATACAAACACATAAAAACAAAATAATACACAAAAGGAACAATAAAAACACAATAAGAAGAAAATATATATTATTTCATAAGTAAAAATAAAGCAACATTTTACTCATTTAAATAATTTTGTAACTAATTAATGAAAGTAAATAAACTAGTACTGTCTACGAGGAGGAGGAGGCGAAGATATACCATTATTAAGAGGATTAGGACCACTTGGTACAGTTCTCTTCAAAATAATGTTTAAATCATCACTTGATTTATGCGTATGAGGAGGAGGAGGAGATATATCATTATTAAGAGGATTAGGACCACTTGGTACAGTTCTCTTCACAACAATGTTCAAATCATCACCTGGTTCACGTCTATGAGGAGGAGGAGGTATAGGTCTGCCATTATTAATAGGATCTGGACCTTTTGGTACAGTTCTCTTCACAACAATGTTAAAATCACTAGCTGATTGCAGAAAATGAATTCTACGAATAGAATTCAACTCTTCCGATGCTTGACTCTTCATGACGACATTTTTAATATCAGAAAAAACATAACCATCAAGTCTTCGTGCTTGAGAAATTACGAGTAACGCAAACAAAAACACAAAAATAAAAACAAAACCTCCTCTAGCAGCCATTTTTAGGATAAAGTACAAAATATAGCTAATGGTACTGGTACTAAGCTTAGTAATTTACACTCTTTATATAGGCAAAATTTCATTTCAAATCCTGGAAAAGAGAACATTTTGAGATACTATATAATCAAGAATTTTTTTTTCCTTCTAAATTTGATCTCTTTGACCTAATAATAAAATTACCTATGTAATTTTCATTTCATTAGTAATTTTTCCTTGGATAAAATAGTTATAAAAATGTAAAATTTTATGTTTCCATAATGCTACTCTACAGGTTTTGTTATGGAAATATTATTTCTCTTTTATGGAAAATAATTCATTCATTTTTGTATTTAATATTTAATTCCCTCTTTTTTTAATATATCTCGGTATGTTTTATGCATTAATGAAGAAAATATTTTATTTTCTTTTTATAAAAATATTACAACTCAAATGGCCGAGTAATCCTCTTAAAAGTCAAAGTTTTGTTTAATATTTAAGAGGTTTAAATAATAAAAATAGGCCCGAAAAATGTATTTTAGACAAAAAAAAAAGTATGCCTGATTTATATATTGATTGGGCTTGGGTCCTAATACTTGAGGTTAAGCTTATGGGGACGGTCCATTCCAATATTTTAATATAAATGTTTTAATTAATTTTACATATTAATTAGTTTATTATTCGTATAAAGATAAATCTATAATATATAATACTATGACGTAAAGATTAAATAAGTATTTATTTTACTAATTTTCTCTTCAGACAGATTTTATATGAGGTCGATGAATATAATGGTATTGTATGATTTTTTAAATAATATCTTACATTTTTACCAATAAAAAAATGTGATGAACCGTTTTATATATTTTTGGACTCGGAGCGAAAACAAAAAATAAACCCTTGAATATATTCTTTTAGTTTGAATAAATAATTTTATATTTATTAATAAATTATAGAAACATAATTAAAAACAGGCCTTAAAATAATTTTATTAACGATAAGACAATCTAAAAAAAGGTTAACCAAACAATAGAACATGACCCATGTGACCAAGATTAGTAGGTGTCCAATAACTAATCAAAAGGGGGTATGGACCGTATGGTATACCAAATTCAATGTGCTAAAGGACAAGTATTTATACATATTATATTAATACCAACATTATTCTAAAGCTCCAAACCTAAAATAATTATCATTAAACAATTATAAAACATATAGCAGGCAAATAATTTAAGCATTTCTTATACAGCATGACAGAAAAATACAAGTATAGCAGGCAAGCATGATCATTTAACATACTTCAGACCAAGTATGGTTAATCTTAGTTGTCTTTGTTTTGCCTTTGTCGTCTAAGGTTGCAACAACTCAAATGTGGTTTCAACAAGATGGTGTTTGGTAAGAACCGAGGGTTCGAGCTAAAGGACGTTAACGAGGTTGTGGTTGACTTGAAGATTAACTAATTGAAATGGGAACTAAAGCAATATATAGGCATATCTAAAGCTAGATTGTACCTAATTGGAAGTTCCATGGAAGCCTAAGATAACTGTTGATAAGTCGAGTAGATCGTTAATACCTTACGGGATGCGAAGCAGAAGTTGAATGGATATTTACCTGATTCTCTGGCACTTATCTGAGCTCGAACATCGTATTAGGTGCCTAAAAAATTTCGAAGAGGTGGCTTGTTGATGGTGAAACATAGAGACTTTCTCCTAGATATTTGCTTGATCAAGGAAACATTATGTCCCCACAAGAAATCTTACAAGACACAGATGTTTGAACAATAGGGTGTATGGTACATTTACATGGCAGTTAAAGGGCAAGGGCACCACCACCATGGACATATTTTCCTGATTCTTTGCTTGATTCAGCAGAGTTCCATATCATCAACTTTTCGAACATCATCAAGAAAAAATAACGACACTTTGCACAAGCAAAACATTCGTTTTAATCATTCGTCATCCGGTGAACCCATTCTAAGCCAGGCGTTCACTCCAAACAAACAAAACGGCATAAAGTTCTGCTTAAAAAGACTCGAGCATCACACATATAGCTAAACAGTAATCCAGAAACATAAAACTAAATTCTGGTAAGTTGTATTTCCAAGTATAGAATCTGATTTGTTGTCAAATATACAACAAATTGTTACCACCTTAACCAGAAAAGGAAACAACTTCTCACCAAAACCGAAAACAAACTAGAATACCAAAGAAGCAATATCAATAGTTCGAAACGAAATGCTCATACTAGAGTTTTGCAGTCATATGTTCTCTTCTACTGGAATTGTAACTTTACTAGACAAACAAGCAGAGGAGACTCACAAATAAGACAATGAACGAGTACTAAGTCATAAAAGTTGTAGATATTACCATTACCGATTATTGGCTTAATGAATTCTTCCGGACAGAGTTGATAGATTGTGAGTTACTTAAAAAACCAACCTCCACTGCTTTCCGAGGCTGCTACTCAGCACCTCCAAGCTGAAGCTGAGATAAGATCCCTCTGCTGCCAGCAAAGAACAAGTGATGCATGACGCTTCTCGACATGAAATCCCCTCACTTGAGCCCTCTTTACCACACAATCTGCCTGAGTTTCAGTGAAGTTACTGAATGTCACAGGGGTTAAACCAGCCGAGGAATATAGTGTCCTCCAAAGAAGCATCTTCTCAGGAGCTTGCAGACGCCCCAACACAATGCTTTCGATTCTTGGCACAAGAAGGAACCTCTCGATCTTGTTCACAGCATCGGACGTCACATTACTGGCATCAAGTGATTCTAATAAGTTTACATATGACTGAAAGGCATGGATTACATGTTGTGGGAATGGCAGATCATTTCTATCACATCCTTGGTCTAAAGACACCACAATTTTTGGTGAAAGCTGCTTCACAAAGTGCATAAGATTGGGCAAAGCTGAGGGCTGATTCGAAGAAGACCAAACAGGGAGATTCACAGCAACTGCCTCATTTTCAATTGATTGAAACATTGGCAAAGAATAAGGAGTCTGGTCTATAGAATCAAAACTAAGCACCTCAAGCTCAAAACTTATACCAATTTCATTAGCAAACTGCACAAGATTTTCACGCATAAGCCCAAGTTCAATAGGATGGTGTGTTGAAGGTGAGGCAAAGGCTGTAATTCTCAACGACGGAGCTCCTCTACTCCTCATGGGAAGCTCCTGCATAAAGGAAGCCCACTGAGCACCAAATCCAATATCAAAGTCTACAATGTGAACCCGATCAGTATCATCAAGAGCTTCAAGGATAGCCTGATTGCAAGTAAAATTGACGAATTGGATAAACGGAGAGACTTCGGAGAAGACCTTGTAAGCCCCCATTTTGAAGATAACATCAAAAGGGGTAGGGCACCTTGGAGGTGGGGGAGAGACTGGGTTATGCATAAGGAGAAGTAATTGCAAAGCCTCCTTGAAGTAGAAAGCAGCCCTTTGTGAGGGCATACCTACAGGGGAGACCTGCTGATTGAGCCGCGCCAATATCAATTGCGCCTGTGAAAAATTTCCAGTCCCTACCAACTCAGCAGCCTTGTAAAGTTGGTCGAATAATGTGGCTTGTTGATGCTGATGTTGTGCTGTTTCTTCTCTAGGACCCAGCACCTTTTGTTTCTCGACCATCATCTGCTGCTGCCGTGGAACATACTGGACTCCCTGAGAAAACCCCATGTGCTGTTGCTCCTGTTTTCTCATGAACAACTCATGCCCGGCATCAGCAAATGAATGTTTTGGAATATGAGAAGAAAGTCCTAAGTTACTGGAATTAAGGCGTTTCGGTAAAGGCTGAAGTAACTGCTGTTCTTGAGGCAATGACAAGAAAAAGTTTGGATTTGGGGGATGCTGTTGCTGACCAATCAAAATCTGAGGCTTCCCTTCTTGGTTTTCAAGATATTGAACTTGATGCTGCTGTTGGTAAAGCATAGGCAAAGAATCAGGAAGACCAAAACTGCTAGCCGGAGAAGTAAAGGTTGGATTTTGAAAATTTGCATTTGACCCTACAGTAGCACCGGGAACTTTGCGATTGTTAACCAGCTCAACTGAAGAGCTTTGAATGACCGAACCCATCTTCCCACTCTCATTATGGTTGGCATTTGGCACAAACCCAGAACCAGGAAAACCACCCAAATTAAGAGCAGCACTTGAAATCGCGTTAACAACCGGGTCAGACCCTGGACCCTGATCAACAACCCCCAACCCTGCATTGCCTTCAAAATCGAGACCATTACTTCCACTCTGAAGCAGCTGTTTGAGACCGAAAGAAGAGTCATCTACGTCACCGCCGATCCACCGCAGAAGCGAGTGGTCTTGATTCAGAGGCATGGCTGAATCAGACAGCATAACCCCCCAATCTTCCAATCCAATATTGCATCTTTCAGCGCCTCCAGACCCTGGAACAAGGTCTAGCTCAATCGGGATAGGTTGAAGCTCCGACGCCCATTCATCCTTGCTGTTACCCTGAACTGTAGTCTGGACTGGTGCTATGGTCCCCGCCGTAGTATTTGTTTTCCCGGTTGAATTAACTTCTCCGCCAGCACCAGCGGCTCCGCCATTGAAAGAAGAAGAGAGAGTGGATGCAGATCTGGGTGGGCTTTGGCTTCTTCTCATATGAAGAACAGAAGTAGGTCCTTGCTCGTTGTTGTAATAAAAGAAGCTGTTTTCAAAACCAAAGCTATTATCTGCTTCTTGCTGCTTTATCCACTTATCTTGTTGACAAATCGAAGCAAAACCCGGGAGTTCCACAGCCCCTTTAGCCCGTAACTGAAAGTGCATTTGTGTCGTAATACAAACGAAAAGACAAGGACGCTGTGTTTTTGGAGAACCAGAGACACCAGAAAGACTATATTTTTACCAACGGCAACACAAAAAACCTTTCTTTGCATGTCATAAAAACAAATAATCTCCCAACATCACCAGAGAGAAGAAAAGAAACAGGACCCATTTAACCAAAATAGCACCTTGCTGTTTCCCACTGTTCAGTCTTGCAAAAACTCCATTGTTTGAATTCCAACGAAGAAACTTTGCCGGTGGTGGTTGCGGCGGCTAACCATTTGTGTTCTTTATTTTTCTTGTTGTCGGTCTCCTTCTTTTACCCTTGTGCCGTAGCAGGACTGTGAATCCTTGGGTGTTCTGTTCTGTGTAAGGATGCGTGTATCATAAAAAAGGGAATAAAGTGAGTTTCCTCCTCCCCATTTCTCTCTCTGTAGTCTCTATCTGTCCTTCCTTTTCAATATATTTTCCATTTTCTGCTTTCATCCTTTTTGATGCACACAATCTTTCCATTTTCTTTTTGAATACGATTAGGCTAGTTTAGTATGAGAAGAAAATTTAAAATATAAAGAATGGTTATAATTCAAATAAATCTAATTTAAATATATTTAAAAAACACTCTTTTTATCATAAATAGGACGATATTAAAAATGTATAAACTCTAATATAAAGGGACGGATGAGTTTGTTTTTAAATTTAGTTTAAAATTTAAAATAAAGAGATCAATAAAATAATTAAAAAAATAATTTTAAACAATAAAATAACATTAAATTTAATTTTGAAATAATTAATTAAAAAGTATACCAAAAATAAAAGATAAGTTAGAGAAATATATATAGTAAGAATAAAATTATTAAATTTAAAAAATATATCAATAATCATCAATTGATATTAAAATTGACTGGGTTACGAAAAATGAAAAAACACAATATCTTATAAAGAAAAAAATATTATCACAAATCTTATTAAAAAAATTTCTAACATAAGTAAAGAAAAAAATATTCTTAATAACGATTACAAGTGACATAAATAAAAAAAATTATTAAATATACCTATATTTATATAATAAGTCACAACAATCTCAAACAACTAAGACATAAAATCATTAATCCATCGACTGACCCGAGTCAAAAAATACGGACGAATCCTCTTCTAAATATTTTTAGTATAATTGTATTTGAATTTTTTTTAATTTAAATAGTAAAAAAATAAAATTTATAACCTCTTAATTTTTAGGTTTAAAAACTTAATAAACCTTTACTCCTTTCAATGTTTGATCTTAGCTTTGTTCCCGTCAAAATAAGTTAAACGATGGACCACCATTTTCATGTAGCTTTGAATGTGAACAATCCGAACATCCCACTGCCTACTCAATAACTCCTTCACCCTCACCACGAGAGCATTGCCAAGGAATCACCCTGCAAAATCATAACCCCAGTGTAGCTGCCATAATATTACGCTGTCCCATGACAGTTCCATCGGCGTTTGCTTTCACCCAACCCACCGTCGGACAGCCATGATTTTTGTAAGAATTCAGACTTGTGTCTTGGTTCTCTTTCCTTGAGGATGTTTTCAACTCCAAATCCAAAGTCATTAGCTTGGAAAATATGGTGTTGAAATGGGATTGAAGACATCTCTGTGTCAAATTATCACTTCCCATCATTAGTCATTACACTCTTGAGAAGAAAATCCTTGAGATTACATTTGACCAATTTTAAAGTATATAAACTAAATGCTTAACTTATACATAATATCGGGTCAACTTCCCATAATTAACGTATAATTTACCACTAATAATCCATACTTACTATTAGTGCTTTAAATGAGACGAGACAGATTGCGAGTTACTCAAGTTCGTTTCGGTCAAATCTCGATTCGATTGGGTTCGGCTCGAATTCTTGACGAGTCGAGTTACATGATACTCGACTCGAAAAGCTCACAAGCTACTCGGAAATATAAATATACTTTAAAACCTAAAATCTAAACCCTAAACATAAGTCTTACACTCTAAATAACATACTAAAACCTAAAATTAACAAGCTTGAGTTTACACAACTAGTGTATCAAAGTTTTTTCTCCGTTAGTCTTTAAATGAGACGTAAGAGATAAGAGTTATTCAAGTCTAAAATGGTCAAAGATCGGTTAATACTTAACTCGATTAGGTTCGAAAAAAAGCTCGAAATCGACTCGAGTTCTAAACGACTCAAGTCAAACTCAAATTTTTTAGGTTCGTTTAAAATTACTCAAGCTCAAACTCAACTCGAAATCTTAACGAGTTGAACTAAGCTTAACACTACTCGAGTTCGACTCAGCTCGTTTACCCCCCTACTTACTACCGTACGTGATAATACCCCAATGTAAAGGGTAGTGAAATGAAAATAAAATGAAAATCTTGTGGCAGACACAACTCTGTAATGGAGTTTTCAGATTGGCAAGGTGGAGTTAAAGGCTGTGTGTTCTTATCAATGCAAGATTTTTACACTCGTTTTTTCACCTGCACAGACAGACAGACAGACTAACCACTGATGTAACATGGAGCACAGGTAAGAAAAAAAAGTAAACAGATTTTACACTCTTGCCCACATCTTTTCTCTTTATTAATTATTAAAACCTTTTTTATATAGATTTAATCGTTAAACAAGAGTTTAAATTATAATTTTTGTTTTATAGAGGAAACATTGCTCTAAAACTTACGTTTCCTCGTCTACTCCAATTCCATGCATTCAATTAAGTACCATAAGATCTAGGTTTACTTTGTTTGTCTAGGAGGGAACACACCTCTTTGAAGTTGAATTGTATTGGAAAAAACCATGATCTGGACATGTTGTCAGGCCAGAGAAGGTCGTATTTTTATGTCCAGCAGGACCAGCACCATGTGGTCGTGATGGCCATTGGCCAACCAAACACTCTCGGTTCATCTCAGGAACCGGAAAGTGTCGCTGCTCTACTTAACTTTGCGGTCATAAGGTCACATTTGACATAATAATTATTTTTATTTTTATTTTTTGAATATTTTTTATTTAAGTAAAAAATAATTTATTTTTAATAAGTTTAGAATCATAATTAAAAATATATATAGAGTTTTTTGAATATATTTTAATAATTATTTGAATATTTGTGTACGCAAAAAATTCCTGCCGGAAGACTCACCCACCAAGGCTAGGTGTGCGACGCGGGTCGGTCTGGATTAGTCAGAGCTAAACTCTGGAACCAAAAGAACAATAAAAAAAATATATAGAGTTTTTAATTATTTATTTTAAAGATTATTGATATTTCTATTCTTTTAAAGTATTATAACACCTATCGTTTTATTTTGGATATTTTAGCTCTATAAACACCTTTTGATTGATGTGTTATTTTGTATTTATAATAATCCTAAACTAATATAAAAGACCTAGAAATAGAAAATAAAATATATAATATTAAAAAATTATAATATAAAAAGTATTTTTTAATGTTTGACTGAATTATCATTTTAGCATTTGTTCTTAAAAATAATTTAATTTTTGACGTTTTATTTTGAGTCAAAATAAAAACGACTATAATAATATGACAATGTCATATAATGTATTGAATTTGAAGAATGCAACATTAGTAAAAAAATATATAAGCTTATTTTTTAACAGGTTATTTTATCAAATCATTTTTAATTGTTTATTATATTAGTTGACTAACAATTGTTATCCGTATAAAAATATTTTGATATAAAATAAAATATTAAGAGTTAAATTTATTAAAAAATATTAGTCAATGTGACTATTCAACCAAATAATACGAGTGTTTTTTAACATTATGCTTAAAAAATATTTTTAATATTTTATTAAAATATATAATATCTGTTTTAGAATATAATCTCCACTATTTGACATTGATCGCTGGTGCTCGAATCCCTGACCCCTAGGAACATCAACCGTTCCTTTAACCAATTGGGCTAGAGGGCTCGTACCCTAACATTTTATTTTTTAACCAATGTATCATGTTTCATGTTAACATATTGTATATATTATAATGCTATATCGACGTTTATTGTCATATATGTTTGTCATGTCATTTTAAATTATTCAACATTAATTAATATTATTTTATTAAATAAGATAATTTAACCCAAAATTAGATGTTTTAAGAGTAAAATTTTATTTTTGATTTTTTTGGCAATATTCTCTCTTGGTTTCTTCCCGTTTAGTCTTGTTATGAAGACAAGACGCCACTACTTTCTTTCCCTCTCCTTAATGCCAGCCATTGCAGGATCCAGTCCCACACCTTGCCCCCATTTCTAATCTGCATTTCTAAATTATAATCCAAGATCTTTAAAGTTGCATACCAGTCCCCAGTCAAGATTCCACCTTTCTCTCCATCAGGATTTAACAAAGAAAAGGAAAAACAATGAGGGACTTGGGGTATAAAATTCAAAACCAAGCCTCTGAATCTCCCACAGAAACTAAAGTTGAATCTGGTTTATCAAAAGACAGAACTCCCCAGCAACAAAGAGGCTGATGTAGGACCATGAGAAAGCAGCTTTTGCTTAATTAAGCAGATTTAGTGTGTAGGGTTTTCATATCAGAGACCACCAAAGTTTCAACATCTTGTCAATATTATACTGCATGTCTGGGTTTATTTTTCCTTGGAATGCTTAAAATCTGTGTTACCCATCTTTAATCACCTTTTAAACTGTAAAGCTGTAGGCTTTTTGTTTTATAGTAATATTAATTCATGTCAGCTTTTAAACAGTTTGGTAATCATATCTATGGACTGGCTTTAAACCATACATTTCTCGGTATAAACCTTCCCATTCATCTGCTGGTTAGTTGGTTAATTAAAATATTAGCAAATTTGGGCCAAGAAAACCTGATTAAGGAAGCAATTATTGGTGAAAGTATCCTATGGATTCAGTAGATTTTAGGGCATGATGAGTTGGGTGTCTGTCGGGGGATGGGCAAAAAGCAAGGGAAGTCATTAGATTATAATGATGAGTTAAGGAACTGTTAGATTAAAGGAGGAGACAAGCTTTGCTTTCGGCTGTGATGGTTTGCTTCTCGGTTTCATATATATTTGAATGTGCTACATTGCGGCAAACAATATCTGTACGCAGTGGTGGTTAGGGATGGAAATGGAGCAGACTGTTTTTTTAGTCCGATCTTAACTAAAAAATAAGATATCATATTTGAATTTGATTTGTCTTGAAATTTTATAAATTTTGTTAGTTTCGTCGTCGTAAGAATTAAAACTCAGTCTCAATACATCCCGAAAACTAAAGGGTGATACTTGATTTTTCCTAAAAAAATAATAAATATTATATGATTAAAAATATAACAGGTTGGGAGGAAATTTTTCACTCTATACTTACCTGATTCGATTTTTTTAAGAAAACCTACCACGTCTCGATATCCAAAATTCTTATCAAAATACCTAATCGAATCGAGTAGAATCATGTGTAACTATTTTTGCCATCCCTAGTGTTAATTTGTTTTGATATGCATAATTAGTGACAGTAAATAATATGTATCCACAAGGTCTCATAAGGAAGAGAGACTAAAATTAAATTTAAGTTAAATGCTTACAATAAAAAAATAATTAGTTATGAATTAGGGTAAAAAAATAAAAAAATATTTTTTATATTCGATATTAAAAAAATAAATTATATCTCTAACCTTGTTTTCTAAATTCTAAACTTTTAGAAAGCTATTAAGATCTTACCCTACTCTTAAAAAAAAGAATAAAGATATTAAGCGTTTAGAAAGCAGCCTAGTTTTGTATTTGAGTTTCACTCTGGAACATTTGCATGTAACAGTTTCTTGATCATCTGCCTCGATAACTGAGTAAACAGGTCAGTCAGTGGTCTGTATTTGACTTAACAGCTACCTAGCTTATGGTTCCAATCGGACATGGATGTAAGTTTGGGAGGTTCATGTTTCTCGCATTGTGTGCCGAGCCAAGATGTAATCCCGTGCACATGAAGAGACAAAAACCATAGCCCAAACATGGACAGTTGCAGGGCTGAGGTCTCGGTGGGTAAAACTTGACCCCCCTTGTCCCTCCACAGACCACAGGAACCGTAGGGAGCGGTTTGACCATGCAGGTTTCACCGTCACTCTACACAGGAAAATATATTCATCTGCTCTTGCTCATAAACACTGAATTCTTCACCAACAACACTGCTTCCACACAATCAATGAAGAAAACTGCCTTACAGTGTAATGGGGATAAGGAGAGTGGATTTCCTCTACACATACACATGGTAGGACCTAGATTTACTGTTAAATTTATTATTTCACAACGTTATTTTATATAAACTTGATATATAATTTAATTACTTCATGCAGAGGATTCAGCATCCGAACACCTGCATGTTCTCTGTAAGAACGGATTTGGAAAACATCACAGAACAAGTCTACAACCCCATATCACATGACACAATTTTTTTGTTTCTCAAAGCTGATAAGCCTCTTGTCTGAATTTGAGCTTTTTAATTTCATTATCATGTATTCACTCGGTCTTACCTTCTTTCTCCTTTGTCTTCCTAAGCTATGAAGCAATTTGATGCAGGATGTCAGTAGGTCGAAGCTCCATGATGATCAGCCTTCAATCTCAAAGCAAGTAGAAACACAAGAAGATGGGGTTCACGGAATAAGCATACAAGAGAATTTGAAGGATTCAAATGCTATGAAGTAAACACTTTTGAACTCTCTTCTTAAGGCAAAAGAATTTCTTGAAGTTTTTGCTAACTTGACTCGAGTTGTTATTTCTTCTTATTGTGGAACCAATTGGTATAATTAGGTACCACTGCAGCTGACAATGAAAGGTTTGACAAAGTTGATGAACTCAGAGGTTCTGATTCCAAGCTTCAGATCAACCTCGCCTCCACCCAACCAGAAGAAATCGGGATTAAGGTTGACAATGGCTTCATCTAGAATTACCTGAAATCAGTTTAATTTTCAAGTTACTAGAAGCATGACTAAAAACATAGAATCCCTCTATCTATCTGCCTTCAGGGTGCATACATGCATGAGCATGTGTGTGATGTCACACACCTTAGTCTACTCAAGATATATCATATACCTTCAATGAGAAACATTAAAATTGATTTTTTATGGTTATTGATTAAATTCGTTATAGGGTTTCTCAGTTCGGATCACTAATTAGTAATCACCCCTTAAGTGTAGTGTGCCACAAAAGAAACATCACCCTATCAACTTAATAAACTCTGCAAGTGCATTCTCCACGTGACAGGCTGGTAAAGCAAATGATTTGAGCTGACATTAGGAACAGTGGACCAACCTGAAAGCTAGCAGATAGATTGGAAAATTGGAATTCATGAACAATGATTCAATGTGTTGCTATACTCAAATACATGAAACAGAGTTGAAAACATGGTTTTTTACTGTTCCACTGAGCATATAAACCAGTCAAACTGGTTCTTAGCATGACAATGATGGACATCTACCCAGGCAATTAACACCTCCTGTCCTCATGTGTTTATCCTACAACAGGACAGGCATTGAAAGGGGGTATTGTCTAAAAGAATTTTTTTTTTTTTTTGAAACTTTCTTCCATGTTCCCTTTCTATTGTTCATTATACTAATTACATACTGAAGATAAATACCATATTGAATAATTCTCAAAGGTCAAAGCTTAATGCACTTGAGGGAAGAAAAAGAAGAAAGAAATGAAGAAATTATTAGTTGTCATGTAAAGCAAAAATATAAAGGTTTGAATAAAGAGCACTTACGGGAATGTCAGTTTGCATACCAATGCAAGTAACTGCATTGTGCTCAAAGCCAGTCAACTTTATTGATGTCTCCTCAGGAGCAAGTCTCACTGAATTATTTAAAAACAAGTGATAATTAACTAAATACTTTGATGATCTCCGCCTTAAATAAATCTTCCGATCATAAAGAGAATGATAGGGGCTAATATTGCAACAAAAGTTGATGGTATCTTCAGCCCATAAATTATAGTATTATAAAACCCATTAGCTTTCGAAACTGAAATAATGAATAGGAAAGAGAATATGACAAAAAAGACATAAAAGGAAGGTCTGGAAGCATAACAATCAATTAATAATATGATTCATCTCGAGAAAATTATCAAATAACTAGGTGGACAAGAAATAAGGGAAATTAGGAATCCCTCACTATTTCCACAAAAAGTGCTTAATCTAGACTTAAGGCATCAAGCATTAATGCATGAATGATGTATACTGGCACCAGCCTGCTAGAATATAGTATTGAAACCAACTATACTCAATATGATAGACTTTTGAACCGACCAAGTGTGTCTTTTGGCCATTACATATGTGTGCTTTGAATCTTCATTAGAGTCGCATATTTGATGTTTCTGTTGGGTCTTTACTAAAGAGATATCCCAGAATTTTAAAGGTTCCTTTTTATCATAAAGAGAATCACAAACAAAAAAACTTACAGTTAAATTTCTTCTTTGATATCTTGCCATTGTTGAGTGCATAGAGAAAATTTTTGACAGTTTCTGCATTGAATCTAGCAGTATACTAGATATAAAAGGGTCCAATGTCAGATCCTTCTTATGGGGGGAATCTTGTTGATACATAGAGAAAAGGAAGTTACCTGAACTACCACAACATAATACTTTGAATTGTTTCGATCACTACAATCAATTACATTCGACGGGGCCTGAGTATTCACCTGAGCACATAAAGCAGCCCCAGTAAAGAGTTTGGTAGATTCAAATGAGCAAATCAACTTATGGTCTTTTGCTCTAGAAAATGAAAAGCCAACATAAAAACTGAAGGAGTGAAAGTAGGTGGGTGTCAAATATGTTGAGTACTGAGAACACTCTGCAATTGGTAGATCAGCTTTCCGATTCATGAATGTGCTCTAAAGGATTTGCAGTTTAGTGTTTTAACCATCTTCGTCAATCCACATGAAACCCCTTACAACAGAAAATGTTTATCTTTCATACAAATCTGATGTTGAATGCTAAAATGTATTACAACACCAGGGGTTATATTTCACTGTTCATTCCAGAACTTCAAACATTTGGTCATCCTAACAACATATTCATTAATTTCCACTCGTAGACGGTGTAAGACAACAAGTCATAACAACGCAAAAGTACCGATCACAAGTGGGTTAGCCAAGCTCTATTTCACATTAGAGACATAAAAAGCCATAGGACATGTCAAAGTCACTAGCTCTGCAAAAGCACAAGATCAACCGTTTTTTACAAGATGAAAAGATATTTGCATTTCTCCTCCTTAACTAAAGCAAGCCAACCTTTTCTCCTTCTACACTACTTCATATGATCTTTCTTCAACATGCGGTTAGGCACAATTATCGTTAATTATTTGAATCTAATGACAAAAAACAAGCTACTGGCGAGGAAATACCAGGGAATTAAAGAAATTCACATATATTCAGTATCTCAAGCCCCTGATCAAATTAGAAACTCGTAGCTAATTAAGAAAACAAAAACAAAAATTGCAACTAATTGATCAATTATCCATTCGAAGTAAAATAAACAGTAAAATAACAAACCAAAACGATGTTTTTGCAAAGATGATGGACAGAGGCGGCGCCGAGGGCGGCGCGGCGGGACTCGAGAGGCCAGTCATAATAATCGGAGGCGACTCTCTTGAAAATGAAGTCTTTGACGCCATTGGACCGTAGAATATCGGAAAGGCGAGCTTCGACATCGGAGCTGGCATCACTGTTGGTGAGAGGAGACAAATAAGAGACAGGGTCAACATTTTGAGGCAGGTGAGACAGCTCTAGCCTCGATATTCGTTCAAGGATCCGCGTCTGCACTCGCTCTAGCTCTCCTAACGCTGCCTCCATTTTTACAGCTAATGCTAGGGATTGGCTGCGGTTTAAATATGTGTGAGGTAGGGGTCGATGAAGATCACTAAGAATTTAAAAAATCTATAAAAAGTCCTTTAATTATTTTGAATTTTTTAATTTGACCTATGAAATTTTAGAATTCCACATTTGATTATTTTAAATTAAATCCGCTAAAATTTTTGTTTGGTCTTTCAATGTTTTAGTTCTAATGACAATTTAAATTTTTATAAATTTAAATATTAAATAAATTAATACTTATCTCTAAATTAAATTTAAATATTTAATAATTTTTATATTTTAAAATTCAACAATTTAACGTCTCCTAATATTTAATATTTTTTATTATACCTAATAAATATATTACTTTCTTTCTTCTCAGTGATGGGGCCTATGGGCTTGTGTGGTATCAAGCCTCCACATTAATTTACCCAATAGAGTTCAGAAAACGGAAAATTCCGGTAGCAAACTACTGTTTGGTTCTTGAGAAAGCGATCGGGGAGAAAGAAAAGAAAGGAAATGGCAGGAAGATTGAGCAACCTGGCATCAAAGATCATGGGCGGAAACAGCATCGTTTCACGCTCCGCTGCTTCCTCTCTTCGCCTCCGTTCCGGCATGGGTCTCCCTGTTGGTAAACACATCGTGCCCGACAAGCCTGTAAGCTTAATCAATTTATAGGTTTCCTGATTTATTCCTCGACTATATTTTCAATTAACCCAAAACCCTACTTGTTTTGACGCTTCAGCTTTCTGTAAATGACGAGCTAACTTGGGACAATGGAACTGCATTTCCTGAACCGTGCATAGATCGAATCGCTGATACTGTCGGAAAGGTATTTTTTAAGATCCATGATTTTCCTTTCGGGATTTTGGACTATTTGCAGGAATTGAAATTCTTTTTATCGCCCTAATTTACTGATTCTGCTTTATTTTATTTTATTTCATTTGCTGGGAATAGTACGAGGCATTGGCTTGGATGTGTGGAGGTTTGAGTTTCTTTGCATCTTTGGGGATGTTAGCTTGGTGGAATGATAAAGCCTCTAAAATTCCATTTGTAAGTAAAAGAAAAAAAAATCTGACTTGATATCTAATTTTGCCTTGTTTCAGTTTAGTTTTCTTTATAGCTCTTGAATTTCTTCATGTGATATTAATTTGTTGCTTTGGTGGTGTTTTTGGGTGTGCTGCAAATATGAAAAAAGTAGCAGCTTAGGGTACTAATTTAATCACATGCCATGGCACCATAGTGTCACTTGCCTGCTAAGAAAAAAAAATGAATATCGTGCTCGAGTCGGTGGTGATCATAGAATTGGGGATCTATTATCTGAATTATTTTAACTGCACACATCAGAATTTGGAATGGAAGATATTTCTTTGTAGAGAGACTGAGGACTCTAGCCTGCTGTCAACAATCTTTTATAATTCTGAGAAAGAACTTTTCTCAAGTTCATGATATAAGATCATATGTCTTTGGTTCTTGATTCCTTTTCTAATGAACCCGGAAACGTAACCAGAAATGGCATTACCTTGTATAACATTGAACTTTTTAGATGAACCCTTGTCTTGGAGACTACTTTGGCTGTCTACCTTATTGATCCACCAGCTGGAGTTTTATATTTTCTAAATGTTCAGTTAGCAAAGTTGACAATATGTTTTGGGGCTTGCAAAAGGCACGTTCTGCCTGGTTTCCAATTATCTCTGTACTCGAGTGATGCAAAAGCACTACCATGACACTTACTCAGAATCCCAAGTGGAATGTTTGATAAATGATAATTACAACCTGTGCATATGCCTACGGTTTTAAGCACGATGACGAAAAAATAGCTGAACATAAGCACTGTGGTCCAATTGGCAATTAGATATTTTGTTTTCGTAACATTCCTAATTGTGTTGGGATATGGCAGATAAAAGTTTAATCAATAATACTTGCATGTGGTTTAGTGATCTATGTTTCGAAAGATTCCTTGTGTGTGTTTTATTTCATATATGTTTTAATGATCTCTAGTCTAAATTGCGTTGGATATGCCTATGGTTTTAAGGATTAATTGGTTTGTTACACTCTTAAAGTTGTGTTGCTTGACAGCAACCTGTTTTGATACTTAAGCTGATTGATTTTTTTCTCCTATGGTTAACCAGGCACCTAAAGTGTATCCATATGACAACCTCCGGGTGGAGCTAGGTGGAGAACCATAGGTTGATTTGAACCAGCAATATATATGGTATTGTCATGTCACCTTCTCTCTCCCGTGTTTCATTTACTTTTGAAACTCAACAGTTAAATAATGTAACTTGTGGGTTTGTTGCTGAAACAAACATTTTGAACAAATTTTCATGACCGCCTTGCCATACCAAATCTTGGAAGACCTAAGAATATGATGCATGATATTCATGTGGATCATCCTTATAGTTGTCGAACAGTTGTCCATTTTTATGTTTCAGAATAAATGACAAGGAAAGTGTTACTTGCTGTCCGTTTCCTTTGAAATCGTTTCGTCCATTTACATTATGATTTGTTCATTTCTACGTCACAAGTTTGAACCATTTTACAGTATACTATCTGTTGAGGAATTTGGACAGAAAAGTGAGAATTTTAATCGAGATGAGACTCAATATGTCATTGGCAAAAGTTGATGAGAAAGAAGATTAAAGATATTATTAATCATTGTTTAAAATGTACAGAGAATGAGATTTCACATGTTCCAAAAAATGTAATGAAAAAGATGAAGCTTGAAAACCAGAAGCAAAAAGTTTAAGAACTTTCTCAGAACAGTAGTGTAGGATCAACAAAGAATGAGATTTTTCATGTTCGGTTAATGAAAGTAACAGAGAGAGGGGAAAACTAGGGGTGAACAAAATTTGACTCATCTCAAAAAAATCGAATAACTCGATTCGAGGTGAAAATTTTCAATTTGTTTGGATTTGACTTAAATTTTATAAATTCGATTAAAAAAATTCAAATAAAGTTTGAGTTTTAAAATGAAAATTTGAATAACTTAAATAATTCAAAATTTTTAATAATTAAATAATTTATTTTTAAGTTTGTAACTAATTTCTTAATTTTTTATGATATATATTTATAAATATAAACATGAAGAATTATTATCATATTTGAAAAAAATATGAAGAAATATATATATACATATCTTATATACTTAGAGAAAATCGTTTAAATTATAATTAAATCGTAGATAGATAATTATAATTAAATATTTATATGAATTCGAAAACTTGATTCGAATTGAATTTCTTAAACTCATCTCGAATAAAATAAATAAATAAAATTTAAATTATAAAATATTACTCATCAACTTAAATAATTCGATTTTTTTACTAGATTCGATCGAATAAAATAGAGGATGCAAAAACCTAGCTACTTTGTGAATGAGACAGTCACTCTCTGAACTGTCTACTGATCTTACAAGACAGCAAAGCAGAACTAATAGAGTATGCTTGGCAATAAAATATTCAGTAGGAAAAATCATTTGTTAATTAGGACATATATATCAAAACCAAATTGCAGAAGTAACCCATGAAAGAGTTAAAACCAATGGCCAAAAGCGTTCAAAACGATGAAAAAGACAAGGAAATGAAGATAGGAAAGAAAGAAACAAAGAATAGGTCATGGAAATCTGCAAAACTGAACTGAACTGAACCTGCAGTGGCTCGGAAATCAAACACTGAGTCACGGATTCAAAACTGAGCTCAAGAGTCACGGATAGGACATTGTAGTTTGCAAAAGATCTACGCCGTTCCAAAATCTTCAATTTATTTTTCTACTTCAGCAGATCTTGGAAATCGTATCCGCCATTTCTGTTAACAGTCACGGGTTAATCTTATACGTAAAGTTCAGCTATATATAGTTTGCTTTGATCCAAAGCCTATCAATACGCAAGGGGAACAATCTTGGAACTCTAAGTTATGGCTTGGAAGATCATAGCCATGTTTTTCATATTGTTGATTTTCATGTTCGTGTCTTTGCCGCCCATTTATGCTTGTACGCCATGCACACAACCACACCCTTCTCCATATCACCGTCCAAAACACCCCGGTAACCCTAAAATAAAGCATCCACCGAGACATGGAGGCGCCCCAAAGGTAATACCGCCAAGGCCACCTGTTTTTGTTCCACCAATAACGAACCCTCCCGTTACAATCCCACCACCTTCTTCTCCTTATCCACCTTACACCGGTAGTCCACCATCTGGAGGAGGTGGTGGTGGAGGAGGAGGAGGAGGAGGGGGAGGAGGGGGAGGGGGAGGAGGGGGAGGGGGAGGCGGAGGCGGAGGTGGCAGTAGCACTCCTGCTCCACCAACTACACAATCAACATGCCCGGTTAATGCACTTAAGCTAGGACTGTGCGTGGATGTGCTCGGAGGATGGGTTCACATTGGGCTAGGAAACCCAGTTGAGAACGCTTGCTGCCCTGTTCTGGGAGGTTTACTAGAGCTTGAAGCAGCCGTTTGTCTTTGCACTGCTATAAGGCTTAAGCTCCTAAACCTTAACATCTTCATTCCCCTCGCTCTTCAAGCTTTAATAACGTGTGGGAAAAACCCTCCTCCCGGTTTCATTTGTCCTCCTCTTTAAGGGCCACATTCATCAATATTGAGGCGATCGAAAAAACTTTCTCCGGACGCACAAGGAACAAGATTGTCAGATCGTCAGTTCAGTTTCCAGACAGGGTTGCCACCTTGGTCATCTATGCAGACTGTTCCATTAATTAGCCAACAAAAAAACCATTAAAATTGGAAACAATGTGTACTTCACCATTATTAGGTTTTATTAGGTCGCTTAATTTGTCCTAGGGTTTCTCCACTGTAGTATTTTCAATTAATTTAGAGCTTGTGTTTCTTTAATCTTCAGGGCTTGATTTAACTAAAATTATCTACGTTGCATCGAAATTGACCTAACTCACAAGTATTCGGCATGTTTAGAAGATCACCATGATTAAATATCTTTTTTCATATTAGTCACGGATTCCTAACTTTATTTCTTCACTTGCTCTATCTGCTCTCGAAACCTATGAAGCATGGGTACGGCAGTTTATGCTCGTCCCCTGGGCTTGATATGTTTCTGAGACGAAAACGATGTGAGTACGGCAAGGTCGTTCCGGGGACGTACCAGGTTAATGGGGTACGTACGTCTGAAAACTAATCTGGTACGTTGGGAGACTTTCAGGGGGACGGCTTTTCTGTTACACAAGCGTACCCAAAGTTGTTAAATCCCGACCATAGTTGCCAAGAACGCGCCGACCGGAGACCCTAAATCCTACACCTTAAAAAAAATACCTTGTCTTCAATTTTCTAACCTTAACTACAATTTCTAACCTTAGATCCTAAATCCTAAACTTTAAACTTACTAATTTAAAGTAAATGCACTAGTAAAGACACGATAAAGAAGTTAACTATTTATACCCTCTCAAAACGGCTGCATGATTATCTAAAACTGTCAGGCACCGATATCTTTACTTTCCCCTAGTTAGTACTGCAAGCAATAAACGACATGAAAACCGTAAGAACGATAGAGACAGTTCGTGGTAATCCGACCATCTTTTACACTTGTTTCTGCCCTGCTTGTAAACATATCCCAGCGCCAGCTGTTATATGTCAGCTGTTAGAAAAATCAGTATCTGCATGCATATGCGACCACGTTCCGCTCTCCATTTTTGCTTCATAAATTAGGTTTATACTTTATGATTACAAATTACAATCCGTTAAGTTCCATGCGCACATGATTCCTTGCTCATGGTTTAGCTGAAACCTTTAAGTTTTGGGACATATATATTCAATAGATTTTGTAGCAGTGTATGGAATGGAATATAAAATTCACTGCAACAAAACATATTTTTAACGATATTTTTCGAACAAATATCATTATAAACACGTACTTTAACGATATTTTTAAGTAAACACCGCTAAAAACATGTCTTGTCCATGATAAGCATGAGACATCATATTAATCGACACAATACAAGCTGGCTACATAGGTCTTGGGAGTACAAAACCAGGTGATGTTTCTAGAGCATAGAAAATAATAAGGTCACGGGAAGAAAGACTGTAGCATGAGGATTGAGAACACTGAGAAATCGGACAAGCTTCTACTCTGCAGTAAAGAAAGATTGTCGGCTTCTAACAAACAAGCTGAATTACACTAGTATTTCATTTCCCATAAATTAACATACATGGATCCAAAGAAAGGAAACAACCCTACAGACTATGACATTGATCACTGCATACTAGACGATATTAGAATTTAGGACATCAAAAACCACGCAAATCTAAGAAGAGAGAAAACATATTTAAGGACATTGGAAACCAGGGGGAACTTTCTTCGAGCAGACGTTGAGAAGCAAGCTGAGTGACAGTGGGACATTAAGGTTGATGCCCAAAATGTTAGCTTTGATAGCTGTGCAGAGGCAAACGGCAGCCTCAAGATCAGCAAGGCCTTGGATGAGGGAGCAGCATGGCTCAGCTGGAGGGGTACCAATAGTGAGGTTGAGCAACCCGCCGAGCAGATCAGCACATGCAGCTAGTTTAAGTGCATCCCTGGGGCACTTGCCTCCTGCAGAAGGAGAGGGAGAGGGGTTGGGTTTTGGCCTAGGTTTATGTTTATGTTTAGGCTTGGAGGAAGGGCAGGAACCACATGCAGTGACCAGGGAGAAGAAGAGAATGTTGAGTGCAAAAAATAGGGCAAGTGAGGCCGTTCTTTTTGAAGCCATGACTCTGAAACTCCCAGTAGCTTCTTGCTTCAAGTTGAAGTAATTGATAAGATGGAGAATTTGGAGTGAAGGGTAGGGTTTTTATAGCGTTTTGAAGAGGGTCAGTCGGTTGGTTTTGACGGTGCTTAATTGCATACATACAATATACTTGAAGTTATCTGAATTTGATCAAATTTACTGAAATAAAATATAAAACATTTTATAAATAAATCATGGCCATTAATTTAATTTTTGTCTATTTAATAATTTATTTTAATAAAAATCGGATAATATATATTGAGTTTTAGATATGAATAAAAAATGATTTAATATAAAAATTTAATTTAATTTTAAGATTCTACTAGGCTAGTAAGCCCAAACCTTTTCGGGGCAGGCCTACAACTTTTGATCATTATACTCAGTCTGAAATACATAACTAAAATATAAAATGATAAATAAAATTGTATAAATTTTTTTATCATCATTAATATCAAATTTATTATTTAATTAAATCGGATCAATTACTGTAAAAACATATTATAAAAATAAAATTTTAATTTAATTTACATCATTTATGATAATATTTAAATTTATAATTTTATTAAAAAATAATATTTTATCTCACTAAACCAACTAACTGATTGTTAATTTTATAAATATAATATAGAAAATTTTCCACAAATACGATATGGGTCAAAGGTTTAAAGTTTTGGGCCCATCACTGTCTTAACTGGAGGGGTTTTCATTTTCTTCCTGAAGTATTATTGAAGTAAAAAAAAAAGTTTATAAAACACCCATTTGAGGACTCCCTCATCCACATGCATCATTATCTTTATCTTCTACGTCCACCAATGCCTGTCCGGTCTTCATTAATTATATGTTTAGTTGCTTCAGTTCCCATGAAGACCTGGTCTGGTCTGCCCTATCTGTGAAGTGAAAACTCGACACATTTTGCTTCTTTCGTTTTCCTTTGATTGTTTTCCACTTGCCCGGTCTTCATTAATTATATGTTTAGTTGCTTCAGTTCCCATGAAGACCTGATTTGCTCATTGCTGTGAAGTGAAAACTCGAGAGGTTTGACAGATTTCATTTTCATTTGATTGGTTTCCACTGGCAATGTGAAGCGAAAACTTGGTTTCCACACGTCTCTTGAAGAACTAACCATTCATGCCCGTGAAGCGAAAACTCGTGGTTTCTGCACTTTATGACTACGATATTTTATTTCTTAATGTATGTGACTGAACCCTAAAACAAGGAATATATATTAAAGATTTGATCGATCACCGACCGTTAAACGTCGGTCTAGTTGGTTGACACGTTAGGTTCTTTTAAGTAAAATTAAAGATTCAAATAGTGACATTGTAAAGATCATTTTATAACGAGTCAATATAGTATTCATTTTGAATTAGTTGATCAACGGATTGAATACTAGTATTAATAAAGAAATGATATTTTGTACCATCTTCATGGGATTACTTAGCATTTAGCAACACAGTCTGATGAAGTTCAGGTACTATAGTTTAAAGACTCTAGACTGGATCTGAATCTAAAAGGTTGAGAAGTGGTAGATTCCAAACACATGGGATCATAGTTAATTATAAAAGAAATTCAATGGATGCCAATGGCCATACATTGTCGACACTTCCCCCAGTTGTGTACTTCCTTAGGTGTTAGCTTCAGCAACAAGGTTCCTGCATTTCCAGTTTTTATTTGAAGGACTCGAAAGTTAAAATCAAGTATACCATATTCAAGAAAATTTATATAAATATCCATGAAATAGATCGAATACATAAATAAATGATTAAAAAAAGAATTTAATTATTAAAAGATCATTAATAATCGTAAAATTAGACACGAACGATGTCAAAATCTCTATATGACCGTGGATCTACCATATGAGTAGACAAACAACATGCCATAAGGTAAAAAAAACATATCACGAAAGCAAATTAAAACGTGTTACAAGAATAAAATTAAAACATATCACAATAACAGACGAACTTTCATAAAATATATAAAAAAGTCTAACAAAAAAATATTATAAATTAAAAACTAAAAAATTAATAATATTATTATTGATATAAATAAAAAAGTAAGACTGGCGATGTGAAAGAAATAAAAAAAAGAAGTGGAATATCGTTTTTTTATATAATTTTAATTCCTATCACATATGGGTACAATTAGAAATATCGATAAATTATTTGTTAACATGTTATTCATTTCTAACTGGGATTTCTCCTAACAAAGATAAAATATATAATAAATTTATATATATATATATTTAATGGTGGAGTGTTTTTTATTTGTCGGGACATTAATCGTTGTCATACTTTGCATAGGAATCACATATAGAATGCTAAATTATGTTTATAAATATATAACGACGAAAAATGATTTAAGTTTGTACCAAAGTTTTATTTTTATTATATGATACATTAATAATATTTTTTATAAATCTTAAATTAATTATAATATATTATTAAACAATCATATATATTTGACTGATTAATTAAATTATTCATTTTTATTTTATTATATATTTTTTAAGTCGTGAATTCTAGACTTACTATAAGTGTGTTTTTTCTCTTAAAGTCTATTTTCCTCTCTTCCCTAAATATAGTCAGGATTAAAATTTATTAAAAATTATGATGTGTTACTAATTAATCTAAATTAAACTTTAAATCTTGATTATCTCATTATATTCTAAAACAAATTTCATAAAAAAATTGAAAAATAGCTTGAAATCTAACGACTTGACCCTAGATCAAGTTGCCATGCCAATCCTAACCAGGTATACGACCTAGTGATCATATTAAAACAATGTATCAAACAACACGATAAACATGTCGGTTTAATTGCCACATCGGACATGACATCATGTCAGTTCGAAATGTTTAAATTCGTGGTGGATGATGAATCTTTGGTTACCTTAATCATGTCCCAAACCTGAAATCTGAATTATTTTCTTAATTTTTTTTAGTCTCTAATTAATCCTTAATATATTATCTATTTTATAATTTCATTGTTTGACTTGCAAGAGTTTGTGCCGTCCATTCATGGATTAGGCCACGGATTATCATTCAAAACCAGTTTACATGTAGGAGTTGAAAACTTGGGGCGACACAAAGTTTTTTTTTCTTTTTGCCTTGTCTTAATTAAAAAAGTAGAGTTAGCAGCCAATCAAAACGTTACACCTGGATTAATTCCTTCTCTCTCCTCTATTATAGAGAGAAATGAACGTACCAAAGTGGTTTATTGTTTTCAATGTCTGAAATATTTTTAAACAGGTTTAGCTGACCCACTTGGCATGTTGTGTACATATTTTTATGTAGCGCAGTGGCTCTTGGAGAAGTTGAAGAAATACATGAATATTCTACTCTACGAATCCTTAAGAATACAAACAGTTAATAAAGTATAGTATAAAGGGATTTGACCCCCAATTTTTTTATTAAAAAATTGAATGTTTTTTTTCCTATTTGGTCCCTAAAATTTTAATTTATTTGAATATTTACTCCTCAATCCTATTGACGTACACTAGTAAATTAGAACGAAACCATTTGATAGGTGGGGGATTAACAAGAACGGGTCATCTTATAGAACTTTATCAATTAAAATTAATAAAATTAAACCGTTTATCTTTGATTTTTTAATTTATTTACTCTTAAGATCTTTTAATTTTAAAAGTTATAAAGTAAAATCTTAACTCACTTAATTTTTATGGTTTAATAATTTTTTAAGACGTATTCATTTTAAATTTAATTAGTTTATCTCTTTTTAGTTTGATTGTGATTCTTTCTCTGATTATAAATTATATTATTTGAACCCGAATAACCTAAAAAAACAACTAACTTCTAAATACTAAGCATTACATCATATAATAAGATTGAATATGAAATTGTTAATAACCAAAATGTTTAGGATAATCAGTTTGAATATGTCTCATGTTTCCTCCTCGACTGCTTATGAGCTAAACTTAGATAGCCCAAAGCGAGTATATCTATGAGCATTAGAATATTAATTTGTGGATTATGATCTCATATGAAACAACGAAATTGGGGAAAAAAAGCAAATGATTAGACCAGGCTCGGCTCGGCTTGAAAATATTGTTATTGGGTTCGGTTTAGGTTCGAGATTCGACGAGTTCAAAATTTTAGGTTCGGGTTCGGCTCGAAAATAATATTATAGCGCTCGGCTTGACTCTATTCAAAATAGATAATTTTGTTATATTTTTTTTATATAAAAGATAAGATCTCGTTAAAAACTCTTTTCATAACTAATAACGAAAGAAAATTCAATATTGAAAAATGAAAAAAATCTTTTCCTAAAGATATTACTTTTAATGTGTATGTAGCATATATATAATATAATTATTCCGAACATGTTCACGGACTTTTCGAAGCTCATTAATGTTTTGAGCCAAACCCAAACCCGAATTGAACTTACTCGACCAAGTTTTAACTAAGCCAAACTCAAATAATTCGCGAGTCGGTCAGGCTCATTATCCCTAACTGCCACCATGAACCATATACCAATGAAGTCTCTGTTCTTGACTCTTTTTTTAAGTGTGTTTCCTGGTCAACTTACCCCCTAAGGCTCGATCAGTGTGTTTCGTGGTTAGGGAAAGAACGAGTGGCGGAGCATGGACCCCAAAATTTAGAATCTTTGGAATCAGACATGCCACGTGTTCAATTTGTGGGTCCTATCTTTGGCAACACTCAACAGCTGCAAATACCACATGTCCTTTCCAGATTCCAAAAACCAATTCCAAACACATAAAATAACGTTGAATTTTTCCATTTAGGGGGCATTAAAGAGATTATGTACAAGTCGATGACGTTTTAGTTGTTGATTATTTGTTTATATAAAAAATAAGAAAAAATATTTAAATTATAATAAAAAATTATAATTATAAAAGTAAATTAAGTATTTAATTTAAAATATTATATAATGAAAAAGTTAAAAACTCAATCAATAGATTTGAATAAAGAATAAATATAAATATATTTGATTATACCGGTAAACGAATCATAAAAAAATTAAATTATTAAAAGATCATAATAATGACAAATCAGAGTTAAACATCGTGAAAAATCATCCACAAACGAAAATTATATATGTAGATTTAAAACAAAAATATCAATAATTAAATATTATTTTTTTATTAATCGAAGTAATATCAAATCTAACCCTAAAAAATAAAAATAATTATCAATAAAATAAAAAAAATATAAAAAATAATTGTCAATAAAAAAATAAAAAATATAATATATATAATAAAAAAATTATTTTGACGGATAAATGATCGTTTATCATAATTACTATAATCATTTTGATTTTAAATTCATTAAGAATATTTATAAAAAATGTATAACGGTTATTTGCATGTATAATAAGTAAACATACAGTAATGACATGCCCGTGATGATGTGATTTATTCATGGAAACCTAAATAAAAAATAATTAAAAATAATTTGATTGATTTAAATTTTAGATAGGTCAATTTCAGTATCTTTCCTTTTCGGTTTAGAAACAAATTATTTTACTGACGACAACGTTTATTGTTGGTTAGGATTAGTATTCTATTTACTATAAGAAGAATTGTTTACTATTAATTTTTTAATTAAAATTAAAAATACAACTAAATATAAAGTTTATAAAGTAAGTATATTTATCGGTTATTTACTCTTTTATATTTTTTATATTTTGTAGGGATAATGGTTAGAATTTAACATTTAATAGTTGAAGTACGATTAAGATTTAAGGTTTAATCTTTAAATCCTAAATCATAACCATTATTTTAAATCCGATATACCTAACCCCTAAACTAAGACCTTAAACTCTAAAACTAAAGTGTTATAAAAATTTTCGGTTTTGAATATTAATATATAGGATAATAATATTATATATAATATACATAAAAAAATTGAACCTTTAACTTAAAGATTTTGTATTGAATCTTTTCTAACATGATATTATTCTTACAATTCGTTATGCTTAGAGGAGATGAACCAATTTAATGTTGCTTTTTTGCATGACTGATAACGATGTTAGCAGAGTGATTGAACGATCAATGTCAAATAGTAAAAATTATATTCTATAACAGATACTATTGTAATCACTATTAGCTTGTTTTAAAAAAAATACATCTTATTCTCTTTTATTTATTAATCCTAGGCGTATATAATCTCCAAATTTCTCCTTTAAATAATCAAATTAAAACTAACATTTAAGAATTCAACATGAGAGACGAAACCGATGAATTAAAAGTAAAATTATTTTTCACCCATCTAATACATAAATATATATTTGTAAAAAAGTTTGAGTGTGATAACAAAAACTAAAATTATATTATAATAATATAAATAAGTTTTATTTTTTTTTTAGACAACCGAGCCGACCTTGTGTTCCGAACCAATCACCATGGTTTCCAACTCCAACTTTCAACTTTCCCACAGGGGAGGAGGCAGGCGTATCAATCATTCTTGCCCAACAAATGGTTAAATAAAAGCAAAACCAATAAGTGTAGGCCGTGTGTCATTTGCTACAATGTTGACTTTGTCGCAACATGGCTGTGCCACTGCCACCAGCCCACCACCACCCCTCTATATAAGTACACACCACCAGCTTTTGCTTCTCATCGGCGCCACAGCTACTACTCTGATCTTACCATCAAAGCTGTCTGCAACCCTTTCCTCACCTTGCCTCAAACAATGTCCCTCCCTATAACACAAGCGAAAACCCTCCCTGATGCATGGGACTATAGGGGAAAACCAGCCGAGCGATCCAAGTCCGGTGGATGGGCCAGTGCAGCCATGATTCTAGGTCTTTAAATCTTCTGCTTTTGACTTTGCTTTGAATTTCTCATATACTTTGGTTTGGACCTAATTAATCATGTTATGGAGTATCTTTTTCAGGTGTTGAGGCATGTGAGAGGCTAACAACGTTAGGTATTGCTGTTAATTTGGTGACGTATTTGACTGAAACCATGCATTTGGGCAATGCTACCGCAGCCACCACCGTCACCAACTTCCTTGGCACCTCCTTTATGCTATGTCTGCTCGGTGGTTTCGTCGCCGACACTTTCCTTGGCAGGTTTGCTCTCTTCTACGATTCACAAAAATACCTTCTGCAGTAGTTTCCCGTGAACCCACTCAGTTAAGTAATTAACTGTATGGTTTCTCTCCTATTCACAGATATCTCACCATCGGAATCTTCACCACCGTTCAGGCAACCGTAAGATTCATTTCCTTTTATTAGATCCTCATCTCTACTTTACGTACACTTTTGTTTATTAATTATTAGTTTTTTTTTTTTTTTACATTGTCGAGCAGGGCGTCACGATCCTGACAATCTCAACTGTAGTCCCAAGCCTAAAGCCTCCAAAATGCAGTAGGGACAGCTCAACAACTTGCACCCCAGCTAGCGGCATGCAACTTACCATTCTCTACCTAGCTCTCTACATGACCGCACTTGGGACCGGCGGACTCAAGTCCAGTGTCTCAGGATTCGGGTCAGACCAATTCGACGATTCGGACCCAGAAGAGAAATCCCGGATGACAAACTTCTTCAACTGGTTCTTCTTCTTCATAAACATAGGCTCCTTCACTTCAGTCACCGTCCTGGTGTACATCCAGGACAATGTAGGGCGTGATTGGGGCTACGGTATCTGTGCTTTGGCTATCATGACAGCGCTGGTGGTGTTCCTATTGGGGACCAGGCGTTACCGTTTTAAAAAATTGGTGGGGAGCCCATTGACTCAAATTGCCGCAGTGTATGTAGCTGCCTGGAAGAAGAGGCATTTGGAGTTGCCGTCTGATCCGTCGATGCTTTTTGAAATCAACGATGCAGCTGAGGGACTGAAGAAGAAGAAGCAAAAGTTGCCCCACAGCAAAGAATACCGGTCAGTATCACATGCAATCTTAAATGTCGCCGATATAAGGTTAGGTGGCAGGCAGTGGGTCCAAAACCTGATAGATAAACATCAACCAGTTGGGTTTTATAAGGCAATCATAGTGTAAAATTATTGAATTTCTAGGGTCCTTAATGATTGACATCCCTAGCTAGTGCCATATCACTACTCCAAGTCAAGAACCGACAACAACCCTTGTTGGTTTTGGATTTGCTCTCTCTTGCTAATCAAACAAAAACAGTATACATAATAATTTGATCCCACAAGTTTCAATCTTATAGACATGTTGGGTTGAGATGTGGAAGGGTGATTGATTTCGGCTGCTCATTATTTAGATGTTGATTATGGCTTTTTTTGTACAGTTTCTTGGACAGGGCAGCGATCATGGACCCATCTGTTGCTGAGAAAAACAAGTGGAACTTAGCTACCTTAACAGATGTTGAAGAAGTGAAATTGGTGCTAAGAATGTTACCCATTTGGGCAACTACGATCATGTTTTGGACTGTCCATGCCCAAATGACAACCTTTTCAGTGGCTCAAGCATCCACCATGGACCGTCACATTGGCAAATTCCAAATCCCATCAGCATCGCTCTGGTTTTTCTTCATCGGTAGCATTCTCTTGACCGTCCCAATTTACGACAGAATCATTGCTCCAATTGGCAGAAAAGTTTTCAAGAACCCACAAGGCTTGAGCCCTTTGCAAAGGATATTTGTTGGTTTAGTTTTGTCCATTATCGGAATGATAGCCGCTGCACTGACCGAAATCAGGCGATTGCGAGTCGCGAGCTCACACGGTCTCACTAACAACCAATCGGCTCAACTCCCAATGACCGTATTCTGGCTGGTCCCTCAGTTTTTGATAGTGGGGTCTGGAGAGGCCTTTACATACATAGGACAGCTCGACTTTTTCTTAAGGGAGTGTCCGAAAGGGATGAAAACAATGAGCACGGGTTTGTTTTTAAGTACCCTTTCTTTAGGGTTTTTCCTCAGCTCATTGTTGGTTACTATAGTTCATAAGGTGACCGGAACCAAGCATGCATGGCTTCCAGACAATCTAAACAAAGGAAAGCTCAACGATTTCTACTGGCTTTTGGCAATTATGAGCACTTTAAACTTGGCAGTTTACGTGTTCTTTGCAAAGAGGTACGTATACAAGGACAAGAGACTTGCTGAACAAGGAATTGAACTAGAAGAAACAGAAGCAGAACCTACATTCCACTGATATGAATCAATATGTCTAGGAGTGGACCGAACTCACTTTGATTAAGATTTTGTGTTTGTAACTTTGTAATCTATGTCTTTGGTTGGACGTTGAAATAAGTTTGAAACCCCCTTTGCATGTACAAAACGAATGTGGCCAAGGGGAAAGAAGAATTTGCAGCAAAAAAAAGCAGTACAAACCACTTTTGTTTGAACATGCCAAGTTGACGCAATGTGTTTCAGAAAAATCTATCTTCCAACCATGATGACTTCAGAAACTAATTACTCAGGTTGTTTAAAATATTGAAATTGTTGAGGTGTATGTATAGAATCAAAGAAACAGTTGGTACCACAAGGTTGGAAACATGTTTGTGCAGAAGAGGGATAGTTGGCCTTTCGTTCATCTGAAAAGTGGGGGGAAATGCATATTCTATGGAGTTAATATAAAATCATTTAAATTTTCAAGTATTGTTTAGTAGGAGTAATAAATATTAGCATCCATGCACCTCCCAGTCCCAGGATTCTCTGTGCCTGACTAGGCAGAATATAACAGCACAAAAATCCATGGTATGGGCTGTGTTCAAGTTGGAAAATTTGCTTATGGAAATATCTTTTGGAGCAATCACGTGATGATAAATCCTACCCCCTTTTTCTGTTCAATTTATAATCCCTATCTGTTCCTTTGTGCTCCAATTCATTCTGCCAGTTGTGTTGCTAATATTTATCCCCACTCTCAAGCTTTGGATGCTATTATTTCTTTTGGGATTAAGCAAAAATATCTTACGGATAAGTTCTAAATCTCTTTCTTTCTTTCTCATTCTAATAATGTTGTGGAACCCAGACTGATTTAAGGTTCACTGTCGTTTTAGCTGATGTATCAAATCACTCTGGTTTTTCAAACTTTATGTAATTCATGGACTGTGATACAAGTAAACTACAATCATAATCTTGACACCGTTGAATAATGATAATAATGTGTTTATTCGTGTCGTACTTTGTCATATTTGAATTATTTTGTATATTATATTCACATCATGTCTAAGATTACTCCAGTTAAGAGTCGAGACTACAAAACAATTATTGAGGGATCAAACAAGGGTGAATGAGTTATGAACATATCTTCTCATCTTGAAAAATTAAGCCTAATCCTTTCCAGTTGTGAAGTGGATAAGCATGATGATTCTTAATTAGCCAAAACTCACTCTTGTTCGGTTTTCTTACATACTTATTAGGGAGGTTCGACGAGTATATTATGTAACAGAACATAATTCTGTCAGTTTATAGACATAATTGATGGATCAGACTGATTCACGATCATCATATCATGAGTGTTGTAGCCCTTTGATGAAATTATTTCAAAGAGCTTCATCATTTCGTGTTGCAGAAGATCGTTATATACCCCTGCCCTGATGTTGCATCTATGTCCTCAAGATTAGAGGATTATGTTTTTCTCGGTTCGAGTAGCGTAATTAATTATCTGCAAGAGACACTTCTATACATCTTTTCAGACACACCAAACATTTCTTATTTGGCAAAAACTAAAAGGATGAAACATCAAAAGCCAATCAGTCTGGCTGGTTTAACTAGAAGACATCGTATGTACGATTGGAATACGAAGATGGAGAAAACTCAAAACTGTTCCTCTTTAGGCCTAGTATCCTCTACTCAAAAGTAGAGTCTAAGTAATTACCATTTGAAAGAATAATCACAAACGTGACATAAAACTAAGACACATGAGCAACTAAAAGCAGTTAGCCAATCATATATCAAGAAAATGGAAATAGAACAGGCGATTATTTTAACATCCAGAAATCAGGATGCATTCAAGTTGTGTTAGATTCTTCTGATCATATAAATGGTTAAAAACTTGTAACCATCCCTGCTTGCATTATTATACTGTAGAGCAAGAACATTATTGAGTGGTCCAATGAAAATCTTTCTAGTAATTTTCTTCACCTGAATTGTTTAAAAGAATTCAATAAAACATGGCATCAGAGTAGTGTGATTCTGGATATGCAAATAGAAACTGACATAAAAGTTGAACAATATGCAAGAAGACTAATTCAAAAAGAAATATGTAGCAAAAAAACAAAGCAATTTGCATAAGTTGTCGCTCCTAAGCCACAAATTATGCTAAAGGCATCTGATATCATGAGGTCAACAGAAAGCTATTCTCAAATACCAAGCATGGACTAGGAGGAATGCCAGCCTAGAGCTTTGGAATGATGGGATAAGCAACAGGTGGATTTAAACATTTGGTTTAATCCAACATGCCATAAGACCTTTAGAATTTGCCCTAAAGTTCAGAGCTACCGGCATTAACGCTAGTACAATGATACCCCAATAAGTGATTCCATACAAGGGAATTACACAAAATTACCAAGTTTCCAAAAGTTCTCTAGGATGGATGATTTTCCCCACCTGTTAGTCCGGTTAGACTTCAGAAAATAAAATTCCATCAGGAAATAACCAGAGATGATTATATAAAGAAAGGGCGGGACTAGGAAAAGAGATTTCATTTAACACTACGGTCCAGACCTATCCAGCCTCAAACTCTCCAGATATTAATCTTCTGATGAAAGAATTTTTACATGGTTGTAAAAGACGGGTACCATAAATAGATAGAAGAAAATAGACCTTAAAATTGGCATCTTTAATGACTTTCTAAATGAAAGAAACAAGGAAATTTACGCAATTGGTTTGGCTAATTTGTCAACAATTCAAAAGGGAAGAAAACTTCCACTTGATTGCTGAAACTAAGGTCATGTACATCATGTAACAAGTGCACCTACATTCGGACATAGCAATGAAGCAACTGAAATATTGGTCATATGCCTTCCTGCCTGCATATATCCTTTACGATAGTGAACTGATCTCAGAGGGACAGAAAATCATGTTCAACTATCAACTAGATCCCAAGTTACCAAGACATAAATAAGTTACTATGTAAAAGCATATCTGCCTCCTTAACCAAAGTATTTGAGGAAAAATACATAAATACAGAGTAAACAATCGAAACCTTCATGTGTAAAATAATGATGATAGCATACACATTTATAACTCGAATCCTGATTTATAAAGGTTGATACGGAACCTTCTCTATCAAAAGGAGGTGACTGAATAGAGCTAATTATATGACTGGGTTGGTTTACACAAGGAACTATGCCACTAAACTTCATCAATTAACAACAAACCATGTTGTCTTCATGAGCAAGCACATTTGATCGGTTGATCATGCTGTTTATCTTTGTTCCCTTATATTCACTTAGGTCATGGGTTCTAGACCCACTAGGAGAACCCCCTTCCTTCCCCTAGAATCCCCTTCTCCTCCCCTCTAGGTAAGATTAGGATTAAATTTAGGATTTGTAAGAAAACATGTTGTGTTCACTAAAAAGAATTAGCTCATCATCAAATCAATAACTAAAATACCTTCAAAATGTGACATTGGTAAAAAGGGATGCCAAAACTCATTTATATAGCCTGATTGACGAATATAACCATGTGCAATGTAAAGCTTCATGACGGCAAAAGAGATATATGCAAACAATTCTCAAGCTTAAAAATTGTACAAGAAAACAACATTTTGAAAGTAATCCCAGCTTGAAATACATAATTGCAATTTGTATTATCAACTTTGACATGAATTACTATAGAGCAATAATCTCCCAATGTAAAATGTACAAACTTTAGCAACGATACTCAACCCCATACCTCCGAGAATGGTTCCTAGAACCTCAAATACCGAAATGCAACAATCCCTTCAAGCGCCCCAACAAACGCCCCCGCCAAAACGTCGAAAAGGAAATGCCTTCCAAGTAAAACCCTTGAAGTAGCAGTCATTATAGCCCAGACCCATACGCCTAATAGAACAAAACCGGGTTCACATTTAATCCACCGTTCAATCAAACCTGAAACGCTTCCCTCGTCGTGTTGAAAGATAAGGTGGAAGAGAGTAGCTAAAAATAGAACCCGCGATGCGTGGCCACTTGGGAAAGAGAAGTTGTCAGCGTGAACAACGGGTGACATGTTTGGGTTGTAATGAGGCCGGGCACGGCGGAAGATCAGTTTGATGAGACCTATCAAAGCGAGATCCAGGAGGTGGCCAAGGATGAGAGGGATGGCTAGAGAAGAAAATGAAGGGGAAGCGAGAAAGAGAGAGAGGGAAACAGGGAAGGAAAAGCGGAAATCGGCGGAGTATTCGAGGAGGAGGAGAAGGAAAGTTGGGAGGATAGGTTTGAAGATTGTGTGGAGGAAGAGTGAGATGGAGGCGTCTATGGTTATTAGGGACTGAAGGAAATGTGGGGATGATGGCGTTATTGTTTTCGTCGAACCCATTGGCGGAGGTGGTGGTGATGGCGGCGGCGGGGGTAGGTTGTTGCGGGAGTGGATGTTCAACTCAGAACAGACAGTTGACAGTTAAAATGGCAACTGGCAAGGTTTCATTTGATAATGTGTTATTGGATGAGAAGGCTGAGAAGTTAAAACGGTGCCGTTTGCGAAAGTGGGCTATTCTTCCTTTGGGCTTTGTTGGTCAGTTTAATAAATTTAAATACTTGCATTTCAATTTGAAGTATGAGATATACTTTTAATGTATCATCTCAATCGATTCGATTCGTTTAAAATCGAATTCAAAAATATAGTTATATATTCGAATATAAATTATATATAATAACTTTTAATTGTTTAATTCCTATTTTTTTAGGATTTTTTAAATGATTTTTTTTAAAACTGAATAATTGAAATTTTAGACCATCTATTAAAGATGGTGAAGTTTGGGTAATTTGAAAGTATCATGACTATTTTGTCACGTGTCAAAATCTCTATTAAAAATTTATAAATTATAAAAATTTTAAACGATCAATTATTAATTATATAGAGTTTGGAGGTTTGTCTTTTAAAAACCTTAAATTATTTTTAAAAGAAAGAGTTACTATTCCGATCTACACACTATCAACAACTAATCGTACTAATTTTTAAAAGTTGAATAATTAAAAAAATCAAAGCAAATAAAAATTTTTGTAGTCCAAATTTACCTTTTATTTATCGTAAAATTTAAAGAATTTTAAAGTTACAAATATACTCCCAATTCCAACTATAAATAATGTATATCAAAGTAAATTTTTTTATGTCAAATGATTTTTTTAATAAAAATATTGATTAAAATCTTGAAATTTTAACGATATTAATATGATAGTCCATGTGTATTTTAAGCTAATTATTTTAATTTTAATAATATTTTAAAAATATAAAATGATTTATTGACGTAAAATAGAATACAAATAATATCATTTTAGAATGAAGTACATATAGATTGTCATAGGGGTACCACATTAACGTCACTAAAAATTTAATATTTTAATCGAAATTTTTATATAAAATTTATCTTAATTTAAAAATTCAAAGACTAAATTTAACTTAAAAATTAAATAAGAGTAAATGAATTTCTCATTCAAATCCCACGTAAACAGATAATTTCATTAAAATTATCATAATATTAATTTATGTATTGGTCCGACAATAAAATAAAAAGTTAACTTTTAACAATAGTTTATTGGAGACTATTATACTTTTAATATTTTAAAGTATTAAAATTCTTTAAATGTTTTTAACAATATAACGATATAAACTTGTATATTTTTAATAAAATTATTTTTAACTAAAAAATTCTAATGAACTAAGCATTTTTTAAAAAATTGAACAAAATCCAAAATCATAAATGCTAGCATTTTAAAAAAATTCATTTGATTTTTTTATCTACCTGCAATCCAAATTTACCATGTATAAACTATATTTTAAAAAGAAATATTAGGATTACAAAAGAAGAAAAATAATGTTTCCATCAAGGCCACAAGACAACATGTATATGCATTTTTTAATTATATTTAGTAAATTTAGATTATATATACTATTAGAAAATATTATTAGGCACCAATTCTAACAATATATGGAAAAGATCTAACTATTAGATATTATCAAAAAAATATATTATTTTTTAGATTTTAATAAAAAAAAAATTCTTCTATAAATATCATGTATTATATATTATGTTTCTCACTTGCATTCTTATTTTAAACTTAAAATGGATGTTAAAATGCAATCGATTTTGATTTTTATGATTTTGTGTATGTTAGTCATGATTTCTGAAGCAAGGAGACTTGATAATCTAGATCCAAATCATATTCACATTTTTACTGTTAATGATTTCATCGTGAAGAGACAAACGCCAGAAGGACCGAATCCTCTCCACAATGATCCTAGTCTTCCCGCCATTAACGGTTTCACCGTGAAGAGACAAATGCCAGAAGGACCGAATCCTCTCCACAATGATCCTAGTCCTCCCGCCATTAACGGTTTCACCGTGAAGAGACAAACGCCAGAAGGATCGAATCCTTTCCACAATGATCCTAGTCCTCCCGCCATTAACGGTTTCACCGTGAAGAGACAAACGCCAGGAGGATCAGATCCTCTCCACAACGATCCTAGTCCTCCCGCCATTAACGGTTTCATCGTGAAGAGACAAACGCCAGAAGGACCGAATCCTCTCCACAACGATCCTAGTCCTCCGGCCATTAACGGTTTCATCGTGAAGAGACAAACGCCAGGAGGACCGGATCCTCTCCACAGCGATCCTAGTTCTCCCGTCATTAACGGTTTCACCGTGAAGAGACAAACGCCAGAAGGACCGGATCCTCTCCACAATGATCCTAGCCCTCCCGCCATTAACGGTTTCACCGTGAAGAGACAAACGCTAGAAGGACCGAATCCTCTCCACAATGATCCTAGTCCTCCCGCCAATAATGATTTCACCGTGAAGAGACAAACGCCAGAAGGATCGAATCCTCTCCACAATGATCCTAGTCCTCCCGCCATTAACGGTTTTACCGTGAAGAGACAAACGCCAGAAGGACCGAATCCTCTCCACAATGATCCTAGTCCTCCCGCCATTAACGGTTTCACCGTGAAGAGACAAACGCCAAGGAATGGAAGTGTGGATGAATCGAATTAAATGGTTTCACCGTGAAGAGACAAACGCCAGAAGGACCGAATCCACTTCACAATGATCCTAGTCCTCCCGCCATTAACGGTTTCATCGTGAAGAGACAAATACCAGAATGACTGAATCATCTCCATAATGATCATGTTACTCCTCTTGTCGTTAATAATTTCAATATGATTTTATCATAAAGTGCCAAAGACCAATAAAACCAAATCTTCGTCCAAATGTTCACTTTCACCTTAGCATTATAATGTCGTTGAAAAGTGAAGAGCACAAGGGCTACTCTTTCTTACCGTTGACATTATTAATTTCAGCAATTTAATCAATATATTAATCTATATGTTTTTAAAATAAAATAAATACGTTATAAAATTAAGTGATTTTATCTTTAATTTACCCGTTAAGGATGGATATCACTTCATTCAAAGAAATCAAGACGGTGTCTATTTTTTGACTTTATGGAATCGAGTTATCATCTTTTAATCAATTTAAATAAATAATTTATTTTTAATTAGAATTGAATTAGATTTTATAAATAAAAAATAAATTTGTGCAATATATTTTGGTTCCATTAATTTAAAAAGTAATAAATTGGTCACCTTAAGAAATACTAAAAATCAAAATAAACTAAAAAATCCATATATATATATATATATATATATATTCCTATTTTTAAAGAGTACAAATTCCTAAATTTAAAAAAAAATCTAAAAAAATATATGAAATTACAAACATTTATTAGATTTTGCAAATTTTGTCAATACAAATGCTGCATCTACTCCAAGTGGAGAACTGAAACTTGTGCAGAAGCATGTTCCAGCTCGTGAAAGACACCAGTGTTTCTACAGAGCAAACATTGTCTTTGCCTTCTTTGATCAGGACAAGTACAAAATTTTCTTACAAATCATGATTCAACCTGTATGTGCACATCAACAAGTTCAACATGCTTGCAAAATCTAAATGTTCTGTAATAATAAATGATGCAGAAAACATCAGATTCTACCATGGGTCAATGGTCTAACATGTTACCTAGCTTATCTTTGATCGTTTGCAGGGCGCCATTGATTGCAATATCGAATGCATCCTTCTGGGACCTCAAGTCCAATGAGCTACCATGCCTTCTATACGTAACTCTCGGGATCAAATCGACGATAGATTGCCTCATCCGCTTCACTTCACTCCTTGGTATCCCCATTAACACATCCAAAATCTTTAACCCTTTAAAAACCACATCCTCCTTCGGTACGAACACGGAGAACTCAGCGAATTTGTCCACCGGCAAATGCCAACCGTACTGCGTTTTGGCAGACAATTCTTCGAAGAAAACCGGTATACAACCTGCAGTGATGGCATCAAAAGTTGATCTTCTAGTTGGAGTATCACCAGGAGGCTGCAAACAAAAGGTTGCTTGCAGCATAGGCTTCATGTACCGTATCGGATCATGCTCGCAAATCCCATTCGAGCAATCCACTATGTGACATAAATTTGAGTACACACCATTTCTTTGAACAATGTTGAAACTGCTGCTGATGCTGATATTGTTGTTGATGGTACCGTTTTCGCACTCGTTCCTTATACTCCTCCTGATATTCGGGGCGGATCCGATTCCTCCGCCCCCGGCAAACAACATTAAACTAGTCCTTCTAGATCTCTTCACCCGTCGAATCCAAGCCTCAAAATACGTCAAATTCTGGGGATGGAACGAGGTGGGATAAGGCACGGCATGTTCCTGCAAAGGCCAAGGCCTCCCCTCTGGAACCAAGGCAGTTATGTTATAAAACTGGGGCAATTCAAGAAACGAAGTCCCCCATACAGGAGGATCGTTATTCAACGGCTGAGAGAAATCCCACGCAGGTCTAGCCAGAACCAAGAAATGGTCATGACCCAAATTCCGTTCCCAGATTCCCGGTTCATCGGATTGCAGGAATTCGAACAAATCCATCCCATGTTGGAAGCTGGAATTCACATCAGGGCCGTACAAATACCTCAACGAATCAATGGCAGCATAGTAAGGAAGAAACACGGCATTTGCAACATCGGGATCATTTGTAAGGCAAGGGTACTCCAGGATTCTTCTATGGAAAATGAGTTCAAGCAATAACGGGTCGGTGCGGTACCAACTCCGGGATCTGATGTGGGTTTTCGGTCCTAAACCATGGTTCGCTAAGTAAGGACAAAAGTCATCAAAAAGTGGGTAATCAGAACAGTTAGTAAGTAGATCGAGATTGAATCTAGATGGAAGGTTCCGGATGTGGATCCAACGGTTGCTGCAATCTTCGGATGTTGCTGGGTTTGATCTAGATTCAATGTTCAAGATTTCTTGGGAAGACGCTGAATCGATGAACAAGAGAAAGAAAAACTGGGTTATAACAAAGATGAAGATTTGGAGGATCCGGGACTTGTAAGCCATGGAAAACATTACAATATGAAGAAAGATGACAGTCTAAGAACAAATTTCTGAGTTTAAACACATGATTATTAAGGAGGTCAGGCAAATCTCTGTTTCAACGATAGCCTGGTTCGATTTTGCTTTGTTAGGGACGAAGAAGAAGATGGTTTCTGGTATCCAGAACTGTAAATCGAAAAATTTTGAAACAAAAACTGAAAATCGTTTCTAATTTGAGGATTGTAGTAAATAGTAATTGTAAATTAATTTCAAAATTTGACCCAGCATTGTCGGTGGAGAAAAAAATAAATAGATTTGGACCACAATGTTCAGTAGCCCCATGTTCTGTAATGGTTGGGCTGGAACCCAATTGGTTAGAGATAGGGTCGTAAAGCAAATGTTTAGGATTTAGGCTGATATGGTTAGAGATAGGTCGTAAAATAAATCGTTCATGAATTATCGGTGAAAAATTTATTTACGTTTAATTATTTATTAAACGGAAAAATATGAATAAGATTTTATGTTCGTTTAATTAAATGTATAAACACGAATAAAAAGGTTATTCATTTACTTTCATGAATGTAGGATAGCTCGTTTATTTATGTTCGTTTAAATTTATTTATATATATTCATTATTTTTCATAACAAAAATATTATATTTTAAAAATTAAATTTATTTACATATGTTTATTCGTTTATTCTCGTTTAAATTTATTTATGTATATTCTTTTATGTTTATTTGTTTGTATTCATTAGCTTATGAAATGTGTGAGTGAATGGTTTAAACTATCATGCATGTGGATCTCATGTTTTTATTAATCTCATTTTAAATCTCAATTTAAACAATTTGGTTCTTTATTAATTAGGTGTAATTAATCATGTCATTTTCTTATTATGAATAAGTTAAATGCGATAGTTACAGTTGTCGACATTTAGACGATTTATTTTTATGATTTAAATAAAAAATCACGATCAACGATAGATATAAAAAGAATGAAAAAAATATATATTTTTAATTTTTTATTTCGTTCTTCTAAATATACTAATATTTATATACATGTCCGTGTTTAGTTCCCATCGTTACTAAATAATCTATGTTAAATTTGATATTAATGATGATTATTGATAGACTAATGTAAATAAATTCAACCGTTAATAAAGCAAATATTTTATCCAAAAAAAAATTCAACTGTTAATATATAGATGTGATTAGATAACCAAATGTATAAATGAATGTGAACGAATTCGACTATTAACGTTTTATATTAAAATAATTTTTTTAATTTAATTTTTTATTTAATATTCAAACTTTTGATTTTATATAAAAAAATAATGCATCCACCCATTACGTATATGACATTGTTTTGTTTTGTCTCTTATTTCATTAATTTCATTTCTATTCGTTACCTAATCAGATCTCCCGAATCTCTTGCAACAATAATCGAGTTTGGTCATATGTGCATTTAGGGTTCGTATTCGATGCGACTGATTGGTTAGGTGGTCACTGATGGAACTGGGACCCCTTTCGTTTCGGTTGTCGATTTCGACAATTTCTCCGGAGGGTTTGGTTAGAGTCAGACGGACAGCAATCAGCTTTGTAAGAGTCGCGCCATGTCCGATGGTTCTGGTTCAATCGTAGTGGCTGTTAGATTCGTGTCAGTTGTCACAACAAAGTTCAAGTGAAAGAGTTGATTTGATATCAGGGTGCGTGTGTTTTTCTTCACCCGAATGATGTTGCCATGCCTTGTTAGACGTGTAAGGGCTAGTCTAGTACGTTTTTTAAAAAATATGATAAAAAAATATAATAATTTTTTTTAAATTCTTAGTTTAAGATATATGCGTTTAGTATTACTGTCAAAAAGTATTTTTAAGAAAATAAATAATTATTTTAGATATGATGTTATAAGTTAAAAAATATATATTTAAATGATAATCAAATTTTTTCGTATTATAATATTAATTTAAATTATGATAAAATATAAAAATATTAATAAATGAATACATAAATTATTTTTAAAAAATGTTTTTCAGAAGTTCTTTTGAAAAAAGTACTTTCTTAAAAATTTGACATAAATGTATATAATTTTTAAACTAAAAAAATAATTTATGTTAAATATAATTATATATTTGTAAAAAATAAATTATAATAAAACATATTAGATGAATGTTAAAATTATAATCCGATTCCTAAAAATATTTTTCCAATCGTAAAAGCTAAAAAATTTAACTTTTGCGTTTGGATTGAAAAACACTTTTTAAACATAATTTTTTCCTTCAAAAATTAACTGTCTAGTATTGTTTCTACGTTCTAAATCAGCTTTTAACCAAAAAATTAATTTAAAACGCAATACTAAACACAACCTAAAACACGAATCATACTTACAAGTTGATGGGAGAAATGTGATATGAGACGATGAAAAGGAGCACCTTCTGTTTATGGGGAATATTTGTGATCGGTACGGATTGATTAGTTAATTAATTAATTTTTATTTTTATTTTTTAAATTAGTTAATAGTGATTATAATAGTATCTGTTCTAGAATATAATCTCTACTATTTGATATTGATCGCTCAATCACTCTACTGGTATCATTGGTGCTCAAATCCGTAACCTCAAGAAACATCAACCGTTTCTTTAACTACTTTAGGTTAAAAAGCTCGTATAATTAATTAATTTTTATTAAAGGCGAAATTAAAAGTTAAAAATTATCGTAACCAAAAAGAAAATATTATTTTAAGAATCATAGAGATGTACTAAAAATATTTTAATAATAAGACTTGATTTGTTGACTTTAAAACACTTTATACATATATTTTTTTTTATTCAGCTAAAGTGGTTAGTAGTATCTGTTTTAAAGTATACTTTCAACCTTTTAACATTGATCGCACAATTAACTGACAATACTGATGCTCGAACCCGTAATTTTTAGGAACAACAACCGTTCCTTTACCGATAAGGTTAGATGGTTCGTGCCGTTTATACATAGTCAATTCTTCACAAATGCACCTAAGATTTCAACTTCCACCATCGTAGTTTTCGTTCAATGATGATAAAATCATGACCTTAAATAATGTATTGAAAATTTAACTCTCATCGTATTTGAATTTATTTTGATCAAAACTAATTACGTAATTTATTAATAAAATCATCTATTCATTAACTCTTTTATATTTAACTGAAATATTTATTTTGTAAAAAAAATCATCTATTCATTAACTCTTTTATATTTTTCATCTTCAAAAGTTCATTATTTAAAAATAATATTATTAATATATTTTCAAATTTTAGATGATATTTTTTATTAAATAATATTATAAATTTTATTTATATACATAAAAAATAACATAAATATATATAATTAGAGAAAGTCCTTTACATTAGAATCAAAACATAAATTCAATAATTCATCTTAAATTTTATAAACTCGATTAAAATAAAAAACAAAATTTAACATATAAAACATGATACATCAACTCAAATAATTTATATATTTTTTATTTAACTCGATTATTAAATATAACAGTTGGACTTTTAAAATCAACTATAATCTAGCTAAGTGCTTTGATTGGACATTATTTACGCCATTTCGTCCACAAATTCCTTACATTTCTAATATTGTCAGCACGATTACGTAAATCCAACGGCTTATTCACGATATTACAGAACTGTTCATAAAACTGAAAAAGAATTACGGTAGAATCAAAGAGCCTCGTTGGATCAATGTAATCAGGTTGACAATACGAAGAGCCGTAGAATTCAAGTCTCATTTTTAATAATAAAAAATAAAAGATATAATTTTATATCCCTAAATTTGATATACTCCAATAGTTTTAATGAAAATTAAAAGGGTTAAATAATACAAAAATAATAGAAAATCAATAATATATTTTATGACCAATCGTATATTTTTTAATAAAAGTATTCACAGTGAAAAAATTAGTCGATAAACAACTACCTGCATGTAGGGGTGAGTATCGAGTCGAGTAAATTTTTTTTGAATTAATCGAGTTGGCGAGTTATATTTTATAACTCAAATTTTATTTGAATTTTTCGGTTCGAGTCGAGTTTAAGAAATTCGAATCGAGTCGAGTTTTCGAATTCCTATAAATATTTAATTGTAATTATTTAGCATGTTATAGTATGATTTGATTCAAATTTAAACGGCTTTCTCTAATCATATAAGATATGCATATATATATTTTTTATATGTAACAATATTTCTTTATATTTTTATATATCAATGTATATATCATAAAAAAATAAGAGATTCATCTTAAACTTAAAAATTATTTCTTTAATTGCTAAAATTTTGAGTTATTCGAATTTCCATTTCGAGTCGAGTTGAGTCTATAAAATTTTAAATTAAGTCAAAACGAGTCTAATATTTTTACCTCGAATCGAGTTGAGTTATTCGATTTTTTCAATTCGAGTTTTGCCCACGGCTGCGTGGTTCTGGGCATCTACCATCCCACCATTTGGACATAAACCTTAAAGTACCCCAAAGGTTCTATTAAAGCTTTGAAACGACCTTTCAGGCACAGACAAAGGAATCCAATTGCTACATTTCTCTTTATGTTACAAACTTAGTATTATTGTACTCGGCCGTGTCAGCACCGAGTCAGACCCCTCCCTCATCCGACCAAACAATTAATTTTTAAGTTACTTTATTAATACATAAGATTCGAATCTTAAGATTATAATTAAATTAAATTAAAATTTCCATCCCCTAATCGACACCTAATTACATATTCAAAGCTGTAATTTAGGAATAAAATAAAGATTAGTGACAAGCTTACCTTTCCGATGACAAGTTTATGGTCTGTCAGTCTGATATGTGTGGGGATTCTAGTTTTAGAACCGGTGGGGTTGAGTTTTGTCGTTTAGGGTGGGGACAAGGATTCACCCTCGTGTATCCGAGGTGGCTGGTCGAGGCAGCCAAACCGTACTCTCCAGTCTCCCACACTGTATAATTTACGTTTGAAATTTCCTGTTTTGTTTTTACAAAGGATGTATTACATTTTTAAATTTTAAGATAAAATAAATTAATTAAAATTAAAAAAATAATCCCTATTCCCTTTTGATGTAGTCCCTATTCCTACCACTCCTTTTCCTTGTCTACATTGTCAAAGAATAGAAAACTCACCTTAAACACAAAATAATAATTAAAAAAAATAAGGGTGAATGTTCATATATTGGATCAAGTTGATTAATATAAAATTATTTTTCTCAAATTTAATTTAAATATATTCGGATATTTCAAAAGAAAAAAAATATATTTGAGAACTGTTTCCTGGATACGAAAGAAAGTATTTGGGTTCTCCCAATAATTAAAAAGTGTATCATGCCTGAATCTAATTGAGATTCGCGGTAGTGGAGAAATTGGATCGAAAAAAAGAGGGATTCTAGTTGTAAGATATCTAACGAAACTGTTGTTGAAATTGAGATCTCGTTCAAAGAATAAGATATCAAATATTTAGAGTTTCTTATTCTATATTATATAGATGATTCAATCTGCAAAGACCATGATTAAGAATTGTTTGATCGTTTTTCTTCGAATAAGAAACGAAACATAATCAACTTGAGGTACGAATGAAATTTTAAATCTTGAATTAAAAAATTTTAGTGGAGATTGTACCAATAAAGCACACATTGATGTTGTTGATGGTAGAAAAGGGAATCCCATCATATAAAGATTTGAAGTCAATTCCTAAACCAAACTTTAGTAAAGAGAAAGGAGGTATTGGCCTAGCTATGGGGAGAGGAATAGGTAGGATTTTGTATGATCTACATCATACAAAAATAATAATTGCTAACCTTTACCTAATTTTTCCTTTTGGTATATGTAGATTTAAAATTCACATAAATAATCAAATATAAATTAAAATATTTTAAGAATAATCGTATCTTTTTTGAACTTTTTAGATTTAAAGATGAAAATAATACGATTTTTTTCCGAATTTTTTGTGTAATGTCGAGATAGCAAAGGTTATATAAAAATAGCATTTCTCTCTTTTAAAAATTTTAAAATTTTATATAATTTAGATATCTCGTATATTTCTCGATAATCAAGGGTTGGACTTGGTAATAAAATTTGAGGGGATATATTTAAAATTTTCAAAATATTTAACGTTTAAATTAAAAATTTAAAACAAATAAAACATAATGAGAATTTTTTTTAAAATTATTAAGAGATAATTAAAAATTGTAAAAATATTTTAAAATTTTAGAGGATTTAAACTATTTTTTTTTAATTTGAAGTACAAAATATTTTTTTTTGAATCAACTACTGTAATATATGTTTTAAAATATACTCTTAATCATTGGACAATAATCATTCAATCACTATACTGCAATATTGGTGTTCGAACCCGTGATCTTTAAAAACAACAACCGTTCTTTTAATAACTTAGACAAAAAAATTCGTGTAAATTATAATTTCATAGTAAAAACGTTTACATTTGGTGCTACTTTACCTAAATATTACACGTTGTATACAGGGCAAAGCTTACCTTTTTTTTTTTAATTCCAATTTTCCTTTTTGCCTTTTAATTTATACATATATTATATAATCAACAAGTGTAAAACACATGTTTAAGTTAAAAGAAATTTCCCGTTATATTCCGCTCAAAATTTAATACCTACTTCTAACCATAATATTTAGGTAAATAACATGCTCAGTCCCTCAAATCCCAATTATCACCTTTTTTTATAAAAAAAAAACTTAAACCTTAAATATTAAAAGTATTTTTTTAGATATTTCAATAATAATTTGATTCAGATTTTATATATGTAGATGATAAAATTGTTATAAATCTTAAGTTATTTTTTAGATATTTCAATAATAATTTGATTCAGATTTTATATATGTAGATGATAAAATTGTTATAAATCTAAGTTATTTTTTAGATATTTAAATATAATTTTTAATTTATTCTCATCAAATGATTAGGGTCGAGATTTTTAGATTATCATTTGACCTACTTTTTTTTTGGATAAGTGAAATTTCATTTCATCCACAAAAAATACATGCAAAATTCAAAGATAACCCATGTACAAATCAACATCCGACTAACAATAAAAATTAACCAATAAACCTACTTCATGTTTACATGTGTTTCGAATTCTCGAAATAAAGCCAAAATTAAAGGTTAAGACTTAAGACAAATATAAATATTTAAAAAATGAGAGATAAATATAATTATTTTAGGTATAAAGATAATTTTAACCTTTAACGCTTATAATTTTTATTATTTTGTTCCTTATTCTTTTTTTGTTATAAATTTAGCCCTTAACCTATATCTTTTTGACAAATATCTTATTTTTTAACTACCATCATAACTGGACTGTTAAAAATCTAACAATGATGACATGTCATATGCATATGATAATATATTTTAAATGACATGACATCTAACCTATCAAATATATATATATATGAAATATAATTTTATTCTAATATAAAATAATTAAAATTTAAATAAAATATTAAAATTTAATTAATTCTAAAATAAAAGGCTACTAAACATTCACAACACTAACTACGATAGAATCAAAGTTCTATTTTAAAAAAATATGAACACTGTTCGAAATTAATTAATTTTTTAAGGTAGGATTTTGATTCTATCGTAGTTAGGGTTAAAAATGTTTAGTAGTATTTTATTTTAGAATTAATTAATTTTTTAATATTTTATTTGAATTTTAATTATTTTATATTTTATATTAAAATAAAATTATATTTCATATATATATATGTTTGATATGTTAGATGCAATATTATTTAAAATATATTATCATATGCATATGACATGTCATCATTGTTAGATTTTTAACGATCCAATTATTATGTTAGTTAAAAAATAAGCTATTTGTCAAAAAATATATATATTAAGGACTAAATTTATCTCAAAAAAAAAATAATACCAAAACGATAAAAATTATAAACGTTTAGGGTTAAAATTATCTTTATGCCATTATTTTATTACAAAATTCTTTTTTAAGACCCCGTTCCAGTTACTATACGCAGATCAAAATTTTTAAGTGTTTTTAATTATTTTTAAATAAAAATAATAATTTGATCCTTCAAACCGTAACAACAAAATAAAGTATAAATATTTTATTGTCCCTATTTTTTCAAATGGCGGTTGGAAAAAATATAAACTAAATAAAATCTTAAGAAGTTTAATTGAAAACTCTTCCTTTCTTGCCACTTGCTGTGAAAAAGTTGATTTTATTTTCCATATTCCACCAATCATTGGTTCTGCCGTATTACCACGATGTTCATTGAGCTTAAAAGTCTAAACACGTTTAAAAAGTAATTATAATTAAATTAAAAGTCAGTATAAAAAAGGATCTAACAGATCCCTCGCAATGGAACTCTCCCACCCACATCGCCTAAACTAGTCAAAAGAAATGAAGTACATAAAGAAGTTAATTATATTTATATGTATCATTATTATTATTTTTAAAAATGTTTAATAAAATATATAATATTATTATTTTTGTATCGATTGATATCTTCGCCTTCTTATTAAGGTGCTTAACGTGAAATTAAACAATTAATGTATCACTATAAGATATTATTTTCAAAAGTCATGTATGATAACACATGCAACGCAAACGCTTTTATATTTTAATTTTTTTCATTTTCTTTCAATTTGTGTCACGGGATTATTATCATCTTTTCAAAAGACATGTCTGATAGAATGTGTAGCGTCACCATTTATATATCTCAGGTATTCATTTTTGTTTTCGATGTGAGATTAATGATCTTATCTCTTCCTAGATGTGATATTCTCCCTCACTTAATTTCGTGACACCCTCGTCATGAGTTTTCACTCTTGTGATTGATCAATTGTCACGATTGTTCACCCTATCTATCCCATTTATAGGTGTTCAAAGTAAAATCGGGCAGTCAAATAATCGACCAGATACCACTTATCACGGAATCGTTACTATCTTCCCAAAAGACATGTCTGTTAGGATTTACAACGCCATTGTTTATAGGTTCTAATATCTATTTTTTATATAAGATTAATAATCTTGTATCTTCTCGGATATGGTACTAGTATGAATATCGTCTATAATAATAATATAAGTTGTACGTTAGGTTTAATTAACGTACAATAACCATTCACTATAGGTAAATAGTTACATACATATATAATAATATTGTAATAAGTATGTGATATTTTTTATATACATTTACCCAAGAAAAAGCAGGTTTTTTCACAGGTGGATTAAGGTGGTCGTGAAGAAGAATCGTGAAAGGCTTTATTTTTGGTTCACATGTTGAAGTTCAATACCTGTCTAAATCTTTATCATGTAACTGTAATCTCCATAACTGTTAACCAGTAACCACTGTCACGAAAATAACCCTACTTTTCATCTTCACATGCCCTACTTTTCATGTCCTTTGCCATTGCTAGGCAGAAAATTAAGGTACATAAATACTTTGGAAAAAAGCGACCACGTTTGTGGTTTGTATGTTAGGGTTTAGGATTTTTTGAATATATCTAAACTGTTAATGAGGATTAATCTAAACTGACGAGGTTAATCCAAGTGATAAATAGTTTGATATCACTTAAACATATCTTGCGTTTCAAGCTTTGTATATACGAAAAATCCTCATTAACAGTCTCACTCATCAAAATTAGATATGCGATATGGGTTGATTTAGATTAATAAAGATAAAATCTTATAAATCGAAGGGGCGACCAAACAAATTATATTTGAGAGAAATAATAAATCCTCATAAATATAACAATTAATCCATATCTCCCCTATTACACTAATAAAGGAATAATGGTAAAAAAAATAAAATTACATTAACATTAATTTAATTTCTTTTGGTAAAAACCTAGATTTTACTCGAAAGTGAATATTTTTTAATGATCTAAAGATAATTATAACTATAAGATAATATCTGTTCATATATAATACATATTTTATAAATAAAACGAATGAATTAGATTCTCCTAAAAAGACTATTATCATTTTTACTGAGATTATTTATTGAATTCTCTAATTTATAATTATAAAAATAAAATAATAGATAAATAGTAAATATATCACCATCTTTCCTCCAAAAGGAGTCTAGATCATTTTAATATGATGAACTGAAATAGTTCCCTACAAGTTTCTAGTCAAACATTTGAAACAGCCTCACAATGAAATAGTTCCCTACAAGTTATGTTTAGATGGAAACTAGGTAAGGAAATTAAGGAAAAAAAGGTTTTCTATTGCTTTCTTGTTTGTTTTCCTCACCAATAAAAAAGAACTCAACTTCCTTATTTTTACTCTAATTTTAATATATATCATATTATAATTAGGGTAAATAAACATAATTTTTAATGAATCGTTAGTGAATTATTTATATAATATTTGTTTATTAAATTAAATAAATAAATGTAAATTAAATTTTATATTCGTTTAATAAACGAATAGGAATAATAATTTGATCCATTTTTATCGGGTCCCGCTCCGTCCCGATCGGGGTGAGTTTTTTTATTTGAAAAATCGAGTCAGATCGGTTGATCAAAAAAATAAAGTTGGGTCAGGATCAGGGTTAGGGTGAAAATTTCCCAAACCGATATATATATATATTATATTTTTATATATAATATTTAATATTTTTATTAATTTTTTAGGTCTCGTTGGGTTTATTCTGGTTTTTTATTAAAATATCGGGGTCAAGTTATGGCTTTTATAATATTGGGTCAGTGATAAAAAAAATATTGAGATCAGGTCGAGATCATATCAGAACACTTAAGTTTCGGGCCGAGACGATCAAAAACCCGATACGTTGCCATCCCTATAAATGAATAAACGTGAACGAATATATCTTTGATTCATATATGTTCATGAATAAATTCATTTACTGATTCTTTTAATTTTTTAACATTTAAATATTAATGAAAAGGGACTAAATCAAACACAGTGAACTTTGGATTTCACGTTACAAAGTTTAATGAATTTAAAAACTAGTGTCGTAATTTTACCATCTTGGTGAGGTATAAACGGAAATGTTAGCAAATATATAAACGAATATATTTCCAAACCATAAATAAATGAATATGAATATATTTAGAAACACAAATATAACTTTATTCATTTAAACTCGATTCGTTTATACACATAACTGTAACAAATGAGTTGCTACAAAATTATGATAGTTAAAAGAGACTAATCTACTTAATTACCTAATTACTCAATACCCACCCTACCAAATGATAAATATTAAATACATTAGAATAATGATTTAGGGTATATCTTAAAATTTAAGGTTTAAAATGAATTTTTTTATAGCATAATATATATATACTATTTTTTAAAACTTTTATCTACTATTGTGAAACAATTACTCTAACTTTGTTTATGCATAATATATATATATATACGATTTTTTATAGCATGCATGTAAACTAAGGATGCATTCGGTTCGTTTCGATTTAATTCGGTAAGATATTTTAGTAATCGATGGTTTTCTGTTCGATTAACTTCGGTTTTTGATTTTTTTATATTACCTTTAATTTTTAAAAATTTGTATTTTATCTTGACAAAATAGCTTTATTTTATGACTTTTAAACATTAAAAGATAAAAATTTTAAGATATTTTTCATAAATATTTATTAAAAATTTACTTTTAAGTAAAAAATTAAAAAATAAAAATACATTTATAATATTTTAAATATAAAATATATATTTTTACCTTATAAAAATAATTAAAAATTAATTAAAACATCAAATCTGGTTTAATTCGGTTAACCGCGATTAACCATGATTCGTAAATTTATAAACCATAATACCTCGACTCGGATCAGTTTTTGGTTTTACGGTTTATCATGCTCAGCCCTAATATAAATCGTTATCGTGTTAATTAATCGTCGGACATTAGCAGCAATTAATTGAAAAATACAACTAATTTTCCATTTTAAATATTAAAGTTTCTTAAGTCAAAATTGATATTATATTATGCTATTTTTAATTTAAATAAAATTAAATAAATAAAGGATGTTGGTTTTTGGATGAATAAATTTTTTTATTTATTTAAAAAATAAAAATAAATAAAAGGCAGCTTAAATGTCCAAGACACGTGAATTATTGCACGAGATTTGTGCTTCGAATCATTTATATTGGAAAATAATCTGTTTAAAGCTTTTTTTTCTATTTTTTCATTAAAAAAACAAATACGGTCACCGACGTCTGCCAGCAATGCAAGAAAGCGACGGGCGTGGACCCGAACCGACACGTGGCCACGTCACCTGATACCCTTACAGGTGGCATTGCTGTAATACGGGTAGCATTACTTATTTAATAAATTTTTATTTTTTAGAAAAAAAGAAGAGAAAATTCCATCTTATGTTACCTTCAAATAAAGACTTAATTTTTAACCCCCCAAAGTTTTGAAATAAATCAATTCAACCCAGAATTTTTTACATAACTAAAATTTTAAATTCAAAAAAAATAATGTTAACCCTTTTCAGAACCATTAAGTAAAATAAAAATTATTATTTTAAATTCAAATAAATTAAAAATTATCTTTAAAGTAAAAAATGTTAAATATATATATATATATATATATTTAAAATTCTAGAACCATTAAGTTTATTTTTTTTTTAAAAAGTTATTTTGACAAACACGTTCCATCCTCTTCAAACTCTATAAATAGGTTACCATTTTTGCTTCTAAATTCTCCTCCTTTTTTCTTCCCTCTTTTTTGCTTGAATCCCAATTTTCTCTTCCATCTTCGTTTCTCTGTTTCATTCCGTTAGCTGTTTATTTCTTGTGTGTTTTCTCCGCCATCGTCGATTATCGTTAGAACTGCATTTTAGCAACCGGTTCTTGCCTGGGTTTCACCTCGTTAACCAGGTTCGTTTACATTAAAAATTCTGTCTTTATAATTTTCTTTGTTAGATTCTCATTTCTTTCTTCAATACTGTTAAAGATTGAGATCTTTTTCCCACGATAAGACATGCAGACATGTACAAACATATGTATGTAGAACCCAGTTTTAAATTTCTCGCCTTTTTGATGTTATATTTTTTGTTTTTCTCTTGGTTCTGTTTTAAATCTTTTTGGTTTTCTTTCTTGTTTTGGGAGGTGCAGTGTATGTTAGGGAAGAAAATGGTTTTAGATTGATTGTTGATTTGTTTATTTGATTCTGTAAAAAGTTTCTATTTTGTCGGTTCCTACCTGTGACTGACTAGGTAATAAAATCATTGAAAATTTAGAAACGTGTCTTAATCATTTTGTAGACTGATGTTAAGTCTCAATAGTAAAAACAATTTGCTGATGATTGCCAAAAATAAAGGGCTTTAAAGATTCGATATTGATGTTGTTTGAATGATTTGATTGGAAAAAAAATATTTATATGAATAATTTTATTTCAAGATTTGACATTTTCTCTGGTATGGTCCATTGGAATGTCCTTATTTTCATTCATATGAAGAAAATTTGAGTTAATTCACTTTTGATTAAATCTTAACTCATTGTTGTTATAGCATCTTATAACATATAAGATGATAAAGATTCGAGCATTCTTGAGCATTCTTAAGCGTTCTATATTCGAAACTTATGGGATACAAGGAATCTATTTAGTAAGAGTTTTCAAGTCCATTTCTATATAAAATTTTGAGTGACATTGCTGTGGTTTTTGCTTAACATGTTGCTGAAATTGAGTTATTGTTATTATTTTATGTCTGAGAAGTCATCTTCTTAGGGTCTGTCTCTTTGAATCACTATACATCTATACATATGTTGTAATGGTTTTCTCTCCACTTCTCTACATGTAGATCTTAGCTCATTGTAATCAAATTCGGAAACCGAGAACCTCTGCATAAATAATGTTCTGTCATCTGCCATAAATGTGGTGTAGCTTTGGAGATGAGAAGGTACACTTGTTTTTCTTGAGAAGGTACACTTTCTGTTTTGATGTTCTGAATTTGTGCTTTGATGTTCTACCGACAGTTTCGAGGAAGCCTGCGATTGATGGACTGCTCACCGAACAGTAGTAATGATAAGAAAACATTGAAGAGGTGGTTTTTCATAGACAAGATGGTCGGGTAAAACGTTTGACAAGGATTGGAAGTTCATAACTGTTCTTGACAGAAGCTGATTCTGTTGGAAAAATATAGTTTAACCTGTTATTGGTGTGTTTAAAAGTGGTCTGAAGTTAATGGAGTTGAAATCGAATCATTCATCTCCTGTTCTCACTGATCCTATTCCTGTAAACAATTCGAGACTAGGCATCCATTCGAATCTGCTTTCCTATCAGCAGTCAGGTGGATCATTGCCCACAGGCAAGTATATGACAATTACCAGGAAGAAACCTGGAAAGCTTGAGGATGTTCGGTCCAACGGTTGGCTAGAGGCGATGAGATCATCATCGCCCCCTCGTAAGAAGCTAATCAAGCACAAGGACTTCAATACTCATGCTGCTGCAGATGATTTCGATATTGCTTATTGCTCCTGGATGGTACGCATATATCTAATCGTTGATATGCATATGTAATTTTACTTGTATTATACATTTCACTAGATAAACTTGCTTGCTTGTTACGTTGATTATGCAGATGAAATATCCCTCTGCACTAAAATCTATTGACCAAATCTCGAAAAATGCCAAGAACAAAAAGATTGCAGTTTTTCTAGACTATGATGGTACCCTTTCCCCCATCGTAGATGATCCAGATCGGGCATTTATGTCTGATTCTGTAAGTATGACAGTTCATTTTGCTGCATGTAATTGTATTATTTGGTTGTCTTCATCTTCCTTTGATTGAAATTTAAGGGGGAATCTTACCATATTTTCAGATGCGCTCTGCTGTCAAAGATGTTGCAAAGCATTTCCCAACAGCAATTATTAGTGGCAGAAGTCGTGATAAGGTAGATGGTAGATCCTTCAGGAACTTTCTTTCGTTTTTTCTTCTCTGTCATAATCATCCAAATCCGGTTAAGATATGGTCTGGTTTACTGCCTTTTCGTTTTTTATTTCAGGTTTATGAATTGGTAGGACTAACTGAACTTTATTATGCTGGTAGCCATGGGATGGACATTATGGGCCCTGTGAGTCATGCAGAGTCTGATGACCATCCAAATTGTATCAGATCAACTGACCAACAGGTAAGACTCAATAATTTCAACAGCTTCTCGAATTTCATTCTCGATTTCATGTTAATCATTATCTTATATGACAGGGCAAGGAGGTAAATCTTTTCCAGCCCGCTAGAGAATTCATCCCTATGATCGACGAGGTGTGTAAACGTTAGGATCCCACACCTTCCATTCACCTCTTATACATAGGCCATGCCTAAGATGAACACGTTTGACCTGTTTTGCAGGTTTTTAAAACCCTCGTCGATAATACTAAAGATATTAAAGGCGCAAAGGTCGAGAATCACAAGTTTTGCACCTCTGTACATTACCGTAATGTCGAAGAAAAGGTGAGACACATAGTTCCAATGTAGTACCTGAGATTTAGCCTAGTTAGTTACTAGTTCTAACATCTAAATGCAATTTTTTTTCAGAACTGGCCAATTATCGCACAGCGCGTTCATGATATTCTGAAAGACTATCCTCGTTTAAGATTAACTCATGGGAGGAAGGTACGTTTTTTTTACTGCCTCCCGAATTTCGATACGCAACTCGAACCCTTTTGTTAATCCATTGACATTTGTGTTACCTGTATTATAAAACTCTTCCATTTCCCTTGTCCTTCAGGTTTTAGAGATCCGTCCTGTGATTAACTGGAATAAAGGGAAAGCAGTTGAATTTCTGCTCGAATCCCTCGGTACTTCTCATTCTCTCCGTCCGACATTAATATAATACGCTTTCACTTATTGCATTAACTTATGCAAAACAATGCAGGATTAAGTCAGACAGATGAGGTTCTCGCGATCTACATCGGAGATGACAGAACCGATGAGGATGCATTCAAGGCAAGTTTATATAACACAAACTGCAGATTTTACAGGAAAAAAACATGTTCAAATTCTAAAAACATGTTTAAAACATTGTAAAACAGGTTTTGAGGGAATCAAATCTGGGTTATGGGATATTAGTATCTTCAGTTCCCAAAGAAAGCCATGCATTCTTCTCTGTAAGGGACCCATCAGAGGTAAAGCCAAAGGTCAACAAATATTCATATTCCAGTTGCTTCAAAAACATAGTCTAACATTGGAATTATGGTGCAGGTGGAGAAATTTCTCAAGGCTTTAGCCACATGGAACAAGTTTGAAAAAGCTTGAAGAACAGCAGCAGTATATTAAGAATCCAGCCATTCCAATGCAAAATGGCTGTATTATTTCAAATCTTGTCTGAATTTTGAATATATATTACAAGTTTCTATTTTTATACATATTTTTATCATTCAATTCAACCAACAACATTATTACCAGTTGGTGGCAATTGGGGCCTAGGCTCCCTCTCAATCTTTGTCTTTAAAGTTGTGCAATGAATATCATCCACAAGTGTTAGCATCTTTTAGTGAACTCTTCCGGCAGACACTCTTTATATGTTAGAAGACGACAATGTTGTCGTTTTACAAGGAGAAGACATGCTACAGATAAATAGACACTAAATTACTGCAACTTTTTCATACGGTTGATATCCCTTCTTTCTCTTTGTTTCTACACGTGAGTATGAAAATCATCATCCTTCTAGCTTTCTTTCCTACCAAACATACTCAAAATTTATTTTCTTTCCATTTATTCCTCCAGCTTTCTATCCTTCCACTTTCCACCCAACCAAACAAAGTTTAGTTCAAAATACCCCTGTATTTTTTTTCACCATTTTTTTTACAATCTACCAAACAAAGCTGTAATCTAAGTTATAAATTGCATCCACAGGCAAAAGGACTGAGTCCAAAACAATTGGCGAATAAAACCCATATACCATTTTCGAATGGGAAAACCTAATAGAAGAATTTTAACCTATTATTAATTATTTTAATTATTCTTCTGATTTTTAAAATTTTACTTCGATTAATTCAGACTAACTCATATTATATATATATATGATTTTTATGTATAAATTTACTACTGAATTTTATAGAATTTGATTATGTCTTGGTTTGTCCAACGATTTGCAGGTGAACTGATAAATGGTAGAAAAGAAGAATTTACTTATAGTTTATAGTTTTTAAAGAAATAATTCAAAAATAAATACAAATTATATTTTTTCTATGATAAGTGTTCAATATTTTTTTGCCAAAAAAGATCTAAAATTTTCGTTAGTTTGTATTTTAAAGTAACATTATTAAAATCATCATACAATTAAAATTTAATATATATATTTTATTTTTTTATTTTTAATAAAAAAATAAGAAAAAAATATAGGAAACCTTAAAAATTTTAAAATAGTTTAAAATTTTTAAATTCTCAAATATCAAAATCTCAAAATTGATATTATTATAATCGTCGATGGTTTCATCAGACACTAACACCTTCTTCTAAGATCACTGTTTATTTGTTCAAATCATCCATCACTGATAACTGACGAGATACATATTAATCGAACATCGATTTTATTATATTATAATAATAAAATAAATCATATTAAAAATTCGAATAAAATTAATGATTATACTCATCAATGTCATCGTAGGGATGGTGTCGGTTTAAATTTTGTCATATCCAATAGCGATTAACTGTAGTCTACGGTAGGCAAGTGCTCATCTCGTAATTTGAAATTCGTTTGATTAGTTATTTATTTTATTGACTATATAAACAATAAAATTTACTTTTAAGTTATTTATTTTATTAATTGTGTTTACTATAATATTTATAATATATAAATGAAAAAAACAAATATTTCCATTTTGGTTTTATTGAACATTTTCGCCTGACCTAACATGCTTAAGAAAGAATTAATAACAGCCACTAAGTTAAATGCGTTGATTTTAAATCGGACATGAGTGGTTAATACAACCCTGTATTAAGAGAAATTATATCATGGGTCCGGTCTATCACGTCAGTCGTGGTCCATCCAATAATAATCACCCACTTTACCATTAATTTCATCTCATTTTTTTTTCAACTAATGAATCTTCACTTAGAATTTTCATGTCATTTTAAAAATATTATTTCTGAAAATTACATTAAATACATGGATGATTAGTGGCGAAATGAGTAGTTTTCATTGGCTAGGGACCACGACTGACGTGGTAGATCGGGCCTATGATATAATCTCTCCTGTATTAAGAGAAACTGATAAGTTTTAAAGGATGGAAAATACATTCGAATCACCAATCAAGGATGAACACGTAATCATAACACAAAACTCTAGAAAAAGAGCAATTATTAAACGGACGAATCTACATGTGCGTCGAACACCGCTGAACATTACTAACGCTGAACACCGCTTGACATTATTAAATTGATTAATAAAAATTAAAAATCTTAAAGACCCAACAAACAATTAATAATTATTTAAAATAAAATTTTAATAAAATTATTTTCTTTATTAAAAACTATACGAGTGGTCATCCAACTATCACCATTTTTATATGTTGATCATACAAATATTTTTTTAATTACAATCGTCACTAATATTTTATTTTATTATCGTTTTAGTCAAACCTTTAAACAAATAATATTTTAGGTATATTTAAATTAAATATTAGTTAAATAAATCGTTTAAACATTTTAATTTTTATAATAAAATACTTAGTCGACCCTAATTATTTATAATATTTAATTTTTTTATCTCTAATTTCGATATATTTATTGTTTGCTTCTAAAATCAATTGACAATGAATTTACATACACTAAAATAGTTTTACATGTTAAACGAGATTAAAATTTTAATATTTTAACCAAATTATATAATTTTACACTTACAAAGAATAAAATAAATAAATAAAAACATCAATTGATGTTTGGGATATATAAACTTTAAAGCCAGTGATTGAATTAATAATAAAAAATAAATATTAAATAAGTTAATTAACGAGACCCTAAACCTTTTTTATTATCCCGTCGAATCTGTTATAGGTTTAATATCTCTAATTTTGATATGATGGGTATAAATTTAGACTTGAAAGAAGAGTTTATACCATAAGAAGTGAATTTTTTTAAAAAAAAAAATTAGTTAAATTTTCATAGTACTGTAGAAGAAGAAGAAAAGGATAGAATATTTAGGATTTAATTTAAATATTTGATGTGTTATTTTTTATTAGGATTAAATTAATATAATATAATTTTATGGACTAAAATTATCATTAAATCATATCATATCATAATATTTGATAAATATTTAATGATTAATAATTAAATGATAACGAAAAAGTTAGTAACGATTTTGATGAAAAATTTAGTTGAGAGACTAAAATAAAAAAAAAGTGATAGTTTGATGACTATCCAGATAGTTTTTCCTATAAAAATAATTTAATTAATATTTTATTTTAAATAATTATCAATTGTACGATAAGTCCTTAAATTTTTTAATTTTTATTAAATAATTTAATAGTGTTCAACGGTGTTCAACGTTAATGATGTTCAGCGATGTTCGACGTCCGTTGTAGAATTTTCCTTATTAAACAGATCAGATTCGAGAGATTATATCATGAACCCTATTCATTAAGTCATTTGTAGTCCATATAATCACGTAATCATGAATTTTATTTTTTGAATTAACTACGGTGGTTACAGTAGTATATGTTCTAGAGCATGCTCTCATTCACTAGATATTAATTGCTCAATTAATGTGATGCATTATTGATACTGAAACTCGTGATCTCTGAGAGCAACAATCATTCTCTTAATCACTGTAATAAAATGATTCGTATGAAATTCCATATAATATAATGAACCAAACTCATCTCATATTTTTTTCTTACAAGACCCACCCCAGTCTCCGCCTCAACCTCCACCAACCATATTTCCCATCATACATTCCAATAATTGTCTCAAACATGAGGCACGTTCTGAACTAGAGCCTTCCTACATTGGACCACACATTATTATTTTTCACGACAAGAAATCGGTGGTCGAAAAAATTCCAGACTACAATAAGTTCCAGGTGTAAACACTTATCCCATCCAACCACAAATGCATGTGGGGAAACATGCAGGGTCGGGCAATGAATCAAAACAATGCAGAGACACTCTAATTAATACAATAACAAACTATTATTAAATCCATTAAAATAAAATACGAGAATTTAACCTGAATATTTAAAGATTGGGACCAATAATTTTTTTAATTATTTTTTATATAAAAAATAATTTTAAATAAATGAGAAAAATGTCCATCACAAAATTGAAAGTGTGACTGTACCTAGTGAAACCAGACAAATGAGGCAGAATAGTCTATTATGTTTTGCATGTGGCTATGAACACCACATATGATACAATACTCAATGTGTTGGCAATGGCATATGGCTTCTTTTTAAATGAATTATTGAAGAATCTGGTGGCTTTGGCCGAACCAGCTCTTTTCAAATCCTAATCACTACTTTGTCAGCCATTCTAGTTGAAGTGACTGGTTGCCGGAACTAAGACGAAGGTTTTTCTTGTAATGAAAACTAATTATATAATACACCTAACACGTCTAGGAGTGAAAATCATTTATCACTTTTTTATTCTTTCTTTCATGTCACCGTATCAAATTAGAGAATTTAGTGTTTAGAGTTTAAGATTATATATTATGATCAGAGTTAAGAGAATCAGGATAGAGTGTATTTTTTAAGGTTTAGGGTTTAAGGTTAGGGGTTGTGGTTAGAGTTTAGAGAATTAGGGGTATAGTGTATTTTTTAGGGTTTAGAGTTTAGACTTCAAGTTTAGGGGTTGTGGTTAGAGTTTAGAGAATTAGGGGTAGAGTGTATTTTTTAGGGTTTAGAGTTTAGGCTTCAAGTTTAGGGGTTGTGGTTAGAGTTTTTTTGGGGTTAGAGTTTAGAGAATTAAGGGTAGAGTGTATTTTTTAAGGTTTAGGATATAGAAAATAAGGGTTAGGGTTAAAAATTAAATTTTTTAAAATTTTTCAATAGGAGGCATGGATAGAGGCATGAAAAAGAGGCAAATGATTTTTACCTCATATCTAGGTAATAGTCAGGGGTAAAAATCTCATGCCTCAATCCATGCCTTCTATTGAAAATTTTTAAAAAATTGAATTTTAAACTCTAACCCTTATTTTTTATATCTTAAACCATACATCCTAAAAAATACACCATATCCCTAATTCCCTAAACTCTAACCTCAATCCCTAATATTAAACCCTACATCCTACACCCCAAATCCTTTAATTTGAAACGAAAACACAAATAGAGATATGAGAAAGAGATAGACGATTTGCCCCTAATAATCAGTTATAATGTTCTGTAAACTAACAGGGGTTGATTCAAGTAATAAGTAGTTTGATTTATTTAAACAATTATCGAGTTCAAGATGTTACGTATACAGAAAATCTTTATCGAAAGACTCACCAGTTAAAATTAGGTATATAATATAAATTAATTCGAATTAATTAAATTCGATAAATCGATAACCATATTATTAATATACTTCCATAGATGCAAGTACGCAATTATTGTGGGTATAAACCAAATATTCTAATTTCCCCACCGACCAAATCGTCTGTTATTTTTTTAAAATGTCTGTAATAGCAAATCATAAACCTCATGAACTCTGAAACAACATCCACGAGACCTGTCTAACTTCTGTCTTGTCTACGACAGTTGCATGGCTAACATGATTGGATCATGGGATTTAAACCACTAAGTTACAGCTAAAACAATTTGTGGCAGTTCCACTTGCTTACTTAGTATCATGATTCAGTGATTAAGATAACTATTATTGTTTCTAGAGGTCATGGGTTTGAATACTAATAATGTTAATATAATGATTAAGCGATCAATGTCTAATAGTTAAAAGTATACTCTAAAACAGATACTACTTAAGTACTGAAGTTGATTAAAAAAAATTCAAATATTAAAGATGATATTATCGAATATAATTATATATGGTAATTTTTTATATATTTTGGTTTTGGTCATTTTCTTAGCCTTGTCAGATCTCTATCAGCGAAACTACCCAGCTTCTTGGCCAAGCGCTGATACTGCCCTTATATAAGTCAGAGCCTGACTCTTCAAACATACTCAGCCGTCCCTCTTCTCTACTATTTCTAAGGTCGTTTTTTTTAATTTTGTTATATCCGAATCGTTGAGAATGGCGGATACGACGCCGTTTCTTCCTGTCTCTAGCTCCGGTGACTCCATTCCACCGGAGCCTCTAACAAATCGCCGCAAACCCAAGAAACTGCAGCTGTCGATCTTTTTTGGGTTGTTAACGGTTTGCTTGTTGGCGGCGTTGTTGACAAATAACAATGGATCAGATTTCGTAACAGAAAACGAACATGTTCCATTGGTTTCATCAACCACCACAAAACCTGAAACCTTACGACCGGTGTCACGTGGTCCATCCGCCGGAGTATCGGAGAAATCTAACAGCCTTTTTTCCGATGAGAATACGGTGGCGTTTCCATGGAATAATAGCATGTTGTCATGGCAAAGAACAGCTTTTCACTTCCAACCCGAAAGGAATTGGATGAATGGTATGAAAAAAGTTCCCTTTTTTCTTTGAAATTCATTACACTTCCTTAGTTCCTGGAAGTAAAAGTGAGTGATTAGATCTGGGTTTCTGTTGTTCTTACAACATATCTAACATGTTTGGATTTTTTGTATGTCTGGGTGCTTGTCTCTCTGACATGGATCTGGTTCCTTTCTGCTTCAGATCCTAATGGTAAGCCCTAATTTCTTCAATTTTTAATCTTCTGTTTGATTTTGTATGACAAAAGCTTTATTTTTTGAGGTTAAAAGTTAGAGACTTTATTTTTTGTCTGGGGACAGACAATATCCAACGAAGAACTTTATGTTCCTACTTGATTAAGAGCGGTATTTAATTGTCCTGAATAGACAGTTAATTAAAAATTAAAGGTTAATTTAACACAATTAAGCAGAAATTAAAGATTGATTAGGCAATATATTAGATTCCATAATATTCTCAATCATTCCTAGTTAGTCGGACTGGTGGGCCCCACCTTTTCTATTAAGTTATCTATTTATTTTTTTCATTTAATACATTTAGTATTTCTTAATATTTTTTATGATATATTTTTTTCCAGCTCATGATTTGATAAATCTTAGTCTGATTGGATAAATCCAGCCTAATGAATTTGAACTGTAAATCTGTAACGTGCACATGACTACTTGTCGCGGTATAGTTTTTTCTCTCCTTATATAGGAAATTCACATGATAGAGACAGAGAGGGGTTAAAGGTTCGATTAAAAATAGATAAATATTTAAATTATATATTTTTAAAATAAATGTTTAATATTTTTCTGTTAAAATAAATGTTTATAATTGTATTCTATTAGTCTTGTAAAATAATAATGCTAAAAGATTTATCAATCTGTAATAGATTGGCATGTAGATTTTATTTATTTTCTTAAAATAATATAATTTAGTTTAAATAATATTTTAGAGTGTTTAAAAATTATAAAATAGTTTTAAAATATTTAAAATTTTAAAATTTAAAGCTAAAAGTGATGTCTCTATCATCGTTGATGGTCTTGTAAGACTCAAAATTGATGCTTAATGAATTTTTTTAATTAAAATAAGTGTTTAAAATTTTATTTTGTTAGTGTTTTAAAATACTGACCAACACATTGTTCATCTTTTATTATATTGTCATTCGTCGTATATCATTTGAATGAACCATTAGTCGATTTTGATATTTCGTATGACATCGATCGATTTTCGATAATAAAATAATAAGATAAATGATCGTGATGATCCGATGATAGGTATAATGGTCATTGTCGTGATAATTGATGAAAAAAGCTAGGATTTGATTTTTGAGTTTTAGAGAATTCAAAATTTTTAGGTTATTTTGTGAAAGTTGATGTTTTATTTTATTAATTTGTATTTATTTTTAAATATAATTTAAAATTTTAAAAAGATGATAGGGGTTAGATAAAAAAAGTTAACGGTAAAAATTAACAGATAAAGATACATATTTGAGTAATTTTAAAAAATAAACTTTAAAAAATTAATCGAAAAAAGTATAATTTAAACACTCCTTTCATATTAATTTTTTGTTTTGAAATCCTAACAGGTCCATTGTTCTACAAGGGCTGGTATCATTTCTTCTACCAATACAATCCCCATGCGGCTGTGTGGGGTGACATAGTTTGGGGTCATGCTGTATCCAAGGACTTGATCCATTGGCTGCACCTACCATTGGCAATGGTTGCTGACCATACATACGACAAAAGCGGCGTCTGGACCGGTTCCGCAACGTTACTCCCCGATGGCAAAATCGTTATGCTATATACGGGATCCAATGCCGATGCTGTTCAAGTTCAAAACCTTGCCTATCCTGCTGACCACTCTGACCCTCTTCTCATCAATTGGGTCAAGTACAGTGGGAACCCTGTTCTAGTCCCACCTCCGGGCATCCTTAGCAAGGATTTCCGTGATCCTACGACCGCCTGGTTGACCTCAGAAGGGAAATGGCGCATTACCATAGGGTCAAAGATCAATAAAACCGGCATAGCTTTGGTGTATGATACTAAGGACTTCATAAACTATGAGAAGTTGGATGGTTTGCTCCGTGCCGTGGACGGAACCGGCATGTGGGAGTGTGTGGACTTCTTCCCTGTTTCAAAAACTGAAGAAAATGGCTTGGACACATCCGTTAACAATCCGGATGTTAAGCATGTGATGAAGGTAAGCCTGGATGATGACAGACATGATTACTATGCTGTTGGGACATATAATGAGAAGAATGTTACATTTATTCCCGATGATCCCAAGCTCGATGTCGGCATTGGACTAAGGTATGATTATGGTGTGTATTATGCTGCCAAGACTTTCTATGATCAGAACAAAAACAGAAGAGTTTTGTGGGGCTGGATCGGAGAATCCGATAGCGAGGTGGCGGATTTGCAGAAAGGATGGGCATCTGTTCAGGTACATTTTTCTGTTTCGCTGGACCATAGAGGTACAGACTCCATAAGCATTAATATTTCTTCGGTATCTAATGTGCTATTTCATTTGACTTGCAGAGCATCCCAAGGACTGTTTTGTTAGACAAGAAGACCGGTACTCACTTGCTTCAATGGCCAGTAGAAGAAATAGACAGTTTAAGGCTAAACAGCTATGAATTTAACCAGGTGACAATCCAGGCAGGATCAGTTGTTCCTCTTGAAGTTGGTCCAGCCACGCAGGTTCGTCTTTTTTTCTACTCCTGTCGATCACCACATACTTTGTCGACCAAGATCCTGTTAGTTGACAACAAGATTCTGGTCATGTGACAGTTGGATATCATAGTGGAGTTCGAGATCGATAAAGAGGCTTTAGAAAAAGCGACAGCGTCCAATGTAACATTCAGCTGCAGTACCAGTGGTGGAGCTGTAGAGCGTGGGGCATTGGGACCATTTGGTCTGTTGGTCCTTGCGGACAACAACCTCAGTGAGCGGACACCAGTATATTTCTACATTGCAAAAGGATCCAATGGCAATTTCGAGACTTTCTTCTGCAACGATCAATCTCGGTACGTATATAAACCCGATGCCGTTCGTCACGTAACATCACCCTCGGATTCACCGGTTATCACATTGTATTAATATTTCAGATCATCTGTGGCACCTGATGTTAATAAACAAATTTATGGGAGCATGGTTCCAGTACTTAAAGGCGAAAACTTGTCCCTCAGAGTATTGGTGAGTAAAAGCTGCTTGTTACATGCTCCTATTGCTAGTTCTTTAAGTGCCTTAACATCAAATGAACATGGAAATGGCATTGTCTTTTGCAGGTGGATCATTCGATTATCGAAAGCTTTGCTCAAGGCGGACGGACCGTGATCACGTCTCGGGTTTATCCGACGAATGCAATTTACGGGGCTGCGAAACTGTTCCTCTTCAACAACGCGACCGATGCCGGTGTTAGTGCGTCGCTTAAAATCTGGCAAATGAACTCTGCATTCATTCGGCCGTATCCAGATCTTGATAACAAGTCTCAATAGGACCGATATGAAATGAAAAGCTTGTCTTGATTAATTCTTGTTCCTTCTGCCATGTAAAGGCAAAATGAAGTTTCTCTTGTATTTGTAACACATCTCTTTTTTCTTTTGGCTAATAAAAATATTTATTAGAAATCGAACATCTCGAACAAAAGACAACTTAAATTAATATTTTATTTTTGAGTTAGGATTGAAATTCTTAACTCGATTAAACCGATTACTAAAACGATATTTTTAAAATCTTGGATTTTATTTTATTTTTGGCATAAAATCAAAAAATATCTCAATGTTTGATTGAATGATCACTTTGATCCTTATTTTTTTTTAAAATAATTTAACTCTTAATATTTTATTTTGGGTTCAAATATTTTATCTACAAATAAAAATCAGTTGATAAATAACTTGAAATGACGTGACAAACTTATAAATCAGTGTACATTGATATGATAATATCATATAAATAAATATGTTTATCTTGAAAAATATTATATCAGTCAAAAATAATTTAATAAAATTAATCCGTAAATAAAATATTTTAACCCTAAATAAAATATTAAAAATTAAATTATTTAAAAAATTAAAAGCGACTATTCAACTAAAAAACAAAAATATTTTGACTTTATACCTTTAGGTTTTGATTAATTTCCTTTCACAGTTACAAAAGAGAGGGGAAATCAAAACTTTATCTAAAAGTCAACCCTAATCTTGTATTAATATCAACGGAGCAATAAAGTACAGATGATTTTTTTTTCTCAAAAAATATGTTTATTAAATATATTATATTATTTTAGATATATTATAAGATTAATGTTATTATCTCTTTTTAGACGTGATATATTTTTATTTAATTTTTTAACGAGTTAATTACGCTCGTGAGCTCCCTCAATCACCATCCCCAACCTCCCTCCCAAAATCACCCTGATATTCAAACGTGGGCTGTTTTGGACCTACCCAACGCTCAAAGCAATCAAGATCTTTATTGGCCGTCTCAGTCTTAGTCGGGTCAAAGGCAAAACAAAACGTACCTTAAACCCTAAACCCTAAACCCTAAACCGATTATTGTTATATTTATTCATTTTGTCTATCTCTCTCATAAGTGTTTAGCGTAAAATCGAACAGTTAAAGGACCATTCTGATATCACTTTTCATAAGATCATTATCTTCTTTCAAATAAAATCTTTAATATGATGTATAACATCACTGTATATCAATCCCAAAATACTCTTTTTCCTTTTCGATATGTGATCAATGTTTCATCTCTTTTTAAATATAATACACATATTTATATGTTCATCCATACAAGTAAAACATTTTAAAAAAAATAAAACGATATACTCTATTTAAATTTTATTAAACACGATTCAATTAAAAAAAACAATTTACATATTTATTCAATTATAATACTTATTCCATTTGTGTTTGATAATACTTCTTTCCGACCGCACATATTTTTTTAATCCATATTTAACTTAATGATGTTTTTTTTTCTTTCTTCTTCCTTCAATTATGGTGTTGAATATTTCTGGTCCATGCGGAGCTGATTTTTGGTGGAGCCAATCGCTGCTGGAATTATGGAAGCTAGTGCTACCACAACCTTATCCTTACAACTCACAGCTTTGGGTCGTACTTTATTAAAAAAAAAGTTAATTAAATTAATACTATAGTGTTAGGTAGTGCAACCATAGAACCAGTGTCTTGTCTCTTTGAAATATATTATAAGGTATTATTGTACCTAAATTTAATTTTTTATTTACAAGGAATGCATGTGTAGTGAGTGTGGTGGTAGGGACAAAGTATCGAACAAAAATCTCCTGTTTCTTTTATGTGTTTTTTCTTATATTTTTTTTAATTTTTTAAAAAATTCAATTTTAAACCCTAAACATTTATTTTCTATATCCTAAATCCTAAACCCTACACTCTAAAAAATATACATTTCTCTTAATTTCCTAAACTCTAACCAAAATCCCTAACCCTAAACCTTATCTCTAATTTAAAGTGGAAACATAAATAAAGGTATAGAGAGAGGCAGGCGATTTGTACCCCAAAGTATGTGGTTCAGTATGGGAGAG